>CM073471.1:11662500-12287500 GCA_037074535.1 Gleditsia sinensis
AGTGAAGTCATGTGCTGTAATAGTAAAAGAATTTGAGTGACTCACAAAGATTTAGATTCAATCTTCTCCGATGTCATGTCTAGGACAAATTTAACAGAGTAATTCCAAAATTCTATATTGATTCTAATCAAGGAATTAATATGTAACATTATATACTAAATTGAAAAAAATTGAAGACTAAAAAAAATATAGGTAAATTCTACCTATAAAAAATAAATAGATTAATATAATTATAAAAAAAAATATCAAACACACTTTTCAATAAAATTTATATTTGATATGTTCATATATTTTTTTTTAATTTGATTTAAACTATATATATTTTATAAATCAGATAATATCAGATAGACTAAATTTATTAAAATAGAATTAATTAACAATTTGGTCTTTAGATTTATAAACCAACTCAACTTAGACTTTGTATTTTCAAATACAAAAGTTAGTCTTCGCCAAATCGCAGATTAATCTTTCTAAACACTAATATATAAAGAGTTTGATATTTTTAAAAATTAGTAAATTAATTAATGTACAATAAATTAATAATTTTAAAGACTAACTTATACAATTAAAAATTTTGAAGACTAAAACTAAATTGATCCACAAATTCAAGAGACTAAAATTTTAATTTACTCACTAAAACATGATTTAATCTGATATGTACATATAGATGCTTCTAATTGGTTTAATCTGACAAAATTTGATATGCAAATTTATACTAAGACCAGTGACATCTATTTCTGAAATTTTGTCTGATCTATTAAAAATGAAAGAAAATTTGGATGCAATTTTCAAAGTTTTTGTAAATGATAGAAAATTTTTAATCAATTTTCAAAGTATTATATGATTGACTCCTTAATTAAAAAAATCTCTATATATTATATTTTTATTAAAAAATTTGATAACGAACACTTTAATGAAATGATACCGATTATTGGAGACCCAAAACTAAGTTTTTAGGACCCATAAATAAATAGAGCAAGCCACCGGCATATGAATTTGAAGAATTATTGGAATGTAAAAGTGAAACGAGGGGGTAAATTGTTTGAATGGGTCTCTCTACTCTGTTTAATTTAGAATACTGCCTGCAATTGTACATTAGAAGATTGAAACACAGACCAATGGTTCTCTGGAGTAGCAATAAAAGTAAAGCATTTCAGGAGTCTCAGTGCATCATTTTGCTGTGAGGCTATACACAAGTTATAGAATAAAGGGGAAATTATATTTATCTATTTGAAAAATGATTTAATTACAATTTTAGCATATCAACTTGAAAAAGTAACAAAATACCTTTTAAATCTCCTTCAACTTTTAACATTCCAATTACAAATGAAGAACACGTAGTCTCATAATTTAATAGCTGCGTGTTTTCTCTTCTCACCAACCATATATCAAATTAGAAGACTTCCTATTAAATTAAAGCAATTTTCTTGAAGATTAAAAGTGGTTAAATGCTATTGGTATCAAATTTTAAATAAAAAAGAGAAAAATAAAAGCAAAACCCATGCGTGAGTGTTAAAATAAAAAATTATTTGCTCTTTACATATAATTGACTCGTTAAAAAGTTAAGTAAATTTAATATTTTCACTTCTTATAAAAAAAATAATTGAGAGAATACTTTATTACATTTTAAACTTGGTGCATTGAAATTATAATTAAGACAGTTGAGAGGGACGCAAAATGTACTTTCCCCTAAAATAAATGATCCTGACACTTTCATAAAGTCTTAAAATTTGGGGTAAAATGTATTTTGCCACCCTGATCTATGGGTGCAATTGCAGTTTCCCCCCCTTTCTTTTAATTTGAGCAATGTCCCCTCCATTCTTTATTTTTTTTGCAATCTCCCCCCTTCATTTATTTTTACTCTTAAATATAATATTTAGATACTTGAAATGTCTTAATTATCATTCAATTTTTTTAAAAAAAATATTTTTCGTATTTCAAAAAATACTTATTTTAATAAAAATTCCTTTCCCAACATACTTTAAATTATTAAAATGTCTTAATTATAATATTTAGATACTTGAAATATTTTAATTACTCTTCAAAAATATTTTGTTAAAATAAATTATTTTTTAAAATACGAAAAATAATTTTTTTAAAAAAATTTGAGGGATAATTAAGACATTTCAAGTATCTAAATATTATATTTAAGAATAAAAATAGATGGAAGGGGGGAGATTGCCACAAAAATAAAGAATAGGGGGGACATTGCCCAAATTAAAAGAAAAAGGGAGAAACTGCAATTGCAACCATAGATCAGGATGGCAAAATGCATTTTTCCCTAAAATTTGTCTTAAAAAATTCACCTCACAATATCATCATCAAAGTAGTTGAACCGTATCAGAAAATGGCTTCTCTACTTTGACTTTGAATATAACAAGTTCGGTATTTAGTGAAAGGCAACTGACAAAGACCAAACAAATGGACCAAACACTTAGTGGAATGATGAATGAATATACATCTCCATTAAACATGGACAACCCTCTAATTCACAGAATGACACATCAACTAATGATCATATGAAACCAATAACAAGCCAAATGTTGACAAAATAACAGGAAAAAGAAAAAGGAAGATATGTAAGAGCTAAACACTTATTCAATTCAACTTGAATATCCAGATTATACTTTGTTTAGTATATCAATGTTCATATTATTTTTTTCATTTAGCTCTGATGACGATTTTAATATTACTAAGTCGATTAACTCGTTGATATCAGCCCAATCTACCTTTGGAGTCAATTTGGCATCTACAACACTGCTAATCAGATGTGATTTCACACTGTCAAATGACAACTATCCTGCCATATAGACTGCCATAACTTAGAAAACTTGAATTTTTCAGATAGGGAAATTTCTGTGGTATCCATTGTGTACAAGTACCCTGCCTCAGTTAGCAGCGGTACTGACCATTGGATGAGAGCATCCACAATACCAGATTCATCTAAAACTTGATAACAGTGCCAACTAGGCGGACTACCAGTACAATTTGGGTACCAGTTCAGTTACATGTGTAAACTACTATGCTTTAGGAAGTTCTGAACTAAAACCCAGGTGCAAATCACAATCAGACCCCTTCCTCATCCTCACAGCACAATAAATCCCACAAACAAAAAAAAACCAAGCCACAAACTTTGTATTACTTCATTGACGGTAAACAAATAAAATTAAGAACAGATACAAAGCTTCAAAGATTGAAATACAAATCCACACCTGAGTGTGTATATATATAACAAAGGAACTATTAATTGCTTTCTTCAAAGAATTTACATGACTAAAAAGTCTGAAATTTCCTCAGAATTAAAATGTTTACATACAAATGACAAAAATTCTAATCATATAAGGGGTAATTGGACAAGTATTACCAGATGACCTTCCTGCCACATGGACTTTATTTCTCCTGATCTGCATTCATAAATCCTATTTCCCACCCTTACCATAACTGTCTTTTAAGGTCACAGTCCGATTGAAAACAAGTTTTTCAGGAGTGGAGTCCTGGTCAACCACAAAATAACCTGGAATGGCAGATACAAAAATTGTAAATTATACTAACAAGTAACACGGGCACAAGAATTATAATATCTAGTTCTGTACTGTGCCAATACTCATGATGCGATAATAAAGAATTGTGAGAAAAGAACCGCTGAGTCTATACAATCTTTATAGAACCCCTCAGGTTATATGCATATTGTTCTAATCATAATTGCCAAACCGCGATTCAAATCGTAAAACACAATAAAAAATAACTTAAAATATATATTATAAAATATAAACAAAATACTTAAAATAATATATTTATCTCAATAATTCTAAAAACAATTAATCATAAGTTTTAAAAAGACAAGATTAGTTCATGAGTCATAAATTATTAGACCTATATAACTAATAAGCACTAAACAGCAGAAGCAAGAATGTTAGCTTCTGCCTTTGGGAATGGATAAGTGGCTATTTAAAAGGTTGCCTAATGCTTATAAAATTTCAGACTTTGTGTTTGAATAGGATTACAATTGTGAAGCTTCCATAGGTAGATTATATAATATAACTATAATATAATATATTATACCCAAAGAAAAACATGTAGTGGAACTCTGCGTTTTTCTTTGGTATAGTTTAAAAAGAAAAAAAAGTTGAACACAGACGCAAACAACAAAGATGCATATGCAGACGAAGACACAGACACAAACAAACAAAGATGAAAAGATGAAAGACTCAATGCTGGAAGGCTGCAAACCCATCGCAAGATAGGTATCTAGAATTGCAGAAATCACACCAATTTGCGTGATTCCGGCAATGTTCCAATGCTCTAGCAATTTGGCCACTGATTCGTATCAATGGCCATATGAATCGAAATGATGTGGTTGATTCACAACATAAGTCATGCCTGTTCAACTACTGTGGTTCCAACTATGACACTTTCCCACTCACCCTCTCTTGGCCCTCTTTCTCCAAAATAGTAATTTGCACTTCCAAAATTTTGTATTTATTTCTGAGGTCAAACTTTTCTGATATATAGAGTCAGTACCCTCAAGTTATAATTGTTTTACAAAAGTATGACTAGTTTAGGGTTGGGCATTGGCCCCTCCAATTTCCTGACTCTAGTTACACCACTGAATATCAAACCTTTAGAGACAAACTAGTGACCAACTAGATGTGTCAGATTAGAGCTTGACACAACTACATCAATATCGTGTAGTGTACTATTTTAGTTGTTTTTTATTCCCTATTATATTTTGCTGAGTCCAATGGAAGTGTACTAATCATATTATAAGATTCAAATTTTAAAGGAATCAATAAGAGGTTGCCAACTGTACCTAATCTTTCAAATTGGAACCTATCCCCAACTGCCGCATCTTGTAGTGAGGGCACACCATATGCATTTGGAATTACCACTTTGGACTGGGGATTTAGATTACCAAGCCAGTTGTCAAGTTCAGCCGGATTCTATAGCATTTATCAGAAAACAAACATAGCCAGTCATCATTAATGGAAAACAAGTATAATAAGTAAGAAAACTGGAAGATAAAGATGGCCAACCTCTGATAGGAAAAGCTTTTCAAACAACCTGACTTCAATCTTAAATGGATCAACTCCAGGGGAAGGTTGAGGAACCCAATGAAGAACACCCTATAAATTAAGGATAATTCACTATTAACCAATATTATTTCACAAACTCTTACAAGGCATCTTTAGGCAGAGGATTTAGAAAAAAGGGTAAACCTTAGGCTTTGTCTTCTTTGAAGGATCATACTCGGCCCGGATTTCTACAATAGTTTCATTATCATCAGCTAGAATAACTTCAGTGCACTTTATAGGAAAAGCATATCTGCACAAAACAAAAAATCTCAAATGTTGAAGCTATAAATTCTCATGCACATGGCATTATAATCTGTACCTTCTACTAACCTGAGTATCACAGCTTTACCAGGAGCAAGGCCATAATAATCTTTTGAATCTTGCATCCGAAAATCTGAGCGTTCAATATATAAAACATTGGAAAATGGAATCTATGAACAAAGACAAAACAAAAAATCAGTAATACATTACAAAAAATAACCATATGAAATCATATTGAATAGATACAGTGATAAAGATTAAGATGGTAGGTCCACTAGACAAGTGGACAAAAATAAAATAAATTTAGTTTGGTCCAACAACTAGGATGATATGTATTCTTAAAACACTAATACTCTCTACAGTTATAGGTTTCCAGAAAATCAATTTCACCTTGTAGAAAGCAGATGCATCATCAGATTTAGCGTCAGGCCATTTCTTGGCATCCACCTCCATTGTTGAGTTGGCTTCCAGGTTAGTAATAACAACCTTAAAGCACAATAAGCCAGCCTCAATTTAAGCTAGTTAAAGTCAAACAGTATCCTGGAGAAAAAATGCCACCAAGAACGCATACCTTGAGTGGATGTAGGACAACCATCGTGCGAGGAGCTTCTTTGTTTAGTTCTTCCCTCACATGATGCTCAAGCCGTTCCACAGATATTAAGGTGCCATCACTGCATCAGAAGGAATAATTTTATTTTTACAAAACTAACTATTACCACTGTGATACATCAGGTGAGGTATGCTTTTAATTGCATAATCAAGGGCCTGTTTGTTTTTAATTTTTAAAAACTGTTTTCTGTTTTCAGAACAAAAAAACTCATTTGATAACTGTTTTTTGTTATTGTTTCGAAAACAAGCTCTGGAAACAAGTTTTTAAAACAGAAAAACAAAAATAGAGAAAAGCTGTTTTTACTTTCTGTTTTTGTTTTCAGAACACAAAAAAAAAAAGCAACATATTTTTAAAACAGTTTATCAAACGGATTTTTTTATTTTTATTCTGCAGAACAATTTTTAAACATAATTTTCAGAAACAGCTTTTAAAAACAAAAAAACAAAAAAACAAAAACAGAATCAAACAAACCCCAGTATTCATGTCTTGTGCATGGGCAACAATCCATGGTCAAAGTTTCACATGTTCAATTTCCCAACACTAAAAAAAAGTTGAAAAGTCATGTATGTAAATAATCTAACAAGAAAAATAACAAGATATAGCAAACAAATCTCATTAATTTGGTTAAGGCATCTCTAGTTACTAAGATAATGTAACCATGTTTCCCTTCCAATAATTAGTTGCAACATTCTTTTTAATTTCTTTTATTTTTATAGTTCTTTATTTTTCCACTTAGTTTAAACTAGCACAGTTAAATACACTGATACCATCTTAGTTTATTTGTATTTTACTAGCTTGTAAACAATTTTAACCGTGTCTGTCTCTAATAAGTTTATTGTAACTTTGGCTTTCACCACTTCTCTGTTGGGGTGGGGAAACTTTTGTTTCTTTGTCAAAAATTATAAATAATTCTTTATGATATTATCCTCTTGGCTTTAAATTTGTCAGTGAATACCAGTATTTAGCATTTGTTTTTAAAAATGAGGGACATAGATTACTATCTTGGAACACTACTAATTAGTATGTAACTCATACTACATCAGGGTTATTGTTTAATTATACCAAGAATACTAGTGCTACTCATCTCAAACACCAAGCAATGAAAAAAAAAGTAACGCTATTTTATATCTGTTCTTTTCACTGAGTAACAGAGGAAGAGTTAATAGATACAAATTAGCTACACTTCATAGTAATAACAAAAGAGACAGATAAAGTCCCTAAATGTTATAAGTTATAACTTTTGTTTAACAAGAGAAGATTTGAAAACTACGAATGCAAATTTGTCCTTGACACATTCTTTTTTTTTGGTGAAAACAAATGGTTTAGGAAATGGGAACACCATTCCGGACCAAGAGTGCATTGGGCAAAGCTCTTCCCAATGTGGCTTCTCCAAGAATCCAACCATTGCCATTTCTAGGGCTTTACACAACATTCTTTGCTACTATGGTAATAGTAACAATATCTGACATCATTCCCAAGACATAGTTAATATGCAATTAAGGAGAGAGTATTCGCTTGTGAATGTACAGTAGTATATCAGAACTCAAAATACTATAAATTTGTAATACAACTTAAATTCTATTACGAGATTTTCACCATAATATCATCAAAATGAACAAATTAAGAAAAATTTCTAAAGTAATTTTTCCAAACAAAGCAGGGGTTAGGGACCCACAATCAATTTGTTCCAATCATAGAGAATGATTAAAAGCAAATGGCAGCAAAACTTCCAAAATCATGCAAAATACAAGTTCAAACAATTGAGATATGCATTATGAACCAATGTAAACATTTCAAATGCTTTATCTGCATTAGAAACTTAACTTTGTATCTAATATGACCAATTGTCAATGATTTCATAAATAACCTATTTGTGTATGCATTCATATCCTACCTTCTAGTGATTCCAATTCCTCGAACAAAAGCATTGATTGCGGTTGGAGTCACACCTCTACGCCGCAAACCTGCTAGTGTCATGAGACGGGGATCATCCCAACCATCAACCCACTTCTCCGTCACAAGCCGATTTAGCTTTAACAGCAAGGCATAATCAATTATGAGGGGAATGAAAAATTTATAAGCATTATGAAAATACAACTTTATAATTTGTATATGTTCAAAACCATTGCCTCACCTTACGCTTTGACATAACCGTGTTAGAGACATTCAATCTTGAATATTCCCATACAAAAGGTTGGTAAAGGCCCAACGCATGCAATAACCAATAGTATGATGCACGGCGTGTCTCAAATTCTAGTGTACACAGCTGCATGAAATATCCATATATTGGCTAAAAATTGTAGCACTTGGCAAGATAATAGATTATATAATAAAGTAATAAACAAGCATATTTTGCAGTCATAGCATGCAAAAACACAGTAATATTTTTTAAACATTAATGTTAGTTGTCATAGGAACTCGACAATAAACTCCAAACAGTAACAAAATGAAAAGCCAAAGAAAAAAAATGTTAGATCAAAAGAGGTGCGAGCGGCCCGGGGGGGGGGGGGTTGTGAGTTCAAAGCCCAAAGAGAAGGCAAAAAACAACTCTATCCTATAGAAGTTGAAGAGGGAAGAAATCTCTAATTAAAAATGTGTGCATTCCACTCCAATCGCCATTCATAAACACCACAAGCTAGCAGACACAGCACACGGCCAAAAATCCTCACATACTCCTTATTGCTCTTAAAACCCCCAAACCAAATCCTTAGAACAAGCTCTAGAGTCTGGATAGACACACTTCTAATCAAAATGCCAACACTATATTCCAAAGCTGCCATGCAACTTCAGAATGCAAAAAAGATGAAAAAATTGAATGTGCATATAGGACCAAGTGAACCTTCAACATGGTTGTAAATTTATAAAAATGCAATATATGTTTTCAATCAATTTCTCAAAATATAAATACCTTCAATTGTAATAACACTTCCAGAAATTTTGTTAAAGAAAACTTACTGAATGTGTGACATTCTCAAGAGAGTCCACAATGCAGTGAGCATAATCGTAACTGGGATAGATACACCACTTGTCTCCAGCATGTGGATGAGGGGTAAACTAAAGGCATCAAGCATTCACACCATAAGATCTTATGGTATCTGGGGAACTTTAAGTTCACATATCAAATGCATTGGTTGTGCACTCACCTTAACACGGTACGCAATGAGGTCATACATATTGTAATTATCACTCTGCATGTCTTGCTTCATTCTCAGTGTTGCTTTTCCTTCTTCAATAAGACCACTTCTCATATCCTCAAAGAGTTTCATGGATTCTGCAATCGGCCTGTCCCTCCAAGGACTGTTCAATTTCTTCTCCCTATACTCCTTTATCTCATCAGGTGTCTAGAACCAAATAATTCAAGTACATAACTTGTCCTCGTGGCAATCAATACAAAATGAATTAAAAAAAATGACATAATTATCTTATTCTCTATTAGTTATTACTTGGTAAGCTTTTAAAAAAAAAATTATTTAGTACACATTAACTATCTTATCCCAGATGATATAATTCCATGCAAATGAGATAGCAACAGGAAGCTGCCAAAAGGCTAAAAAATTATGCTTTGAATGAGTCAATTGATAGCTGGTACATGTATCACATTTACTCACAAAGGGATTGACCAACAAACCGTTTAACAGTACAGAGATGCTTTATTACTAACCTGATGATCAACATATGCATGACCTCTTCTTATGAGCTCCACAGCTAATTCATACAATTCTTGAAAATAATCACTGGTATAAGTAATCTGCATAAGTGCAAATCTTTTTAAACATTTAAAGATAGGTGTAAGTGGAACGGCAAATGGAAAAACAAAGAGTTGTTACCAAGGTAAACTAACATACCCTGAATGGTTCCCAACCCATCCACCTGACAATTTCTTCAATGTGATCAATATATTCTTGCTTTTCTGCTTCAGGGTTTGTATCATCATACCTAGAATTGCCATAGACCATCAGGAACGTGAAAGATGATATTAAATGTTCATTCAGAGAGCTGATGGAAGCTTTCCAGAAATTTTATAGAGTTTAGTTAAAGCAAAACCAGAAAAGATTTGATGTGGAAGGCAGTAATCATGACTGTTTAACTTTAATTTACCATATATGAATTAATCTTGCTTTCTATAATAAAATTGTATAAGTAGAGGAATTTAATCATCTTTAAATTTTTAATAGAACAAAAATGAAACAGACGATTGTGAGTTCCATATTGACTGGGTGTGAGACACAACTCCCATTTATAAGGGAGACTCACCCATCTTATCGGCGTAGCTTTTATAAATGGGCTCTACTCTACATAAAAAATATATGTAAATAGGCCACATGCTCATTGGCATAGCATACCAGTCATGGTTTTAGTGCTGTTTGACAAACTGAATTTGTAACTGGCACATTTTTGACAAATCTCTTAAAGGGAAATATAATAATAACATGTCTGCTATGTCGTTTCACATATTTAACGTCATTCAACTATAAAATACATTAAATATTGTCAAAAAAAAATTCACCAAAGTGCTATCAATTTCATTGTGGCAGCATAAGTAGGGCCAGTTGGTGCTTGAAATGTTCAGAGGGCCTAAAAGTCATTGGGAAGAGGTAGTGTTTGTCAATAAACTCACAAAACTGGCATATCTATACCTTCCATCCTTGTTCCTACAAGGAGAGGACTTACTACAAAACCAATAATAAATCTTCACAAGGCTTCTCCAGACTGTCTAAAGCAATCAATAGACCAGTTACAGAGCTTCAAAACAAACATGCCAACATTTGCCAGAATGAATAACAACTATTTTTTTTTTTTGAGCTCCTATATGAACAGAAGAGGCAAATTGAAATCTACATGATTCATATTTCATACAACACAAAAATGGCAGATGCATGACTAAAAGAATCAAGTAGATACAACATCAGAAGAAATACTCAATCCATGCAATGAAGAGATCTGGTGCGATTTTTACAAGCAAATAATGCATCAAAGTCATAAAGCGTTTTAAACTTTAAAGTAGAATACTAAACCCGAAAAAAAAGAAGTAAACAATTAAAAGTGAAAGAAAACTGAAATTTAAGCCTTGTACGTTTAAGATGCTAAACACACACACCCATAGACAATCACCAAATGTTTGACGTCCATAGGAGCAACATCCACCCCTTCCAGTGAAAGAGACACCAGTAGCACAAAAAATACATAAAGACAATTAACAAACATACTCACCTTAGGTAGCAGCCTCCACCTCTATCTTTCGCCAAGCCAAAATCAATGAACATTGCCTGAGCAAAAACCAAGTTAATAAAAAGGGATATATATTAATCAACATAGCTATCATAATGCAAAACACATTACATACCTTGGCATGACCAATATGCAAGTATCCATTTGGTTCAGGTGGAAAGCGGGTCAAAACACTTCCACCCCCTGCTTTCAAGTGTTTTTCAAGAAGCTCCTTTTTATCTATTAAGTATTTGTCAAGAAGCTCCTTTTTAGCTTTTAAGTGCTTGTCAAGAAGTTCTTTTGTATTGCAACATCTCAGAATACTACCATCACTAAAAGGTACTTCAGTATGCACCTGAAAATTAACATGACACTTATGAGCTGTTGCAAATATGAGTTAATGTTAATAGAAATGTAAAGTTCTACCACGAATTCTAGCATCTAGGAAAATTCATAATCTTGAAAGTCTTTAAGATATCACAAACCAGAAAGTTTAAATGAATTTATTAATCACATCAATGCATTGATATTATCACACACAAGTCATCAACTAGCAGTAGATTGAAATGACTCCATAGCAAACAGGCACACTATAAAAGTGAGGCATGAGTTCACAGCATGAACAGAATATGAAATACAAAACTAGAATAAGGCAATTATATACCTTATAATTTTCCTCTGGAGTAGGGAACATCAAAAATGGATTCAGATCTTCTTCATGTGGCTTCTCCGGAGTTGGAACAGGTGCTGCCTTATCCTATGTAAGCATGGAAGTAGAATTGCATAAAAACCTTCAGCCATTTCATAAAAATTACAGGAAAAATGGAAAAAACAATGCAAAAGAACTCACCTCTACTTTAGCAGGCTTCTCTTTCTTCTTTTTTGTAGGTTTTTCATCATCTGCAGCTGTCCTTTCACCAAGCAGCTCATATAATTTAGCATCCATGAGTTGCTGTTGCATAAAAAATGTAGAAGTAGAAAAAATAAAAAAATAAAATGAAATAAACAGATTGATTATCGATCATCAGATACTTCATAGCAATTATCACCTTGACAACTTTTGCATCAGCCCATGGGTACCTCTTACGTACATGCCCCAGTAACTCACCAACTAGTAAGACAAAAAAGAAACCATTAAAGTTCATGAGTGTTGAACAGATTGGTAGTTTGAATTGGAAAGGAAAGTTTTCACTTATCCATTTTGAAAGTAAAGAAATAGAAAATTAAAAAAATTGGATATTAATAAAGGACACCATTGATACATAGAAATAACTTATCCACAGACATAGAATGCATAAATTTAATAAGATGAAGATCAAGAAAATTGGATCAGTACTGCACAAAATGAACCAAATAATGCTACTAAAAGAAACCTGCAAATTATTCCCACAAGAAGACAGCAAGCTTTTTTTTCCCTTAAGCTAACTGTATTAAACTATTGTCAATTCCCCAGAACAAACTCCAAAATCAAAAAGTATTAGCAATAAAATATAAGAAATAAAAAAAGAAAACAACCTTCAATAATTTTTATTATTTTAAAGATCTGTTTTCATTATATTGTTTAATCTTTCATGATTACATTGTCTCCTTTTTTTGTCCTGTGAAATGACTATGTCATCATCTCATATTCCATGTCTACAACCATGTTTATACAAAATGCAAATTAACTTTCTGGAGACATGCAGGCATTCAAAGAGAAGCCCGGGCATAAGAAATTTGGGACTTTCCAATAAAATCTTAAAGGAAATTAGTAACGGATGATTGCAAAAGGAGTAATTTTGAAAAAAATGTACAGAACCTTAGGCCATGTTTGGAAGTTTCTTAGAGAATGGAATGGAAAGGGAAAGGAAGAGAAGGAATGAAGTAGAGTTAATGTCCACCTTCCCTTCGTTGAGAAATTTAATAAAGAAGGGGAAGGAATTTCCTTGCCCTTTGTTTGGAATTAAAATAAAAGTGAATGGAGTTGCAAGTATCATAGGTGTAGAATTACAATATAGCCCTTATATTTGTCATAGACAAAAAAGATGCTTGTCAACTTCACTTTTCATCTATATTCTGAAAAAGAAACAACTCATTCATAAATCTTTTTGTTAAATCGCTTCTTTTAACCAGTTTCGCAGCAACCTAGGCGAAATGAGGCTCTACCTGGAAACCATGGATTTTTTTAGTTTTCTCCATCAGTTACTGGTAGAGCTACTAGAATGGAATGAGATATGAATCTTCAGAGATCTGTCCACTCCACTTGCTAGCACCAATAAATTACAGGTACCCATCACTACAGGCTCAAAACCAAGCATCCTTCAATGAGTATTTTGAAAAAAGTACCCCAGAACGAGAATGTTAATTTGGGGGAAAGGTCTCTTAATCCCCCCCCCCCCCCCGGGGGGGGGGGGGGGGCCAAAAAAATATTGTGGCCAAGGGAACAGAAATTGGTGCTTTGAGGGGGAAGGTATGGGAGCAAATACCATCTTATTCCATTCACTTCAATATTTAAAACTAGCAAACAAGGGTAATAATTCCCTTTCCATTACTTACCTTTCCACTCCATTCATTCCCATCCATCCAAATTCCAAACAAAGGCTTAAGAACGCTGAGATCAACAGTGGCTCCTTGATCCAATGCAATGTCACTTATAGGCATCGATCACTACAAGTCAGCATGGATGGAATGGGACTCTTTTTTTCAAGTATATATAATATACTAGTTATTTAGATATGGGGTAGTGTCGTAGTGATCAAAGGATTACTTTTACAGAACGAGTAATTCATGGAAGCTCAAACTCAGGTGATATCTGTAAATATATACCATAAACATAAGTTTGAGATGAAGCTAATGAATACACATTTTCCCAAGAATATAGAATTATCAGGAAGATGAGGACTTTTTGCCCTGAAAAGTCAAAGGTGATAGAGGAGATTTCACTATAGGTGTTACTATTTCCAGTTTCCGTTTTGATGATTATTGTTTGTGGTTACTTTAACAGTTGGATATGATTGTTCTGTTTCTTATAAACCCCAAGGAAGTTTCTATATTGATTTAGACTGCCACACTAGTTTCATTTTTTAAGAGCTGGAAATCAAAGGAAAACAAAAGCTATAGTGAGACAAGATTCCCTCTTCTCTTGTCAAGTTACATTGAGTTTGTATTTTGTACAGCACTTGTCTATACGAATTTAAAATAGTGCCAGGCAAAAATTCACAGGCAAAGTTAATTATATAAAACATGTAATCTAAAATTAAAATCACATTTTAATCACCTAAATTTTAAATTTAAAGCAAGATATTCATCTACGTGATTATATTGATAGATTCCATGAGAATGAGAATTGAACACCCACTGTTGGTTCGATAGCGTAGCTCCACAATAGTAGCCTTATTCTCTTCAAAAACTTCATTAACAGTTTGTTTGATTTCTTCTATTGAAACCTCAACACCTGCTCACATGTAAAAGCTTTTGAAAAATCAATCAACACAGAAATCAATTTAAGCAAAAGAAAACAAAATTATTAGCAGTAGATATATGATGCACAAGTTCTACCTGTGAACCTGAACATGCATAAGCTGCCATACGGAATAAACTACAACCAAATTAAGTATTGAACAATATGTTAATTTTATGAGATATAGCTCTTTCTACCATACCAACACCACAAGCTTCTTCGAAATTTTTCAAATCAAGATTCTCCGACCCTGTGGCAGCAAGAAAGGATAGTGCTGCATCTAACTGTGCTGTTGTTTTTATCTGCAATAAAAATTTTAGTGAGACTAAGTGCAACACTCCAACGTACAAAATTTATCAGAACCTATTCATCAGCGGTAGATTTCATGATAAATGTTCATCAACAAAGTACTGAAATATAAAATGGAATAATATAATCACATAAGATAAACAGCAATGCCATGATCTATGCCAAGCACATTAGACAATAACCAGCAATCTATTGTGCACACCTTTGACGAAACAACGTATTGCAGCAGTGTTGGGCGATGCAGTAAGGCATTTGTTGGGTACTTTGTAGCAACCTGCCACATAAATTAATGGCAAGAATTACGTCAATAAATATTGATAAAACAACTAAAAATAAATATATTAATATGAACCTTACCAAAGAAAAATATTAATTTTAATAATTTTTTTCTTCCATATTTTAGAGTTCATATAAAATATGATACAGTCATTTCACCGAGTTTTTCTGCATGCAGGAAGAGGTAAGAAACATCTTCCCCAGCAATCCATCCAAAAAACTTCTACCAAAGCTTGACATAGAATTGACTGTAACCCAAGAAATATCTTACCGTATACAGTAGATTTCCTACAGTCCGACTGCATCCATCGGTAACACCAGCCTTAAAACACCCAAAAACCACATAAAAAGGTAAAATTAGTCATACTAATAAATAAAGAATTTTAAAATTTCTCAGTAGAGAATAGAAATGAAATTTTGCTGTTCTAGTTCCAAAGATAAAAATCATCCATCATTATCGAAGTCTCTGATCCAAACAACGAGGTTGAATACCTCATTGATGACAGCAGTGAGATTGGCTGTGACTTTGTTGTTAGCAATTGTGTTTCGAGCCGTGCGCTCGTCTAAACTGATCTTCAGAAAGAGCTCCAAGCACTTTTCCTTTTCGGAGTTGTCATCCTTAACCGGCATTTTCTAACAATCAGGGAAAAACAAACCCAAAACGAGAACAGACGAAGATTTAGGAAATCACCCAAAATTCTATAAAACAAGGAAAACAACTTGCAGCATCAAAGTTCCTCCATTTCTGATTAAAAAGGTCTAAAAAATGGAGCAGACCCAACTAAAGAGTTAGAAATTGCGTATGATTCAGAATCAGAGAAGAAATTTGGAGGGAGTATACCAACCTCTGGGTCCAATCCAAGAAAGATAAGTGACTTGGAAGAGGACGAGGGCTTTAGGGTTTTAGGGGATTCGTTAACGGAGAGTGGTGGCTGACCCTGCAATTTTTTTTAGTGCAACCAAGTGAGGAGGCGGAGAATAAGTGGGCGTTATTAGCGTTTGCTTGGGACGAGATTCTTTGTTCCTTTTTTTTTGTTTTTTTGGACAAGAGATTCTTTGTTCCTAGATTCATTTTTTTATCCCATTCCGGATTTACGAGAATTTAGTGTGACTTCCACTTTTCAACTTGGGCTTCAAGCAATGCTTGCGTCAAGATTGGCTTGGGCTTCACGCACATGGCTTTTAATCAAAATGCGAAGGCAATGAAAAAATATGGAGTTAGGAACAAAAATTCACAGCAATGTTCATCAAATTAAGATAAAAGAAAATCTTTAAAGAGATAATATGGAGGTTGGAAGAGTACGTTGCCCTCTTCGTAAATACCTTTCAAATGTTTTTTAATTTATTTTTAGAGTTATAATTCTACTAAGAATGTTCTTGCTTTTTTTATAACTTATAAAAATATCAGAGACATATGTTGTCTTTTATTTTTTTTTTTTAAGTTTAAAATTAAATTTTATTTGATTTCTCTGTTTTTTATTTTTTTATTAAAAATAAAAAAAATGATTAAAAATGTGTTTAGTAGAATTTTAAAAAAATAATTTTTAACAATAATTTTTTAAAAAAATGAAACTAAGAGACGAAAAACAACTGATAACATTTTTGTAATTTTATAAGAGAGTATCATAATCATTAAACAAAATTAAAATAATGTTATAGTTAAAAAGAGAGAGAGTAATATTTATAGTTATATATGTCAATTAAATTTTAAAATAAATATAAATAAATTTTAAATTTTATAAAACAAACATATTTTTTAAATAATGAAAATATAACAAATAAAAATATATTTTAAAAGTAAAAATAAAAAATAAAAATATTTTTATAAATACTTTTGTACTTACTAATTTAATATAATGATATATTTATTTGTCTAAAAACCGAATGAAATTATTTTTTTTATTCGTCGCCCCTTGAGCTTTAAAGTTGCCATCACTTTAGAAACTCTAGCTGTTGTGAGCAATGAAAGTAATTAGTTTGTTTTCTTCCCTCTCCAATTAGTTCTTTTTCTTTCCCTTTCGAAGTTCTCCCTTCTTCGGAGCAAGTGTTTTCGTGCTTTATAATGATCTCCAACTATGTATTATTAATCTACAGCGGTATTCTTAAAATTTCAGAATAAGGAGACTTTTAAAGGACAAAACCCTCAAAGGGGTGAAACGCGCATTGCCTCTCGTGATTGTCGTCCAAATGTTCTTATTTACTGATTATAAAAATTTAAAAAAAAACTCTATTTTATTAACAAAATTATTATCAATACAATTAAAATACATATTTTTAGACAATTCCAACAAATTTATTAGTGATAATGATATGTCAGTAAGATATTAAAAATAATGGTATTAATATGGCTTCAATAATTAAGATTAACAATACAAATGAAATCAGTAAATAAACGAGTAGAACATACAATTTGCAGTACTCTAATTCACAACTCAAGAAAAAGAGAGAGATATTATTCACCATTATTTAAAAAAAAAATTATTTCTGTTTATATTAAAATAAATTAAATTTTTTATATAATTAAAATATTAATTAATTATCTCTCTCTTCATATAGTATTATGATAAAAAATTAATTGATTATATAGTAGACTATAAGTTAGAACATCTATTCAATGAACTTATAAATAATCTGATTTATTATAAATTATTTACATTCAACAAGTTTCAATCTATTATTAATTTAGTGTTGAACTAAGACTAATTATTTAATTAATTATATATTTAAATTAATTAATTAATTAATATTAATCTACATAAATTAATTATAAAATAATTCAATAAATAGATAAACTCCATTTTTTATGCACATTGCTTCTCGTGATTGTCGTCAAAATGTTCTTGTTTACCGATTATAAAAAATAAATTAAAGAACTCTATTTTTATTTTTAACAAATAGATAAATTTTTAATTTAATTTTTCATAAAAAAATTTTTAAAATTAAGTGTCTCCAAACATGAAAATATTTACAGAGCACTGTTCTTATTAATTATACCTTCATTGCTTAATTATATTGAGTCCTCCAGATATTGGAACAATATCAATTTGCTACTTTTAAAAAAAAACACTGTTTCGATTTTTTTTTATTTTAAACTTTAATTTTGTATTACTTACATTTGTTGGATCAATTTTTATTAATAAAGTTGTTGATACGTCGTGTTAACAAGTCACATATCACTCTCAATATACTTTATTTTTCATTAGTCATTGAACGAAGATTTGACTTTTTTTATAAACTTAACTTTTAAAAAATGAGTATAATATCAATCTGTTTCTTCAAATTTTGTTAATTTTATTAATAGAAACAAAATAGAGAAAAGAAAGTAATATAAAATTAAACTTTAAAATAGTAAAGTAACATAAAAGAAATTTGAAGAAACAAATTGATATTACACTCATTTTTTAAAATTTAAATTTATAAAAAAAAACTCAACTTCTTTAAATTTGATTGATTTAATTAAAATTTAGACATATTTGTAGGGATGCATGTAACTCAATTAATTTTAAAAAATTCACCCAACTTTAATATAAAAAAATCATTTACCATGAATTGAATTGAATTGAATTGATAAATTTACATAAATAAAATTTTAAAATATTTTTGATTTAATTCGAATAAATCAAATATAATTTTTAAGAATTAAAATAAGATTTCTATTATTATTTTGAAGAAAGTGTGGCAATCATGATTTTAGGGGGAAAAAGGATCAAAGGAAACACGAATGGGAATGATCACGATTTAATTAGGGGGTTCACTCAGGCGAGGAAATTAATGATCCAAGGCTGTCAAATACTCTGACACTCTAACAGACATATCACACTCACCTCACTGGACTACGTTGTCTTCTCCTTCTCCTTCCGACAAACAATTCGCAGCCCACTTGGCATCCCCATATCGCAATAAACAAACTTCTTCTCCATAACCAGACACCAAACCTATAAATCAATGAACCTGAGAGAATACTTACAGCGTACGTTCATCGCTAATCTACTGTAGAGATTTGAAGAACCGTACGCTAGTCATGTCAGAGTATGTCAGACACCAGAATGAAGATTCCGTCCATCCAACCAAGAGCATTTGTATTTCAAGTTCCAACGTCAATTAATCTTCCTTAGTCCTTACATATATAGATATTTTGCCGTCAAATATCATATATTTTGGTTAATTTATTTTTAAATTCAGTTAAAAGACAAATTATCTTTTTATGTTGAGACTAGAGGGTGAGACATTTTGGTATAAACTCGGTCTGTCATATATAATTCAGAAAATTAAATTATATAAAAAATAATTTTTTATTGTTGATTTTTATTTATTTGAAATTAAAATTCAAAACTAAAATTCAAGAAATGTTGGAGGGAGTAATAAATAAGTTAGACTTTCAAATTCAAGAAATGTTGATTTTGGTATATATATATATATATATATATGTGTGTGTGTGTGTGTGTGTATATACATATATATATATATATATACACATATATATGTATATATATATACATATATATATGTATATGTATATATATATATACATACATATATATATGTATATATGTATATGTATATATATATATATATACATATACATATATACATATATGTATGTATGTATATATATATATATACATATACATATATATGTATATATATGTATGTATATATATACATATATATATATATAGGTGGTGTTTGGTGAGATTTCTAATTTATCATATCAATCTAATTATTCAAATAATATAAATTCAGGCCTTAATTATCTTAGTAATAAATGAAAAATCTATTAGAAGACCTGCACCAAACAACACCTTAATATTTTTTTTAGGTAGTAGTTATCTAACAAACGATGACAAAATAAAGGTTCCATGTGCTTTGTTTCAAACTTAAAAATATTTTTCTTTATCAAATGTCACATTTTCATTCGTGACTAACTAACGGTTACTCATAAGATTTTAAGAGTAACATAAAATATTTTAAGAATTATTTTAGAGTAGATTAATTAATTAATTTCTTAACTATTCGAGGATCAAAATCTCTTCTCAAACTCCATGATTGAACCGTCGATACTTCGTCTTAGAACCCATTAATTAATTCAAACCTCGTTAAAAAAGGCACCTCTTCTTAATTTTTTTGAAATTTATACTTACATTCTCTCTAATTCCAATTTATACAAAAGTTTTATTTTATTTACAAAATTATTAATAAAACTCATATTTTATATATATTTTTTCTCATAAAAATTTATAAATAGTTTAATCCAATGCATTATAAATTACCAAAATATTAAGTTAATATTTATGAAAAATTAAAAGGAGAGAGATTAATGCATTTTTTTTTCATTTGAGGGGAGATATATTAATATAGATTTTATAAACTTTGAAAAAAATTATTGTATTAATTTAAAATTAGACATAAAGTAAATGTGATTTTTACAAATTTTAAAAAATATAAATATAATTTATAAAAGAAATACATAAAATACAAGAGCAAAATAAGACACTTTATTGTGAAACTCACATCCCAAAAAAAATCCAAAAGATGAAAACATTTACCAAACTTTTCGGGTTGGTGTGCTCGTGAAACCTTATACAAAGTTTCAATCCGTCTGCCCCAATGTCCTCTTCTCCAGTCCCTTTCCATAGCCTTAGGCTCATAATGCCAATAAAAATATACTGTGCCCTGCTCTGTTCAGTGAGCTTTAAAATCGTAAAAGGCTCAAAATTCTTTGCCTCTTGTCCTAACAAAAGCTCTTTTGTATACACTGTACCCTGCACTGTTCAGAGTGCTTTAAAATTGTACAAGGCTCAAAGTTCTTTGCCTCTTGTTCTAACAAAAGCTTTTTGTTGTATCAATGGAGTGGAATCTTTGCGGGACGACGACATTATCCCTGGCTTAATTAGTTCTCATATTTCCATCTTCACAAAGAAAAAGAAAAAATCTTTTTATCTCTGTCCCCATATAATTAGTGTGCTTTAAAAATTGTAAAAGGCTCGAGTTCTTAGCCTCTTATCCAGACGGAAGCTTTTTGTTGGATCATAATCTTTGGTCATGATTTGGCATCGCTTAGAAAAGGTACTTGCATGTTGTGGTACTAGTCCTTTAGATAGTGCCTAGTCATGTACCAATAATGTCCTATGAAGGTGGATGAATTTTGGCTATGTCTATTGTGCTCAATGAGCCCTACAAAGCATGCCACATGAACATGATGCTAAGCTCATCAATTATCAATCTTGTGTTTCCACTAGTGAGGACAGCACCACAACCCTAAGTTTAGTCTCACTTCAAAATGTTGGGCTCGTTCTAAAGCTTTTTAAAAACCACCAAAATGGTAGAAGAAAGGACTAGAGCTTTCATGGGTAAATTAGTTCAATGAGAAAAATTGTAAATTTCCATTTTTTAAAAAATTCACTGTTCTGTCACAGTGCCGATCGACTTTCTGACACCATCGTTGTATAGTAATTGAAAAGAAGTAATTCTTTGTGTTGTAAGTGCTGGGACCTTTGATTTGAATGTACTTTTTTTGAACCTTAATCTTAATGATTCTTCAAATCTATATATGGGGTGTAATGGTAATCAAATCCAGCAATAGCATATGCATCTCGTGCGCTCTGTCTTCTGTCTCCTGCAAATTTAGAGTTCAGATAATTTATCAATCTTGGTCTCATGATTAAGGAGGGCTTATGAAATTGATAGGAAAATACTACTTACTCAAGTAAAAAAAATATAACTTTGTCACTTCTTGCTTTTATTTTTAAGTTTTCTAAGTAAAGCAAGTAAAAAGAAAATTTCCCTATGATTTTTCTTGAAGTAATTTTTGTATGCAGATTTCTAAGAAATTTCCAAAACAAGTAATGATTGAAATTAATTAATATTCTTATATTCAGTTTAAAGTATCAAACAATTAAGATTAATTAAGATCTTATTTACAATAAAAAAACATTAATTACCATCCAAATTAAACAATGTGGTTTTAAAATTTGTATCTCATGGAAATTTCTTTTAATAATTTAATCTCAAGTTTGTGCCAATAATCATCCTCCACATTGTTGTTTCCGTACCTATATTAAAAATTCATGACAAATTCTATTAACAAACTAAATAAAATTATTTAAATTTTTTTATTGGTTTAATTATTCAATTGATCCTTGTTAATTTTTAAATAGATATCTATTTTTAAAAGTTTGGAATTTAATTTATATAGTTTCAATCTTTTTTTTATATATAATTTGGTTCCTATCATTATACTACCATCAAAAGTTTATTAATTGATGTTTAAAGTAGTACTAAATATGTTAATGACAACAAATTGATTAAAAAAATATTGAAATTATACATATTTAATTTTAAATTTTTATATTATAAAAATTTTATTTAAAAATTGGTCAAAATTATAAGAATTAAATTAGGAATTAAATATTTTTACATTAATAAAGCATATATTTGAAAGTCTTTGTGAATCTATGTTCAATACGGAATCAAATTTATGGGGAAAAATAAATTCAAAAGCTATTGTAAAATTCACTTTCACATCATTTTTTTTTTTATGTTTAACTTCATAGGCTATTATTTTTATTTTTGAGCTAAAATAATAAATTATGTAATATAATTCCAAAACTTATTTATAAAGCTTGTGGTGCCTCTCTTTTTCTCAGCGGCACTCCCCGAATACTCCAATTGCTAAAACTTCTTGGAAAAACCCTCAAAGAGAGATCCTTTTGTAGGCTTTCGGTGATTATTTCAACAGTTTTCGCTTTCTTTACTCTGCTTTTTTTTCTCCCTTTACCCTTTGATAAGAAAGAAAGAAAGGGACATAATATCCAAGCCCAAATGCTAATCTTCCTTCTCCCGCATAATTTTTCCTCCAGTTTTGGAAGATGCTCCAAGTCCTATAGCCCAGACAAAAAGCAGAACCTAAAGCGAAAGCTGCAATTTCTGACTTCTCAATCCTCCATAATTCCACATTCCCATCCTCTCTCTCTCAGTCTCTTTCACTTTCTTTGACTCTAACCCCATTTTCAATTTCGTTTCCATTTCAACAAGCACCGTCACCTTGGAAAATTTGAAACCTTTTCGCGGCTACCCTCAATTCAAGATCAACACTTTTGAGTTTGGGACCATCTTCTTCCATGGCGATAGATGTTTGCTCTGAGATTTCCAGCGCAGGAATCAGCCCTCGAATCTCCTTCTCACATGATCTGAAGAACGCAGAGCACGAAGCCCCAGTTGAAGATCATCACCGTCGATCAGACTTGTGCCTCTTGGATTCCAGCTCTGATTTCGTTTTCAGCATTACCTCTACCAGGGAGTTAGCTCAAGAACTCTCTTCAGCTGATGAGCTTTTCTCCAATGGCAAGATCGTTCCCATGGAAATCAAGAAAAATCTAAATGCTTCCAATGAAACCCATCAACCTGTTGAATATTCTCGTCCTTCTTCTCAACCTTCAATCACTGAGTGTACGGAGAAGAAGAAGAGACTCATAGAGTTCCTATCCGCAGCCTCTGATGCAGATAACGAAGAAGAAAAGCCACAATCCAGATCTTTCTGGCAATTCAAGCGTAGCAGCAGTTTGAATTGCGATGCCACTCGCGGGAAAAGCTTGATTCGATCTCTACAGTTTCTATCACGAAGCAATTCCACTGGTTCAGCGCCAAATCCAAAACAAACAGAGATTCCGAAGGAAACCCAGAAGCAGAGGTTGCAGAAACAGAGCTCTGTTTCAAGCAGAAGGCTGTCGTCGTCGTCGTCGTCGTCATTTCCAAGTTCAAGCACATTTTATTTCTACGATTCGTCTCAAAAGCCTTCGTTAAAGAAAAAATGTGGATCTTCTGGAAATGGGGTTCGGATTAGTCCTGTTTTGAATCTACCACAAGCTTATATTCCAAAAGCAACCGTGAATTTCTTCGGATTAGGTTCGCTATTCTGTAAAGGGAAGATTAAAAGGAAGAAGAAATAGAAGATTCTTTTTTTTTTTAAGTCATCCTTCATGATCAAATCCTCAAGTGCAGATGGATTCTGCTGTCCATCATTTTGCCTCATGTACTATCATGTGAGCATACCTGTAAATTCAGTGGAAAATTTAAAATAAAAATAATTAAATACTAAATTTGAGAAAATTACATGGCAGTTTCATTTGAGAGAATATATATATATATATATATATATATATATATATATATATATATATATATATATATATGACACCAAGGTGACATGAGAAGTGAACAAAAATTTGTAAATTTATCAGCAAGTAGACTTTGTCACTTAAAATACTTATTTTAATAAGCTTTTGTTTACTATTTATACCCGACTAAGATGTTAAATCATACTGTATCTTAAATATGATATATCTAAAATATTAATAATCCAAAATCATTAAGTATAGTATGATAATTGAAAATTTCCATGTCAAAAATATAATTAATATTTTATAAAATAAGTTAATAAAAATTTGTCAAAACTACATACCTCATCACCCGAAATATGTATTATAATAAATTTTTATTCACTATTTATTGAGGACGTTTGGAACATTGTGATCTCGTATCTTTGTGATATTATAATAGGAGATTCCATGATATAAAACACCATATGCTAATGCATTGTGGAGATAGTTTTATAGTTTTTCTCCTTAAATTGTTAACAATGCTAGTAAATTTAGTAAGAACAAACTTGATAGAAGATTTAGGGCTTGTTTAAAAATCAATTTTATAAAATTTTTTTGTTCTACAAAAATAAAAAAATAAGTTTATCATATTGTTTTCATAAGTTGTTTTTAAAAAATTGTAATTCAAAACACACTTTTTAATAAACACTATTTTGTTTTTTTTTTTGTATAAAACTGTTTTTATATTTTTTAAAAATAAAAATTATTTTTATTAATGACAAAGTTATAAATAATTTGTCAAAATTAATATTTAACTATTATGCAGATCACAGTATTTTATTCTTTTGTTTTTAATAAAAGTATTGTCAAAATTTATTTTCAAATAAGTTTTTTTTTGTTTTTAAAAAATGATAAAATAAAAAAAATAAAAATATTTTTAAACAAACTCTTTTGCGAAGGTTGAGACATTTACAACAATATTAAAAAATTTGCAAAGAAAATTTAATTTTTAGAAATGATATAGTTTTTCACTATTACTAGATGATAGATGATGAAGGGAGATCCATAAAACGTTATTTAATTATTTTTTTTCAGTAAATAGAGTTCATAAGAATCTCAACATAAAATAGAGAGAGAGAGAGAGAGAGAGAGAGAGAGAGGGGAATTTCTTGTCATTGTAACATTGGATTCAATAGTGAAAAATACAGTTGATGGCTTGAAATGGACAAAAATGAATCGTGCAGATAACTTTGTTTAAGGCTAAGGAGACAGATAAACAAGGCACCCTTCTTTCGTGGATTCTTTTCCCCCTTTTTTATCTTTTTGATCTTTATGTCAATAATTACATGTGACTGCCTAGTGTTCTTTTCAACATTGATTGAAGAGTTCTTCCAGGGTTTATATTTCTTGTATGCCCACATATATATAAATAATTGTTCATGGGTCCCCTCGTTTTGTTCTTTTTGTTCTTTATGGTTACATCATGGCAAAACAGTTCAGTCAAAATTGGAAAAAGAAATCAATGATTAACAGACCCATTCACACTTTTAGCTTGCAAAACTACACACTTATTAATATTTATAAATATTAGTTTCTTTTTGTACTTGTTTATACTTTCTAAAATTTATAGTTTAAATAATAAATAAATTTGAATATAATTATTGAAGTGATTTTATAATGTTAAAAGTTAAAATTTGTAAAAATAATAATTATAAATAAAAACAGTTTTAATATTTTAAACAAAATTAATTTTATATTTAAAAAGTATAAAAATATTTGTTCTAGGAGTAGAAAAAAAAGTTGAATAATCTTTAAAAAATTAAGATGAAATAAAAAAAGAAGTGACAAACCATACTTAAGAGTACAAATTATAGAAAATAATAAAACATATGTGTGTTAGAGTATGTTTGACAAATCTAATAAACTACCTTATAACGTATTTGATTAATTTATAAATTTGTTTGATCAAATTAAAAATGTTTAGTAAATGAGTTTATTTAAATAATTTAAACTAACTGAAAGTTTATAAACTTTAAACTATTTCAAGTAGCGTATAACTTATAAGTTTTAAATTAACTTATACGCTATTTTTATCAAACAGAGCCTTAATAATTTTTTTTAAGGAAATTGAGACTCACCTTATTGTGTTTTTCATTAGATTATATTATGCATAATTTCATTCCTTTATTTTTATTTATTCATATTAAGGTCAGTTTGGTTACAATTGTTATCAACACATGTAGAGACACACACAAAGTTGTCAATTAAGATCAGTTTGGTTAACCTATATATATTATGCTATCAATAGAATTGTTAATTAAAATCAGTTTAGTTTGGGCCAACTCTATCCACCCTAGTCAGTCTTAAGACTAAATATGACTAAACGGATTTTTTTTCTTTTTTATAAAATGAGATGTTATTTAAAGCCGACGACGCAAGAGACCATTTTATATAATTCCGTGAACTTCTCTCTTTTTCCCATTGAGTGCTTCTAGGAGCACGACGACATTAGACAAAAGAAAACAACGTTAAAAAAATTTATATTAGTTTTGATCATTCTCGTTTAATTAGTATATTGAATTAAATTGATAAAATAAAAATTTAAATTTTATTGCATCGATTAATTATATTTAATGAACAAAAAAAAGTATTTCATAAAAGGTGCATCCACTTCTATATAAAAAAGTGGTCTATCTCTAAAAAATAATAGAAAGATGAATGAGAAAAAATAAATATGAGAGTAAAAAAGATTAAAATATTTTATTTATTATTGATAAATAAAATAAAATAAATAATATTTAAATTACTTGTTAATATTTTTAATAAAATTTAGTTCAAATTTATATATTACTAATTATTTATTTATTTTATAAAATAAATTATCAAGTCAAATTTTTTTATTTTTTTGTCATTTTTTTATTATATTCTAATTTATTTAAGCATGTCAAAAACAAGAAAGTAATAGAAATTTACTTTTTTTTTATATCATATAAAACGTAATTTTAATTACAACATTTAATTTTATTCTTTCTTTCACCAACAACTAAACAAGACTTGAATTCATTGGATGTTTCTTTTATCTTTAATGATGATCTAATGCCTCATTTGATTGATGAAATTGGAGTGATGGAATGAAAATCTACAATCTATTCCCTTGTTTGGTTGACAAAATAATAAAAAATGTGAGTCTTCTGATTACTTTAGGCGAAAAAATTGTCAACTGAAAAAAAAAGTAGATAGTGAATAATATAATAAAAAGAAAAGTAAAAAATTTAAAATACTTTCACCACAAGAAAAACAGATTTTAGTGATGAATTTTTAGTGACATTTTTTAACGAAGTTGCAAAAATTGTCGTAAAATCAATGATCTAACGACGGTTTTGAGAATCGTAGCTCATAATCCGTCCCTAAATCATATTTAACGACATTTTTGGAATCGTCGTTAAATTTATTTTTGTACCAGTAGTTTAGCTGCGATTTTTTAGCACGGTTTAAAAACTTTCGCTAAACCCTTTTATTTATTCTCTCTTTTTTTTTAATGAAATCCAACAATCAATCCTTCAACTATTGACAGAAATTAGGCTACACATTTTTCTTTTCGCTTATAGATTGTTAATTTATTTTTATTTTTTATTTTCAATGTATTTGCAATAATAATAATATCCATAGAAAAAATAATTCAACATTAAAAAATTAATTGAATTTTAAAATTAAAACTTATATTTAAATAAAGAGAATATGATGGATAAGTATTGTTCACAAAAAAACAGAGAGAAGATGAGAGATAAGCATTTTTCATAAAGACTTGCATTATTTTTATTTCTTCATAGAAAAAATAGATAGAAACATTATTCACAAAATATCTAATAGTATAATCAAAAAGAAAAACTTTCTCTAAATAAAATATAATAGAGGTAAGATGAGAGTAAAAAATAAAGGGAAGACATGCGAGATTTGTAAAAAAAACTAAAGTATTTAGTGACGATTTTTAAAAAACCGTCATTAAAAATTCATTTAAAAAAAAGCACCAAAAATAATATTTTTAGCAACTGCTGTCTCAAAATTGTTGCTAAACACTGACAACTTTAAAAGATAAATAAGAAATAACAATTTTTAATGACGATTTTTAAAAAATTATTGTTATTTAACGGCTATTTTTAAAAAACAGCAGCTAAAAGTTGATAATTTTAAAAAATAACAAAAATTAGTAATTCTTAACGAAGGTTGTTTAAAAAATTGTTGCTAAATAACAATATTTTAAAAATTGTCGTTAAATGTTATTTAATTAGTAATACTTATCTTAATTGTAGTGTTTCTACTATTTTATTTATTTATAAATTTTTTTATAATTAAAAAATATATATTTAAATTAAAAATTTTAATAGTTTTTAACAAAATTTATTTCAAATTTTTGTATTACTAATAATTTATTTTATTTTTTATTTAAAATAATTTTGTAAGTTAAAATAATTTTATTCTTCAATAATATATTTATCTTTTGTTATGAGCTTTCATTCTATTTATTAAATATAATTTTCATAACAACATTTTATTTTATTTTTAATTCTCATCTCCAATATTTTTTTTTTACCAATAATTAAATAAGACCTAAATTGATATAAATATGACATTTAGTATCCGTTTTAATTGTCGTTACAAGCCAAGACATTTAGCATTAATTTCTAGAAACCGTGATTAAATACTCTCTTAAATCTCAATACGTACTTAACGAAAGTTATGAAGTTATGAGAACCGTCACTAAGATACTTAATTACAATAAAAACGGACACTTAAAAATGGATTTAATTTCTATAAAATGAGTTATATGGTGAGTTCAGAGGCAGACTCATATACAGGCATGTGAGGCTGCCAGCCACGAAACTCCATCTCCATGCTTTGTTGCCTCTGGCTATTAATTAATACCTGTTATTTCCATGTGCAATGTCTTCCAAAGATTTACCATTTCTTAAATTGGTTGATTGGGCACTGTTTACATCTTGTATTTAAAAAGATAAGAGTATGTTTGGTTTGAAAAAATATTTTTTTATTTTTATTTTTCATATTTTTAAAAATAAGTTTAATTTTACGTTTTATATAAACAATAAAATACTTTATAGTTATATGAATAAAAAGACATTTTTTATATGCCTTGTAACGAGTTTAGAATAATTGAAAGTGTTTTATAATATTAAATTTTTTTTAAAAAATCTTTTTGAAAGTTTCAAAATTTTTAAAAATTCAAAAATTTTTTTTTTTAAAAATAAGTAAACACGTTTTAAAAATTAATTTATATTTTCATTGAATGAAAACAGAAAATAAAACTTCAAAGTTTGGACTGAGTAATCAAGGTAGAAAGAGTGTCATCTTAACCAATAAGTCAATTTGTTGCGGTTTATTGTTTAAAATTTGTGTTAGATAAGTTGACTTTTTTGTTTGTTTTTATTATAATAAGTTTATCTTTGTGTTAGTTTATTTATTTTGATATAAAAAAAGGTTACAATTGATTTCACTGTGAATAGAATATTTTGTTTCCAATTATTTATTCAAAATTTAATGTCATGTGAGAGGAAAATTACTATACTAATTTAATGAAATATTCTCATTTTTATGTCCAAATCTTACTTTTAAGACACTCATTTTTCATTTTTTTTAAATGATCATAAAGGGAGATAATTTCTATTTGCTAGATCCATATTAAACATTTTTTTTTAATTTTTTTTATAGAAAAATGATACTTGCAAACTAGTAGTACCACACACCACCCTCCACATTTTTTCTTTGCTCACCATTTACAAAATTATTTGGTTTAAGAGATATTTTCTAGAAATATATTAGTTATTAATTGTTAAAATATATTTAAAAAAATAAATAAATTTCATTTCTATTAAATTTAAATTTTAATATAAACTTAACGTGTAATAATTTTTTTTTCATATTATTTAAATCATAGTGTTTGAAATTATAATTAGCTAATTACAGACTTCATCTTGACTTTCCCTTTTTTGGGCCTGACCTAGGCCCAAATACAAAAATAAAAATGTGTCAGGCCCGGGTCCATATTTCAGCTTGGTAGCGTGAAACCAGACTAAATCTTCCCTTGGATTCGTCTCCATAAACAGTGTAGAATTCCGCGTTCATTTGCAGCAAGAGTCAGACTTAGGTTTCTCTTGCTGTGTTTTGGCCGTCGAAATTCGAAAGGGGAAGAGCTCAGAGTGTAAGAGGGGAAGCGGAAAAGGGGTATCTTTGGTGGAAATGGCGAAGGAGAAGGAGTTCAGGGTTTACAATTCAATGACTCAGCAGAAGGAGATCTTCAAGCCTAATGTTCCCGGTAAGGTTGGTATGTACGTCTGTGGAGTCACCTCCTACGACTATAGTCATCTGGGTCACGCTCGTGCCGCCGTCAATTTTGATATCCTCTACAGGTACACTCCAATTGAGTGTGTGTGTGTGTGTGGGTTTGTACTTGTGTAATTTAGTGTAGTTGTGTTCAAATATTAATCTTGAACTTGATCATTTTAGACTGATATCTAATCTGTTTATTGAATTAGTTGTTGTTCAACAAAAAAGGAGGTCTCTTGCTCCTTGCTGGGCCAATTTTTTTTCATTAGCGCATATTGGTGGAATTTAATGCCATGGATTAACGTTAACCCTTTTGACCTATTTGAAGATATAGAATCCATTGATTTCCACTGTATGTTATTCTATGAGGATGTAAGCAAGCGATTAATAAATTTAATATACATTTAGAATTTTTTTTTTCCCGATAGAAATTTTAGACCTTTAATACATTGGGTCTCACTTCTTTGACAAATTTAATATCTTACTTGGCTGCCGATCATATGACTTAACTTTAGCATATAAATGCATTGCTATTACCTATTTTGATGACTTACATAGCGAGGTAATGATCACACGTGGATTGTGGAACTGGCTGCTAAAGTTTATTCATGCCACTCAAATTAGGAATTTAGCATTGGTGTGAAACATAAGACTGTAATGTTGACTATCTAATGTTACTTCTTGCACTGTTGTCTATCTAAAGCTTTTTTCCTCTGAGCTTGTCTATCTATGCATACAAGAACAAGTATGTGTAACATTGCTTTCTTGCTTTTCTTGGATAACCACAGACCTCCGTTGCCCAATTCACTGGTGTTTATAAATATGAGCATGTGGAGTGGATTTGCCATGCCTACCTGTTTTACTTCTGTCCTTTATGGGGGGTTGTCACTTGTCAATGTCATGCTATTATCATTTAGATTTACTTTAATTCAGATATTAAGGTTGGGAGAGTAATGGAAAGTTGGCAAGCGATCCTTTTTACCATCTTTTATTTCATATTTGATTTTTTTTTTTTTATATTTACTTATGGTAGATGTAAAAATTGAGAGTCAATATGTGGTTGGAAGTCATGTTTAATCTAAAATTTTGCAGATACCTTCAACACCTGGGCTACGAAGTAACATATGTGCGGAATTTCACTGATGTTGATGACAAGGTGAGAATTAATATGTGTAACTTGCTGGTGCAATTCCTGCCATATTGTATAATTTCATCTTTTGTTGACTGTCTTTGAGCTTCTCTAAATAATTTTTATTTTCTTTTATTTCTATTTTAATCTTTTTCCCTTCTATATTATTTTAGTTCATTGCTCTTTTCAAATTTATTTTCATTTGGACCAGTAATGTTATAAGATTACGATTTGAAAATATAAAGATATATGTTAAAAAATATGTGATACAAATTGAGATATTCTCATGTTAATAGAGCAAAATCTTGTTAATCTAATAGATCATGTGAAGCAGTGGTGTGTCCAATTATATAGAGAATTACCATATTCATACTATGGATTGCCCATATTTATGATTAACCTTAATAAGTGATGCCAGTGTTCCTGTTTGGTAAGTGATAACTCTTACTGTTAGAAGTTTAACCCAGATCATTTGTCCTATGGAATATAAACCTTAAGCCTATATAATTTTATACGAATTTCTCATCTTATTCTTGAATTCTTATTGTAGTCAGCTAATATCAAAATCGCTGCAGATAATAAAGCGAGCTAATGAGATTGGTGAAGATCCCTTGAAATTAAGCAGCCGTTTTTGTGAAGAATATATTGTTGATATGAATGATCTTCAATGCTTGATTCCAACACATCAACCTCGAGTTTCAGATCATATGGAACAAATAAAGGACATGATAATTCAGGTTTGCTGTTGATACTATCAGAAACCCATCTTAGACTGGTTCCATAAGGGAGGGTAATAAGACAAAAATAAATTTTTTTTGCTCCCTTGTGCTCTGAGGAAATTCCAATGTATTTGAAATTATGCATGCTGTATAATATTATCTCAACAGCATTTTTTTATATTATTTAAGTGTATTTATAGTTTCGCATGCTGTATTTGTAGTTGGATTTATAAGCCATGACTGGTAAAGTGAGCATGTGTATTGTTTTACTGTATTTATAGTTTTGGGCCATTTCTTTTTGGTCACATATTAAGATGTTCCTTCTTTAATCTTCCAGCAGTGGATATGTTATATGATAATTTAATCTTAAAGTTTGTTAATAAGGACAGCCAAATTGGGAAATAATTTACGAACAAAACAAAAGGAAAAATGGCCAAGCATTTTTATTTATACTGATATCTCTAGCTCTGGCAGGCTTCTGGTGTCTTAGTGTGTGTCCATCTCCAACATGTAAATGTTAAAAACATGGGTACTGTAGTGGGTGCTTGGTTACATATCCATAACATTTTCATAATTTTATTATTTTAAAACAAAAATGAGAAGCAATAGACAATGTGTAGTCATTTGAAGATTTATAACTTTCCATTATTTCATTATGTTTTTTAGTGTTAGAGATATATGAAGTAGATCTGTCCATTTTCTTGGGGAAATATATGTATTTATGGTTGTATATTGTCTTCCTTAGTAATATACCTTGCTAGTTTCAAATGATTTACATCTATAAAGCATGTATTTGGACAAATTCAAGCCTTACCCGTACTAGGTATGTGTTGGGTAAATGGGTACCCTAAAGTATGTACAGGTATGATTCGTTTTTTTTTTTTTTTGGGATACATATTCGGTAAGTGTGGGTACACCTGTTCTCCACTTACAACAATTACAAAAATACTAGTATATAGAGTTGAGTGCACAACTGTAACATCATATATTATTTTGGAGATTGGAATATTTTTAATAAAGTTATTTCGACAATGAGATCACGTTAGGAAATTTAGATTTCTATTTTGGCTTGTCATTTCTTATAAGACGTTAATTATCTATTTTTGTTGTTGTAAGAAGCTATATATTATGAAATTTCCTTATTTATATAGTATATATTGTTGTAGGTATGATACTCTTATCCATACCTGTGCATCGTAGATTTGAATTTTTGAGAATTATGTTGAGGGAATGACCATAACAAAGTGCAATAAAAAAATTAATTTTGTTGTGGTATATTTTCCTTAAGTTTCAAGGAATTATTACAGACTTAAGGAGGTGAATTTATTCTGCAGATTATCAACAATGGCTATGCATATGAAGTTGATGGAGATGTTTTCTTTGCTGTTGATAAATTTCCAAGTTATGGCATGTTGTCAGGACAAAAGCTAGAACATAATCGAGCTGGGGAACGAGTTGCTGTCGACTCAAGAAAGCGTCATCCTGCTGACTTTGCATTGTGGAAAGTGTGTAAACCTTTACCTTTTACAATGTATACATTCTGGTTAACATCTTGGAATATTTTTTATTTTCTAATAAGCAATAATTGTAGTCTGCTAAGCCTGGTGAGCCTAGTTGGGACAGCCCTTGGGGACCTGGAAGACCTGGGTGGCACATTGAATGCAGTGCAATGAGTGCTCATTATTTAACTTTCAAATTTGATATTCATGGTGGTGGAATTGATTTAATTTTTCCACATCATGAGAATGAGATCGCCCAGAGCTGTGCTGCATGTCAAGAGTGCAATATCAGTTATTGGATGCACAATGGTCATGTGACTAATAACAATGAGAAGATGTCAAAGTCCTTGGGTAACTTCTTCACTATACGCCAGGTTAATGATAGTTGTTAATTATTTTGTTTAAATGCTTAGAAGCATCTACATGTGTTCTTGAAGATATCTATCTTTCAATTTGATTTTCCCCCCATCTTTTTTGCAGATCACTGAACGGTATCATCCACTTGCTTTGAGACATTTCTTAATTAGTGCTCATTACAAATCTCCTCTAAATTACACTGTCTCACAGCTTGAAAGTTCGTCTGATGCTATTTATTATATATATCAGGTAAGCAGCTCTTAAATAATCTGTATCAGAAACTCTGCATCAATGGTTTTTTATCTTTGGGGTTTTTTTTTTTTTGCTCATGCATGTCTTGTTTGTGTGAATGGCTTTGATATTTCATTCCCTATAGTACCATGACTGATATGCAAGTTTTATTATGGAATTAGAATCGGCAGTGTTTCTCTTCTGGATATTTTATTTTTTCTAGATGGAAGATATCTACTTATGTTCTCTGATGAAAATGTTTACCTCTTCTCTCCCCCTGTATCTGTGTGTGTGAGATTATTCTGATGGCCTACTTCAGGAATGATGGCTCTTTTCAGTTATAAAAAAAAAAACTTAATTATTGTTTACTGAGTAAAATGAGTAAAAAAGTATAATTAGCATCCTGGTGTTGCAAAACAGTGTTGTGTTTATTAGGGTTTGGTGGCAGTCTTGCTGCTAGTCATCCGATGATCTTCTGCAAGAATAGATTCTTAATTCTAAACTTTTAATGCAATTTTGCTATGATTAGTATCTATTGATATCTAAAAATCATAGAGGAGGTATGAAGCTACACGTATCTGTGTGCAAAAATTGCAGCTCTTAATTGATGTCATAACTCTGGGGAAATTGTTCATAACTATTTTCTTTTAATTATGCAATGTCCTTAACTATGGGAATGATTTTGTTCTTGTGGTTGTTAGACTCTTCAAGATTGTGAAGGTTCTTTATCATCATTTCAAGAAGGGGTAACTGAGAAGAACAAAAAACCACCTCGAGTTAGTGATGCTGCCATGAATTGCATCAAAAAGATGCGTGAAGAGTTTGAGGAAAAAATGTCAGATGACTTGCAAACGCCTGTAGTACTAACTGGTGCTTTCCAAGAAGCCTTGAAATTTGTGAACAGTTCTTTGAAGATGCTGAAGGTATGTGTTGAAAGTGAGCTGGATTTCACTTCTCTTTGCCTATTTTCTGTGGCATGTCAGTAATTTATGGAATATACTATGGGTGATTTCCAGAAAAAGATACAGAAGAAGCAGCTGTTAGAATTGATTGAATCTCTAACTGAAGTAGAGAAAGAAGTTAAAGAAGTTTTAAACATACTGGGACTATTGTCCTCTTCTTCCTACACCGAGGTGATACATTCTTTGGCATATTTGTTCATCTATTATGTATAACTCTAGAGTTGACTATTCATTTGGATGGCCATTATGAATTGAAAAAGGACTTGTTATATGTTCAACAGGTTCTGCAGCAGTTGAAAGATAAGGCGTTGAAGAGAGCGGGACTAGTGGAAGATGATGTGCTGCATCTAATAGAAGAGAGAACTCAAGCGAGGATTAATAAGGACTTCCCCAAGAGCGATAAGATCAGAGCTGATTTGACTGTGAAGGGCATTGCCCTCATGGATGTGGGCAATGAAACAATTTGGAGACCATGCATCCCCAGTGAACCACAAGTGGCACAAGTTCAGCCTGACCAAAAGGTTCCTCTGGTTGAAGAAAAACATCCAGTACCTCCAGCGAATCAAAAAGTGAAGTAACTACCCATTGAGTGAGAAGGTAATGGACCTCAAATATAGACATGAAGAAACAATCAAATTTTGTTTCTTTATAGCAATGATTGTTATAGTACTTTGTAATTTTTGAATCACGCCGATCAATATTGTAACATACAAGGCTTAAACATTGTAAAACAAACGGATTACTTTTTTTTTCTTTTTTTTTTTTGAGTCCTTTAGTATCCTGATCCTGAACAATTCTTTGGCCATGATAATTACCCGAATAGAGCCTGTGCAATATCATTCAGGGATCTGGGTTTGTAATACTTTGCTTTGTACTCTTATAAAAAGCTCAAGCTTTGTCCTGGATTGTCTCTTATTTATTTGGTTATTGATGAATCCTATGTTAATTTCTCACTTGGGTTTCTCTTTTAGTATATTTCCGGGGACACATTTTTCTACTTCAAACCCAAGGATGGTGTTAATAACGGCGGTCTTCGAATCTCCATGAGCGAATTAGATGAGATTGAGGAATGAGGACATACTTATATCTGGTTCATCTTGGAGGAATACTTTTCTCTTTTAGGTGTCCACAAATCCAGTTGTTTTTGCAACTTTTTTTATTACTAAAACAAAATCAACAATAGACAAAAATTCTTAGATAGATATATACAATGTCAGTCACATTTTTTTCTGTAATTTATCTGACATATTTATATACTAATTCATGATGAGTTTAATTTTTTATTTAAAGATAATATTTACTTAATAATTTTGGCTGAGATGGTTTTATCTTTTATAGATTGAATTTATTTATGTCAGATTCGTCTCCCTGAACACCATGTAGCATTGTGCTGCTCTAAAGTATTATCTCTGCTTGAAAGGGTGCTTTGGGTGAATTGGGACTAATTGGGGATGGCTAGATCAACCAGTTCTACCGCACATGCCATTTACCAATTAATGAGTCATCCTCATCTTATTTTGTTATGCACGGTATCTCCAGATAGATTATGATGATAGTTTGAGGAAGCCAATAGTAACCTTCACTCTTCACCGCCACTAATTCCTCTACGATTTTAGACTTTATGGCTTTCACAACCCACAAACGCCATTCAATTTATGCCCTTTGTTAAAGTTGTTGAAGTTCCTGTATACCCCATGTGCTTGATATGAAACACTTAGGCTGTCTTTTACCAGAAGGAAAATGCCACGAAGTGGGGACACCCATATCAGAAGGACCAAGCGTGGACCTTGTTTCCATTAAGGGTGCCACAATTTATGCTTATAAATGCCATGGAGGATATATTCTGAGAGTGTGGTGGGTTCTATCTTCCCTACGTTATCGGCACGATTATTCACTATATATATTCAGATTCAGTCTAAAGGCCGATTTTACAACTACCAACAGAAAAAGAATTGGTGCCCATGGAATCTTCTATACGTCTAGATATCTTAGCCCTTCACTGGGTGATAGAAAAAGGCGAAAAAGCTGAGTTTTAGTGGATGTGCATGGCTTATATTTTTATTTTTATATTTCTTTAGGGCCTCACTCATGAACTCCTACTCCCATAGTAAGATATCAAATCATGTCAAGGGAGTCAGTCAAACTCTTTGTAAGGAGACTGATTCTTTGGGTTATAAATTATAGATAAATTAAAGTTAATCAAAGATAAATATTTCAGGATATGGTAGATGATTCTATTCATAGTTATTGAAATGAAGCTAAATATTAAATAAATGAAAGAATCCAGTCATTAAATCATTAGTTAAATCCTTGAATTATTAATTAAATCAATTATTTATAATTAAAATATATATATTAAATTAATTATAATATAATATATTTAAAAAATGATATTAATAGATATAATATACTTAATTTTGATTATAAAAATAATAATATAAAATTAATTTTGTAAAAGAAAATAAATCCTAATGTAATTCAATTGTCACAAGTAATTAAGTCACCGATTCAAAATCAATCTAATTCAATTATAAAAATAGTTTAATTGATTTATAAAAGAGAACAATTTTGGGTCCCAGCTATTTATCTATGAAAAATAGAAGCCGTTCAAGTTCAAGTACGATGGAGAACCCATAATGTGGCCTAAAAGAATATTATGTAGTAACTGCACTTATAAACACCACAAACGCTTGTCTCCAGCTTGACCAGCTTTTGGAATCATAATCAGAAAGGCCAAGTCTCCACAAATTTTGCAGCTTTCTTCCTCTGAAGCAACCATGGAAGCAGCCTATGTCGTCATCAGAACTCAAAATATCTCAAGCTTTATCGGTCAATATTCTCCTTTTGAATTAAGAAAATTAGAATAAAGAAACCGAATTGGATTGGAAGATTCTTGCTTTTCTTTTTTCAAAATAAAAAATGGTGTAAAAAATAGAAACACTGTTCCAAACTGGCAGATGGCGTAAAAAATAGAAATACCATTCTAAATGAAAACGCATTGGTTAAAGTCCTTTTCAATATAATTTCTTGAAATCAAACTATTGTAATTTTTGGAGTTCAAATAATTGTTATTGCTGCGACCAACCAACATTGAATGGGATTAAAACATCGGGTTTTTAAAAATGAAGCTTTTGACGATAAGAAAAATGTTACTTATAGTGTGTTTAAAATTGAACTAAACAAACCATATCAAATTAATTTAAATCAAATTACTAAAAACCTAATCAAAATTGTTTAAAATTGGTATATTTCGGTTATTCTTAAGTGAAATTAAGTGATTTGGTTTGATTTTCTATTAAGAATAAATTGAGCTGAAATCAACCGATCGATCTTATATATATATATATATATTTTATAATTTATAACTTTAAATATATATCTATAAAATTTGTTTGTTGTTTTTATTTATTGAAACATTGAATTCTAGATTAAAAAAAAACTTTTGTATTTGTAAAATTTAGAAAAAGCATTTCTATACAATTTTTTGGGGTAAAACTAACCTTAATTAATTATAATTTAAACTGAATAAACTTAAATTAAGAAAAAAAAGGCTACAAAAACCATAACCAATTAAACCAAATTTAACTAAAGTGATTTGTAATGGTTTAGTTTAATTTAGTCGAGGTACCTCAAAAAAAAAAAAAATCGAATAGGTCTAAGTTTTAGTAAACTGGTTTAGTTTAATTTAAATCTAAAATTTAAATGAAGTGAACCGATGAATATTCCTACCCACTAATAAAAAGCACAATGTGTCGGTGTTAAGAGATATGGGTACCTAATTAGGAGGAGATTTGAACTCTGTTCAAGTATCCCCTCTGTCACCTAAGAAAAGCATCGGCACTCCAATATTTGACGATAAGAATATTCTTTAAAATGCTCAAGACCCATCAGGGCTCAAGCCATCCTTGAGTTAATAATAATAATAAATATTATTTTTATTTTGTAAGAATCAAAGATATTTTTACAAATATTGTTACGAGACTGTCTATAATAATGTTTCTTAAAATTCGAAACTTTATAGTCTTTTTTAAAGATGGTAAACTACTTATTACTCCGATGCATTAACTATTAGTAATTATTATTCATATAATTATGTTAATTGGACAGTCAAAACTTGCTACGTTTTAAGGTAGCTATTTATATAGTAAACCCAGTGAAACTAAAATATTTGGAGAAATTACGTATTTTTATTCTGATATTTACTTTTAATTGTAATTTTTTTTTTGGTGTGAACCCAGGTATCCCCCCATCCCATTACCGGGATGGGACTAAATCTTGTTCGAGAGTCAATTCTGGGTGGTTAGGTTTCAGCCCCCTCCCAAAGACGTTACGAAAAATCGAACACGCGGTCTACCCTACCAAGTCCAGCCCCAATCACCACTGGACCAACAACCATTTGGTTTTTAATTATAATTTTTAATTATCAAGAATCCCTTCTCATAAGAAGGGGGACACAATGTGGTATCAAGCAAATAAAATAGTATTTCAATTATTTTACGTAATTACCGTCAAATTTAATATCTAATTTAAATAGTACAAGACAAATTACAATGAAATAAATAGATTAAGAAATTAATTGTCAAAATTAGCGTATTATATGAAAAAGTATAATTTCTCCAAAATATGTTTCTTTTCATTGGCTTGCATGGTGGGGTTGAGACCCAGGCACGTGAGGATAAAGTTATGCTTGAGAGCAAGAAAGAACATAATATGATTTTGTAGGCTTTTGAAGCACAAAATGAAATCTTCTTGATAAAGAAACTGATATTTATATGACACATGCACGCTTAGAAAACCGGGGGCTCTAACTTTTTATTGTGCAAAGAAAAGTTGGGGATAACACATCACCTAAAGTTTAGACATCTCTATAGACTGTAAAAGTGTCGATGAGATTATTCGGATTAGTCAAAGATTTTCATTTTTAGTGGACAAATTGAATGATATATAAGAAAAGGGAGGTCAGCACTATAAAGGAGCTAGGAGCGGTGGTTTCTGATTGTTAAGTTAATTGAGAGGACGAAGAAAATGGATTAAAAAAAAATGATCCATATCTGACAGGAGGTTTATAAATGAACTTTCCAAGGTAAAATAGTTATTCGGTTGTTCAGCTTGACCTGATAGTTAACAAGTCTAAAATTTTATTTATTAATATCCAAAAAATTGTTCGAGTAAAATTCAAACGGGAAAAAAGTTTTAGTTGAAATTGACAGTTCTAAAGTAAATTAAAGTAAAAAGTTGGCGATCCATCCACCATTCATTCTCTAGAAAGCTGGTTCTAGGGTGGCTTTGATGAGTGAGTGTTCTTTTGTCATCCTTTTCTTTTTCAAACTTGTCTGAGGTCTGGTCGTTTAAAAGGCAACCACAGCGTGAAGGAATTTTCAACGTAAACTTTGAATTTTCTGCACGCAGAAATGGATCATTCACTGTGTCAGTTTCAAACTCTCAAAGTGAAACCTTCATATGAAGCAATCATAATGAAGCATGCATGACTGACTTTAATTTTTGTTGCTAAAAGGTAAGAAATATAGCCTTTGAAAGTGCCTATAGATATGACATAAAAGCTAATAGCGGAGATCTTATAGAAATCAAGCTTTGGATATGCAGGTGGCTATATAGTCTATAGATATATAGATATATGCAACACAAGGTAATAAAAAAAAGCTTTATTACCTTACCATAATGCAGCAACTAGGTGATCAATTTCTGATATTTCATTGGTCCCTTTTGATGTATGTGTGCCTATATTTTTAGGCGAATTCCATCTATTCTTCTATTAACAAGGTATTCTTATGTAGGCTTATTTATCAATGTTTGTCTTACATGATTCTAGTAAACTCTACCATATTAAGAATTAATAACTTTTTGAATAAATTACATTCACCTTTTATGAAATTAATTTATAAAAATTATACTTACATTTCATATAGTTTCAAATTGAGACAAGAATTTTTGTTAAAGTTTGTAAAACCTACACTCACACATCTTCAGATTTTAAAAAAATTACATTAATTAACCTCTTTTATTTTAAATTTTTATAAGTATTAATTTGATGTTTTGATAATTTGTAAACATTGAATTAGGTTATTTGAGATTTTTTAAGAGAAAAAAATAAATAAAGTATAAATTTCATTAACAATTTTGTGAATGAAGATTTTTCGTATAAATTGAAATTAAAAAAATATAAATTTAAAAATATCATAGCAGTTGAATATAATGGATGGGCGATGTCCACAAAAAAAAAAATCATGGTTATTGATAATGAGTTGATAAACTTATTTCTGGAATCTACCACCAAGTTTTTCCTGTCACTTTTGGAAAAGCTTAATTAGGGTTTGTTTGGGATAGGCCAATGCTATAACACTCGCATTATGCAAGCATGGGGCGGCTGGTCAATCAAGTTTCCATATTTGTGGGGAGGAAATAATTGAAGGAAAGAGAGAAAAGCTATAGCTCATTTTCTGCTTTTACAACTCTTCTAATCAATGTCCTCACATTTTAGTTTGTCAAATTCTTATTGACCAATTAATAGAAAGAAATATAGTACTTACGTATGAATTTTTGTGTGGATAAATTGCTTATTTAAAATAAATAGATTAACTAGGATAATAAAAAGTAGTTATATATTTGAACGTGTTAAAAGTGCAGCTTTTGTAAAAATTATCTGAGTTATATTTGCGCGATTATTTTTTATTAATTAATTGAATATATCCATCTCTTTTCAAACGGAAAAAAAAAATTCATAGGTATCCTTCATAGAATAAGTACTAGCTAGTTTCTGAAGTCAAAAATTTGTAAGGTTAACCTTCATTTGTCACGATGGTTGAGGTATCTATCTTTTCTTGTGCATCAAGCTGAAGCCAAGAGAGAAAAAGAAACGAAAAGAAAACTACGGCATTATGAACAATTCCATGGTCCCCATATACATGGGGAAGGCTAGTTCAAGCAAAAACTTAATCGTGCCTTAAATTTAGTTGGATTATGATGACCAAGAAACGAAAATATGGTTCAACTTACTTTGGTTTCTTCTCTTATTAATTGTGTGTTCATTTTATTGGTTTGAAATAATTAACAAGAAACTTCACTGGAGAGCGACTTGCATGTGTGATGAGAGTATGACATTTGAGATAGATTGTTCAGTGTATAGGTGGGTGAAGTTAGCAAGAATTTTTAAGTTAAAATCTCTATTAAGAAAACATATTTTCAAAACTGACAAAAGTGGTTACTGAAAAGTTAAAAGGCACCACAAGGTTCTTACTTATACTTTTGTTACGAAAAGTTTTCGGTGATGATTTTTTAAAGTTATCATAAAAAATTTATTTTTAATGACGATAAAAATTGTCACAGAAAATATACAAATTGCTACTAAAAGGATGACCAACAAATGTCATATACAAAATGTTCCTTTTAATGAGGACCTTTTGAATTACTATTGAAAAATATTAAACTAAAATTTTTCATAGCTATTTTATAAAATTGTCATTGAAATTAATTGTGGCTAAGCCAAGAAGATAATAATATGGTGTTATTAACCCTTTTTTGTTCTTTAACGAAACGACTTGAGTGAATATGTCTTCCTTAATTTTGGATTTGCTATGTATGAACATGTACCAATATTTGGTGGCAAAAGCTTTTGTGTTAACATACAATTCCATTATTATTATCATTATTATTATTAGAAGAGTTTTGGAAATCACCCAACTTCGCTACGTTCTTATTCTTCCTTTTCTTGTTAAACAAATAAATTAAGGTGATATGTTCGATGCAAAGAATTCTAGTTTTTTTGCCAAATTAACACTTGAGAATATATTTTTAGGATCGATGTTCAAGTATAGTAAATATTAAAATTTGTGTTTTGCATATGATATAAATAATATAATTTTATTTATTTATTTCATGCTGATCAAATTTTTTTATACATATATTTTCAAATATATATGAAAAAATTAGAATAACCATGTGCCAAATGCCACCTACAAAAATTTGAATGAAAATCCCGTGAAATTGATTTTTTTGTTTGTTTGTTATAAAGCTTTGTCTAATTACTTTCAATTCAATGCACCGAAATATGCACAACATATTGATGCACTCTGCATTTTATAACCACATTTTGAGATGCTTTTTCTCCAATTACACCTCAACTAAGGACACTGTCAAAGACTTTTTTTTTTTTTTTAACTTTGCCATGGGAATACAAATCTTGTACTTTCAAAGAGTTTTCAATTGACGTATTCATACCGTAATGATACATAAATGTTTGAGTCATAATCCAATAAAAATCACTTAATGACATCCGATAAAATTGAAAATACAAAGAAAAATTAGCATAGTTCATAATCCAACACAAAAATAAATTGAAAAGCCACTGAAAGTCAAAGGATTTCTTCCATTTTGCGTGGAGAAAATGACCAGAGATAACTAGTTTGATTAATTAATTTTTAAAATATTTATTATCATAATTTTAAATTTAATTATTAGCAGTCAATTATAAGATACCGATAAAATTAATTGAAAAAAAAGTTCTATTATATCTCTTTCAAAGAATCTGATAACAATAATTTATCCTTAACTAATTAATAGTTTTCTTAGTTAGTTTTTATTAATTAAAAAGTTGATTGAATTGTATACAGTTTAGGTTCAAATTTTTAAGAAACATAGTTATAGAAAAGATTAACAGTTGTTATCACTCTAAAATTCGACAGAAATTAATATCACGATAATATCTAAGAAAATAGTTTTTATTCTCACTGAAAAAAGAGAGAAGAAAAGTTGAACTGTACCGAACAAAAGTAAAGAAAATTAATGTTTGTGGTACAAAACATTATTGGTAACCAGCTAGCTATGTATAGTCACATTATAAAAACATGGGGCCGCCAATCAAGCTCTATATTGTGGGGGAAGCAATGGAAGAAAAGAATCGTAGTTTAAGTCATTTTCCGACTTTTCTCATGCTCCTCGTCTTGGTTTGTAAAGCCTATTTATTCAAAAGTTATAAACTTGTTTCTTAAGTCTAAACCGTTCATGGTTTCTTGGTTGTGACATCTACGTACACTGAACGCGATGGCTGGGCTGTCTCTTTTAACTTGTCCATCAGCGACAAGCTAATGAAAATCCTCCCCCCTCCCCGCAAAGAAGTCGCAAATTTTTTTTTTTAAAGTAGACCTACATCTATTAAAAAAAAGAGAGATTATCTTTGCATTTAATCGCAATTTTTTCTTTAATCTATAGGTTTTACAATTGAACTCTGAATCTATTTATTATATTGCACTTTGCTTAACTTTAAGTATGTCAGCATACTTTTTCAATAAGACTCACTTTTAACATGTTTACATATTTCTTTATGATTAACTTAGTCTATCAATTTTTTGTAGACTATATCAATCAATCTAAGCATTTAGGCTTTGGAGCAAAGTAACAATTTTGTCTCTAGATTTATAAACTCATTTAGTTTTAATTCACAAGTTCTTTTAAGTGCACAAATTAGTTAATAAAATATTCAACTCATTAAACTAACTTGTACACAATCAAAAACTAAAGTTAAGTGAATTTATAATTTAAGGACTAATTCATTAGTTTACTACAAAATTTATCTCGCTGGAACAATGATTATAAAAAATTGCATGGTGACAAAACAAAAACTTGGGAAAGCTATAACTAATTTGCTCGCTCACTCTTGTTAGATATGCCTAAAACCTTAATCACGCCTTTAATTTAATTGGTATATGGTGGTTTTGAAACGAGAAGATGGATAAATTAAGTTGGTTATCTTTTTTTATCTTTTATGTGTTAAAACTAACAAGAAAGCTTTCATTAGATGGAAATTGGCATTCATGTGAGAATCATACGAGAAAGAGAGTTTGAAGTATAATAGGGTCCAAAAATCCACATCGAATCTTACGTTTAATGAGGCAAAAGCAGGGGGAATGGGTTAGATTTTCTTAGTTTCGTTCCTTACAAATCTGAAGGCATCGGAGTATTATTTCAAAAGCTCTAAAGAAGGAACAAATCAAAAAGTTTTTTCAACTGCACAAAGTTTTCAAATCTATCGTCAGAACCATCCTTTTCTCGCTTCCAAGAATCAAACCAAACTAAGAAGTTCACAAGCAAGCAAAATAAGAGAGAAAAGGAAAACCAAAAGAATCTTCCAACCCCATAAACAGTCTCTAAGTTTTCATATTTTTCTCTGCCGCTCCCTTCTGGAGATCAATTCATATTAATATAAATACAGACACAACTCAATACCAACAAGAAATACTGTAACGTGATAAAATATTTAGTCTCAAAGCATCTTTCAATCTCATAAAAAGTTTCAAGTCCCTTGTGGAGATCAATTTCAAGAAATACAATATTAACATAAATACAAGCATGACTCTCAATATCCACGCGATATAAATATTATGATACAATAAAATATGTAATATTTAAATACAATTAAAAGAGTTATACTATATATAATATGAATGTTAAATATGATACAAATTTGTTTTTGATATATCGATGTTTCATAGGGACCAACAAATTTCCAACTGTGCTAAGAATAAAACTTATGGTAAAGCTTGGCAGATGATATCATCCACCTAAACTTTTTTAAAAATTTGAGTGGCCGAAGCTTGCTTTTGGGTTGGACATGGATGAGATCTAGATCTCAATTATGGGTGGCAAAAGCACCGACCTTGTGTTATCATAATTCACTTGAAATAATTATCTATTTCTGAGCTTCACTTTAAGTTAGGAAAGGACAAGCAAGAAGTTTTTGAATATATCACACCCTGACAAGAAAGTCCTTATAAAGTTGTTTTTTTTCTAATATTTTGGTGTCATCATTTTATGGATTCATTTGTGCTTTCTTGCTGTGAATTAATTTTGATTTGGTGCAACAACGTAAGCTTTGTCTTACCTGCAATTCTCTTTAGAGTGCAAGCTAGAAGCATGGTTTAAATTGTGGGAAAAATATATATTATTTGAGTTCTTGAAAATATGCTTTAATTTGCAACAATTTATTCTGCCAAAAAATATTTACACTAGTTGACTACGTCAATCTTGAAATTTCACTCAATTAAGAAGAAAATTAGTTCTTCAAAGATTTACGTCACCTAAGGACTTAATTATGTTGAATTTATGTATTCATTTGATGCAGATATTTTTCAAATAATTATTTTAATGCAAAATCTATTTTTATTTTAATTAATGAGTTAGATCCTATAATTTCAACTAATTTTTAACTACGTTCATATAGTTTAAAAATTAAAATTTCAGTCTTTATAATTTTAATTTTTTTAAAATTAAATTCTTATATCATAAAAAGTTTGTTAATTAATGTCAGGGCAAGAAAAGTCATATATATATATATATATATATATATATATATATATATATATATATATATATATATATATATATTATCAGATAAGCTCATAGCATATTAATGATAGAAATTTGATTAAAAAAATTAAAACTATAAAAATTCAATTTCAAAATTTTAAATTATAAGAAACTATTAACTTACTAATTGAACCTATATTTTTTTAAGATTAAACTGATAATTTACTAAAAAAAATTACAATTAAAGGTTTTAAAGTCTTGATTAGAAGCCATTCTTGACTATTATTTTCTCAACAAATTAAATACTTTCTCTATCAGTTTCCCTGTCTGTTAGGAAGCAACCTAGTGATTAGATCATGTGAAGGTTAAAGTAAGAATCATGGTAGAAAAATTAAAGCTTATGAAGTTTGACTCTAACAAGCTAGTTTTTTATTCTTCCTAACCAAACTGAACGTTAAGGAAATTGGTCTGCATATTGGTCCCGCACGTTCTATCAACTCCTAGAAAAGAAGAAAATAAGGCACAAAGTCACTGACAAAACCATTAAAAGAGTACAAGTTTCTATTAGCTTTCAATTAAAGACTTAGAAAATCTTGCAATGATGTTTCATTGTCTCTCACCTTCTTTGAGGTTATGCTGCTAGCTGGACCAGAAATTGATGTTTTTCAACTACAGGTTCAAACTTCGAATATTTTATTAATTATCACAAACTCCACTCCATAATAACGTTAATTAACCATAACTTTTAAGTAAACAATCAAAATGTGAATATAGTTTGCCTTTGCTCAAAATTTTGAAATTTATATTCACATTTTTTTTAAATTTTAATTCTTTATTCATTCAAATAATTGTTAATAAAATTTATATTTTATGTATTTTTTTTAAAAACTAATGAATATACTAATTTAATACAATAAAAATTATTAAAAGATCAAATAAATTAAGAATCATGAAAACTTAAAATAAGAAATTAATGTAATTTTTACATATTTTAATAAAGATAAATGAAATTTACTATATATATATATATATATATATATAATAAATATTATCAAGTTTGGAAAGTCCTACATATTGTCTTTAATTACATTTAGAGATTTTTATGTAAAGTTGATTTATAAAAAATAAATAAATTATAAATAGATATATAAATATTTCAAACACATTTTTTAAAATATAACGTGCAATTATATTTCTTTTCGTACTTAGCTTGATTTATTTAAGAATTTTTCCTAATATCAATCTTGTGGTCAAGGAGATTGTCTCCTCATTTTGACTTATCTTTCTCGCATAGTTAATGGCATTGAAACACTCAACCATTTGGCTATTATAAGGCAAAACAAACGGTTGCTTTTAAGTTTCATGCTAAAACTAGACTTTTCCAGAGAAACAAACTTACTCAGCCCCACCACCAACACTGCTTAAAAAATTGTTTGGTCCTTAACCAAAAAAAAAAAAACAGAGGGTTCAGAATGGTTATGGTAAAACAGCAATGCATAAAGCCAATGGGGTTTGGTAAACTATTAAAAATTAGAACACTTTTTTTTAATAAAAATTTAAGTTCAATTCTCAGTAATTTTTTTTTCATTTATAAATAGTTATAAATTTTTGTTAAAATTTGTGATGTACTATAGTCAACCAAAAAAACACACTTCTGAACTAGCCTTTAAAAAGTTACCTACCTAACATTATTTAAAAAAAAATCAATACTAAAACTGGAAATTTTATTAATTCCCATATATGCAAATTAAAAAACGATAGATTTTTTGGTTATTTATTATATTGATTGGAGGTTGTTCTTCAACATGATATCTAATGCAAGTCCAACTTGAGTCACTCTCCCCACTCTGAAATAAATTAAAGTCGTTTTCCAATTTAATATAACATCAAAATGGTGGATTTGCATTATTTTTTAGCTGTTTCCCACTAAAAGGTAATGCCAATTAATTAAATTTCCCATTATAAACAAATTGAAAAGCCAATTATGGGTTTTCTGGGTACCGAAAGGTAAAGCCTTTCCTCCATTATGGTGAAAATGACCACAATGCATGCTCTCAATGATATCGAAACACTCTATTCTCGTTATCACTACAAATTTTGGTGAGTCTGAAAATTACACATAACTAGTTTTATTAATCATTAATTTCTTTTTTTCCCTCTAATTTTTTTTACTATTTTCCCTTTTTATATATATATATATATATTGAATTTCTAAATAATTGAGAAAATCCTTCTAAAGTTCTAGTATTTCTTTATAATTTTAAATATATTACCAACAATTTGTGTGTTAATTTGGGAGCAACTTGAGGAGCATACGAATTATTTTGAAATTTATGCATATTTATAAATATACATAAACTTCAAAAAATTTAACATAATTTAATAATAGTGAACTCGACTCCCTAATAATCTCGGTAGAAAAAGAAAATTTGAGACGAATATAAGTAACCTACCAATAGAGATGAACCACACCTACAACACTAAATGAGCAATTACTGCCATGTGTACTAATTACTTGGAGAAATCAGTCGCTTTAAGAAAAAAAATAAACAAATAAATGAGAAAATGTACAAGATGAGAAGTAAGCCCAAGCTCATGAAGCTCAAGCTGAAGCTGAAACAGAAGCAGCTTAGGGAAGGGTACAATTCACTTTGGAGCCGAGCTATCACGGTGCAGCTGGCGCAAGGCTGAGATGCAAGTCCAAGCCCAATGCATCGTCAAAATTGGGCCCCACATCCCCCTTAGAGAACCTACCCAACGAAGGTCCGTCAACTCTTCCGTTGACCCGGGCCAGTACCTGTGCACCCATGGATGACAATGCGGATGACGAATCCCCTACACCGCCACCATACGGTAACATCCCTGCACCCGTGGATCTCCCACCTGTAATACTATTACTGGAACTATAATTAACAGTACTATTCGCCGACGGGAAAACACACCCGTGAGATACAGACACGTGGAAAGGAGATGGCGCGGCACGTGGTGGCACGTAGACCCACGAAGCCGGAGCTGCCGGAACCACTACTTGCCCCGGCGGAGCAAGCAGGTGCGGCGGAGGGGCGAAGGCGGAGATTATCGGATTCCTTACAAACGAAACGGCGGCGCTTCTCGTAGCTTGTAACTGAGCCCGCTTTAGCTGCTGACGCTCCTTCTTGTGCGCGTTTTGATGCCCGCCAAGTGCTTGTGAATTTGCAAACTCTCGGCAACAATACTGACACTCATATTTTCTTTCCCCGGAGGATGGAGGAAAAGCGCCACCACCGCCGCCGCCGCAGGCGGCATCGGCGGCAGCTGAATCCGGAGACCCAGATGGGGAAGAGGTGGGCTTGGTGTTGGCAATTGAATCTGCTACATCTTCAAGTACGTCTTGTTCATCTTCTAAATCTTCATGGACATTGAAGCCGAAGAGCTTTAAGCGAGTTGTGGTGGAAGTGGGGTTGAGCTTTTTAGTCTGGTTGTAGTGAAAGTGATCCTCCATGGGAGGGAATTGAATTGGATTGAAAAGGGTAGGGAAAGAGAGAGAGAGGGAGAGGGATGTGGGGGAAATGGTGGGGGAGGAGAGGTTGATACTAAGGAGTTGTTGCATGTGTTGGGAGTGTATTTATAGCTGGGATTCAATGGAATTTAACGAAAATTATGTAGAAATAGGAACAATGAATAGAGAGAGAGGGGAGAGAGAGGAAAAGGGTGTTTGCGGACATCCCAAGAGGAAGAAAGTGTGTGAAATATGGGAACACGACCCGAGGACACTCGGGGACCCCTGGAGGATTAAGTTTGTCTCTTGGCGGTTTATTTCCATTTGCTTTTTTATGCGTCACTTAAAATTACAAAGTTGGCCTTCTCCCAATTATTTGACTAAATCAAGCATTTTTTTTTATTATAAATTTTATTTGAAGTTAATTTTTTTAATGATTTTAAGGATAAACTCTTTTATGTTAATTTAGTACATTTAATAATTTATTTTTAAATTACTTCTTAGATAAAAATTTTAAAAGCACGTTTTTCTATACTTGATATATTTAAGATAATATTTAAGGAGATTTACTTAAAATTAAAATTTTTCTTTAAATAATATTAAAATTATACTCTTACTTATCAAAAAAGACTTTCAAGACATATTTTTTTACATTGACCTAGTAAGATCTCAAGAAGGTGTTCAGTAATTACTACAATAAGATTATAGTTTTTTCAAGAACTTGAAAATTTAGTTTTAAGATCTTTGAGTAGAATAAACATAAAATTTTTAGAATTTATGTGTTATATATGATCTAATTAATATTAAAAAATAATTTTTTTATTCTTCTAATACTCAAATATTTTATATTTAAATTTTTAAATATATAAAAAATTAAGATATTTATGTATTAAATCCCATCTAAGAATACATTCTTTCCTATCTGTTTGGTATATTTCAAATAAAAGAGAATTAAACTCAAATTGATTAAAAATAATGATATCATCTCACTACATAAGCTGTTTAGTATAATTATTAGACATCCAATTCAAGCAAACGAGGGAGAAATAATAATAGAATAAGATCAAATGGGGTTCTTGTTATTATATTGTAATGACATGGGGCGAGGACTAAGTATGTGATGCATGTGATGCGAGTATGGTCGAAAAGCCTATATAAAATGGTTGGCTTTTGATCAGAGCTATATAGTATTGTTTTTTCTGCTTCAATTCGCACAGTTTCCCCTGACAAAACCATTGGTACATAAATTATGCATATATATCTAAGTTGAAGGACAATTCTTGACCTATGAACCTGATGGTTTAGTACTTTTGTAGCATCCAAGCCATTATAAATGAGCGAAAAATCTCATGCAATTTTAATGGTCAATTGGACCCATAACTTAGTTTATTAATGATGATTTTAACTAAAAGAATTAAATATTTAAGTGAAGAGCTCATGAATAATTTTTAAAAATTTCTAACTCGTCTCTACACGAAAGTTTTGCCAAACTTAACAATACTTATGTCAAAATGTCAGACATATAATAATAAAGTAATTTATTCTCGTTGCTTTTACAATAAGAAAAAAATTAGGTTAAAAAAGTTTTGAAGTATATTTATGGGATATTATGTGGCAGTTGTTTCCACTCTTTTGATGCATGCATTTGAACTTTGCAAAAGATGGCCAATCAGAATCTTGCCAGATTGTTTGATCAACTAATAAACATATGCTAATTAGGAAGAATCTGCTGAACTCAAACTCAGCTCCTCTCGTTGTTTGGCCCACCTCATATATATGAGACGTACATGCCACCATTTTTCTATGGCGTTGGTTAAGAAAAAAAGGACTTAACTCAAGATTTCACCGACAAGACAAAGGCTCCATTAATGAAACTAGAAAGGGTTTGTTTTGGGTAGTTTTGTAATCTCGTATTCTTCGGCGAAACTCAGAGATTGGTAGTGGAACGAAACCCAATGAGCCACCGTGAAGCCCATGTCTCTGCTTCCCCTCCCCCCAGCTGGCTGCTGACTCCACCCACTCCTGCTCCACCGATGATACATAGATCTCTAAAGGTGTGTTTGGATTGACGGTGAAAAGCTCCAAAAGCCTGTTTTCACTGAAATTTTGCCAGAAGCAACAAAATATTGCTTCTGTAAATTGCCCCAAAATCACGTTTGCATTGAGAAAAAAGCCAATTCAAACACACACTAAATGTGTTTCCACGTCTTTTAGCTAAACCATGTCTCAAATCTGACTAGACCAGACGTACATCTGGCCGGTTCCCCATCCAATCTCAAAATTGCCAGATGACGTATTTTTCTAGGACTATTTTTAATATGGATGTGTCAACTCAACCTCTTAGAAAGATCGAATTTTTTATTTATTATATATTTCTAAATGTACATAAATTTTAACATGATTTAATGAATAAGAGTTTAATTTCTTAAAAATTCGAATTTTTTATGAACTGATATTTTTAATATGTAGTCAAAAAAATCGTACTCTTGTTAATTAAACTAACTTTTTTTAATTTCATGAATTTTAACTAATTCATTTTAATCTCTTTTCCATGTTTAGCTTCATTTTCTCTATCTAACTCTTTCAATCTTTCTCTCTCCTATTACATCAATTCTGCTTTGGCTCAATCAAAGAAGCAGACATCCTCACCCACCACCAACACAACACTCACTTTCTCTCGCTAGAAAAAGTCAAAGCAGCCGTAGAAGCAGGAGTTTTCATAGTATGATAGCATCCAAGATCCTAAACTGAGAGATGATGATACTCAGATTTAACACCGATCAGTCCCACTAATCACTGCTTCATGGCCCGCGTGTCAACATCATATTCACCTCCCATATCTCATGTCAGATATGCATGTTCCACATTATTCCAACCTCTTCTCTCTCATAATGCTCCCCTATATACACTGCTATGATGGCAATTTCGTTAATAAAGTCAACAATAGAAGCTCACCTTATGCAGAACAAAGTAGAGCAACTAAAGAAGTTAGCTGGGTTAGTAAAACAAGATGACAAATATATATTTTTAATGAATTTAAGAGGTGTTTTTTTATTTTTAGCACTACTATTCTTATACCTGTTAGTGATATAATTAATTTTATTTAAAATATTGAAACTGCTCTTCTTCACTAGTATTCTTTCATAAATTTAAACATCTAACATTAAAAAAATATTTTAATTATTAAGCTCTATCTAATTTATCACTTAAGTTACAAGCTTGTGGATTAAGAGATGTTTCATCCACCATAATATTATATCTCATAATATTTTAAATATTAATGTATGAGATATTATGATATAAAATACTATAATGTGTAAGATTATTATATTTAGTATAATAATTAAAAGCTACCATCAAAATTATATAATTGATGTTTTATAAAAGTTAACAAATCTAAAATAGATGTAATGTGAAATTTTTGTAGTTTTAGGATAATATCAAATATCACTTAAAATAATATTATCTTATAACACTTTGGTATCTTGAATAATACTTATATTTTATATATCAATATATTAAATATAGATATATTAAATGATATTTGTCATCCAATGTACTAAAATCAAGATTACAGTATATCAAATTTCTCTTTAGATTTGATTTTGAGAGTAACATGAGAGCAAGATTTTAAATGTACCTAATCATATTGGGACGATAATAAATATATAAATAAACAAATATGTGGGGCACCTTTAGTTACATAGCTTTAGAGTTGGCTTGTTTGAAAGGGCAAATTAATGGATGACATGAAGATATTGAATATAATGTTCAGGTGTGTTTACAAAAACTTAGGGTTTGGGTCCCCACCATTACGTGTTTGATGATGATGGTGAATAATTGTTTAGGATGTTTGCGTGATTGACGTTGAAATCTATATATATTTCTAAATGGGTTTTCTTTCTTTGGGAGAGATCTCTGCGAATCTTACTAACTACGAGAGAGTGTGAGAGCTTTTTGGGGGTTTGTAATATCCCACTCAAAAAGCATAATAATTAATAATAATCATAATGGCTAATTATATTTATCATTCTAATTAAAAAGAATGCCTCCAAAGTCTTCATCACAACTCCTAATGTGACCCACCTTGTCCCCCTCCTCCCAATTAGTCAAACTTTCCCATGAAAGAAGAACAAATATCTTTGCGCATCCCCATGATTTGGATCATCTTAATTTGGAGTGAAAGTTCGCATTCTTTTGTTACCGTTAGATTCGATAATTAATCATCATTAGCATAATAAAATCTCCAAGTTGCCAATTCATCAATTAATTAAAGTAATTAATTAGCTATATATGCTAGCTTGTAGTAAGTACTATAACATGAGTAAATGAAAGGTCAAACTATAGTTAATCATGAAAGCCAACCGTTAACATGTATGCGTTTTTGGGAACTTTCTTGATCTTAAATTATAATCTTGCATTAATCGTTAGAGAAAACTATTTGCACATAGAATTACAAAAAAAAAAAAAAACTTGTGATGATTCTTCATCACCATAGAATCTTGGTACTTAATAGCGTTGGCATAACTTTTTAATAATACATTTTTTTATATATATTTTCAAAGATGCACTTCTTTACATCAATATAGTATATTTAAAATTTTATTCTTAAAATGCTTTCCAGAATTGAAACACTGTAAAATATAAGAACACAAGTTAATTCTCTTTATCAACAAGAAAGATTAACTTCTCTCCTTTCTATTTTTCTTGGTAAATAGATTTTAAATAAAAAAAATGATATGACATCCAAGGAAGTTGGTCTGGTTGGTGTGATGTATGCGTATTTTTTTTTTCAAAAGATTTTTTTCTTTTCTGTTTTGAGAAGAATCAATGCAGGCATAGAGTTTTCGAGAAAATCAAACCCATATGTTATTCCTTGAATAGCTAGAATATGCATATTTAACATTTCTATTTTTCTATTTTTCATGCTAAGAATAGAGTTTTCTATTTCTTGTCAACTTGGTTTATAAAAATGATAGAAGTTGGAAAGGTTATAAAGATCTTTCCATTAATCTTGAGGTGGGTGGGGCCAAAGGGATGAAATCCATATAACATAGCTAGGGTTACCGGAGGCACCAAATAATAATGCTTGGATCACATTAGGATATCTGCTTTCATTAGTTTAGAAAAAGGTTTAATATACAGCTAAACCTAACTTAACTTTTTGCTTTGTTATGTGGATCCAATGATTTTGCTCTTTGGCTCCTTTTCCCTACTCCCATATGGAGGTTAGGAAAACCAGGGCTGTATGTGTCACCTTAATGACTCCCACTATAGTTAATTGGTCCCACACAAAAGTTAAAAAAAAATCTTACATAAGCTTAATTCATAAAAATAATAGATTAAATTAATTATTAATAAATATATAAACATACCAAGAATAAATTTCACTAAAAAGTATATTAATTACTTATATTTCTATCAACTATTAATTTATTCTTTTAATTTTTTTAAAAATGCATTTTATCCTATGATCTTTGTCCTCAACTACAATTTTACTTCAATCTATTAATTTATACTATTGACTTTACAATTTATTTGTTCAATTGTAATTACACATCCCTCTTCTGTCTATAAAATAACTCTAATATTAGATATGTAAAATTATCTATTCTTATCTTGAAAAGAAAGACTATTAGGGTATCTAACAAAAAGAAAAGTGTTTTAATAATTTCTTATAGCTATAATTAAAATTAATTAACGTCTAATTTAAATGATAAGAATTAATTGTAATAGGTAAAGAAATTAAGGAGTTAATTGAAAAATTATTAAATTATGAGAGAAATTAAAACTGAATGTAAAAATCAAAGTAGAAAAATGTAATTTTTCTTTCTTTTGTTTTTAAAATTTGAGTTTGCTTAAACATTAAATTGACAATATCTCCTGTAAAGTATGAATGTGAATAGTTAGTGCTTTATTCAAAAAGGGTTAAAAGGAGTTCAAGTAGAGATAGTTGTTCGGACCAGTGGTGACCAAGCAAAACTCGTACCTTCTTTTGGCTTCATCTTCATTGTTCTTTGTCTTCCATACATGGTTTTTATATCTCTTTCAAAAACTAGCTCCACTTATTTACTCCTTTCTTGTGGGGTTAGGTTATTTGAAAAATGGAAATTAATTTCAAAGTCATATCATGGCCATCTGGTGTTATAACATTGGTCGTACAAACTACTATGCTTGATTCATGCATCCACCTAAACTTGGGACTTGTCTTTCATTTGAGTTAGTTCTTCAATTAAATTGCCATTTAGAGTAGGTAGAGTCAATTTACGGTGTCTTGGTTCAAGGAAAGGATTTTAATAGAAGAGATTGGAGATTTTTTTTTTATTTGATTTAATTTAAAGACAAGAGAAAGTAAGAGAAGAAAAAATAATTTTTTTTTGTTTGATTTATAAAAAAAAGAAAGAAAGAAAATAAAATAAAATAATTATTATAATTCTTTAATTTTAAATAAATATATAACAAAATAAAATAAAATTATTCTAGTGAGTATATTTTTTATCTTTTTTTTTATTTTACATTTTTATTTTTTTTTAAATTATTATTTCAAACAAAATATTTTAAAAAAATTTCCTTCATTTCCCTCCAAATCCTTCAAACCAAACACTAAGTTAGGATTTCACAGTCACACTAAAAAATAGTATATGCTAGTTAGGGCTACGGCTATGTGTATAGAAATTGATCACCAATGTGAACCTTCCTCGCGTCTTCTGCAGAAGCATGAACAGAACATGATAGTACGAACTGAAATTCTTGTGTTTAGATAAAGTAATTTAAGGGAGAAACTAATTTCATAGAATATTTTAAATTTTTGTAATAAAAATATTTTTTTGTATAACTAATTAAAGAATTTTAGAAATTGCAAATAGTTTATTCATCAATTTCTTTTTGGTTAAAAATAGAAAATTAAACCAAACTCAAATTCTAAACTCAGTTTTGACATCTAACTTTGGACTAAACCATTGGAACTCAGGCCTCTCCCCTAGGCCAAACCAACATATGGATTTTGGAAACTTGACCACTAAACAAGAACTGAGCTTCGACCTTAGACCTTGCCTTTAACCCAAACTAGAATCTTGACTCTAAATTCTAATTTTTCTAAACTTTAACCACTGAACCTAGATTGGCCACTAGATTAGTCCTAGACTTGAACTTAGTGATGCGACTCTTAATGCAGACTAAACTCAAACTTGAGACTCTGACACTAAACAATTATAAAAAAGTATAAAATAATCAATAATAATTTATTATTCAATAAATATTTTTTCAAATAATAAAAAAATTAAATTATTACAATTCAATTTTTTTGTCAATTTCAAATTTCTCGAGTTTTTAAAATTCTATGTTGAAATCCAAACACAACTTAGAAGGTAGAGAAAAAAGACAAAAGAAAATTTTAAGAGAGAGAAGAGAGAACAAATTGATGAAAAGTGAGTTAGCTAGAAGGGTTAATGAGTTATGTATAGTATGAAAATGGTTAGACATATGAACTGATATCAATCAAGGTGTTTCTCCACTGATGTTGGGTAACACATGGGAAGGCAGATCTTACTGGTTTCCACACTGTTTGAACAAACATAGGTAGGTCCCACTCACATGGGGACCACATGTGCTAGTTTAGTGGCACTTGGCCCACATGAACAAATACTCTCTTTTGCTTGAATTTAAGGTGGGTGGTTTGAGAGAAATGTCCAATCACACTTTACAAGTCTTTGTTGATTCATAAACAACTGTCTTCTTGACAATAAATTTGAGTTCTAATTTCTTCTTCTCTAACTTTTCTTTTAATTAATTTAAACTTGTTGTAATGGCTTCCACCATCAATTTATGAAAAATCACTTTTTTAAGGGTATTAATAATTATGCTTTCTTTTGTTGTTGTTGATTGAAATGATGCCAATATTATCATTTAAGATTGCCCAAATCCTTATTATGGCCCACCAAGTTGTGCTTATCAAGGAAAATTAACCAATGAGACAATAAATTACAATGCATAATTAGATGTCCTTGAGAGACATGATCCTATCATACTAGAAGCCCCATTAACTTTCTAATCTTCTTTTGTTTCTTTTTGCAACCATTACTTTGGAACTATCCAAAAAGGATAAAAAGAGATAAGCCCCCCAATGTGGCTTATTTTTCAAGTTGGAGATCCCTTTTTTATAGATATGTTCAAAGCACTTTTTTAATTAATCACTCCCCCAAACAATGTGGTATATATGACTCAATTAGCCCCTCCATGTACTCCAAGCGACACTACCTACTTCTTTTTAAAATACACAATTCAATGAACAAATTGGTGGGTATGTGGGGTGGAGTTAGCTTTAAGTCATGTGAAGTGACTCTCTCTTAATCAAACAATAATTTTTAAATATTTTAAATTCAAATATGGGAGATTATTATGTAGACAATCATATAAACATGTTAAAGTGTCTGTTATTAAAAACATGTAACTGATATATTTTCATGTTATGATTGGTTTATTCTACAAAATTTTTTAGACTAAGTTAAATTTTTTCATGAAATATAAGCATATACATCATATATACTTTTTAGTAGAATCTACTTTTTTATATACTTACATGTTAAGTCCGTGATTAGCTTGATCTTAGCGATTTCTTTAATAATATAATCATGGTGGAGGTAAGCCTAGATTGTAGTCTAGAATGTCCACATTGATGACAAAGAAAAGAAGCAATTTTAAAATCCCCTGGTGCTTTTCGAGTATAAAATACACTTTTTGGAAGCTCCCGTGAATTGAGTTTGGGAGAATAGAGGGAGGGTTAAGTCAATTAATAAGACAAAAATAAGTGGTGGGTTTTGCTAATAAAGTGAGAGACATTTAGACGGCTAACGCAAATGCAAATGACACCCACATAACATAAAACCCAAAAACTCCCCTTCTTAGGGGACATCTTCACATGACATGACAAAAAAAAATTAACTATGTATTAAAAAAAACTAGTGCTCTTATAGTATTTTAATCATTATAGTATCACTTCCCTTTCAATAACACAGTTTATTAACTAATATCACATGGGCACTTAACTGTTTGTGGCGATTCAGATTAATTTTCATACCAACTTGGGCTGTTCTTTTCTTCTTCCTTCCTAAACTATTCCACAATTGGGCTTTTCCAACTTTATTTCCTCCTCGGTATTGAAGCTTCAACTTCTATATTTAGAAACAATGTTCGGTCTTGAAACTAGATTCCATTTGTTTTCCACAAGGTGATGATGCTGTTCATGTTATGCAATCTTTCTTTAATCCCAAGGCATTTTGACCTAAAAATAGAGATGAGTATTTGATGTATGATTCAGTAAATTGTTGTAGATTTAAGTTCTTAACTTTGCTAATTTTTAAAAATCTAAATGTAAAGAATTTCTTTTGAAATCTCATAACGTTGAGTGTACTTGACTAGTTTGAATCAGACTAAAAAAATTTATTAATTGAAATAGACAAATAGATCTAGATATTCCCTTAAAAAAAGGAATAACTTTCTTATTCTTAAAGTTTTGTCTATATGATAAAAACAAAATTCGATTTATGATCCTTATTATAAGTATAACAAAAAACTTTAATTTAGGAGCTAAATCAATTGGATAGTTGACCGGCTCCAATCTCAGCATAAAACTGTCCTACATATAAAATATGCAAGCTTTGTTTAAGATTTTTTTTTCTTTTATATAGTCTTCTGTTATTTTCAATAGCAGCATGTTTAGGGCTAATGAATATATACAATGTTAAGAGTGATAAAATTGACATTAAACTTAGTGTTAGCATATAAAATAAGCATGATAACTCATTTGGTATTAGTCTTGGTCTTTTTTTTCAACTAGAATTTGAATTCGGATTTTCGACTATAAGACAACTTCTGTACTACTAAATTAATTGACTATTGATATGCTTATCTTTACCCTTCTTCTCATAAAAGAGAGAGAGAGTGTGAGAATTTCATTTGAAGTAAATATATTCCAATAGAAATTACATAAATTAAGTTCTTTGGTGGCCAAACAAAGTTGTCACACAAAAACAATCAGCCATTAGTTTCTATCATACCATGATTGAATGAGGAATCTACCTTAATAAAGCCACGTTAAAAGGAATTAATATCTATGCACATGCATGTGGGACTTGGAACTAGAAAATTAGGGTTTTGTTTTATGCATTTCTTATCACCTACGTGATGTGTTTGTTCTAACAAAACAAACAAAGAAAACTTGGATAAACAATTCCTTAAGTTTTGAAAAACTTTGTCTGTTGGGAAACTCCAAGCAGACCTTAATGGTCTAACTCATTAAATTATAGAACTAGCTGAGATTAAGATCTTGTTGAGACAAACTTGTTTAGATTACAAGAAATGGTAGTTAAAGTAAGTTAATGTGTGCGCCTCAAGTCATCACTATATATATATGGGCTTCCAGATACATTTATATGAGTATCATGTCTAGTACGGGTATGAGTATAGAAATACGATAAAATTTTAAATTATAGAGTACGGACATGATAATATATACTATATAAATAATTTTTTTTAGAATATATAATATTTTTATAGCAATAAATTTTTTTGAGATTAATGTGTGTGCCTCAAGTCAACATATGCATTTTTTTTTTGTGGGTTTCTAGGTACAGATAGGCTAAGATGGAACAACTAATCTGCATAGTTTGAATTTTCTTTTAAGATTAAAAATACTATTTCACTTCATAGTACTTGTTTTTCAACAATTCCATGTGTATCAGTGTTGAAAGTTCAAAGTTCAAACCAATCTATGGGAAAATTTAGTTCAGCTATTATGGTGGTTAGGAATTGAATGACAGAAAGCCAGTAGCAGTAGTCAACCCCAAGTCACAAGGGTAAGTAATAAGAATGTGAAAGGCACCTTGCTCTGTGGATTAGGTTTGAAAATTTTCTTTTAATGTAGTTAGGTAATGTTGGAGCCAATTTGTGTACATCTTAATTTATTCGACTTTAGTTTGATTAATAATAGACTATTCATGTCAAGAATAAATGATTTAAAAGAAAAAACTTAGTAGCTTAATCTCAAGAAATTAACCAAACTATGGTTAGGTTTGAATTTCAATCATGGCAAGTTATAGAAATTGTAGAAAGGAAGCATCCTCTAATCTTTTTTATAATAAACATGATACGACACTTGTATAGATACGATAAAATTTAAGATATTTATGTATAATTTGAAGGATTATATATTATATCTAGTACAAATATTTGATATATATCACTTTATGGAATATAAACATTCTTGTCACGAGACTTGCTTAGCTAATTACAAGAATATGAGTAAAGACTTGCTAGTTTGATTCTCCTTTTGGTATACAAAAAATATATATAAGCATTCTTTCAAGCTATCATATTCAAGATTCATTCTCCATTTTTTGTTTTTGGACAGGCATTCCCCATTCTTTCTACGCCACTTGAATCATGTATCCCTTTTGATTGGCCCAATAAGTTCTTTAACTCTAGGTTTGAAGTCCAAGTTCAACTCATGGGTAGGCCCAAACTTGGTCCATATATATTATATATTTTGACTCAAATATGAAAAAAATCTAATGAAATGAATTTGACCTAATTTTTATAAATAAATAATATTTTTACATAAAATGGGTTTAAAAAATCTATAGTTAATTTAATATCACTTTTATGTATAAGGACTATTTTCTCTAAGTAGTTACATATTATCATGTTCCATTTGTTAGAAAAAAAATGCACTTAGAGTAAAAAAAAAACTAGCGATAAAAATAAAAAGACAAAGGACAAATAATAACTATAAAGTATAATATAATAATTAATAAATTATATTATTGGATTGGGCCAAATCCATGCCCAGTTGAAATTCTATAGGCTCATTCACTCAAATGTTTGGCCCAAGTATGTATGGGCATTTGGTTTGTTAGAAAGTTGCCCCATGTGAAGTTCTTGACCAAAGAAAAAAAAGAGGCGAAGATCTTATACAACATTATTCTCGCCAATATATATAGATTTTAAATTGCTAATTTAAACCATATTTAATTATTAGAGACGTAATATCACAAGTTTTAAACATGGGCATTCTCGGAATTAATAAATACAAGCATTATTATATTGATAATTAATGATTTTGATTAGGAGTAAATATATCATCTTATCCTGTAACTCTTATGGAACAATGTTTTACCACTTAAAATATCTTCACCCTTTGTTTATTTACGTATACTTTCTTTCACTGATTGAGAAATTGTTTTCGAGATTCCTAGATATATTTGTTTGTTTGTGAGAATAGTTGTTTTTAGAGTAAATATATAATTTAATTTTTAAATTTATTAAATTATTATATTTTAATTTTTAAATTTAATTTATTATATAATTTAATTTTTAAATTTATCAAACGTCAAATAATTTAATTTTTTTGTTATTCCTAAATTAATTACTTGTTGAAGTGGTACGTTAAATATCAATTAATTATATTACATTAGTACTGACTTAAACTACAAAAATAATAAATATATAATTTAATTTTTAAATTTATTATATTCTGACAATTTAGTCATTGAATTAAGTTATTGTACAATTTAATTTTTGATATTACCAAAAATCAAACAACTTAATCTTTTTATTATTTTCACAATAAATACTTATAATATAATCCATTATATCAGTGTTAATTCAGTTTAAAAAATTTCAAAATGTTTCATTTTTTATTTTATTTTTTTACTTCTCATATGAAAAATTTTATTTTCTATCTTCAGCTGATAATATCATGAAACATCCATTTGCTACGAAATTATTTTAATAAGTTTTTTATGACTAAAAATAAAAAAATTATTTTAAAATTTATTATATTAACAACCATATATAGTGAGCTTGACACTTTATTCATTTTGAACTATAAAAAGATGTCATAATTTTAAAGTTTTTAATTCATTTTTGTTCAATGTTGTATTAATTCTTATAATTTTTACTCTAATTCATATATTTTAATGTTAAAAATTTTATAATTGATATTTATTAGTTAACTTTCATGATTGATTGTGTTTAAATGTTGTTGTGTATTTTAATAAGATATTTCTTTTCTTGCAGATCTTTTTACTTATCATTTTTTTCCATTTGAGAATAGGGAAAAAAGTGCTTAAATTTGTGAAAAATATTTTCATTCTACTGCTAAATAGTTGATAGTATGAAATTTTTTTATTGAATTATAAATATATTTACGATGGCTTCCATTTTATTTGAATGCTTTTACAATTTTAATTTCTCTATAAAACGAATACAATAATTAGTTCAACAATTTGAAGTAAATAACATTATATGAGGTTGAAGGAACAATTTTATTTTAAAATTTTATGGACGGGTCAATACTAATGTGGTATGATTAGTTAACATTTAACGTACCTCGTAAACACTTAATATGTTACATCAATAAACAATTAAGATAAAAATAATAGAATGACTAAATTATTTGATATTTAATAAATTTAAAGATTAAATTATGTAATGACAAATTTAGGAATTAAATGATTGAGATATAATAAATTAAAAGATTAAATTGTAAGAACTTAATAAATTTAAGGATTAAATTGTATATATATTTTTTTTTAAAGTTGAGTCAACTCTAATGTGATATAATTTGAACTAAATTGTAGAGATATAATAAATTAAATGATTAAATTATAGGAACCTAATAAATTCAGAAATTAAATTATGTATTTACTATTTTTTTTAAATTGAATCAGCGTTGATGTTGCATGATTAGTTGGTATTTAACGGAGTCACGTAAGTACTTAACGGAGTCACGTAAATACTTAACGGATTACGTCAGCAAACAATTAATATAAAAATAACGAAATGACTAAATTTTGTAATGTTTGATAAATTTAGATACTAAACTATACAATGACTTAAATTCAAGAATTAAAATACAATGATCTAATAAATTTAAATATTAAATTATATATTTACTATTATTTTTAGCTAAAGTCAAATCTTAATAAATTTTTAAATGTTAAATTTAAACTCAAATCGAGATTCACTTTGACTTGAACTCATCTTTAAAATTTTGGTTATTTAAATCTATAAGTCAAGTTTAAACTTAAACTTAGCTCAAGTGTATTTACGTATAAATATAATTTTGTTAAAATTTAAAATATGAGCTTTTTTTTATTATTAAATTTGATAATTTTTATAAATAAATAAAATGTTTTATACAAAAAATGATTAAAAATTTATTATATAAGAATACTTCATTGCAAATGGAATGCAAAGGATCCATTCACTTTTTTACATGTATTTACTAAGTTGCAACTTTCCATATTCTTTGGGTAGACAAGAAGTTCAAACCAGAAAACATTCTTCAATTCCTATTTCCCAGCCAAAGAAATTGAGCAAGTCATGTCAAGTAATAGATCGATTAATCTCATGTAAGAAAAAGAGGTGAAAAGATAGTTCAAAGAGCAAGAATAGTATAATGTTAACTTACATGTAGACTTCACTTTTTTTCTTTATTATTCCTTTTTTGTTTCCATATACACTTGTGGCTTTCATGATTAAAGATTCTTAGATATATTCAGACAAAGATAAATAGAGCAAATCCATCGTAAATAGATATGTTGGCATGTCATATATATTTTTTAATAAAATTCACCTTTGACATATTAACATATTTATTTATAATTGACTTGGTCTATCATTCTTTAATAAATCAAGTCATGACACTAAAAAAAAAAAACTCTAATACAAGAGGAATGAATATATCATTACAACGGCAAAATAATATATGTCCAAGATGCTACATGATAACTATAAGCTGTGAGTATCATAGGTAGACAAGAATATGGAAATAATAAGGGACATATTAACCTTGGGAATACTGCACCACAGAACCAAGGAACAGATTAACAAAAACCAGTTTATAACCTTGGTGGAACCAAGAAAACGAGGAAAAATGTTCAACATGAACTGCAAGTGAAACATCCGCAGGCTGCTAAGCGTGATGCTAGGACCTACATTGAAGCTCTGATGAATAGAAACAAGGCATACCAAGAACCCTTTAAATTATAACTTCTTATCAGAACCCCTAAGATTGAGGTTAAACCATTTCTTTCTGCCTGATTTATCCTTGCCATCTGAGCCGCCATCTGAACCAGGGCTCTCTACTTTGGAATCTTCACTGGCAATTTTGCTAAAACTTCCGTTACTTAAATTGCTACTACTCCCAATAATATTGGTTGACTTTGCGACGGTGAAGGAAGAATGGATACTGTCTCTTTGTTTCAAAAGTTCGTCCACCTGATTAGCAAATCAGACGGTTTGTAATGGTCAAGTTTAATTACTAACTAGTGCACAAATCCATTTAATGCTGACACCCAAAAAACTAAAAAAAGGAGAGGGAAACTTGACTAAACAATTCCATTCCCCGCAGGATAAATTTTTTAGCTTGAATCATAATACAAGGAAAGTTGATAGAAATATCGAATGGAAAGTTGGTGTCTTGAGATAGGCATAAATAAAAAATTATATCCAAAATAAGAAATTGCACTTACCTTTTCTCTTGTATAAGAAATTATATTGAAATACTATTTTTCAAAATTTCAATGATTTAATCTAACAAATATCCTGTTTAGGTTTTCACCAATCACAAATACGCCCATCCATACAGCCTTCGTTACAGAGAAAATACAGAAAATGGAGGTCTATGTAGGTTTTAAAACTAAAGGGGAAGTTATGTCTAATATTCCAAAATCTTCTGAAAATCGCAGGAAAGTCAATATAATTTGCTCTATATAGAATTAACCTCATGAATTTTTTTATAATTTCTCATTACATTTGTTGGTTTCTAAAAGTCTTCTAGAATCCGTATGTGCTAGACAATCCAATGCCGACTAGCACGAAAGGAAATTCTGCTTATTTCTTCTTTTTTGTTCCATGAATAACCTGTTGAAGAACCTCCAACACATTTTGAGCAGGAGAAAATATGTACCTTTCCTACTCATTAACATTTTATGTGATTATTGATTGTACAAAGGTTTTAGGATATATTTTTAGTTCATCTTCTCCACACCATTAGTTAAATGCAATAACTAGTATGAGCATATGGGTGTATATATTAGACTATTGGAGTTATTTCTTCCCTTCTCTTTTTTAATTGGTGCCATTTTTCGGCCAGACCAAGCAAGCAGGGTATCAAAGATTAGAATCAATCTGGTTTTGTCACAACTCAGGAACAACTATGATCTTTCCATCTTGTTATCACCTAAGCTGTGGGTAAAATTAATGGCGAAATGAATGCAAATGCATGCATATCCAGAGAGGCACTTGTATTGTAAGTGTAGCAATAGGTACAAGAACATACTGATTGTTTTTCTTGGGTGTATCTCTCAGTCACTTCTTGGTAGCGAGCCAATGCCTGAAAAAGATTGAGAGAAATGATATTGTATGTTCCTTAATGCATACTTTAAAACATCAATGACTAAAACTAACATTAACCTTTCTGTATTCTGATTCAAATTGGCGCAAATCATTCCTCTTTCTTAGAATTTGAGCTTCAAGGTCCTTAAGTTTATGTGTGGTATCCTCATAAGATTTTGTACAAAGTGCCTCAATTGTATAGGTAGCAGTCTTAAAGAAGTTATCTCCTGGATAATATCAACTTTAATCAGTGTACAACCTACCTAGTTTTCATGCATAAAATAGCTCAAGTAAGCAAAAAGATCATGAGACAAAATAAATTATTCAGACCATAAACAGCAAATATATGAGTGCCAGGCTTTAGCTCTGAGACTTCACAAGGTTGGAGACCTTCCAACCTTTTAAAGAAGGCAGCTTCAGGATCCTTGGCCATCGCTAGCTGCAAAGGAGCACTGAAAGTTACCACACCAATTTTCAAACCCCCTCATGAAAAAGAGCAAAAGGAAAGAGAGATCTAATGAACATAATATGCATACCGCATTCACTGTTGAATCCATTCTGTACACTTGAAAATGTAAGAAATACATGCCTGCAGATGTCACCTTGCCAGTCTTCTCACTATCTTCCTGTACAGAAATACAATCTATATAATTTCAATATCAAATAGGTTAAGAACAATCTCTTTAATTTCTCACATTTACTTATTATATCAATTTAACTACATGAATGAGATTACAGGATGGTGAGGAAGTGCATGTGCAAAGCATTAGAAAGCAGAGCAAACCATCCCAATCTCTGCAAAAGCGTGACAACTTGCCCATTTGCATACGAGCAGGAAGCAAAAGGAATAAGAGAATGTTCAACGACACTCATGATATTGAAATATAGTTTACTTTTATTTGGGGGCTAACCATCATGACTTAAGGCTTAAATATTCATATATAGTTGAAACTTTAAAGTTCAGTACAGCGGTGTATCCTTCATTTGGTTTTCTGCAAAAAATAATAATGATTAATAAGGAGCATCTTGGAAATTTTTATTGGATAAATTAGAAATGATTCATCATAAAAGCCCGTAAGTCCTATGATGGATTTCTATCTTGAGGGTAAAGCGGTTGTGGATTGCATGGTTCTTTACTAATGCACCAAAATAAATAGAGTACGATTTAACTTTAGTAATATTTTTTACAAAAAAAGATAAAAAAACAAAGAAGAAGAAATTTAATGAGATAAGGAAAAAATAATTAAGTAGTCATTGCATATCTATTGGGATTGTTAAGAAAATAGAGTGCAAAAGTTTAGGCGAAAAGAAAGGGACAGACACATTATATTATTGAAAGACTCAATTATGATGTGCATATAAAATAATCCCTCAACCTCTATTTATAATAATACTATGATCACACAAAGACACTTATACCTTTTATTTTGGGTGCACTACAATAAAAAGTTTTCTAAACCTACAAGACTTCCTAAACTTCTTTTTTTTTTTTTGGTAACATAAAGTTTACTATGTAATTCCAATCATAGTAAGTGTTACAAAAATTTAATTATCCCAGCAAAGCAAAACTCCATAACATTCCATTAATTAGTTACTTATGCACACAAACATAAGTAGTCCATACTGATAATCTTGTTGTCTACCTTAATAAGTCTCCTTCCTCAGGATTTTAGATCTTAGATTCAGGTGATTCAGATCATATATCTGGAAACCTCATCTTTTCTCAAAATTAGATATGTCGTCTTCTTTTCTTCCTGTTGTTATCCTTGCTAATGATTCCAAAGTTGTTACCAAAAGTATTGGTCAAGCACGACAGTTTCCTTCCCTGCTTCTTGAGTCTATTCTTTACATTCTTGATTATTCTTTCAACCTCATCTCTGTTAATAAGCTTATTCAAACTTTGCATCTAATGTTATTTTTTTTAGCAGTCTTCTTATTATTCACATTTTGTTGATCAGTCTATGGTTATTGATACTCTTCTTCTTTGTTTCGATTCTTCCATTATTCCTTTGACAAACACTTCAATTCACCTCCACAGTTTGTTCCACCCATCTAGATTTATTGTCGCCGTGTACCCACCTCCACTTTTATAACTCCTGTGGATGTCCTTGATGATTCACCATTGGATCCAGCTTCAAAACCTACTTTGACCTTGTCTTCTGCTAATGTTTTTCCTATTGCCATTAGAAAATATATTTGCTTTTCTTGTAATTACAATTTTGTGAATTATCATCAATTATTCTTTTCTTATTATGTCTGTGTCATTTTTTGTTTCTATTCTTCAGACAACACAAGAAGCTTTATCTCATCCTAAGTGGCGACAAGCAATAGTTAATAAAATAACTGCGCCACAGTCATGTGACACTTGGAAGTTGACACATCTCCCTCTTGACAAATCTATTGTTGATTGACGTTGGGTTTATACAATTAAAGTTGGACTTGATGGTACTATTGATTGTCTTAAGACTTGTTTGGTTGCCAAATGGTATACGCTGATTTTTGGGTTGGATTATGGTGATACTTTTTCTCTAGTTGCAAAAATAGCTTCCATTCAACTTATGTTGTTCATTACTGCAATGCAACATTGGCCTATCTATTAATTGGATATTAATAATGTTTTTCTTTATAGTGATCTTGAGGAGGAAGTGTATATGAAGCAATCACCTGGTTTTGTTACTCATGAAGCATCTGGACTAGTATGTCGACTACGATGGTCTATCTACGAATTAAAACAATCTCCCTAAAATTGGTTCAGCCGATTTAGTAGTGTGGTTCAACAATTTGGATAACTTAGAGTGAGGCTTATCACTCAATTTTTTATGCACATCGATTCTTTGGCGATTGCATTTATCTAATTGTCTATGTGGATGACATCGTCATCATAAGAAATGATTAAGAAGAGATTTCTCAGCTTAAACAACATCTTAAGAATTTTTGGATGAAAGACCTAGGGAAGTTGAAATATTTCTTAAGGATTGAAGTGGCATAGTCTAGTACTGGTATTGTAATCTCTAAAAGGAAATATGTCTTAGATCTTCTTAAAGAAACATGTATGTTGAATTGTAAACTAGTTGAAATTCCGATGGATCCAAATGCTAAACTTCTACTTGAACAAAGGGAGCCTTTATCTGATCTTAGTAAATACAGGAGACTTGTGAAAAAATTGAACTACCTCATGACCACTCGACTCGATATCTCTTTTGCAGTAAGTGTTGTAAGTCAATTCCTACAATCTCTACACACAAGTCACTGTGATGTAGTGATGCGCATTCTAAAATATATCAAGAGTGTTCTTATATGAGAATCGTCAACATACTCAAATAACTAGATATGCAGATTTAGATTGGGCAAATCCCCCATAGATTGACGATCCACTATAGGCTATTGTGTATTTATTAGAGGACACTAGTATCTTAGAAAAGCAAAAAAAAAAAAAAAGTGGTGGCTAGATCTAATGCAGAGACTAAATATCGAGCAATGACCTTGGCTTTGTGCGAGCTAATATGGATTAGACAATTGTTTCAAGAGTTGTTCTTTGGAGAACTTAACAACATGGAACTCATTTGTGACAATCAAGTTACTTTATACATTACCTCTAATCATGTATTTCATGAACGGATCAAATATATAGAAGTTGATTACCACTTTATTAGAGAGAAGATTTTATTACCACAAGTTTTGTCAATTCTAATGATTAATTAACTAACATTTTTATCAACGACAACAACAACTAAATCTTTTTTCATTGCGTGGAGTCGGCTACATAGATCAAATTATATTTGTAACAAACTTGGTGTATATGACCTATATGCTCCAGCTTGAGAGAGAATATTAGAATTAATATAAATAGTATTAGAATTAATTATATGTGAATAGAGAGTATCGACTATATCTCTTGATTTAAGAGATTATAGTAATTATTTTATCTCTTGATTTAGGGAATCGTAATAATATTTTGTAATTATTGATTTATTTGTAACTTTGCCTATAAATATTATGGACTGATGTAGGCCTTTCTCACGGACTACATTCTTCTATTATATTTTTCTACTATTCTTCCCCGATTTCGCAATCACTATTTATGTCCACTACACCACATAAGGAAATCAATTTCTTGAACATTCTATGATGTAATCCTAAACAATGCAATGTACATATTTACCTATAAACATAGTCCCCAATTACCCAAATTACAGCAGTCATAAAAAAAATTGCAGGTCATACTGAGTTGGTCCGGCTATTAGAAACGTCTTAGATCTATATATAAACAAAGAAAAGAAGTGACAGGAAATTTCTCAAATCCCATTAAGGACTCTATTGCCCTCTTGTATTCAGTAGTGTCCTGGAGCTTTGCTTTTCCTTCTCAAAAGATGTTCAATCTAGCATATCTGGTTCCAGTGGACGAGAAATAGATTATATCCCTATTAGCAATCCAATAATTAACTTCCTCCAGAAATCTTCCACCAGCACTTGCTAGACTTTTTTCTAGGAAACAATGATAACCACCTAGCTATTGTAGGAATCACTAAAGTTTGCTATGCAATATCAAGCTTGTCGCAAATGCTTCTAACCAAAAACAAAAGCGCAGAACTAGTATGTTTTAGTAACATTTTAAGGAAGTAAAATTCAAACACTATAAAAGAAGTCATATATTTTTGTCTTTGCCCCAAAAGTTCTACAAACAATCACCACAAGTTGTTCAGAAGTACAAATAAAAAAAGTTAAATTTAGGATTAAAATTAAATAGACTACCTGCAATGCCAAACCATAGCCACCATTTGCATCTTGTTCAAAGTAGAGCAACTGCAAAATCAGGTTTCAAAATTACCACCCAACACCATATTACCCAGAAGCAAAGTTTCAAGAGACAGATAAACAGAGAAAATTGTTTAATAAAGCCATCATTCATACCTTGAATTTGCTTTGTGCAGTTGAAGTAACTCTTACTACAATCCCTGACTCAGCTTGCTGCTCATTTATTGTCACACCAAAAAAATGAGCACATTGTTTTTCTACCTGCAACAAATTGTGACGTAAGTAGAAGAAATACACCACCAGGAAGACTATCGCATTGCTCCATTAACATAAAGAAAGAAATACACCACCAAGAAGACTATCGCATTGCTCCATTAACAAAAAGAAATTAAGAACCTTTCCACTAACTGACGTTCCAATTGGAAGGGGTCTGACTGTAACTGTGCCATTCAGGGCCTCTTCAAGAACATTAGCTGAAATGGTAGTCTTGATAGGGACACCCAGCTTGCTATAACCAAATCAAATAAGAAACAAAGCAGAGATAAACAGTTTTGAAAATCTAGCAGTCGTGAAGTAAATGCCCACCTGAATAAAGCTGCAAACATTGTGTTAACGGTTCCAAGATTAGATAGATCAATTTCCATGTCCAAGCTATCAGCATCAAGTGCCTGACATGAATTAGCATAAAATTCCAAAGCTTTAAGGAAGTTAAACATCAAAAGAGAAATAAACAGGAAAGACTAATGAAGTGAAAAAAAGAAAAAAAATGAATATGCCTAGCTGATATGAGCCTACATAATCATACAAATGAATAAAAAGGTAAACAGATAATAAGGACTAGAATATTGAAGAGTCTTACAAAAAAGTTTTAACGATAGGTCTAATTCCATATCACTGGAAAAGTATGATGCCTAAATGGCATGCTCCCTAAAGAAAATGTAGCCAATTAGTCAAGCATCACAATTTTTCTTCTGGCAAAGGGAAGATGGCGGGAGTAACTGATTCATTAAGTTGACCTAATTGGGCTCCGATCTATCATTTCTCTCTCAAGTTCCTCTTCTGTTCCCTCATTATTTTTTTCTCTCTCCCAAGACGGAAACTCTAACATGGCATCATAACAAGCACAGTTGGTGGATCAAAATGATGTCTTATAGATATATATGAAGTTAATTGATGTAAGTTAGAGCAGAGTGAATCTTGGAAGCAATGAATGAATCAGACAATATCCTAGAGGTGAAGAAACAATAATTAGAGACCATATAATAAGTTATGGATGGGGTCAACAGTCTTTTAGATTTTGAAGAATTCAACAATTTAGCCTAAGTGGACTATTTTTGTTTCTAAAATCAATATTATAGCAAACACAGGGAAAAAAATAAAAAAAGAGATAGAAAACAGAGCTTTGGATTCACATGCAAATGATAGGAAGAAAGGGACCTCAAATCCTGCACTGTCATACTGCCTTCTCTTCTCCGGATCAGATAAGATATTGTAAGAATATGCAACCTCTTTAAATAGTTCTGAAGCTTGAGGATTGTTAGCATTCTTGTCAGGGTGATACCTGTCAGATGTATGGAGTAAAAATCATATTGTATATAAAATACGTTATCTTCATCATCAGTGTTGTCATTCTTATTCAGGTAAGTAACAAGTAACTACATAAACTCTTTGATTCTAGAAGACCAGAACGCAACATGCTAAGTGCTCACAAAGAAAAAGAAGCCAAAAGTATCAGTATATGGCTCTAATTGATTCATTCTTCTTCATCCCGACCCATCCCCCCCCCCCCCGGGGCAATGGAAGGAAGACACAACAATACGATTTGATTATTTATCTCCTTTTTAATACTGTCAAAAATGAGAGTCAAGTATCGTATTTGTGTATGACAAGAATAACAGAACACCAAGAATTATGCAAGTAGGTCCAAGCATTCAGACTTGAGGTCAAAGTAAACGTTAAAGCCTCAAGCCTGATATTAAAAAATGAAGTTCATCTTCACTAAAGAAGATTATGTTAATGTATTACGTTAAAAATTCAAAGAGCAGTCCTCTTCTCCATAAAGATCCTCTGGCATGCAGATAAGACGGAGAAATAACTAATCCAGCGCAGAGGAAAGTAAGTAGCTAGAAAACAAAGCAAGAATTAAGCTTTTAACTAACAGCAAAGACCTAGCGCTCTTAAGACCCAAAAATGCATGTTAATAAGGAAGAATACCCATCGATTATAAAGAGAGAAAAAGAAACAAAAACAATAGCTTCCAGAACAAACAGAAACTCATGTACAAGTACCCAAATACAAATTGACAGAAAAGTAACATAACCAAAATTGAAAACATTTGGCCAAGATGCTAGAAGCAAACGTACTTGAGAGCGAGCTTTCTGTAAGCTGTTTTTATTTCCTGATCAGTTGAGTCCCTTGAAATGGACAATACCTCATATGGGTCTCGTCGAATTGCTGGGGCAGAAGGTCCTTCCATCTTGGAACCCGTCCCCATCTCCGGCGGTCTGAGCCCTCTCTCTCTCACAAGAGAAGCTAAGAAAAAATTAGCCTTTGGCTCTCAAAAAATTATTGTATTGCTATCCTCTTCACCAACCCAACTGCTTCAATTACCGAAAGCTGTAGCCAGAGATAACAAAACCAAAACCACCCAATTCACAACCAATAACAAAACAACACTTGCCAAAGGAGAAAGAAGACCCAAGATTCAAAGGGTCATTGGATCGCTAACACTTTCCTCGAAATGTCAAAACGAGGGAAACTTATCAGCTTCTGGGAATTGGGATCTTCCCCGAGCTCTGACGTCAAATTTACGAAGAAAATGAGACGGGCAAGATTGGATTTTGAATTTACAGAAAGAGAAAGAAAGAAAGACAGAAGGAAAGACGGTGTGCTCTGAAAGAGTCAGGAGGGTAATGTTATTGTACGACGACGCAGACGTCGAAGAAAACTTTCGCCTTTGTTTTTTTATTTTTTTGGCTTAAATTTCGTTTACTTTTTTCTCCAACCGTTCCACAAGGTCAATTCGTAAGTTGTGGCTAACAGAATCTAATAATTATGAAGATAATAATTCAGTTTCGCCGGCACATAATTTGTTTTCCCCTCTTCTTCTTCCTACATCCTTCTCATGTTAGCTACATCTTATAAAGCAAAAAATGAGTTATATACGTATTCAATATATATTAAATACTTATATCACATGCAATTTAATTCTTCAAATTAAATATAAATACTTTAAATATTATTGTATTGCAGTATTTATATATATTACTGTCATATTACATATTTACGTTAATATTATACTTTTTAAAAAATCTCATGTACTAAAATTAGTCAAATTATAGAAAGGTATCTGGCTAAAACTTTGCAATAATTATGTGTATGGTTTTAATTTCTTCTTATTTAATAATTTTGTTTAGTGGTAAACTTTATTTTTAAAAAAAAATTTGTTGCACGCAAATTAGTTAAATAATCTCTAAAGATAATTCTCTTTATATAAAGTGAACAAATGAACTTGTCTTCCTTTGTTCGAACTCTTGCTTTCACTCAACTAACCATTTGGACTAATTTTAAATGTCATCAATTTGAATTTATAAAAAAATAAAAATCTTAGTATATTAAATAAAATTAATGGTATATTTAAAAAATATAAAAAAATATTTATGTCAATAAATTAATTTGATTACAAATTAATGTTCACAAAAAAATTATAAATGAATATATAAACATATTTAAATAAGTTGCACTAAAAAAATCGACTAATCTATTTAGGTGTGACTTGATATACTAATCTTAATAAACTGATTTACTTAGGAAGAGTTAATATTTAATTCAGACAAATTATAAATTTGTAAGTATGATTTAGTGACGAAGAGTTTGAAAATTTTATAAAAATTCTTAGATTCAATCCATAAAAAAAAATATCTAGCAATGAAGTGTTGGAAATTTTATCTGTAAAAGATTGCAACTTTCAGAAAAATAAAAGGTTGCATTAATATAATCCACTATTTGAGATTAATGAAACGAATTTAATAAAATAAATATTAAATATTTCCTAATATGATGTTTGATACATAAAGTGTCCTAATTTTCTATATAAATAATTGGAACACGAGATAAATTAGAAATTTTGATTTTTTTTTATATTCTTTAAATTATACATAACACGTAAATTTTAAAATTTTTGTCTTTAATGTACTCAAACATTTTAAAAGTAAATTTTTAAATATTTGAAAAATTAAAATCTCATCGTACAAACATCACCTAACGGTCAAGAAGGTATATTCCTTAACTTAATTACTTACTCAAATCTTCTTACACCAAATCCAGTTAGAGTAGCAGTTGAAAGAGAAATTTTTTCAAAAGCCACAAGGCCTTGGGGTACGGAAGTAGAGGATTGTTCCAATTTGGGGAGCCGAGGTGTAAAAGAAAATGGAAATTTGGAAGCAAATGGAAAAAAAAATTAAACCAAAATAAAATTTAAGATATAAATGAAACAAAATATACTTTTGAAACTACGTACATTGATTGACTAAATTTAAAAGTTAAAAGTTTATTTTTGTCCAAAAATAATAATTATATGTAACAACTTAATCATGGAACCACAATCTCACAACGACCAAATAATTTGATTTAAATTAGAAGTTTGTTTAAGTTCTAAGTATAATTCGTTGGATGACTACCAATATATTATCACCAACAAAAATTTAATTGAAATTTTTTTGGTGTCACCGTGTCAACACCATTGTTATCTTCCATATTAAATAATTATTAAGATTTAACGTTAGTTGGTCAAAACAATAGTAACTGTTTGAATATTAAAAATAATAAATATTTAATTCTTAAAGGTATTATATTAAAAAAAAATTATTTAATATATTCTCCGTTTGAAATAATGTTTTTATTTTCTACCTCATTTCACAAGCAACCTTGGTCTTTGCGTGACCTCGACCAAGTTTAAATGTTGTTGTGCTAGCAAATTAAGTAGAAAACAGCACTTAAGTTTTGAAAATCTTAAATCCATTAGCTTGGGCTTTCAGAATTAGTCTTCCTCTTTGACTCACGCTGGAATAATTTGTTTTATCCATGAAAATGCGGATGGGGACAGCCTAGTGACAAGAGTTCCTTGATGCTTAAAGGGTTCAAAAATTACCAAAGTTACCCAAAATTAACAACTGGAGTAGATTATCATAAATCGTGCTTGTAAAAGAATACGCAATATTATGTCTCACACATTAGATAGCCATAAAAATTCAAAATGATACTTAAACTTTGAATAGTCCCATCAAACAAATTAATTTTCTTTAAATAAACTCTTCTTAGCTCAAATCGTAACCACCACTCAATTTTGTCAATTTACTTTAGTTAATCTAATAATGACAAATCTATTACAAAACATAAATAACCCTCCTTTTAACGTTGTTAAAACAACAAAAAAAACATATTTTTTGGAATTGATAATAACTATGTTACAAGTTTCTTATTTATTTAGTAAATATAATAATTTTTGAAAAACTTCACAACGTGAGTAAAGAGCCCAGACAATTAATTTTCTGGCTAGTGTTTGATTTACTTCTTTTTAATTTTTATTTTTATTAAAAGTTAAAATAATACTAAAAATATATTTGGTAAAATTTAACAAAAATATTTTTAAAAAAATATGTTAAAATCTTATCATTTCTACAGAATGATCAAAACAATTTTTTGTAATTTGAAAAGAGTCTAAAATAATTATCAAGAGGGGTGCAAGTGCATTCGCTGTTCCTCCACCTTGGGATTAGAGGCACGAGGTCGGGAATTTCTCCGTTAAGTCAGCGTATCATTTGCTTATGGGGAATGATGGTAGACGGCGTGAGGCTTTGTGGAAAAATGTTTGGAAGTGGCCTGTGCCACAACGCATAAGATCCTTTTTATGTATGGTTGTTGATGCATGCGAGGTTCTTAACAAATAGCCATCGTAGGGCTACAATTCTTACCGCTCATGACTCTTGCCCCGGGTGGGGACGTAATGGCGAAACAATCCTTAATGCAGTTCGTGACTGTGCTGAAGTTCGGAAGCTTTGGTATCGGTTTGTCAAGCCTGGTCTGTGGAGATGCTTTCTCCAACCTACGGCTTTTCGAATGGGTGGAGTGGAACTAGGGGAGCAAAGCAGGAGGCTTTCCATGAGCTGAATTGGAGAACCTTGTGCTGGCTTGTTTGGAAAGACAGGAATGGTATAGTGTTCAATTAATGGGGGGGGGGGGGGGGAATGTGGGGCTTTAAACGAAATCTTCTTCTCCGCCATTAACAATGCAAAGGACTGTGGTTCTTGCTTGTTAAAAAAAAAGAAAAATATTTCTAAGGTGAAAAAACCTTCAGGTTGGGTGGGAAGCACCTATGAGGGGTTGCCCAGTGCAATGTTGATGGCTCTTATTTGCAAAGTCGTGGGCGTGCTTCTTGTGAAGGAGTGATCAGAAACGGAGATGGTACTTTCATCCATGGCTTTGCTCGGAATCTGGGCTGTTTTTTGTGTGGGTTTCATTGTGCTTGGGAGCTCGGTCACCGCAAGGTTACTGTGGAGGCAGATTCGAAGATGGCCTTAAGCATGGTCTAAAGGAGCTGTGGAATCAACCATCCTTTCTGTCATCACTAATTAGTATCGAGGACCTTGTTCGGAGGACGGGCTGTGCAGTTGAAAATAAAATAAAGAATTACTCCTCTTTTCTAACTTATTTACGTTCCTTTTATTATTTTAAAAATATATATATAATGTCGGGACAAGATTTTATGAAAAAATAATAATAAAATAAAATAGTACTTTTACACATTTTTTTTATAATTTATAATTTTTTAATATTAATTAATTATTTTTAAAATGACTGTAAAGTAATTTGAATTATTTTAGTTTAAATTAAAAAAAAGAAAAAAAAATTTAAAAGAGTAACTTTTTATTTATTTAATTTTTTTATATAAGATATTTAGATTAAATTATAGTATTTTTTTTTTATTTTTTAAAAGATTTATATATATTTTTAATAAAGTGATTAATTGTGTAATAAAAATATTAATTAAAAAATAATATTTTATTTGTATTTTTTAAAAAATATATTTTTTTTAATAGACAAAAGATAATATAATAAAAAAATTAATTAAAAAAACAATATTTTATTTTTATTTTTAAAAAAAAATTGTATATTTTTATATGAAAAAGGATAAATAAAAAGGAGAATAATTTATTTCATAAATCAACAAATTTTTACATTCATAAAATAAATATATGTTTTAAATAATTAAAAAAATTATAAATAAAAAATAAAATTATTTCTAAACACAAAAACATTTTATTAATTATCTACAATTTTTAAATAACTTAATATGACAGTTGATAGTGAGCCGTTGAAGTTTCATTGTTATTTCAATCCCAATTCCCATGCCAATGGCGGAATGGCCCCACCATCCCTAACGGTCAACTAAGCCTCAGCCAGAATGAGCAGCAAAAATTTGCAGCTGCACCCACTCGAGTGGAGGCTTCAACCAAGCCTACCCCCTTTTCCTTCCCACCTACTCTGAACACTGAACTATACTTCTTCCTCCACCGGTCTTCAAACCAAAACTTCTCAAATTTGTAGTTATAGCCCATGGCAACTCACAAGCTTGCGTTGATTCTCAAAAATCCATCAAACGATGACGATTTTTTGCTCGTGAAGCAGTCACGCCCGCCAAAATTTGACCATGAAGAGTACGATCTTACTTCGATTCTGATCTATGGGACTTGCCTTCGGTTCAATTGAAACCGCTACAAGGAAAATCCGAGCCTCAGGTTGTGGGGGAAGTTGCAGACTCGCATTTGGAGGAAATAAATTTGAAAGAATTCGACATCTTTTCAGCTCTCAACGAGGTGTGTTGATGAATATGCAATTTTTGTTTTCCTATGTTTTGATGATAAGGTTTCACGTTTTTCGGTCTGCTTTAGGCCTTTGAACAACTGGGGTTTGGGGAAGTTGGCCAGGGAGAGTGGAAATTCTTTAAGCATGTGATGGAGGCCGCATTTAGTCCTGGTTTGCCCATTCACACGGTCTTCCTCACAGGAACATTGGCGGCTGAGGACAAGGACTTGCGAGGTTTGCCTGTTGTTAAGTTTGACTTCTAATTGTATTGTATAAGAAAAAGACTAAATGCACTCACTTATATTTGTGCTCTGTATGGTACGTTCCTAGATGGAGATGCTGCTCTGTCCAGTCTGTCTGTTTTGTTGAAATTATCTTCTTGATAGAAACTCTAGTGGAAAATGATTTGTTAAGAAAGAAAAATATATTCATCATGCTTTGGGGAAGAAGACTAAACCAGGAAACATAATGTTTACCTTTGGTCTTTTGGTAGGCATTATAAAGCTTTAATGTGTTTTTGTCTAAAAAGTTATCTAATTACAGTCTCTCCCTTTTCTCATTTTTGGACGATGCTTTGATAAAAATATTATTTCTCAGTGTATACAAAAGTTTTCTGTAAGAGGATAACGTATGAGTTTTTATAGAATAGATTAAAACTATGGAAGTTCTCAAAAGAATATCAGTTTATAAATACTATGGAATGTTACAAAAAGCAAAATTCAAATAAAGATAGGCAGATTGAGAGAGGCGTCAGGATTTGATGTTCGGCAGCATATGGTTGACTTCTCCAGTGTTGTAGAAGACTAGTTGAATATGAGCAGAATCAGAGGCAAGCCTAGGAAGGAAAAAAAGGAGAAGTGGGGATTGAGAAAGATGCTTGATTGAGATCTTAGGGATATCCAAGAGATATGGTGACATTCAATGGTAACAGCAATAAATACAATGCCGGTAATTCATTGTGCTCACATTGTGAGAGCCTAAGAGGCATAAACTTTCTCAAGTTCATGCACTTATCTGTTTCTTTTTTTTCCCTCTCATTTGAGTGGATGCTTGAGTGAGTGACATCCAAATGGAAAAGAGGAAAATAAATTCTGCTTTCTAGAGTTTTAGCCCACTGATGAGTCCTTGTTCTTATCATAGTATTTATAAGTGATGTAGTTAGTGACTGCAACCCAGTCAATTGGTATCATTGTGAATGTTTCATATATTTCAATCCTGTCTTTAGTTTTTCTTTCTTGTATATCCTAATACGATAGTTTGTTGTAACAAAGTTTCTTATTCTATAGGAAAAAAAATAGTTGTAACTTATTCTAGAAGTCCATTCGCAGATGTATGTAAATGGATGTCTATTCAGAGTTGTCTTAACTGGCTTCTGGAAGTGAAACCGTGTGGCAATCGTGTTGGACCTTTGGTAGTTTTGTGAGTCACTCTTTTTCTTAGTGGAGATTCTTGAAAGATTTTTATTGTGTTTAAAACACCCTAGAAGAATGAAGGAATTGATTATTTTTTTCTTTGGTGCTAACGTTAGCAAAAATCTCAATTGAGATTTAATAAATGATTTAGTTACTAGTTTTCAACCCTATGTGTTCACCTGCAGATGGGCAAACTCCTGCTTTTATGTAATGTTAATAGGATAAGAACCTTATCCAGCTGAGCTAGTTGTTGAGTAGTGTTAACTTTTCAAAACCTGAGAATTAATGTCTCAAACTATTTATTCAGAGATTATTTATGGTTTGATCTTTATATACAATCAAAGTGGAAAGATGAAGTTATTTCACTCGCTAATTCACTGTTTAAATTCTGGTGCAAAATGAAGATTTATTTTCATTTTCAGGAATAACCTCCAAGTGTTATACTTATACCTATGGGAAGTAGGACAGAAAAGCCATTGCACACAACAAACTTGGTGATATTTGCACCAGAAAATGTTCCAAGAGGCTCAGAGGATAATAATTTTATTGCCTATGGATATGCTCTAATAGTTGATCCAGGATGTTTATCAGAATTCCATGAAGAGGTAATAAGTTTAATTGATTCATATATATATATATATATATAAAGAAAGAAAGAAATATTTAGTTGTTCTGACATCTGAGTTGTTCAAATGCTGACTACAATGGATGTGTTTCTTTTGAAACCATCCTTTTTAAGTTCTTGGTATAGCATGCCTTCATATTCTTGCAATATATCTTGTTAATTCCATGGATATACAAATCCACAAAACAAAATATTGGCATTACCTTTGTACTTTTCTCTGTATCCTATTTTGAAGTCATTAGATTACTTATCCAGATTACATACCGGCATTATCTTTGTACTTTACATGGTTAATAACTAAATACCATTATACCAGTCAATATGACTGTTGGGGAACATGGACATTTATATTGTGTTGTTTTGTCTGCCCATATCTTATGTTGGTTCTATGAAATATGAACCCATTCCTCTCCCTGCAGATGGTGGCTAATTTTGACATCATCTGACTTTGAAATTTCCATTTTTCCTTCAATTAAATCCTAACATATTACTGCTTAAATTTTCAGCTACAGAAAGTTATTACTGGTTTGCCAAGAAGATTGGTTGTCTTTGTCACTCATCATAATCATGATCATGTAGATGGTATGTTTTTGCTAGAAGTATGGTCACTTGTGTTTTTTCTTAAAATCATTATGCTATGAAAGTATAGGTGGTGAGGCAATTATTTTTACACTCAAGTCTGCCTTGTAAATCATCAATAATTCTCCATTCTGCTGGAGGCTATGGTCTCTATTTAGTATACTCTTCCAGTCAGACACTTGTATTTTAAATGTTATAAAAAAAAGGTGGCCCAGTACACGAGGCTCTCACCTGGTGGGGTCTGAGGAGGGTAGATGTACGCAGCCTTATCCCTGCAAGCAGAGAGACTGATTCCAGGAATCGAACCCGTGACCTTCAAGTCACAAAGCAGCAACCTTACCGTTGCGCCAAGGCTCACCCTCTTGTATTTTAAATGTTTTAATGGACTTAATTCATGAATGTGTTCTTTTGGTTCTCATGCGTTTTTTCATATTTTATCTCAAGTCTCAGTTATCCACAAGTGCAATCTTGACGTGACTTTCTTAGCACATGAAAACACTATAAGACACATAAGCAGAGGTTACAATATTGAACTTTTAGTTTCTGTTATCATTTCAATATTTTTTAACGGTGACATATTGCAAAATTATCTAATTTCCTTCTTAGTTTGGAGTGTTGACTTAGTAGCCATGCTACTAGAAACTTATACATACATTTGTGGAATTATGGTCAATAAAATGTATGTTGTTTCCTGGCATGATGTTTTGTGAAAAGACTGTTTTTGAGTAGATAAATTATTAATGCTATCACAACTTTGCTATAAATCATATTAAGTTAGAATGATCTCTGTAAAATTGAATAAGAGAGGAAGAGGTTTCGCAGCAGAGACAAGAGAAGCAGACGGTGTTAGAATGGCTTGTGCAAGTGAATCAGATGTGGGGCTTTTATATCGAGAGATGGGGTATTAAGGAATTGATAGACCAATGGGGGAATACCCGGGGGAATCCATAAGAATCAAATTTGCTCTTAGGACAAAGTTTGGAATCGTAGAAGGAAGACAAGCCCCTGCCTGGCACACAAGAAGGAATTGGTGCTAGCAACCTGGCAACTATATAAATAGGTTACATTTAACGGTGACATATTGCAAAATTATCTAATTTCCTTCTTAGTTTGGAGTGTTGACTTAGTAGCATGCTACTAGAAACTTATACATACATTTGTGGAATTATGGTCAATAAAATGTATGTTGTGTCCTGGCATGATGTTTTGTGAAAAGACTGTTTTTGAGTAGATAAATTATTAATGCCATCACGACTTTGCTATAAATCTTATTAAGTTAGAATGATCTCTCTAAAATTGCAAGCCTGAAATTTAGTATCTTCAACATGATTACTTGTGATCATCCTTTTCTCTATTTGTTTAGTAAGAGATGTTATAAGGCATGCTTGGTGTATTTTTATACAACAAGAGTGTAGAATTTATAGATGCAGTGGTTATAGGTGAACTTCCCAAACAAGAGGCAGAAGCAGTTTAACTGGTTAGACATTTTTTAAAGGTTGACAAAAAAGTTTTAACTCAGGTTCTGATATTTGAATTCTCTCTGCTTATTAGTTTTTGGTCCCCAGACAGGTGAGAGTCTCATGCACTGGGTCGCCCTTTTTTTTTTTTTTTTATATCTATAGCACGGCTATTAACAAGTTCTTTGCTTGGAGACATTTAACAAGGAAATTTATTATTTAAACATAAATACATGTGTGCAACCTTAGCGACTCTGTTCAATGAAAATCAAGATGAGAGTGTAATCTGGCCATGTTCTTCCTTCTGATTCGAAAATAGTTAGTTTGGAATTAACTACACATGAGAAAGTTTGGATGCATAGGATGATTGGAATTGTAATTTGCACCAAGCTTTTCTTCTCTTTTTCCTCTCCTCCAGTGCCATCTTTTTTTTTCTTTTTAAAAAATGACAATCTCATCAAGAGAGTTATCAGAGGGATGACCTAAGTCGAGGATTAGCACACTAACACAATGAGGAAGCGCATGTAAGGTGAAATAGGAAGAGGTGAGGTAATAGTGTCTGGAAGCATGAAGAGCCAATAAACTCTACAGAAGAGAATTTGGTCTTGAAAGGAGGATGATCTGTTCTCCCCATGGCAACGTTGAACATAAAACTTGCTCAAACTCTCCCCACCCCAGTTTCCTTCAATTTGAGCACCATCGTCAACAATAAGCATTTGGCTTGGCTTGTGCATTTATTGAGTAGTCCACAGCTAGTACAGTATGAAAATGAACTCATTATCTTGATAAGATATTACACTGACAGAAAGAGAATGTGGGATTGGGAGAACTAGCGTATAATTCTCTTGTGCTATCTAGACAAACTAGTCGAGAAATTTAGGAAAGTATTTACCAGTTTCCCTATGCAGTCCTATTCTCAATAATAATATAGGCATAAAGGAGAGTAATTATTTAAATTCTGTATTGACAGCTAAATGATATATTAAATTCTGACAGGACTTTATTGTTGCTACTGTGTTGGGAATTTTAAATTCCAACAGGACGTTTTAACTATTCAGGTTAAAAAGTTTATGATATTATTATTAAGAGTAAATTACATTCATTTTGAAAATTACACTCACACTCTCTTGTTTTAATTTATACAAAAATCTCCCTGTCAATCACAAAATTGTTAATAAAGATTATACTTTATGCATTTTTCTCATAATTAGTCATAAATAGTTTAACTCAATATAATACAAATAATCAAAATGTTAAATTAATGCTTATAAAAACTTAAAATAAGAAAGGTTAGTGTAGTTTTTTAAAAACTTTTGGAGGTGTGAGTGTAGGTTTTATAAACCTTAGGGGCATTCTGGTTTCAATTTGAAATTAGAGGTGGTGTGAGTGTAATTTTTAAAATTATCAAGGGAGGTGGATATAATTTGCTCTGTTATTAATCATTTTGCACAATCTGTTTTATATTTGTATGATGTATTGAAAATACAAACTTCTCCAAGAAGTTGAACTAATATTGTATGTTTCCAGATGACTGGTCACTTGGCATTACCCCAGTTTCTGGTGATCAGAGATTGACAGTTATTTTTGCGCCGGTATTCACATGCATAATCAATTATTTTTGAGGGTATAGATTGTTTGAGTGTAGCTTCTTTCATATTTTGTGATTGTTGGCCGTTGCAATAACTTCAAGTTTCTATACCTTTTGTTCTGTATAATTTGATAGTTTTGTATGAGATGTATGACTAGGTTGACGGTATTTCTGCTCCTCTAATTTAAACACCACCTTACATGATAAACAACATTAAAAAAATCTTAGTTTAAAAAAACAAAGAATCATTCACGTGTCTCCACTTAGTGGCTTAAGCTTTAAAGTTTCATTGGCTTTGAACATGGTATTGAAGTTTCTTCAATACAGTGGTCAAAATTTGATTCTCATCGGCCCATTCTCTCGTTAACTTATATTTCAATAAAAGATAGTGGCAGTCTTGTGCTGTCTTTGCTTCAAGTCCAAAGTTCTTTTGTGAGCAGAAGCATGTCAGGATTTAATGTTAAAACCATTTTGGGCCTTCCTCTAATAGCTTGAACTTGTAGGTTGAATTGGTTCTTGATTAAATTAAAAATTCTTGGTCCTTTTGGTTTTATATTTTCATTTATCTTTTTCCTTTCATCTCTTTCTTTAGGAGCATATCTTGTCCTCGTTCCTTTTAATCTTCTCTCTCTAATAACATTTTCGTCTTAAGGAAAAAGCAGTCTTTATAAAAGTGTTTCTATTTTCTAATGAAGATGACAATTTTTTCCAATTCAGGGACATACATGGTCATATGGTGCTGCTTCATGCAAACATCCATTCATTGATTGTAAGTGATCATTGTGTGGGGTAAGATTCTGTTGATTTCCATGATTTGTGAATTAAGCAAAGAGAAAGGTCTTGCTATCACATGCACATAGACATACACATGCATTTGTGTTTGTATGTATTTATGCACATTTCAGTAGATGTGAAACTGTCCAAATATTTGAATACCTCATATGGAACATTATATTGGGAACTGTTGTAGATTCTTCGCAATGTGGTATTTCACTTCTATGTACAAATGAAAGGAGGATTGACAAATAAGATTGCCAATATGCAACATTTATCCAAATCTTAATTGTTTGGTATTTCTTTATTTGTCTTGTTTTCTTCATTCACGAGTAAAGTACAATGCTAGGTCATATGGCTTTTCACAAGTTATTTAGACTCTCTTTTTTTCCCCTCCCCGCAGACCTCAAGAGTTATCTTGAAATTGAGTCTCACTGTTTTTTTTACAAGATATATTCATGTGCTCCTGAAATATTTGATTCATGGACCTAAGAGAAATAACACAATATGGAAGGCATTGATTGGATCATATTTGCACTTGAAACTTCATAATTTATATATATGGACCAAAAATAATTCCATTATCATAACGTGGAAATTGGTAGATACTGGTTATTGATTTCTATACTAATACCTAAACAGGAGACCATTGAACTGTTGTGTTGGAGAAAGATTCTATTGACAATGTTTAATAGTGATTTTGTGGTTGACATGGCTTGCTATATTTAACTCAACTTCTAATTTTGAAAGCTTTAATTAAGCTTTTCGAACTTCTAGCATTTAGATGACTAGGCAAACAATACAGGGATTATGACTTTGGAATAAGCAGAGCCTGAAAACTGACAACTTCAGCTATTCTGAATACAATATCGTATCAGACTAAGTGCAAAACACAATATGCGAGACAAGTGTATTGACCGTGTTCGTACTGTTTATTTTGAAGTTTGAACTCTATAAATCATATGGTTCCAGTGTTGTTACAAATTTAACTTGGTGTTCCCTCTTTGTCTGTGTCATATTATCCAAGCTTTTACCTTCCTCTTTCTCAGTTCCAGTATTATTAGCCACTCCACTCTGCTAACATAATACTTTGCTTTGTTTCAGCCAGGGAAATGCTCTCTTGGACATAACTTCTGGTGCAAATATGGCTGTAAGTGTGAATAGACCCAGAAATGTTAGATTTCCTACGTTATTGTTATTATATGATGAACTACTAGTAAGAACCAGTAATGCTGCCATCAGCTCCTATAATGTGTAGGGTGGTGCACTTCCTGTACTTTAAGGAGTAAAGTGCAGTCAAGCTATTATTGATTAAAAAAAGAAGGTACTTTAGTGTTTGATTTTATTAATTATACTTTTTTTACGATAAAGCAATATTCAATTATTATTTTATCAATAGTTATATAGGTGTCCTTTACTCTGTAATATTTATCTTATATACAAAGGATCTAAATCCTTGCACTGTTATTTATAAACATTTAGTTGTATATATTGCTATGAATCTTCATCCTTTTTAAATTTGGTTTTCATTTATCATCATGAATTAAGAAAATTTACACATGAAAGAAATGAAATTTATAATATAAAACGGTCATTTATAACTTAAATCATGTTTACTTGATAGAAAATGCATAAAATTAAAATACTCTTCCACTAACTCCTTGTGCTTATAGTATTGTACCCATAATACTTGCTTGTTGCCTATCAGCCATCTTTCTAATATAATAAGAGACATCACTTGTTGGAAGTTTGTGAATTTTAGGGTAGAGAAGATGGATAATGAGAGGAGAATTTTTGTCCTTAATCTGGATGGTACAAGGTACAGAATATATACAAGTTTGCAGCTATTCTGCTAGCTGTAATTTGGAGATTTGACAGCTACGGAATCCTGGGATTTGATCCTAATGATTGGGAGAGATATCTCCGCAAATCTTGGGATTTAAAAACAAATAAAAAATGAAAAATAAAACAACATAAATGCTACTAGATTTACAGCAAGATAATAGGAAAGATCCTAATATGAAAATCAGATAGTTGACTTCCAGATTTCTATACTCCTTCTCAAGCTAGACATAGATGTTGTGCATGCAAAACTTACAACTTAGATATTCAAACATTGTCGTAGGTAGAGTCTTGGTAAGAATATCAGCAATTTGAGACTTGGTAGGAATGAGTTAGTTGAATGGTGGATTGGTCAATCTTTTTTGCAATGAAGTGCCTATCTATCTAATGTGCTTTGTTCTATCATGATGTACTACAACTCCAACAAAAAATTTAATGTTAGGCCTAGTGCGTGAGAGGTAGATATGCTTTCCCACAAGTCCTTGGTACCTTCCCTTATTCACGAGTTCACTTTGTTCTTCCTTTCCTAGCTTTGTTGGGTCCATTAGAGTGTCAGAAGGCTTATACCCTAGCATTCCTATCTCTTTCAACAAATCTAGCGTATACTTGCATTAGAAAACAAATATTCCCCCTTTTGACCATGCCACCTTCATACCAAGAAAGTACTTTAGGTTGTCAAGATCTTTAATTTTAAATTCTTGAACAAGTTATTTGTTTCATTTCAGCTAGTTCTTCTTCATTGTCGTCTCTTATCAAAATGATATTATCCACATAAACTATGAGGATTGTTATTCTCTTTTCTGAAGAGAATTTTACAAATAGGGTGTGGTAAGCTTGACTTCATGATAGGCCACTGTGACGCCGTTTAATCCACGTAGCCGACCCCACCTAATGAAAAAAGGCTTAGTTGTTGTTGTTGTTGGTATGGTAAACTTGACATTGAACATTGCCCCTTTTTGTTACTAATTTTGTAAACCTATTAAACCAAGCATGAGGTGATTATTTTAAGTCATATAGAGATTTCTTAAGTCTGCATACCTTACTATAATTAGATGAATCCTTTAGGTCGGGTAGAATTTCCATGTATACTTCCTCTAAGTTTTTATTCAAGAAGGCATTTTTGATATCTAGTTGGTAAAGAGGGCAGTTAAGGTTTGCAGCAAGGTAAAACATGATCCAAATAGTGTTTAGTTTAGCTACTAGGGCCAAGATTTCTTAGTAATCTATCCCATAAGATTAGGTAAATCCTTTAGCCACCAGTGGATCCTTCAAATGATCTATATTGCCATTAACCTTGTATTTGATGGTAAAAATCCATTTACACCCCACCACTTGTTTTCCATGTGGTAGATTGGAGATTTCCCTTGTCTCATTGTTTTCAAGAGTATTTATCTCTCTATAAATAGCTTTCCTCCATCTCAGGTCCTCTAAAGCTTTTTGAATAGAATTGAGAATTTGAATTCTATCAAGATTTGCAACAAAAATTTGGTAGGCAAGTGACAGAGCATTATAGAAAACAAATCTATTGATAAGGTGATATATGTGTAGGTTCTAACCCCTTTCCTTGAAGCATTAGCAATGTTAGAATCATAAATTAAAGGTGCTACATCTGAGTTCTTCTCACCTTGGTGTGTTTGAGTGGAATCCAAGCCTGGTTGGGACTATTAGTCATGTGTGAGATAAGCAAGCTCCTTACTTTCTTTCTTGGGTTTACTTCTTCTAGTGTAGACACGAAGCTCATTCCTTGTAATTTGTGGTGAGTTTGGCTCTTTTTGGTTGGGTATTGTGGTATTGTTTTCCTTATTTTCAAGTGGATACTTTTTAGGTTCAGGATTAGTGTAAGGGACAAAGGGAAGGAAATTTGGATTGGTTGTAGAATATCTTATTACATACATGAATGGGGGATCAATCTCTCAAATAGAGTTCTTCTTGGTAAGGAAATCAGATAAAAAGTTTTGTATAGATTGTAAAGTGATTAACTACCCAACACGTACGAGTTAAGAGAAGAATTGAACGAAAAAGTAAGAAAAATGTTTTCGAGAATTATGTGGTAGCATTTGAAGAATGAATAACAAAAAAGCTTTCAAAAAAAGGTTGAGGAAGAGGGGTTTTGGGAGGTAAAAGGAAATGCTGACGATATGTGGGATAAGGTGGCCAAAGATATTAGAAAAATAGCAAAAGAGATGTTTGGAGAATCAAGAGGCATTGGATTAAAGGATAAAGAATCTTGGTAGTAGGATGTAGATGTGAAAGATAAGATTAATGTTAAAAGACAGTGTTATAAAACATGTCATTTATGTAAAGATAATGAAAATTGAAAAAAATATAAGTTGTTAAGAAGATTGTGAATGAAGCGAGATCTAGAACTTTTGAAGGGTATATCAATCTTTAGGAGCTAAAGATGGGGAAAGAAAAGTTTTCAAACTTGCGAAGGGTAGTGGTGTGTGTGTTTTATAAATAACCGCAAGCGCACGGCGTAGCTGTAATTAGTCTGGCGAGTACAAGTTGTATCCTACAAAGAATAATTATCAATTACTAGACTTTACGAAGTATGCTATCTAAATCAATATAATTCGATGAGAGTTTGTCACAATTAAACTAATAAGTAATCCAATTAATAAAAGTATCGGGTTATGGTTTACCACACTTATGATATTCAACAATCAATATGTACCTCCAATTGCAATTATCTAGATTATTGGGGGTAGTTTAACCTTAATTAACTAACAACCTCTTTCAAGCATTACTAATCGTACCTAAGTTAATCTAATTGCCTACTTTTGTGGTTGTTAGTTCAATTTAGGTTCATTAAGTTCTATGCCAACTATAAAATATAATTAATCGGCTTTCTCTTACCCATTAATTGATTCATTCCTAAAAAACCTTAAACTACTTTCGTAATTAAGATATCACTAATCAACTATTAAGTTTCGGTATTAATTTTCACCTTTCAGTTCATCAGTTAATATCCTGAGACATAATAAATATTGGCCAGACATTCATCAACTCATATAATCAATGCATAATAGTCAATCTTAATTAACCATGGATAATACAATTAGGGTTCCAACAATTTAATTAGCACAATGTATCATCACATCATAAGTGGGTTTATCAAAACGCTACATCAAATCTACTAAAGCATAATGGAAACAGAAATCAAAATCATATTCATTAAGTTAATCATTAAAGTTCAATACAAACCAAAAGAAATGAGTAAAAGAAGAGGTAAGTGTAGAATAAAAAGATAAAACTTGGTTGCAGAATGTGATAGAGATACAATGCTAAATCAATCTCAAATCTAACCTAAGAACATGAAAGTAAACACTAATCCTACTATAAACCTAATCTCTAAGCCTAAAACTGAGTAAAAATAAGTCTGAATGTGTCTTGATGTCTTCCTCTATATTTTTCCATGTATATGTATCATCTTGGCCGTTCAAAACCCTAAAAATCATGTGGTGTATAGACACGAAGCACGACCATGTTTCAACACACGGCCTGGCCGTGCTTTGTGCTAAATTCTGGGACTTTCTCCTCTTCTTTGCACAGAGCATGGCCTGATCTTATTGGGGGTTGTCATGCTCATTTCTTGTCAATTTTTGGTGTGTTGCCTCTTTACTTTCTCCTCATTTTGTTTCAAGTCCATATAACACTTCTCATGAGTGTTTTCCTTTACTTCTTGGCCTCTTTTGTTCACCTACGTGCATAAAACAAATCAAAGTAGTATTCAGAATAAAGCATGACTAAAAGCAGAGAAATAATTACAAGTTTACTTTGAATTAGAGGATAAAATATAGCCATTAAGTACTTAAATTTTTCCTTTATCATGTAAGGAAAGGAAGACAAAAAACCTGGATAAAGTGAAATATATTAAAGATGAAGAGGATAACGTTTTAGTAAAAGAGTAAGATATCCAAGCACAATAGAAGAATTACTTTCAAAGACTTTTTAATGAAGGACACGAGTTGACTTGTTATTTTGATAGATTAAATATTGCAGAGGAGGATCGGAATTATACTTTTAATCTTAGAATTCAGGAGTTTGAAATAGAAAAAACTTTGAAGAGAATGAATAATGGCAAAAATAATAAAACTTGATAATATACCTATTAAGGTGTGGAAAGATTTAGGCAAAAAATGCATAAGTTGGCTCACTAAACTGTTTAATGTGATAATGACATATAAAAAAATGCCGAACGAATGGAGGAAAAATATTTTAATCTTTATTTATAAAAATAAGGGGAACATACAGAACTGTGTCAACTATAGAAGGATTAAACTCATGAGTATACTATAAAATTATGGGAAAAGGTCATTGAATAGAGATTAAAACAAGAGACTCAAGTCACAGAGAATTATTTTCGTTTTATGCTAGGAAGGTCAACCATACAAGCAATTTACTTATTGCGGAGATTGATGAAAATATATCGAAGGAAGTAAAAAGATTTATATATAGTTTTCATCGATTTAGAAAATGCATATAATAAAGTGCTGAGAGAGATTTTATGGAAGGTTTTAGAGAAAAAATGAGTACATATTATTTATATTTGAGTAATCAAATATATGTACTATAAGATCACAACTTGTGTGGGGATATAAAATAGGGATACAAAAGATTTTCTTACAATTATAGGATTATATCAAAGGTCCAAAATTTAGGGTTTCAATGTATATTTTTGTAGATAATATAGCCCTAATTGATAAATCGAAAGAAAAAATAAATATGAAATTAGAATCATGGGATAAATTTTGAAATTACATACTTTCCTATAAGTATAAATAAAATAGAATATATAAAATGTGATTTTAGTAAAAAGTGAACAAATACAAATTTAAAAATAAATTTCGGAGACTATCTATTAAAATAAATCATAAGTTTTAAATATTTTGAGTCTATTATACAAAATGACAGTGAAATAAAAGATGACGTAAATCATAGGATTCAAGCGGAATTGATAAAATAGAAAAAAGTTTCGAGTGTCATTTGTAATAGAAAAATGTCGTTCAAAGTTAAAGAAAAATTCTACTTTACAGCTATAAGACCTATAATATTGTATGATAATGAATGTTGGGTGGTTAAAAGATAATATGAAGATAAACTTAATATCACATAAATGAAAATATTGTGCTATATGTGTGGCACACTAAAAGAGATATGATTAAAAATTAGTGTATTAGAGAAAAAAAATTAAAGTAACACCTATCGTGGAGAAAATGGTAAAATTTCGTTTACGGTGGTTTGATTATGTGTAGAAAAGACTTACAAAATTTTTATTGAGAATAGTAGATCAAATGGATAGCAATCTGATAGTTAGAGACAAAGAAAGATTTTAAAAAATAATAAGTAAAATTATTAAAAAATATTTAATAATTAATAAATTTTTTTATTAATTTTATTTATAATATATCATTGTAATATCAATTGATTCATGTAATTAATTTTATTTAATAAAAAAATATTTAATTGTTATTATTATTGTCACGTAGAACTAACCAAAGCCTTTCTATGTTGATAACTTGGTATCTACTATAAACAATATTGTATGGAGATATTTTTTTTAAGGTTTCAAAGTTTAATTTTAAAAAATATTGTATGTTGATAACTTGGTATCTACTATAAAAATATTTAATTATTATAGTTGATAATAGGAAAAATTTAGGTGTAATTTTTAAGGTTTTTACCATCAAATTCTATAATAAAAATACTGTATATAGATTTTTTTTTTTTACAATTTATCACTATATAATTGACTCTTTTAAATAAATTTCTCTACATGTTGTATTTCTTTTAGAGAACCTGATAAGAAATATTTAAAGCATTATATTAAGTTTTGTCCTAATTCAGACACTTATTTATTTTAACATCTCTATTAATATTTGAGCCTCTTATGTGATATAACGATCACATAAAAAAAGAGATAAATAATTTTTTAATCTTTTTATATTAATTATTGTGTTTATTATTCAACTAAAAAACTTCAATTTTTTAGTGATAGATAGTTACTTAAATGTATGTATTTTCTTTTTCTATATGAATAATTTTTCAATTATTTTATCAAAAGTGATATTTATTATTCACAAACTTGTAATACATATATAAATTTGAGTTTGTAAAATCAGTGGTTTGTGTTTTTTTTTAAATATTTATAAAAAAATAATCTTAATATTTTAAATAAAATTAATTTTATACTTAAAAGTGGATATGTTGTGCCAGGATAAAATAAGTGATAGCCATTACGCAGTCGTAGCCGTAAGTGTTGACCAATTAATGTGCCAATGGAGCTACCTTTTCAGCAACGAATTGATGCCCAATTCTTTGAAGGCCTTAACTATAATTAGGGAGGGTCGTATTCGGCGCACTTTTGCAAATTTTGATGGAAAAAGAAAAGATTGGCTCTTGCATTTTAGAAATGTATTAATGGCACTCGTAGAAAAAATAATTAATTTTTGAGTTAATATTAAATAAATATTAATTTATATTACAGATGAGGCAAAAATAATTTTAAAAAATATAATTTTAACTATAAGTAATGCTTAACAATAAAAAAATATTGACAATTAGAATTTTTGTATTTAATCTATTATCGGTTGGTTAAATTGTATGCAATAAAAAATTAAAAAATTAGTACATATTTGTTTTAATTAAAAAAAATAACTGAATTAAATATATATAGTAATTTTTAAATTTTTTATTTATGTAAAATTTGATAAACCCTCAGTCAATCAAATACCATAGATAAGTGTAAAGATACCATTCAAAGTTATGAAGTTATAAGCATCGAACCTCTCGAAAGTAAGACAATTTTTACAATGATTATAAACGTCGGAGTTCATAAGTAGAATCCGATTGAAAAAAAAAACAAAAAATTTATTATGAAAATAAATTACTGTTCGAGTTTCTTAATTTCATGTGAGTTACGTATGTAAGCGTCTAATGTTTTAGATCCGAGCCACTTGCAAATTTTGATGGAAAAAGAAAAATATTGGCGTAGACTATATTTTTTAGGATTTAATTTTTATAATTATTATACAGATATAATTTAAATAATAAATAAATTTGAACTCTGAAATTTTTTTAATTCAATTGCATAAAAAAATATTTATAAAAAATGACAGTCGATATTTTAAATAAAATTAATTTTATATTTAAATTATGTATAAAATATTAGTGTCAACCAAAATAATTTTATTGGATGGCCCATTTTCACTGCTCTCCGCGGAACTATTAATTGTTTAACACTTTAAACATGAAAAATGAAACGTTCACTATAAAATTAAAAAATTGTGCTAACGATAAAAAGCAAAACTAGCCAGGATAAATATCCCCCTTACCTTGGAACTTTATCTCTTTTCTGAAAAAATGAATAAATAAATAAATAAAGAAAAACTGAGATTAAAAGCTCCAATTAAAACTAAATAAATGTCAAAGATATATTAATTACTAATTATTTTATCGACGATAACGTAATTGTTGGAGATGTACCTAGACTGCTTTCAAGGGATCTTGGTTGACCAATAGAAATCTGGGGATTCCAATTGATGTTGTCGGTTTAGTTAAAAAGTCATCAACAGGTGTGAGTGTTGCAATAAATTTATGTTTTAGAATAAACTTATTTTAGTTTAAATGAAAGAAGCATTACTAATTTATAAAAGTGTTTTCTGCAAACAAAAGCGATTGTTCTGTTCACATTCTGATTTTTTTTAATAGGAAAATAGTGAGCTGTGTTTATCCTTTTGGGTAAAAATACAACTGCTATTCGGAATTGCATTTAATAGATTTGTATGCATGTAAAGTTGTATCTCAAAGGATCTAGAAAGTGGAGATTTAGACACAAAAGTTTCAAAGCATGCTTTTTTCTTTTTTAATCTTTTTTCAGGTTTGCTTTTGTTTATCAATAAAAAAAATACTCAAATTTATTTTTAAAAAAACCCAAAAGATTAAAAACTCTCATATCTTTATAACAAAAGACAAATTCAAACAAATTCTTGTCGTACGCCATAATGATTCTATGGATATATTCAAGTGATTTCTTTTGTATAAGCTGACGGCAAGTTGACAATGCAAAGTTGCCGACGTTAAACACAGCACCTAAACACAAAGGTGGGGGGGGGGGGGGGGAGATTCCCTATGCTTTATTTATTAACTGAAAAAATAAAAAAAATAAAAAACAGAGAAACATAGAAGAATATGAAAATAAATAAATATTCTTAAAAACAATATTTCGTACTTCTAAGTTTATTTATTTGCTCTTAAACCATCTCTAACGAGAGTTGCTAAATTTCATCTCCACAATATCTCTCTTTGAGCATCGCATTTTATTTATTAAAGTGCTCTATTGTGACACTCGTACATAAGTATTGTTATTTTTATAAATAATAGTTGTTTACAATATAAAAAATAATAAAAAAATTGTATCGATGTCAGCCAACACAATTTATTTATTACTTTTTTAATTATTAAAAATATATTTTAAGTTAAAATAAATAAATGATATGGCAATGAATTATTTTGTTATCAAAATATATTTTTTGTTATCAACGCAAGCCAAAATTCTCTAGACACAACATAATAAAGAGTTATTTAAAATAAAAAATAATTTTATAATAACTTATGATTTATTTAATTAATTTTTTGTAGCATCACTGTTAGAGATATTTTTAGTTGAGTTTTTTTAACAAGTAGTACCTGATATTTAATTTCAATCATTAAAGTAATAGTAAAAATTATTAGAACATAATTCAAAATTTACTGGATGATCTTCTAAATTAATTTCAGCCGATGTTGATTTGAACAATTTTGTATATTAAAAAAATTATTCACTAAAAAATGTTTTTCTTTTGAAAAAATTAATTAGACTCTATGTCAAAAAATGTCAATTTAAAGAATTTAATAAATAGTAGTATAATTACATAAAATATATATATACTATAAAATCAAATATAGCAACAACAAAAAAAATTCTGAAAATAAATCCATTTATACAATTAAGTGCTTAGTATGTATAATATATATATTTAAAGTTTAAATATTGATAAATTAAAATTAGAAGCATAACAATTAAGCGAAGAAAAGAAATACATCTTCTTCTATTTTTTTTTGAATTTGAAAATAAATAAAATAAAATATGAATAATTTATGATTAGATGACAAGAATTCAAAAATAAATTAAATTTATTTTATCTTAAGTCAGATATAAATTTAAAAATGAGTTAAATATAAATTTAAAATAAAAAATTATTTTAAAATAGATCAATTATAAATTTAAGAACAAGTCACTAAATAAATTTTGACATAACTTATATGATAGGGTCCAATATAAATTTGAAGGACCCTTTAGATATAGTTTTAAAAAATATTAATATTTCCAATACCAAAAAGAAAATTTAAATGCCCCTCAATCAAATTTTCCAATGCAAAAAGAATAAGTCGAATATAATCGGGCTAGTTTGTCTGATGCTGACACCATAAAATTCGCCGATGACATGGCATTTTGTAATCTAGTTGGATAGTGACAGTTTAGATAATGATAAATGACAGCTTCTCGGAGTAGCACCGGCAGCAATCTCTACACTTAAAAATTAATTTTATACTTAAAAGCGGATATGTTGTGCCAGGACAAAATAAGTGATAGCCATTACGCAGTCGTAGCCGTAAGTGTTGACCAATTAATGTGCCGGTGGAGGCACCTTTTCAGCGACGAATTGATACCCAATTCTCTGAAGACACTTAACTATAATTAGGGAGGGTCGTATTCGGCGCACTTCTGCAAATTTTGATGGAAAAAGAAAAGATTGGCTCTTGTATTTTAGAAATGTAATACGGAGTATATTTTTTAGGATTTAATTTTGTATTCATGGCACTCATAGAGAAAAAAAAAATTTAATTTTTTAATTAAATTAAACTCTACTTAAAAATTTTATTTATATTACAGATCAGGCAAAAATATTTAAAAAAAATTATAATTTCAATTACAAATAATGCTTAACAATAAAAAATTTGACAATTGGGATTTTTGCATTTAATCTATTATCCGTTGGTTAAATTTTATACAATAAAAAATTAAAAAATTATTACATGTTTGTTTTAATAAAAAAATTTAACTGAATTAAATATATATAATATTTTTTTAATTTTGTATTTATGTAAAATTTGATAAACCCTCAGTCAATCAAATATTATAGATAAGTGTAGAGATACCATTCAATTTTTTAGGATTTAATTTTTATAATTACTATATAGATATAATTTAAATAATAAATAAGTTTTAGGATTTGACTTAAGTTGAATCTGATAATAAAAACAAAAAATTTATTACAAAAATAAATTACTTGTCGGATTTGACTTATTTTTTAAATAATATATTGGAAAATTGAACTTTAAAAAAATTCAATTAAAAATATATATTTCAAATATCAAAATAAAAATCTCTTTTTTCTCTTTTAAATTTTGAAAGATTTTAATTATTTTATTAAATTAAATAAATCAATTGTTATTAAAAATAAATTATTTGAAACATAAGAAACAAATTTTTTTTAAAAGTTTAATTTTTTTTTTAAATTTTTTCAAAAATCAAACTTATTTAACTAATTAAATTAAACTTTAAAATAAATTAAAAATAATTTTAGAAAAAAAAAAAGTTAAAAAGCAGCAAGAATGCTGCGTTTGGGAGCGCGGAATATCCCTTGAGAATACCCTTTGCGATGCTGTCACCATAAAATCCGCACGTGGCATTTTGTAATCTCTATATAAGGCACTTAATTCTTGCTCGGCATTTCATTACAACAGTATTTTCTCATCTTCTTAGTTTGCTAACACAAACCAGCCCGACCTTTCTTTTTACCAGAGACCGCTAGCACATATACGACACCACTCGCTTGGCTTTTCATTACAAGAGTATTTTATCATACTCTTCTTCTTCTTAGTTTGTTAACACAAACCAGCCCAATCTACCTGCTAGCCACAAAATGGGTCTCTTCTTCAACAACCTCCCTAAGGAATTCGTAGTTGTCATAATGGGAGCTACTGGCACTGGTAAATCCAACCTTTCCATTGAGCTTGCCATCCTCTTGTTAAAGGCATTCGGATTAGAGGCGGAAATAATCAACTGTGACAAAATGCAAGTCCATAAAGGCCTCAACATAACCACCAACAAGGTTCCAGTTGAGGAACGCAAAGGTGTGCCTCACCATCTTCTAGACGTGAAAGAACCATTTGAGGACTTGTCACCCTCAGACTATCGCTCCATGGCTGAACAGCTCATCTCACAAATCAATGAACAGGGTAAAATTCCAATTCTTGTTGGCGGTTCGAATTCGTGGATTCACGCACTCTTGGTTGAACGATACGATCCTGCGTCGAGCTGCTTTTCCTCGGAGTTGAGGTACCACTGCTGTTTTCTCTGGTTGGACGTGAAATCACCGGTATTATTGCAGTTTTCATCGGAGCGAGTTGATAAGCTGCTTGAGTCTAAAGATATACTGAAGGAGTTAGCCGAATTCTTCGACCCGGAAGCAAAAGATTTAGAGCTTGACTCAATGAGCCGCAAAGGATTGAGAAAAGCCATCGGCGTCGCGGAGTTCGACCAGTATTTCAAAAACTATGCACCGCCGGAAGCACTGAACAGAGAGTGGAAGGGGAAAGAAGAGATGCTGCGAAAGGCCGCATACGAGGAGGCTGTGGGTGCGGTGAAGGAGAACACTTGTCGGTTAGTTGAGCAGCAGATGAAGAAGATTCAAAAGCTTAAAGAGGCAGGTTGGGACCTACAGAGGCTTGATGCTACGGCGGCGTTTGAGGCGCGGGGAACGCCTAGGGAGGTTGAATGCATAAAGAAGTTGCTGGAACGTAGCCTGCAGATTCTCACGCCGTTTGCAGAGAAATTGGTGAAAGAAAAAGAAGAGAAGAAATGGATTCAGCTTGAGTCAGTCCTCACGTGAGTCCTAATCCTTCTCTTTTATATTTTCAACTATTTGCAGAAGTTTCAGGATTGAGGGAGCCAAGAAGAGATATGATTTGCATAATGTTTGTCTGTTTGTACTTTTTTGCCCTTTTGGTAAAATCTCGGAGAGGAGAGTGACGCTTATCCAGAATAAGCCTATAAATGGTAATTGAGATTACGCGAATAAGATAAAGTTCTATTTTTCTTTTTGTTTTTTTTTTAATGAAATACGAAATAGTTCAGAGGGGATTGATTTGATTGGCGACATCTTAGTGAATATTCATGTTTATGCTTCTGTCGTATTCAATAGTTGATGCTCATGTTGTTGATGATGCTTCTAGCGTTCGCATAACACAAGGCTTGAGACAAGTGTATCATTTGTGTTCATACTGTTTATTTTGAAGTTGTAACTCTCAGTCATATGCTTCCAGTGTTGTTACAAATTTAACTTGGTGTTCCCCCTTAGTCTGTGCCATATTATCCAAGCTTTTACCTTCCTCTTTCTCAGTTTCAGTATTATTAGCCACTCCACTCTGCTAACATAATACTTTGCTTTGTTTCAGCCAGGGAAGTGCTCTCTTGGACATAACTTCTGGTGGAAATTAAATATGGTTGTAAGCGTGAATAGACATAGAAATGTTAGATTTCCTATGTTCTTGCTATTATATGATGAATTACCAATAAGAACCGGTTCTGCAATGCTGCCATCAGCTCCTATAATGAGCAGGGTGAACTCCCTGCACTTTAGTGAGTAAAGTGCAGTTAAGCAATTATCGATTTAAAAAAAAAGAGACATTAATGTTTTATTTTATTAACTATTGTCTTTTTTTACAATAATGCAATATTCAATTACTATTTTATCAACAGATATATAAAAGTGTCATTTACTCTGTAATATGTATCCTATATATAAAGCATCTAAATACTTGCACTGTTATTTATTAATATTTAGTTGTATATATTGCTATGAATCTATATCCTTTCTTATTTGGTTTTCATTTGTCATTGAGAATTAAAGAAATTTACACACGAGAAAACTGAAAGTTATAATATAAATTGGTCGTTTATAATTTAAATCAGGTTTACTTGATAGAAAATACATAAAATTTGCAATTCTACCCTTATGTCTTGAGAAAATTGTTCAGTAAGCATGTATGAATCAGTGACATATTCTATATCTAGTAAAACATACACAATTTCTGTGAGACTCTGCAAGACTTCTCTCAAGAAACTTTCAATTCCAGTTTGGCTGCATTTGTTGACATGGTGGGAAAGCTGCTCTGACTGTTCTTCTGACTGCCCATTAACTTCTTTCCATTGCTTTTCCTCTGGAAAATGTGTAGATCCATCTGCAAAACTCACTATTTGCATTGAAATAGCCCTACATAGAGAAACCTTTATGCTGTAATTGTATAAGAATAATGTATCAGTATCTGAGAAAAGTATTGTTTGTGAGCTTGGCTGTTATTCTTTAGTGGAACTAACAGAGCATACTGCGTCTCCTTACATAGGATTTTTCAATTCAGAAGTTCCAAAACCTGCGGGCTGCATTTTCTATATAGATGGATATGGGCTGACATTAGGGGTGGTTTCCACATAAGAAAACCTTTACTTCTTATATCTGGGGCTGTGGCTGTGGCTGGTTTTGCTGTGTTATGCTCAGTGAAAAAGCAAGCTCTGTAACTACTCAAGTTGAAAGTGTTAAACAGAAAAAATTTCAATTGGATCCTGTTGGTTTAAGAAAATTTGCAGACCAAACTAATCATGGATGACGTAAGTCTCACTGAAAAATATACTAATATGTTGGATTAATTTGATTTGGTAATTTTTTTTTTTGATAAATTATACCTAAGAATTTTTCAAAGCCACAATGTTGGACTAGATAAAGTCTAAGTAGTGAACCTAGATATGTAAAGTGAAATTATTTATTTTCAGATTTATTTATCTTCTTTAGATAATTTCTCTGGTATAGTTATTTAATTAATTTCCCTCTGTGCCCTAAATTTTGTCAAATCATTTTGTATTCTAACTATATTTTTTTAAAACAATTTCAAGAACAATTTATTTAACTTCTATAAGAATTTTTTTTTATTAATTAATATATGTAGTAATATTTTTTTGTCTTTATAAAAATTTAAATATTTTTCCCATAAAAATAATTTTTTTAATAAAAATATTTATTAATTATTTTTTGCCCCCATTAACAAAAATTTCTGGAACCGCCACTACAAGTAAGGCGGAGAATGGCGACGGAAATTTAACGACGGTTACAAAAAATCGTCTCTAAAGTCAACTTTAACGACGGTTTCCTAACCGTCGTTAAAGTTCGGTAATTAATGACGGTTTACAGAAAACCGTCGTTAAATACAGACGGTTAGGATTCAATCGTAGTGATTTGCGTCGATCTAAACATGGAGAAAAAATTTATGGACATTACGACGGTTATTTATAAAACCGTCGTGAAATAACGACGGTTTTTTATAAAAAACCGTCGTTAAATGACGACGGTTTCTAGGAAATCGTCGTTAAATCTCAACGTTCGGAATTCTAACCGTTGTTCGATATTCATATGGTTTAACGACGATTTTTCTGATAACCGTCGTCATTTAACGATGGTTTTTTATAAAACCGTCGTTATTTCACGACGGCTTCTAGGAAACCGTCGTTAAATCCCAACATTCAGAATTTTAACTTTCGTGTGGTTTAACGACGGTTTTTCTGATAATCGTCGTTAAACCCATTTAGCGATGGTTTTTTTTCGGTTTAACGACAGTTTACAACCGTCGTTAAACCACGCATATGCCTATAAATTCAGCAGCCCTCCTCATTTGTATTACAAACATTTTTCAGTCTGGACGCAACTCAAGTTTTCGATCGTGGTTATAAATAAACTTTAAGCATTATTAGTATTATGTATAGCACAAAATATTATATTTTAAATTACAAATAAAATTGATATAAAAAATTAAATTAATTTTATTTATCAAAAATTTAAAAAAAAATTATAAGTAACGACGATTTTTAAACCGTCGTTACTTTTAACGGCGGTTAAAAACCGTCGTTAAAACTGGTTTAACGACGGTTTAAAAACCGTCATTAAGCTAGTCATAGCGACGATTATTCCTGCGGTTGATGAAACTGTCGCTATGTCTGAAATTCTACGACGGTTTTAAAACCGTCGTTAATGGGCATAACGACGGTCAAAACCGTCGTTATGCCCACTTAAAAATCGTCATAATGCCGCAGTTTTGTTGTAGTGCGCCCCTGCTAGCTGCTCAAGAGGTTATGAGTTCTTCAGCTCTCCCTCCTATTACTCAATCAGAAGATGTTCGTGTTGTCCTATAATATATGTGTGAATCATATTCGTCTCTTTTGATCTGATAATATTAATTTTAAAAAATTATTTATCTAATTATAATAATAAAAATATTAAATCCTTCACCACTAATTTAACCACCTATTAACAGCTACCTTATCTCTAAAATTTGGCACCACTAACCACAAATCTATTTGTAACTATCCTAAAATTTCAACATCCATTAATTAATTAACAAACAAATTAGAAAATAAATTTCTATCCATGTTTTACTGCATATCAAGTCATTAGTACCTATGAAGTAATTAAATATTTTAAAAATATTCATGAAATATTTAAACATATTATTATATAAAAAATAAAGTATTTAAACTTATTTGCAGAATTTTGACATAAATTGTACAGAAATTTTATTTTTTAAATTAATCATGACAAATATTAGATATAAAGAAAAATTAATTTCTCTAATATATTAATATATTGGATTGAGGACTTACTAGATCAAAAGCTATCAACAATTGCTCTAGTTTGAAATTGAACCTGCATCTTTGACTCTAACACCAATTGTTCAATTAAGTGAATTATACGTTATTATTAAATAAAAATTATGACAGTTAGTTTTTAAATTTATAAATTTATTTAAATTTAATTTTTGAATTTTTTTAAGTCTACAAGTTAATATTTAAATATATCAAATTTATTATATATTAGTCAATTTAAAGACTAATTAAAATGCAATGAGTTTATATTTTGTATAGACTAATAAAAAAAAGTAACGTACAACAAGTTAATAATTTTATATATTAATTTATACATTGAATTTATTGTTATTTTACTCAATGATTTACCTACTAGTATAGAAAGAACATTGTGAAGTAAATCCCCAAGATTTAAATTTCATTAGAATTGGGGTTTGAGCCAGAATTGTGGGAGAGACATGCTATCCTTCAGAATAGTATAATTTATTTCTCTGAAAAGTAAAAGTTGAAGTTTATCCTTAATTTGAAGAAGCAGAAAATAATTTTCTATTAGAGAAAGGTATTTTCAATCAAGTTAATTAATAATTATATATATGAAGAATATGTTTATGTTATATTATCTTTTTCATTAATTTTTTTTATTTTTTTATAAATTCATAAAAATTTTGTTAGTCAAGTTGCTTAATTCTTTGAAATTAAATATTCAGTCAAAAAATTACTATCTTTGATTAATAAGAAACTTTATAAAATAAGTATATAATTTTTGTTAATTTTTATAAACTTGTTGTTAAATTTTTTAGTATATATTTATTTTGATAATATATATTATATTTTAATTTAATAAGAAATTAAAAACTCAATAAACTTGACCAAAATAATGTTTATAATCATTTCTCTATAATTGTAAAAAACCACTTTTGAGTATATCCAGTTTACTAATTTGACAGGGTAAAAAATACTTATTTAAAGATTAGTTAAATACTAAAAAATAATTTTTTTAAGAGTAAATCACTCTTTCCTCTATCATTAATATTTTTATATTATACTCTCTTCTATTTTAAAAATATATACAAAAATTCTTTAAAATTAAAAATACAGAGTAAATTACTCTTTTAATTCTCCATTAATTAATATTTTTATTATACTACATTTTCTACTATTCTAAAAATATATATGAACCTTTCTTAAAATAAATATTTTCTTATAACTTAATTTAAATATCTCAAATTTCTTTTACGAAAGAGAAGTAAATACAAAAAATTAAAAGAGCTCTCTAACAAATTTAATGTCGTGTGATACAAATTATTCTTTGCCCACTATTTTCTCTTCTTATCCTTTTCATAGTCAATATTATTTGAGTATATAACAAAGAACAATATAATGATAATAAATGATTGTATATCTATTTACTTAACTTAATAGATATTTATGTAAATAACTCAATCTAACATTAAGTGTGACAAAATTCATTTGTTGGTCATAATGATGGATTATGGGAAGACATGAAAGAATGGAGAGATATTTATGTAAATAACTAAATTTAAACAATATATGAAGTGTGTAAAATAAGAGAGCAAAAGATATGATAAAAGATATATAAGTGCATTATGAGAGTTTTGAAAATTGGTTGAAATTTTCTTTCTTTGATTGTATTTTACCGGTATAAGAACTTACTTACAAAATAATAATAATTAAGAGATTAATATTACAAGACATGTGAATGGAAAAGGCAGAAAAATAGTAAAGGACAATATAGAAGATGAAGGAAAATTTGAGAGATGGAGTGCTATTTTATTTTCTTTACCTATCTCTCTTATATTATTTTTTATTTTTATGGCTGATGTGTATATTTTTATAATAATAAAAAATGATCGTATAATAAAAATATTAATCAGAATAGGAGAAAGTTATTCTTAAATTATTTGTCTCTTCAACTTTTAAAGTTAAAAATACCGATTTCAATTTGGGCTGGTGGATAGAAACAAGGATTCACAAGAAATTTGGGCTGTTGCAACATCGTTAAGGCTGAATTATGGACGATTCTTACAACCATTAAATTAGCTTGGGATCTAAGCATCAGGGAATTGATTATAGAGTTTGACTCTGTAACTGCCATTGAACTACGTAAGAAGGGATGCAGCAGCACCCACCCGTGTGCTGGTCTGGTTAGTACAGATCAAGGTCTTCTTACAGAAGGAGTAGAGAGTAAAGATTATGCATATTTTCTAGAAAGCGAATATGGCTGCAGACTGGATGACCTGTAAAGCTCAGAAGCAAGAGATTGATTTGGAAACCTTCGAAGAGCCACCAGATGGTTTATGCCATCTGTTAGTGGATGAACTTAAGGTAGAACCACTCCTATGTCCTGTTTGATGTAACTCATTGGATTCCTTTTATTGTACAAAAAAAAAAAAAAAATTCACTAACCAACATTTAACACCGTTCATTTCTCATATCAAAACTTTAGTTATTTTCCTTTTTATTTAATAAAATATAATTTACTATTATACATATAGTTGAATCATTTTCATTTTGCTATCATATAATTCGAAAATTGACATTTTATTATCTTAAAGTTTGCTCATTTAATAAAACACTACTTTGTGTTTAAATCTTGTTAAATATCAAATGAAACTTTCAAATGAAATATGATTTCTCCCAATTTCTTCATATTTCTTTTAATATTATCTCAACATCTCAAACTTCTCTTTTTCTAATTATGCCTCACACTCTCCAAATGGTTGCCCCATCCTTAATTCCTATTTGATTCCTCAATTTTCCTAAATTTCTCCTAATTGATTCTATATCAAAATCCCTAGATAAATTTGGGATTTTAACATCTTAACCTCTGATTCATCCCTAAATTCAATGTTCAAAGTATTTTTTTAAGATGATTTAAAGATTTTTATTTGATATTTAACAAAATTAAAACAAATTATTTTATGCTAACAGAGAAAATATCAAAATAATAAAATATTAACTTGTAAAATACATACTAATAAAATAAATATAATTTAATTCAAAGGTAATAAAACTATATAATTTACCTTTAATAGTATATACCCTATACGCCGCACTTTCTTGATTTAATTGAATGTGAAATTTAAAGAAAATAGTAACATGATCCCATCGTGTCCCACTTTGAGATAGATATACTATAAATCTATAATCACCAGCTTTTTCCATGATTATTATCAAGTATGAATCTAGAGAAAGTTTATGGTTTTTTGTTTGTGCTGATTATCAAGTATTTCATCATCATATTCTCCATAAAGCTGCAGCCCATGTCAGAAAAGGAAGAAGCAGCCAAGTCTCAATCGAAGTTGACAGCTTACTAACTTCTATGAAGATGAAGTTAGAGAGGAAGTTCTCCGTGCCCTCTGAGTGCTGCTTATATAGAGCCCCCAAACAATTACATCATGTGGCTGAAAAATCATTCATACCTAGGATAATATCCATTGGCCCCTTTTTCGAACAGAGCTGATGATATGGGATGATAAGATTTTATTATTTATTTTATGATATAATTATTCTTTTAGATTATAAAGTTGTAATTAATGATATTAAGATAATTAAGAATCAGTAGTTATAATCATGAATAAACTACCATTTTAGTTTTGAAAAACTCGGGTGGTGTCAGTAGTAATATTTGCCATCATTTTTATTTTAACTCTATTATTTTAATCTCAAATATCAATTCTGTTAAGAAGATATTAATAAAATTGCTCACCTAAATCAACCTTGTCAAATGTTGAACCTTTATTATTGAAGTGAACTGTTAAAATTCAATTGAAACCAAAAACATCATTTTAAAAAAAAAAATTACGGTCAATTTTCTATAAATTGGGACTAACTTTCTTCTTAATTTTATTAAAAAATTGTGTGTTTTGATTCCATTTATATTTTGATAGTCCACATATCAGTAGCTTATATTCAACATTAGACAAACTTAATTTGTGTAGGCAACTTTGTTAACATCTTTCCAATAGACCTAACATGGAGAATTTAAATGATGTATGTTTTAAAATGTTAAACAAAAATGATCGCAAATTATCTGAAGAACTAATCTTATGGTATCACTATCTTTCAAGAAGAAAAATGATAATTTAGTCTATATTTATGAAAGATGTTAGGATTATATATGATTAAATTAATATTGATTATTGTGAGAATTGTAATATGTTCTTTTTTCCCCATGCATTAGGTGAGCTTAGAGGACTGTTTCAAACTTATAAAGAAACAAGAAGCTATACTAAGGAGTTGTTATGCAGTGTCCATTAATCTCAATAGTGCAAATTTATGGAATTGATTCTAGTGGATGCCATCTTCACAATTGAAATGCTCTTTAGGATAAGTTTTCCGAAACCACCAAATAGAACTGATTTTATTCTTGGTAGTTTAAGAATGGTATTTGATATTGCACATGATATGCTTTTACTTGAAGATCAGATTCCATTCTTCATCATGGAAGATCTATTAACCCTAGCCAAAGTATCCTTCCCTCTAGAAAATAATGGCAGAGTTTCCATGATTAAACTTACCTATAATTTGTTCAGAAACATGTTATCTCAGGACATAAAGTACTATATGAAGAAACTACAACCTTCAAGGGTTGAACATTTCATGAGATGTCTTTTGCCACATGAATCGCCACCAAAAGAGAGACTCAAGAGTCTTTCTATACCTAACGTAAAATATCTAATATTGAAATATTACACGGTTCAATGATAGAATATTACACGGTTCAATGCTAGAGTGAGGTTCAAAGTAGGAAAACATGAAATTTTACACGGTTTTCAATTTGAGGATAGAATTTTGGAGATTCCTTGATTACATTTTATGTGACATCACATAAAAGGTTGTGAGAAATCTCAATGCCTATGAAAAACATCACTTCAATGATACTTACATTAATAATTTTTCTTTCGTCATTGATTATCTTATAGATACCTCAAAAAATATTGAAATATTAATTCAAAATCAAATTGTGAAAATTAATCTATCTGGTAGCCAAGCAATGGCTTCTCTAGTAAACTAGTTTACTCCGAGAGCTATCATAGTTCTTGAAATTTTTGACTTTGCTGATCTTTTTGAGGATCTAAATGCATACTATAGAGTACCATGGCACAGGTGAAAGGCAAACCTTGAAGAAAGACTATCTTAGAACTCCATGGACTGTTATTTGAATCATAGTACGTAGTTATTGTTGTTTTACTTGCTTTCATACAAATAATATTTACTGTCAACTCTTAACATCAATAGGTGCTCTTGAAGTTGTAGCTAACCCCTATGTTTGCCGCTTGCTTTAGTATATAGGTCTTTGGTGACAATAACAAATTGTAATGTATATAAAGTTAGTTAGTGTGGACTCTAATGTATGACATCAGTATGAGCTCTTTTATGTACTTCATTTGTTGCTGCTTTGTCTGTTAATATATATGCATTTTGTGTCATTTTCTTTGTTTTGATTTTTGGTATATGTTGACATATTTGTTTAAGTTTCCTTCAAGTTAAGTATATTTAAACAATGATTTAACAGCACAAATCAAAAAGGGAGATTTTGCAATTAAAAATTGTGAGGTGATGTTTGGTGTAAAGATTTCTAATTAACTTATTATATGGATTTATATATCGAGTAATAAATGAAAAATATATTTAATGTGGATACAAAAATTTAATTAACTTTCTTTAACTTTTGAATTAAATTTATCTTAAAAGATGTGCATTACCAAAAATCACGTAAAAAAATTAAAATCTTATGGATGTACATGGGATTAAGTTGTCCACTTTTTGTGGATAATTGAATATTATGAAAATTTTAAATTCTTAAAAAATTTTGCTAAAATTTTTTATATCAAACATGATAATCCTATTTTTCTAGATAAAAGTTTTTGAAAATTTAAAAGAATCCCTATACTTTTTTTTTTTTAGCTTATGAGAGCCAAACCACTGCCAAAAATTCCCGGCCTGTTTAAATATGAGACTAAACAAGTGAGCTCGTACAGCCCACAAACTAAATGCATACCCAAAAAAAGAAAACCCGGGGGTTTTTTTTTTTTGGGGGGGGGGGGGGGGGGCTGTCCGAAAGGCCAGTCTCGTGTTCAGTCTTTTCTTAATCCTTTTAGAATCCCTTATATTTGATGTTTCTTGAGAAACTTTTCTCCTTTTTTGTGGATTTTAATATTGTGGTACAATTAAAGTTCTATTTGATAAATAAAAATAAAAGTATAAGAATTGAATAGAATAAAATGGACATTTCATTTATTAGTTTGATAGCTGAAAGTGGTAAAAATTGTGAACCCCACGAAATACTAATTATCTTCTCCAAGGTAATTAATATTACTTTCGAAAATAGGTAGAAAGTAAACAGTGTGATAAAATGGAAAGTAAAAAAATTAAAATACCTTTCATTATTTTATTTATTTATAAAATTTTCTATAATTAAAAATATATATATTTAAATTAAAATTTTTAATATTATTTAACAAAATTTAATTCAAAATTTTATATTAATAATAATTTATTTTATTTTTTATTTATAACATTTAAAATATTTTTTTAAATTAAAATAATATTACTATAATAATTTTATTTTTCAAGAATATTTTTGTCTTTTTGACAATTTTTATTTCATTCTATTTTATTGACTTATTAAATGTAATTTTAATCACAATATTTTATTTTATTTTATTTAAATTTATTTAGTTCCATTTTATTCTCAATTTTCATTCTCATTCTCTTCGTTGTTACCAACCAAACCGGACCTAAATTTTTTCTTTCACATCCAAAGGTTAGCTTTGCAATTGTACCTATGCTCTTTACAGTTGCTAAGTTGAAGAGTTCTTTGCCAAAGATGTTGATTTTGGTACTATTAAATCTGTCATGATTACTGTGCGTGCTTCTCAACATTTGCACTTGTAGCCCTTTTATGAGCATAAATTTATCATCGGTCCACTCTTGATATGATTAATTTATGATAAATGAAATAAATAATAATTTTTCTTTCCATCTCAATTACAATATCAAATAAATGTTACTCTATGTATAATTAATTCATACTGCCATCTGTTAGGTGAAGTGGTACAGGAGGTAGGCTCCTAAGCTAGATGAAAACGTAAATTTGATCTTTGAAATAAATATTTGTTGGAAGGACTTTTTCATTGAAATAGAGCTCAACATGATTAGTTTTACAGTATTAATAACATGTCAAGATACATTGAAAAATTACAAAAAATGAAAGTGATTATTTTGCTGCAACATGGATAATAATGATGCCAATTTTTCATTCTTAAGGGATTAATAGAGTTTCTATTTATTTTTTAGTTCAATGAAAAAAGTATAGATATTTATTTGTCATTAAATTTTAAATTTTTATAATTATTGAAAGTCTTACTGAATTTTCTTTTAAATGAAATTTTGTCAGAAAAAAAATTTTCTCGCCGGATGGAACGAAGATATATATTTCTATCTGCACGTGAAAAATTATAACATAAAAGATTAGTGATATATTCCATATTTGAGTAAATTTCCGCGAGAACTTGCGGGACTTCTTTCTAAAAACTTTCAATTCCAGTTGGGCGTGTTGATGTCATTTTTATGACCTCCCCTCCCAAATCGGGGGGAAAAAAAAATGCTGTCCACGTCAGCACTTTACTACATTCGGTCTTTAAGCCCATTATCATAAGCTCGCTTCGGCCCCAACACCGTCAAGTCCAGATGAGCAAAGTTTGAATGTTTTCTGGTCCTAGTCCAAAAAAAGAATCCTTTCTGTTGAAGAGGTTTTTATTTTATTTAAAAAAAAAATTCTTTTTTGTAAAAAAATAATTTTAAATTAAATATTTTTTTGTCTAAATTTATATTATTGAAGTTATATCTGTCACTTTATGTTTAAATTTAAGTAGAAAAAAACTAGATCTATAATATTAAATTTGTAATTGAATAAAAAAAAATTAAAAAGAGTTAATTTTCAGATAAAATTAGAAAGTGTTTTGTCTCTTTAAGAATATATATTTTTTATTTTTATTCTTTGATATTATATTAACTGTGTATCTAAAATATTGATACATAATATTTAATATATTAAAATTTAAAAAGTGTATTGTCTCTTTATTTTTTAATTATAATACTTAATTTTTATATTTTCAAAAGTTAAAAAGCTTTTTTTCTTTTAATTATTAGCTTTGGTGTATATAAATATAATATTTTACTTGTCTAGAAAAAGTAAAAGGTGGAAACTGCCCATTTCCCCTTCGCATGTAACGTGACACTAACACTATTAATTACTAATGTGGATAAACTCAATTGTCCCTTATTTGAACCTTTTACTGTCAAGTTTCAATGTAAATACGTCATAAATAACGCATTATTAGTCACATATAATAAGCATCATTTGCAGTATACTGTTATATCCTCCTTACCTCATCTGACGACCGACACCTACCACTCTATCCGCGAGAGGACTGGTGCCTGCGAGTCTATTCTCCGTCCCACTCTATCGCCTCTTTCACTGGTGAAACTCTCGGGTTCTTTTCTTGAAATATTTAATTATACTATTTATGCTATTTACATGCTTTGATTATATATTTATTCTGATTAAAATATAAAATATAAATTATGCTACTTATATTTTTACAGCTCACTAATTATACTATTTAATATAAAACATATTTTAATGTATTGAGAAATTAAAAACTCAATAAAATTGACCAAAATTAAAGACAAAGACAATAGCTTGAGCTTGAACTTTAAAATATCAAGAATAGCAAACGGAACTACTACAACAACCTTGGCAAATAGTATCCAATTTTCTTGGCTTTTACCTTTCTAGCAGGAAGCATTTATGATTGACGAGAATAACTAATTCTAGGTCTCTCAACTGAATAGAGGAGAAAAAAAAGGCTATTTATAGTTTGATTAATATTTGTCAAAAAGAAAATAACAGCAAATTATGGAGTTACTTAGGGTTCTATAGCCAAGAATATGGTCAAGAACTTGAACTTAGTGGGCATATGAATGCCTCTCACATGCTGAGCAGTGTATACATACCATATGGAGAAGATTTCTTCATAAAAATAGAAACAGAAAAAAAAGATACACATAATTGAAGAAAATAAAATTGGAACAGAAAAATGAGGAGCTAAATTTAAAACATAACAGATATCAGTAAAGGCCTACAAAAGCTAGACCATGACTAGAAATAGTGGTGATTTTGATGAAGTTCTGCTGCTTTTGCTGTAAAACCCAGGTGACTTTTCAAAGTGTTTTTTTGAGAAAATTTAAAGATTTTTTGTTTAATATTTAACGAAATTAAAAACCAATTATTTTATGCTAACAGATGAAACCTCGAAATAACAAAATACTAACCTTTAAACTACATAACAATAAAATAAATATAACTTAATCCAAAGGCAATAAACTATACAATTTATCTTTTATTTTTCGTCCTCCCTTCTTAGAGTGAAAGTTTTGTGCTGATTTTAAAAGACATGAATAATATATAATTTTACTAGTCTCTAATTCATAATACCCTATATGCAGTACTTTCTTCATTGAATGTGAAATTTAAAGAAAATGGTTACGTGATCCCTCAATGCCACACTTAGTAAATGATGTACTAGAATTACCATCTTTTTTCATGATTATTATCAAGTATGAATCTAGAGAAATTTTATGAATATATGTTTGTGCTGGTTGGTAGTATTTCATCATCATATTCTCAATAAAGATATATCCATCTCAGATACGGAAAGAAGCATCCAAATCTCAATCGAAGTTGACAACTTACTTGATTAGCAACTTCTATGAAGATGATGTTGGAATATTTTGTAGTGGATTGTCATTTTAATTAATTATTAAATCTAGTACAGATTGAGCCGTTATAATCTTGTATGGATTGTGATAGGTGGACCGCACAAGAAAATTAGGCAGAGGCCTAACCTATAACCTTTTGGCTGTCAGCTTTGTTTCTATCGAAAAATTGACTGAGTCAGAGAGAGAAATATATAATTTAATTATTTTTATTTATTTATTAATTAATTTTAAGTGGTTAATTTGACTGATTCTTCTGCATGTTAAAACATCGTGCATAAGAATCAGTTTATGAGTATGACCACTGAACTACCATCTGAATTCATCTCTCTCTTTGAACTCTCTTTGAAGGTCAAAGGGGTCTAATAGGTTGCAATTTTGCCTCTCTTAATCTATGGATTCCTCAAGTGTGCTTACTTAATTATTCTTGATTACTCTGATTATTTTATTGAGATATTACATCATTGCTTTGATAATAAGTGCTGTAATATCTCAATAAAATAATTAGAGTAATCAAGAATAATTAAGCGTATCTGAAGAATCCATAGATTAAGAGAGACAGAATTGCAATCTACTAGACCCTTTTGACTTCCAAAGAGAGACTTGATAAAAGTCAAATTTTTTTTTATCTTTCACAGTTTAATAATACTCGATATGATGGAGTGTCTGGTGTCAGGGAGGATATTTTGAAACTTGTTCATTACTATAACGAGTTAAAGTCATATGGAGTTGATTTAGGTGAAAGCACATTCGTTTATCGTGTTCTTCAATCATTGCTGGCAAAGTATGGATTCTTGAGGACTTCATATAATTCACAAGAAACATAATGGTCTATTGACCAATTAATTTCAATTGTTACTCAAGAAGAAGAAGCTATAAAGAAGAAGAATTTTCACTCTGTGAACTATGTATCTAATGGCTCCAGTATCCAGTCTGGAGGATGGAATAAGAAGAAAGGGAAAAAGCCTGAAGTATAAAAGGCTGGAAAATCAAACTTTAAGAAAAATGGTGAAAAGAATGACAAATTGAAACAAAAATTCTTTAAAGGCACCTGCAATTACTGTAATAAAATTGGCCACAAGAGAACTGATTGTTTTAAACTTAAAAACAAGTAGGAAAAGGAAGGTACATTTCTTCATCTTGCCCCTCTAGCTCTAGTTTGTTGTGAGTTTAATAGTATTGAAACATCTTCTAACTCTTGGTAGTTGGATTCTAGTGTAACTATGCATGTTGTGAATTCCTTATAAGAGCTCAAAGACAAGTGGGTCCCCAGTAAAGCACAGAGAACAATCTTTGGCATTGCAGGGAATAGGGTATTAGTAGAATATATAGGATCCATTTCTTTAAATTTGAATTCTGGACATGTTCTAATTTTGAACAATGTTATTTATGTACCTTTTGCGAAAAAGAATTTAATTTCGACTTCTGTATTGGATGTTGATGGTAATTCATTTTTTCAAGGAAATGGAAAGATTGATATTTGTTTTGATTCAATCATTGTTGGCTCTGCATCCTTAACATGCGGTTTATATCGTCTGAATGATTGGTCACTTGAACTTTCTAATACTCAAATCAATGTTGTAATTGTGAATAAACGCTAGAGACCTGGTGACAATTCGTCTATGTTGTGGCATCGCCGATTGGGTCACATCTCTAGAGAGATATTAAAAAGAATGACTAAATAAGGTGTTCTATAAGACCTTGATTTTTTAGATTTTGAGACTTGTGTTGATTGCATAAAGAAAAAATTCACAGCTAAAGCTAGACATAAAGGGGCAAAGAGGTCTGAAAATATTTTAGATCTTATCCATACTAATATATGTGGACCTATCACACCTATGGTTATGGGTGGGTTCAAGTATTTTATTAATTTCATAGATGATTACTCTCGGTATGGATGGATTGATCTTTTACGTGAAAAGGGAGAATTTCTAAATGCATTTAAAAATTTCAAAGCGACAATTGAATTAAAATATGGTAAATTAATTAAAGCTGTCAGATCTAACAGGGGTGGTGAGTATTATGGAAGATATACTGAGATTGGTAGGAATCTTGGCCCGTTTGCTTTATATCTACAAGAACATGGTATTGAAACTCAGTAAACAATGCCTGGCACCTCGCAACAAAATGGGGTAGCAGAAAGGTAGAATCGTACTCTCATGGATATGGTTAGAAGTATGATCAATCATCTCTTGTTGCCAGAGTTCTTGTGGGGTGATGCATTGAAAACTGTTGTCTGCATTTTAAATCAAGTTACTAGCAAGTCGATTCCAAAGAACCCATATGAATTGTATTTTAGAAAGACTCCAACATTGAAACATATGTGAGTATGGGGTTGTAAAACACAGGTAAAACCTTACAATCCACAACAAATGAAACTCGATTCTAAGACCATTACTGGTTTCTTTATTGGATATTACATTGGTTCTCGTGGGTATAGATTTTATTGCCCAAATCTCACTACCAAGGTCATTGAGTTAGATCAAGCTTATTTCTTTGAAGATTTCTTGATAAGTGGAAGTTTTGTGTGCAGGTCTATCTCTTTACAAGATGAAAGCATTATTTTGCCTATACCTACTATGACACCATCTTTAGTAGATAGAAATAATAATATGGATCAAGATGAATGTGAGGTGGAACCACCCTTAGAGGGTGATGAGGAGCTGGTTGTAGGACCGAGATGGTCTCAAAGGGTTTGTAGGTCTGCTATTCCTAGTGATTACATGGTGTATTTACAGAAATTTGATTCAGATATTAATAATTTAGACCTTATATCTTACCAAGAAGCTATATCGGGTACTCGCTCTTCTGAATGGCTAGAGGCTATAAAGAAAAAAATTGCTTCAATGTATCGCAATCATGTGTGGAAACTTATAAAGTTACCAAACGGGTTTAAGCTAGTTGGTTACAAATGGGTTTTCAAAACTAAACGGAGACCTATAGGTGAAGTTGATAAACATAAAAATAGACTTGTAGCTAAAGGCTACAACCAGAAAGAATGTATTGATTACACATATACTTTCTCTTTGGTTTCCACTAAAGATTCTTTTAAAATGGTCATGGCTCTAATTGTACAATTTGATCTCGAACTTCACCAGATGGATGTTAAGATTACTTTTTTAAATGGAGACTTATATGAAGAAGTTTATATGACCCAACCTGATGGTTTTATTGAATCAGGAAAAGAACACTTAGTGTGTAAATTGAAGAGGTCTATCTATGGGTTAAAACAAGCCTCCAAGCAGTGGTGTTTAAAATTTGATGAAGTCATCACCTCACTTGGTTTTGTTGAGAATGTCTCAGATCAATGTATTTATTAGAAATTTGATGGAATTAATTTTGTAATCTTAGTCCTTTATGTTGATGATATTTTGTTAGCCAGCAATTCGATGAGCTTTCTCAATGAGACAAAGCAATTATTTTCATGTCAATTTGATATGAAGGATCTTGATGAAGCTTCTTTCGTCCTTGTGATACAAATTCATCGTAATAGATCTCGTGGCACTTTTGGTCTATCACAAGCAACTTACATTGAGCGAGTATTTAAAATATTCAAAATGGAGTCTTGTGCTTCCTCTCTTGCTCCTGTTCAGAAAGGTGACATATTATCGGACTCGCAGTGTCCCAAGGATGATAAGACAAGGGTTGAAATGAGAAAGATACCATACGCTTCTACTGTAGGTAGCCTTATGTATGCTCAGGTCTGTACTCGTCTAGATATAGCCTTCGCTATTGGTGTACTCGGTCAATACCTAAGTAATCCTAGTATAGATCATTGGAAAGTTGTTAAGAAAGTTATGAGGTATCTTCAGGGTACAAAAAATCATATGTCGACTTATAGAAGATCAGATCCTCTTGAGGTTGTTAGCTATTCATATTCTAATTACGACTCTTGTCTAGATGATCGTAAGTCCACAACTAGGTACATCTTTATGATGTCTAAAGGAGTTGTTTTGTGAAAAAGTGTAAAACAAACACTTACAGTTGTCTTATCTATAGAAGTAGAATATATTGCTTGTTTTGAGACCACATGACAGGCTGTATGGTTGAGGAAGCTGATATCTAGCATGCACTTAATTGAATCAATATTGCGTCTTCTAACCATTTATTGTGATAACTAGTCTGCAGTGTACTGTGCTAACAACCACATGAATTCGAGCCATAAAAAATATTTTGATATCAAACTCATGTTCATTAAAAAGAAAATTGTAGAATCTCATACTCGTATAATTCATATTCCAATTATGCAGATGCTTGCAGATCCGTTGACCAAGGGCTTACTAATAGAAGTTTTTCGAAATCATGTAACTTGTATGGGTATTGCGAATTCTTTTGATGCCTTGATTTAGTGGGAGTTTGATAAATATTTGATATCATGTCATTATTTATATTATTTTTTCTGCAAATTTTGTTCTATTCAGTTTGATGTGTTTTACATCATTTGTATCCCTATAGGATTCAATGATTTTTTTATGATACGCTTTATATATACATATCACTTGTTTCCCTATAGAAATCAGTGACTCTGTATTGTTCGCTTACTGAACTGAGTTGGAAATAAATTAATATATATTCTGCCTATTCAAATTATGGAACATTATATTTATGTTTGATATCACTTGCTTCCCCATAGGATACAATAATTATGTGAAGTTTCATTTGTTGAATTATGATAGTGGCTTAATGATATTTTTCAAATAATTAATTAAATACAATCCAAGTGGGAGATTGTTGGAATATTTTGTAGGGGGATTATCATTTTAATTAATTATTAAACCCAGTACAGATTGGACCGTTATAATCTTATGTGAACTGTGATACGTGGACTGCACATGAAAGTTGGGTAGAGAACCAACCTACAACTTTTTGACTGTCAGCTTTGTTCCTATAGAAAAGCTGACTGAGTCAGAAAGAGAAAGATATAATTTAATTATTTTTATTTATTTATTAATTAATTTTAAGTGGTTAATTTGACTGATTCTTCTACACGTTAAAACATCGTGCATAAGAATCGGTTTATGAGTCTGACCACTGAACCATCATTTGAATTCATCTCTCTCTCTCTGAACTCTCTTTGAAAGTTAAAGGAGTCCAGTAGGTTGCAATTCTGTCTCTCTTAATCTATAGATTCTTCAAGTATAATTACTTAATTATTCTTGATTACTCTGATTATTTTATTGAGATATTACAGCAGATAAAGTTAGGAGGGAAGTTTACTAGAAAGTTCATCAACCATGGTAACTCCCAGGGAAACCTCATTTACTAGAGAGGCTATTTTTTGACTATTTGATTGATTAATTTTCACAATTTGATTCTGAATTAGAATTTCAACATTCTCCAAATTATCTATAAAATATATAATCAATGACGAAAGAAAAATTGTTAATGTAAACATTATGGAAGTGAAATTTCTCATAAGTAATAAAATTTCTCATAAGATTTTGCATCACATAAATTTAAACATGGAATCTCTGAAATTCAATTCTTAAATTGAAAATCACACAAAAATTCATATTTCCTTACTCTGAACTTCAAATCGAAAACAACCAAGTCATGTTGATGCGAGGTTCTAAGTAGAGAAACATAAAATTTTGTATATTTTACAATTTGAGGATAGAATTTTGAAGATTCCAGGTTTACATTTATGTGAAACCTTAAAAAATCTTGTGAGAAATCTAATTACCTATGAAAAATTCCATTTTGGTGATATATACATTAGTAATTTTTCTTCTGTCATTGATCATCTTATAAATACCTCAAAGATGTTGAAATATTAATTCAAAATCAAATTATAGAAACTAATCTACTTGATAGCCAAAAAATAGCCTCCCTAATAAATGAGTTTACCCCAAGAGCTACCATGATTGGTGAAATTTTCTACTTTGCTAATCTTTTCGAGGATCTGGATGCATACTATAAAGTACCATGGCATGTGTCACGCCCCTAATTTTAGAGCACGTGAAACACATACTTTATGATCATATATTTTTCATAAACATGATTATTCCAATCATTTATCATGGAAACAGATACATATAAATTCTTCCATACATATACTATATACAAATCAAGTCCATAAACATTAGAGTAACGGTAAAAGCAGGGATCCTGCCTGTAGCGTTTAGAGCAACTCTAGAGTACATTTATATTACAAATTAAACATTGAGAGCCCAGAAATAATTTAGACTCACCACAGAAGTATGACACCTAGTCGATCAAGAATCCGTAGGACTAAACTCTGAGTTTTTATCTAAAAAACATATAAACTACGTGTAGTGAGTTTTACAATTCAATGAGTAGATAATACCTCATATGACCTCTTAGGTCAACATATGGATGTACTCATTATTTTTTTAAACTTATCACATTGAAAATCACAATTCAGAGATACATCCATATGGGACCCACATTTCAAAATCATCTATGTTCAAATTCGTATTCATATTCAATTCATAAGTAATGTTGTAAGTACGATAATAAAATCATGGTATGCATCAATATAATTCATCTGAAAACATCTGGCGGATCCTATATCAGAACCATCATAGCAGAGTTTGACCCCTTCCATACTTTTGTGGTATAGGATTTGCCTAAACTCAGCATCCCGCTGAGATTTTTCCTACTAACATTCAAGAGGACACACGAAGGGACTCTAAATGGGTATTTCTCAAGCACACAGCAAGGGAAGACAAATCACATCTCATATAATTGGCATCTCGCCCATATAGGAGGCATTATGCTCTCCATCATATATCATTTCCCGTGTGTTGGCCCTCACACGAGGCTAACATCACCCCCTATTAGCTGAGGCAATCATGGTGCGCACCAGGGCTAACATCACCTGCTGTTAGCAGATAGTGTTTCCAACAGGATTTCTCCATAAAAAATATCATATGCACATATGCCATATAATCCAGAATAAACTTTTCAATATAATACAGACTTTTAGTCTCAATACAGATTCATCTATAATAAATTTTCAATTCAGGGTTTATCACATGTACATGCCCTTTTTCGAGACAATCATATATCTTTATAAATCATGCCACATGCATAAATATCCACTTTATCATTTAATGAGAAATACATGTGAAATAAGATACAACATGAGTTCAGAAATCTATTTTCAAATATTATACTCTTCTTGAACCATATTCCAAATTGTAAACAAATCAGATAATTTTAATACATTTCAGAATCATATAAAAGTGTAAATATCTCATAAACATATTCAAATACACGTTCAAATATCAAGAAGAGTATAGGGCAAGTCATAGAAAGAATCATCTACTCACATGATAAGGGCCCCAGATTGGATAACCCTAAAATGTACTTTTTACAATCTCAGTTTGATCAAATAGACCTCAAAAACGTATCCGGAGGGTCCAAAAATCAAGAAAACAACTTCAGGAACTTAGTCACTATTCACTGTCGAAAAAACTATTCACCCGCCGAAAACACTATTCACATGCCGAAAATCACTATTCACGACGAATAAAAAGTTGTCTGATGGCCGAAAATATTCATATCTTAAACTTTATCTAGCTCCTGAATCCATCTACGGTGTCAACATTTCAATTGAAGGTCTCTAAGTAAGAGTTTCAGAATTTACCTTTTTATGAGATTTTCTACTTCAGATCTACAGCGATTTAATGGCTGATTTGAAAAATTGATCGGTTAAAACCGTAGTATTCTTCATCCTGAATCCAGTAGTACCTTCAGTTTTGAGATCGGAAGCCAATAGATACTCCAGATCGGAAGAGAAAATTGAAAGTTACTATTTACTCACTATTCCTCAAATTCGATTTTTAGAAATTGCCGTCTCCATTCTCTCCGTAGTCTCCCCCTTCCCCTTTTTATTTCTTTTTTTTAATAATAATAATAATAATTTAATAATTTAATAATAGGATTTTCTTTTATGTACATTCATATAAATTCCGTTTTTCACCATAAAACATCTCAAAAATTTTTAAAAATTTACATTCTCATAAAACTTTAGTTAAACTCTTAAATCATGATTTTTTTAATAAAAATCTCAATAAAACAAATCACAAAATAAATACCTTCATACATAATAAAAGAAAGAATATTTCTAAAAATACAACAAAAATTTATTAGAGGCTAATATAATTATTTTAAGCAAAACAATAATTATTTTAATTAAAAGTCTAATTACTTTTAGCAAGACATAATCATTTTTAAACAAATAAAAATATATTTGTTTATAGCAAAATACTATCATTTTAAAAATAAAAATTACGTCTCAAAACGTAAATTCTCATATATTTTTTGTACTTCTTTAACTCATGTAGTAAATATACATATTTTATACGGTTCTTATCCCTATTTTTGAAAATCTCTCTTTTATTCCAAATTTTCTTTAATTGAAATTTTTATTAAATTTTATGATTATTACAGCAGGAATGGAAGGCAACCTTGAAGAGAAACTATTTTAGAACTTCATGGACCGTTATTTCAGTCATTGCAGCTTCTCTTCTTCTTTTACTTGCTTTAATGAAAACAGCTTGTAATATAAGCTTTCAACTCTGGTAGGTGCTAGAGAGACTATTTTAGAACTTCATTGACTCTTATTTCAATCATATGATTTAATTAGGATTTATATTTATGTTAGTGTATGTAACCACATATCATATAATCATCTCAACCACTAAACTAACTTCTTGTTCTTGGAGTAATTATATTATAAACTCAAGTTTATCATGAATTTTACTATTTTAATTATATCTCAATAATTACTAAATATATAACAATATTCTATTTATTCTATTTATAAACACTGTATTTAATTTGTCCAGATATTTTTTGGTCTAAATAATATTTTTCTTTCAAAAAAATTAAAAATCTAAAAAATATTTTTCTAAATTATTGGATCCAATGTGAATCATAGCTTATAAAACCCAATGTTCGATATTGAGTAAAACATCCACTACTAGACAAGCGGAGAATAACGGCGGTTTTTTGGGGTTTAGCGACGGTTTTAACCATCGTTAATGAGCATAACGTCTGTTTGCATAACCGTCGCTGAGACAGTGTCTTTGCGATGGTTTAAACCAACCGTGGGAATAACGTCGTTAAGACAGGGTATAGCGACGGTTTAAACCCTTCTTAACGACAGTTTATGGACCGTCGTCATCGCTGTATTAACGACGGTTCATACAACCGTCGTTATATCCTTAGAGATAGTGATAGTTTGAGAACCGTCGTTATGTCTGTAAAAATAACAACGGTTCTTAGAATCGTCGTTCGTCGTTATGTCTGTTTTTAAATTTTTATTAAAAAATTATTAATTTATAAAATTATTTATTTTTATATTATTATTATCATATTTAATCTTTTAAAATATATATGTTTATTCTAATATTCATAATTTACATTATAATTTAATTTAGTTTTATTTTTTTTATATTTAATTTTTTAAAATATATTTTTTTGTTTAAAATTGTCTATTTTATAATGTTAATTTTTTTTTATCTCTTATATTGATATATATTAAAAAAAAATTTAAAAATTAATGTAATGTAAATGACATTCATAAATAAATTATAAAAATAAAATTAATAATGACTTAAAAATTAAAACTACAATATACATTTTTGTACAAAAAAAATAATATACAATAAATATCATCAACTCGGACCCTGAGAACCTTGTGGCGTCTGATCTGTCTGATATCCACAGCTTTTATCACTATGAACCTGAAAATCAATTTTATTATATAAGCGTTAAAATTAAAAATATTAATAATATTACCCTAATATTTGCACTCAGAACAAGTGCAATGTCAAGCGGCACTTGACCCAGAAAGTTTTGGAGCAAGAACGTCATAGCTGCCTCCATCTGTTTCTATCGAGCTATCATGTCAGCATCACGTGCCTCTCGCTCTGTCTCTCGTCGCTGCTGCTCAACGTCTCGCTCATGTATGGCCGCTTTGAGACAAGCTACCTCATTCTGTAATTCATTGTATGAAGGTCCATATCCAGATGAGCTCGACCCAACAGAGGCACGTCTGAAGACTTGGGTTGGACAAACACCTAACCCAAATCCTCGAACACGACCCAAGTGCTCTGCAGTTCCTAAGGCTCTCGCAAGTGAATCATCTGTCGAGAGCTCTTGGGAAGAGCTATTCTCCTGTTGGATCTGTCACGGCCCCAAACGATGGAACACATGACCGACACGGCATAAGGGTTTTCCCCTAGCCGTAAGCCTAACACATAGCATGCACAAACATTCAGCACACAATTCAGTGTACATAATAAATATAACTGGCCACATATGCCACATCCAATATAAGAAAATACTGTATATATATATATATATATATATATATATATATATATATATATATATATATCCCATGAATCCAACATCCTTGATTCAACTTGGCCCTTGGCCTCATAATACAACATCGTTGTAAAACATAAAACAATTTTCCAAACAACACATCAAAATATGCAAGAAGCGAGGATCCTGCCTGTATGTTCATAGAGATACACTAGACATAACTAAACTAAACAACCAGTACAATGGAGCCTTGCCCAAACTGGGGCTCATCAATGCTATATTCAGCCTCCTTGGGAGCTGTAGCTGGATCAAAGTTTCTCTGACTATCTGTGGGGAGGAAATAGAAGAGGGGTGAGATTACCACATCTCAGTGAATGGGTAAATCATACTATAACAGAAACAGGGCAAACCAAGCACGAATGTTTCGCAATGAGTTTAATAATTGAAACATTAAGCATTTAACCATAATTTATTGAAAGAAAAGCTAAACAATTCAAATGTATGTTTCAAAAGATAAAACAGGATTAAATAAATAACCGTAAAGCAAATCAATTATGCATGGTAAGTAAGAAATGAAGTTATTTATGCAATAACAATGATGAATGAGAATGTTTAGAAACATTTAATTTTTAAGAAAAATGCACTAGTTTATTGGAGGTCTTTCCTAACAGATCTATCATCTCCCCCAAGCACACAGCAAGGGTAGGGTAATCACTGTAGGCGTAGACATAAGTCCACCCTAAATCCCCCAAGCACACAGCAAGGGTATGATAATCATTGTAGGCGTAGACATAAGTCCACCCTAAATCCTCCAAGCACATAGCAAGGGTATGGCAATCACTGTAGGCGTAGACATAAGTCCACCCTAAATCCCTGTGTCTTAGGCAGTCATATGCCCGTCACAGTATCCCAGGCCGAAGCCTTCTCATGACCATGGTGCACCAGGGCTAGCACTACCTGCGGCTAGCTAACAGTGATCTAAAATGGTCCCTCCAATAGAAAACATTTGAAATATGCTATTCAACGAGTTTAAAGTAAAACATTTCAATAACTTTACAATAAAGCTATAATTCTCCATCTAGCTCTTTTCATGCATAAAATTTCATTCTAAAATATATCTCATCCATGAATTCCTATGGAGACCTTTATCATCATAAACTTTCCCTTTAAACATATCGTCCGTAGACGTCACATAGATGCTCATCATGCATCAAATCATTTCATGGCTAACTTAGTTCATTTTTATGACTAAGTTCGCATTTCTATAAATTTAGCTCAAATGGAGAATTATCAGCCTAGATGCTTGCCCTGCATACCTAGAGTTCAACTAGGATTTAAATTTATAATTTCTAATATGGTTGGAATATATTGATTTTCAAAGCGGTAAAACAATTTAGCATACATTCCAACTAGTTAAAATCATACGAGAGAGTTATAAATCAAATTCCTAAAACATGTGCTATAGTATGAAAAACCCACTCACCTTACTAGGAGTCCAACAACGAGAATTTCACCTCGTGATGGTTCAACAACTTAGAAAACATAGACATAACATGAGAATTGAAAAACTCTAAACAGCACTATTCATGCCAGAAAACACTATTCACTTGCCGGAAATACTATTCATTCCGAAACCTAAAAACCCTATATTCTAGTACAGAAACTAATTCTAAGACTATCTATGGAAAAAAATTCGGTAAAACGAAGCCTAAAACGCGATTAAACGGAGTTTTACCTTGGAGGTTACTATTCATGCAATTTTCCGGCGACAATCCGATGACTTTCTAGCAAAATTGATCGGTGAGATTTGTAGCTCTTCTTCCCATGAGTCCAACGGTACCTTACTTGCTCAAATCGGACGTCCGGATGATGAGATATCTTAGAGAGAAGTTTGAGAAAAATTTTAGAGAGAGAGTTAGGATTCAAATGAAAGATAAATGAAGAAAAAATGGGGGGGTCCTCAAAAAAAAGCTATCTGACGAATCTCGCCGCCGGAGAACTCATTCTCGCCGCGGCGAGCCGCGATTTTCGCCGCCGGCGAACTTATTTTCGTCGCGGCCAGATTCGAAACCAGAAAACTCATGCTCTCGGGAAAATGCCGCATCATTCTCGCAACCGGCGAAATATTCTCGCCGCGGCGAACTCATTGGTCGAATTTGACAAAATGTCTAACATGAAAGTTGTAGCCCTTTCTCTTAGCTTTCAGCAGCCACTTGAATCACCTAATTTGGAGTTCATATGAAGGAGTTATGCATAAAATAGTGAGCAAAGGTCCATACGACACTACGCTTTGGTTTTTACCTCTTCTCACTATCATATTCACAGAATTAGCAAAAGTGTCCAACATCAAAGTTGTAGATATATGTCTTATCTTTCAGCAAAAATTGGAATTACTTAATTTGGATTTCATATGAGATATTTATGCTTATATGAGTGACAAAAGGTCAGAAAAAAAGGTCAAAAACGCTCTAAAATTTTTACATTGTTCTCAACTTCCTTGTTTCAAATGATTTGTATTTAACCTTCAAAGGTTTGGGTTATTACAGGATCGAGGCAATTTTTTCCTACAAAATGAAAAAGAGATGTTAAATTTTTATCTCAAATAACAAACAATCAAATAAAATTTTTAATTAACAAAATAATAGCAAAATTTTACATACCACAACTACTCGAGTCTCGTCGTTGATGTATGTTCCGTCAGCCCTTTTATGAGCTGCCGTCCATACATCACCGCGAGTCACTGGACCCCCAACCTCCACCTTCTGATTAAGTTAATAATTAATAAAAAAATTTAAAAAATATGTTTTTTATTTAAAATGAAATAAAATTCTTATGAAAAAAAACTCACAAGCTCAGCCTTTCTACGTGCAAAGCTCTTGGATCCAGTTGTATGTGGCATCGTCATACGTCTTCGGTTACGCCTATTTTGAGCAGCCACATCCTAAAGAATTGCATAAATAGATTAATTAATCAATGTTTTTGGAAATAAAATATATATGAAAAAATTAATATAAAAAATTACTTTGCTCCTCACGTTAAGTCGGTAGTCAACGAACGTAGCCCAGTGGTCTCGTGGAATGCCAGAGGGGATGTCATTCAACAACTCCTCCCTCGACTTCATCCCATCGTACTTGAGCCGAAACACATTATAATGTGCGGCTCTCCACTTGGCTCCAAGTGACTGTAAAATGACCTTCTTGTGGAGGCCCATCAAATTAAAATGTGTCTACACAAAATAATACAAATTTTAGTAAAACATTAAAAATATTAAAGTATACTTAAGAAGAATTAACAGTCCATACCTATATCGTGTTGATGAACACTTCTGTCTTGTAATCATCGGGAATGCTTCTCCAATCTTTATATGAGATCGGAAAGAAACGGAAGTTATCCCCAATGGTGCCGAAGAAGACACCAAGGAGACCACCTCCGTCTCCAATGGGCTGGTGGGTGTCGTTACACCTGACAACCACCTTGTGCCCATGAGGTAACGCCCAAACATCATGGACAGTCATCTGTCTGGGTGTCACCTGACCGGTCTCATCTGTTACAATATAAAATAAATGTGTTAGCTCAATATTTGGATGCTAATTATTATAAATATAAGAAATATTTTATATTATACCTATAACATCGACTGTCCAGCTCCTCCTGCACCTACGCTCCTGCTGAGCAATCTGACGCTCCACCTCAACGCCCTCTAACAAATCATCGACGTCTAAGTTGATATCAAAATCGTCGTCTGGTCCCTGGGTGTCGTAAGAGGGGAATATGGACGGGAGGGGCTCTGACTCCAGCGCTATAGAGCCAAACGATGGTAGTGTGGACAGTCCAACCTCTGACTCTGGCGCCCTAGAGTCTGGAGGTACCGTAGACAGGACATCTACTGACTGGACAGTATCATCATCGCAAGGCTGTCCTCCCTCGCTACTAGCCGGGCGAGCAACATGGCCAATTGATCTCGCCGCACCCGCTCTGCTCGTAAATCCAGATCTTCTCCTCCGCATCGTCACTATGCCTGTCAGAATAAAATTAATAACATTAATTTCACCTCATAAATTGTTAATTTAAAAATAAGAAAATAATAAAAACATATATCAAAATGCATAACAAGCATAAACTCTTCATAAACAAAATTGAAATATATTCAAGATATTACAGGATCAAATTAATACCGTAATAGACATAAATTCACTGCTTCTTCTAGGAATAATCTTTCTAAATTTTGTACGCGCAACGGATCACTATCATATAAAATATTATCATCGTCCTCGCCCATCTCATATAGATCACGAGGATTCAAATGTACAACCATACTCCATTTGTTGTCAACTGCATCTTCTACATAATATACTTGATGCGCTTCGGATGCTTTGATGTACGGCTCATCATCGTCATTTTCACCGGTATGAATCAATCGTGAAAAATCGACAGATGTCACTCCGAAACCATCCGTGGTAATGCCCCTCGGTGTTGTTGTATTGGCCCACATACATTTGAATAAAGTAACTGTAAAGTGACCGTGATAATTCAATTCTACAATATCCAATAATTTTCCATAATACGGGACCCCACCGAATTGCATATTTCTGTCACTGCTACTTGCATAACTCCTCGTCCCGAAAATACCGTGAACTCCACTATTTTGGGTTGTCAACCCTTGGTCTCGCTCTAATGTTCGAAATTTGAATCCATTTATATTGTATGCACTATATCGGCGTGCTTTATCCAAGGGCCCAATTGCCAGAAATTTTAGTTCAGTTGATAATGTCTCATTACTATCATTTGCCATCTGGAAAAGAAAAATTAAGTCGTGAGTTGTACTCATAATAGACTGCAAATACAAATTGACTGAGTAAATTGTATACTTACACAACGAGTAAACCAGGAAACAAACTCCCTATAAACTTTTTTATCAATCACAGAAGACGATCGGGTTATACTTCATAAGCTATGTCTGACCTAATCTCTAAATTCTCTGTAAAAAAAATTGATAGGTAAATTTAATGTTTCATATCTATTAGATAAATATTAATGTAATAGTAAGTCTTGGTGTACTCATTGAAGATAAGGATCGACTTCCGGACAATTTATTAAGACATGACGATGGGCTTGCAATTTTTCTCGCAGAGAAAGTGTGAAATACTCGAACCCACCAACTGGCTTTCCTACTTGTGGAAACAACGTACCCCCCCCAGACGTCCCCATATCAGGTCGATCGTCGACCCGAATAGGACGATTGAACACTGTCTCTACACCCTCCAAATACCTTGAACAAAATATTAAAACTTTTTCGGCAACACATGTCTCGGCTATTGAGCCCTCTAGTATTGCTTTATTTCGAACGAATGACTTAAGCTTACCCAAATATCTATACAACATACGTTCAGCCAATGAAAAATTGATAAAAAAAAACATAAACAAGATAAAATAGATTTGATTTTTTTAAGTTTTTGTACCTTTCAATAGGATACATCCAACGATATTGAACTGGTCCGCCTAACTTGGCTTCTTGGACCAAGTGAACTGTTAAGTGTACCATTACTGTGAAGAAGGAAGGAGAAAATAGCATCTCCATATGGCACAGCGTCAGAACAATACGATTTTGAAGTTGGTCAAGTTCGCTGACATTTAAAACTCTGGAACAAATATGTCGAAAGAACGAACAGAACTAGACCAGAATTGCAGACACTTGCTCAGGCAGTGCCTTCCTTATGGCAAAGGGTAGTAGTTGTTCCATAAGAATATGACAATCATGTCTTTTTAACCCCCCAATCTTACGTTGTCTTAAATCAATGCATCTAGAAATATTACTATAATATCCGTCTGGCACAGAGGTGTTTTTCAGTGTTTTAAGAAAGATATCTTTACCTGCATTTGTCAACGTGAACAAAGCAGGATGATACTTACCATTCTCATCTGGCCAAAGCTCTGACCTCACACCTAAAACCTGTAAATCTCTTTGTGCATTGATGTGGTCTTTTGAATGGCCAGTGTCATTTAATAAGGTATATAGAATGTTGTCGCAGACATTTTTTTTAATATGCATCAAATCAAGATTATGCCGCAACAAATTGTTTACCCAATATGGAAGTTCAAAGAATATACTTGTTTTACCCCATTGTTGAGTCCCAGCTTCAACCCCTCCGTGACCTCGGGACCTCTGTTCTCAACCTTCATGTTCTTCGTTCTTTCCGAATACAACGTTAATATCGTTAATTTGTCTGAAAATATCTATACCATTCAACTACAGCGGAGGATTTCTTCTATCTTCTGTTCCATCAAACCTGTTACGGGCCATCCAAAGTTTATGACCCAGATTTAGAAAATGACGATGTCCCATAAAACACCATTTTTGACTATGAGGAAGGCGCACAGGAGTTGAATCAAAATTACAGTGTGGACAAGCCAATCCAGTATGAGTATTCCAACTTGATAAACATCCAAGGCCAGGGAAATCACTGATTGTTCACATGAGAGCAGCATACATATTGAACATGTCACTGCTGAATGAATCGTAAGTCCGCACACCATTGAACCATAGTTCCTTCAACTCTTCAATCAACGGTTGCAGAAATACATCTATATCATTTTCCGGTGCCTTTCTACCAGGAATTATCATTGACAGCATAAAAGAACTATGCTTCATACACATCTAAGGAGGAAGATTGTAAGGAATCAGTACGACTGGCCATATGCTGTAACTTTTACTTAAATTCCCAAATGGATTGAAACCATCGATAGCAAGGCCCAAACGCACATTCCTAGGATCAGATGCAAATTGAGGATTTAAGATGTCAAATCTCTTCCATGCCTCGGAGTCCCTCGGATGCCTCATCATACCGTCACTATTTCTATCTGTGGAATGCCATCTCATATATTCAGCAGTCTCAGAAGACATGAACAATCTTTGTAGCTGGAGTTTTAATGGAAAGTATCTGAGGACTTTATTAGCCACCCTCTTCTGCTTCTCCCCTTTTTTCCTCGATTTCCACCTCAATGCACTGCACTTATTACAAGCATCTTTATTTTTGTTTTCTCCCCAGAATAGCATACAATCATTCTTACAGGCATGTATTTTTTTGTAATTCAACCCCAACTTATTAATGCTTTTTTTAGCCTCGTAAAATGAAGTTGGAATCTTTGTATCCGGAAAGACATCAACCAATAGCTGCAGTATCATTGACATAGCCTTGTCGGATATCCCGCACAAACACTTGATGTGGTACAAATTCACCAAAAACGACAATTTAGAGTATTTCTCACACCCTTCGTACAATGGTTCTTGCCCATCTTTCAGTAATTCAAAGAAATCTCTCGTGCCTTCGTCCATCCTTTCACCTGACAGTGGAACCGGCATGTCCACAAATTCAACACTTTCATGTTCATGATGAATTCTAAATACTTCGCGGACCATGTCCTGCACAGGGTCATTTCGAACGATTGGACGTTCTGGAACATCATGTAGTATTATTTGATGTCTTGTAGCATGATCTTTTGTTACCCTTTCTCCGTGCATACTCCAGAAATCGTAGCCTTGTGGAAAAGGCTTGACGATCAAGTGTTGGCGCACAACCTCTGTAACTTGCCATTTTTTAAATCTTCACTTTGGGCATGGGCAGATTATTTTACCTTCCACACCCGAGTTAGCATTTGCAAAATCTAAAAAACCTTGTATACCTTCCAAATACTCTCGGGTGTGTCGAGATTTATGGATTCAAGTCTTATCCATGTCTGAAACCATTATGAAATTAAAAAAATTAAATAATAATGCATTCTTAATGCATTACTTCATAATCTAACCCCTTATTGAGGATTAAATAATATACAACAAAGAAAAATTTCATGAATTTTAATTCTATTTAACAATTTAACACTCCTACCTAACTTGTATACTTAAATTTAACTACTTATGTTTAAGTTAAATTAAATAATAAAATTTAACTACAAAAAATAATCATTTAATGCAATCATTTATCATTATTGAACTACAAAAAATTTCTTATTCGTTTTGTTGAAATATTTTAAATTGAATTTATATTTTATTAATTATTAAGCCCAATGCAGATTGGACCGTTATATTCTTGTGTGGACTATGATAGGTGGCCTGCACAGAAAATTTGGACAGAGGCCTAACCTACAACTTTTTTTGCTGACATGTTTATTCCTATCAAAATGTTGACTAATAACTTGACCACTTCAATTACTATTTGAATTGCTCTCTCTCTCTCTGAAAGTTAAAGAAGTCCAATAGGTTGTAATTCTGCTTCTCTTTAATCTATAGATTCTTCTTGTACGTTTTCTTAATCTATATTTGATTACTCTTATTTATTCTATGGAGATTTTATAACACTTGATATCAGAGGATCGTTGTAATATCTCAGTTAAATTTTATTGAGACGAAAAGCTATATTTAAATTTGATAAGTAATTTTTCGTACAATTTTCTGTTCACATGGCACTTTAACTGAAAGAGAAACTAAGTTATCATATTTAAATTGTTTCACCTTATGTTGTAATATCTCAGTTTAATTTTATTGAGATGAAAAACTATATTTAAATCTACTATGCAATTTTTCGTATAATTTTCTGTTCACGTGTCACTTTAACTGGAAGAGAAACTAAGTTATCATATTTAAATTGTTTCACCTTATAATTATTAACATAAAATTCTAAGTTAATAATTATGAAATTCTACTTAAATAATAATTATTAATTATTTAATTATTCTAATTAACAAATATAAATATTAATTATTTTTTTACTATTAATTTGTTTAAATTAACAACAAATATTTGACCAATATAACATAATACATCATTTACTAAAAACATAACATACAATTTTTAATAAACTAAAAGCATAAACTATTTAAGTCAAACATACAAATATATCAAAAAAAAATTTAAAACATTAAACATAATTAAAATACATACCTTATGTGAAAATAAACAACTCTGAATCACAAGTGTCTGAATATAAACGAAGTATCTACATAAAAAGTTAAAAAACAAATAACTTAATAAATTTAATCAAATTTACAATTTAAATAAAAACTAACTCATAATAATACAAGTATATAAAAGCTTATCTCAAATAAGAGTAAATAAATTCGAACCACCAAAACCACTAGAATTTATCACAAGAAAAAGCTCACAAGCGTATGTAAGAAGAAGTAGAGAGAAATTCAAGTTGCGTAATGAAAATGAAGGAGGAAAGACCAATTTATAAGAAAAGCCGCGGTTTAACGACGGTTCAAAAAAAATCGTCGTTAAAATGACATTTAATGACGGTTCTACTAAAACCGTCGTCCAAGAGGCGCGTGTTTTAACGACAGTTGAGAGAACCGTCGTTAAACCGGAGCAAATACCCATAAACATTCCAATTTTCGTGGGATTTTACGACGGTTTCGTGGAAACCGTCGTACAAATAACGACGGTTATTTTTAAACCGTTGTGAAACCGGACCAATTCTCCATAAACGATCTATTTTTTTTGGGATATAAAGACTATTTTATAAAAACCGTCGTGATTTGACGACGGTTAGGGGTCAACCGTCATTATACAATGACGGTTCACCCTGAACCGTCGTTAAATTACGACGGTTTTCATAAAACAGTCGTTATATCATCGAATTTAACGGCGGTTACAATAACCGTCGTTAAAGACACATTTAACGACGATTTCTTTGACCGTCGTTCGCAATACTCCATTTTTTTAGTAGTGATACACAATTTTTGTCCAAGAAATTTCAATTCCAGCGCTTTGGCTGCATTCGTTGACATGTTGGGAAAGCTACTATTATTCAAACTACTCCTAAGAATTTTTCAAAGCCGCAATGTTGGACTAGATAGAGTTTGTCAAGCAGTGAGAATGGATATATAAAGCAGTAGTCAGAGTATGAATATAATTGTGAAAATTAAAATTGATACCCTTTTTGTAAGCGTTCTAAATAATTTTATTATTATTATTGTTGTATTTATTATTGATTGTAAATTTGCAAACATGAATTCATTTTTTAGACATTAGGAGATCTTAATTAATTCATATTCTGGAAAGTCAAATTTGAAAATTTTGCTCTTTGTAATAAAAGTAGTGACGTGTTTGGTTTCATTTTTTCTTTTCTTTTTTTTTTCTTAAATTTTATTATCCATTTTCTTATTTATTTTCACATTTATTAATGTTCTTTAAATAATTTCTATGGCACAGTTCTTTAATTAATTTCCCTCTCCGACTTAAATTTAGTCAAATCATTTTTTACTTTAATTATATTTTTTTAAAACAATTCCAAGAATAGTTTATTTAACTTTTATGGGAACTGGCCTTTTCAGGAAGACAGTGTTTATATAATAATTAAAAATGTCACTTTCCAAGATCCGAAACACTTTGTCTTGTAAGGAAGATGACAATTTTTCCGTTGATGTGAACGCTCATTCATTGATTGTAATTGTAGGCAATCATTGTGTGGGGTAAGGTTCGGTTGAAGTCTATGATTTATAGATTTCCTATGTTATTACGTGATCCCTGTTTCTTGGAGAGTAAAGTGCAGTGAGACAATTATTAATTAAAAAAAAGACACATTAGTATTTGATTTTATTAATTATAATTTTTTTAATAATAATATAATATTTAATTATTATTTTATCAACAGTTATATAAATGTCCTTTATTCTGTAATATGTATACTATATATAAAGGATACAAATCTTTATTTTATTTGTATATATTGCTATTAATCTATATCTTTTTGAAGAACTAAAGTTCTATTTGATATATTAAATTAAATTGATGTAATGAAAATTTAAATTTTATTTTATTAGTTAATTATGTTTAGTTGTATATATGTGCATTCCCTTTTGAATAACAAAGTAGTCTATCTTAAAAAAGTGATGGAAAAGGAAGGAAATGAATGAAATGAAAGTGGGAAAGACTAAAATATTTTATTTATTATTGATAAATAAAATAAACTAAATAATTTTTAAATTTTATTAATATTATTAATATTTTTAATAAAATTTAGTTCAAATTTTTATATTACTAATTATTTATTTATTTTTTTAAATCATTTTTAGGTTAAAATAACATTATTTTTAATAATTTTATTCTTCAAGATTATTTTTGTCATTTTATTAGTTTTTTATTCTATTCTTATCCTATTTAAGGCATACCAAACACAAAAAAGTAATAGAAATTTCAATTTTTTTTTTTTTATGTTTTAGAGTATCTCCAATAGTGCAACTATAAAAAAGTTATTAAATGAGTCTTACATTGTCATATCATCACTTTTTGTATTAAATAACTCTACACTATTTTAAGCAGCTTTTCATTCTAATAGTACAATTCTCAAAAGTTCACTAAATGGGTTCTGCAAGCTACCTTACATCTTTATATTTATTCACATTTATTTCTATTTCAACTTAAAATATTAACTCTTTTATATTTTAATTTTAAAACAATAAATACGTAAAAAAACTTAAAACATATTAAAAATAATACAAATTTATTTAAAGTAATATTTTTTATAACAATAATTAAAAATGATGAAAAATACATAACATGATATAATTAAAAGAAAATTTAATTTTGGTTATTCTCACGTTTGAAACGTTCCCAAATATACTCCATCAAGTCTCCTTATAGTTGATGATAAATTTATCTTTGACGAACAAGTGCTATTCTTTGTAGGTATGTTGCAAAATTAGAATGAGAACCATTAGATATTTCAGCTGTTAAGATGTCATTGTCTAGATAATCATAAGAATAATCAAAATTACCACCATATGTGTGTCGTCTGTCTTCAACGATCATGTTATGCAATATAATGCATGCATATGCTTGAATGTATCTATATGCCAAACATGCGCTGAGCCACATATAATCGAGAATAAAGTTTGGAGCACTCCAAACGCCCACTCCACATCCTTTCTTGCTACTTCTTGATGTTAGGCGAACAATTTTCTCTTTTCTCCTTGTGGCATTGGGATGCTCTTGACAAATGTAACTCACTCTAGATAAATACTATATGCTAAATTATACTCCATGTTATACTGGGGTTCTATTCACTGTATATTGTACGTTGGGAGTTTGTCCATTTAAAACATCATTAAACACATTATATTGGTTTAACATATTGATGTCATTGTTTGAACTCGCGATCCCAAAAAATGCATGCCAAATCTATAAGTCTTGTGACGCCACTGCTTCAAGCATGATAGTGGGTTTCGCATGATCATCTTGACAAAATTGGCCTTTCCACACTACTGGATAATTTTTTCATTCTCAGTGTATACAATCAAAAGAACCTAACATTTCAGGAAAGCCACGTACCTCTCCTATTTGCAATAAGTGTTCAATGTCGTTTTTATTAGGCCTCCTTAGGTACTCAGACCCAAATACCTCATTCACACCTCGTACAAATCTCTCTAAGCCTTCCACTATAGTGCTTTCGCCAATTCATACATAGTTATCAACACTGTCAACAAGCGATCCATATACCAATATACGAATAGCGGCAATGCATTTATGTAAGGGTGAAAGACATATTTTACCAGTTACGTCAACTCTCATTCGGAAATACTCATTATGATTGCCAATGAATTTTACAATTTGAAGGAACATATGCTTTCGCATTCGGAACCTTCATCGAAATTGAGCCTCTATGTAAACTGGATTTTCAGAGAAGCAATCAGTGAACAATCGGTCATGCCCTTCTTCACGATTTCGGTCTATAACCGTTCTTGTATGTGTACACCTATTGGTGTTGTCATCTTGTTGTTGCCTTTGCCTATCAAGTATTGTCCTCATGCATTCTTCTTCAGATTTGTCCATAATTTTTGCTTCTATGATTTGCCACTCGAATATGTTGTAGTTGATTGAATAGTTTGGATCCATTTAATGGATAATTCAAGAGTGTAACTAGAGCACAATTTGATAAGAAAATGAGAGAAGATTGAACAATTGAATAGTGTGAAAAAAATTTCTTTTATAAAGATTATATATAGAGTATAACATAATGGCTAGTTTGAATAATGGCTAATTTGAATAACGACTAATTTGGATAATGGTTAGTTTGAATAACAACGCATGAAATAACATTATTAAATTACATATCAATTCTAATTAGGTTACTACATTATCTTAACTAATTCCATGTGATTTTCTAATCATGTTACATAATGTTTCATGATTTTGGCGTTGTCCCTTTATCATCCCAAATGTATCCTTGAAGAAGATCTCTAACTCCTTCAACTTCAAAATTTTCTCTTTTAACTTGTTTTCTTCATCCTTAACTTGTGCGAATTCTGCCATGACAGTCATTCTTTGTCTATATGCCTCTTGTATTGTAATAAAGTCGACATTTTCAGAAGAATTTTCAGCTAACTTTTCTTTGTCCTTCCTTTTTGCTGCCCTTTTTCCCATTGGGCGAACTAAAGTAGGTGATTTTGAGTCGTATGTGCATTCAAATGGCATCCTCGAGTTAGAAGATGATGAATACGCTTCAGAAGTAGAAATCTTTATTATTTTTGAAGAACTCTCACTTGATTTTACTGTCCATTTAGTTTCATCTTTCAGTAGTTGCCATACATGCTCAAATCTGAAATGTTCACCTTCATCTTAAGAAAAAATAGTATATGCATCAACCATGATATACTTCTCTGAACTTCCACTTTTTTTTTTCTATGAATAGCTTGTTTGTAGCATCCAACAAACTTTTGAATAGCACTATTTAACTGATGCCATCAAGATTTTAGTTAAACGAATTCTCTCTCTCGTAACTGACCATGGTGGTAGTTATAATTATCTTTAATTTTTAATTAAAAACAATCTGCTTTTTGGTCAACTCCAATAATTGTATCTTTTGAAATGTTGAGCCGTGCTTGAATAAGAAGTGTATAATCTTCCATTGTGAACTTGACTTAATATTTGTTTTGACTTGCATTTCCTCCTCCTTCTTCAAACACAATGTTTTCCAAATCAACTTAGGTGAAAAATAGTGGAACTGGAGACTCAGATATGTACCCGACTGGTGTTTCAGGTTCTTGATGAGTGCACTTTACACCACTAGTACCCATTGGAAGCCTATAAAATATAGCAGAATTGATTGATTGGAATACAAATTGAAAATTTTCAATATTTGGGTTACTTTGTGGATTTGGAAAAAATGGAGAAATTTGAGAACTTTCACTGGTAGAAGTGTAACAACCCTAAAATTTAATAATTTTTATTTATGTATGAATTAATAAAAGAAATAAAGGAATAGGGATGTAATTGAAAGGTTTTAAGGATTAAAATAGAAACTTATTAATATTTTGGGGGTCAAAATATAATTTCCTAAAAGTTTAGGGGTCAAAATATGAATAATGAAATTTGCATGGATATCCTCCAACAATTAAAATTTTTTCAAATGGTCCCTAAGATATTTTTACACTCTCTGCTGTAAGGAGGCAGGAAAAGGATAAAAAAAAGGAAATTATGAACTTTCACTCTCTATATCTGGAGTGCCTTCAGGCCTCCGATCTCAAAACTACGGATACCATTGAATTTAAGATGAAGAGTACTACAATATTGGCCAAACAATTTTTAAAATCGGCCAAAGAATCATTGTAGATCAGAAGAAAAAAATGTTAGAAAAAAGTGACTTCTAAACCTCTTATTTAGAGTTCTCAAACTGAAAATTTGACATCGTAGACAGATTCAGGAGTTAGATAAAGTATAAGATATAAACGTTTTTAGTCATTTGATAACTTTTGTGCGATATAAACAATAACTCCGTCTAGCATAAATAGTGATTCTGGTATATGTGAACAGTAAATCCGGACGTCATGAATATTGATTCCAACATATGTGAATAGTACTTCCAATTAATGAATAGTGACCATCGGTTGACCGGCATTAACTGAACTCTTGAAGTCATTTCCTAAGGTTTTGGACCCTCTGGACTTGATGTTGAGGTCTATTTAGTCAAATTTGACTTAGAAAAATGTATTTTAAGACTGTCTAACTTGAAACCCTTACCCTATGAGTAGATAATATTTGCTATGATCTATTTTACACTTTTCTTGTACTTTGATTGTGATATTAGTGCAGCATATAATATTATTACTATATATTTAGCTTTTGAAAGTTTGATGAATGATCATGTTTATTTATTAGATATTATTTCTCTCAAATGTGGCATGTTATGATTATGATAGAAATTGTACATGTTCAAATTCCTTGAAATTGGAACCCCTGGAATATATGTTGCATATATGTATTTCACTGCTTGAAAAGGAAGATTCAGGGGTATTTAGAATTGAGAACCCATATTAAATTTTATGAAAATTTGTGGAAAAAAATTGAACATGGAAAGTATTCTTATTTGAATAGCATATTATTTTTTACGCAACTATTTTCTGTGGAAGAATCATGTTGAAAACACTGTTTATTAGTAGCAGGTGATGCTAACTCTAGTACACCTTGATACCTCAGCTAGCAGGGATGTTACTAACCATATTGTGTCGGCCAGCACACATGATATGAATTATGTAAAAGAGGCGGAATGCTATGTGATTGAGATTGCCCATCCCTTAGGTCCTGTTTGGTTGGTGGCAACGGAGAGAATGAAAATGAGAATTGAGAATAAAATGGAATTGAATATATTCAAATGGAATAAAATAGAATGTTGTGATTAAAATTATGTTTGGTAGAGCAATGGAATGGAATAAAAACTATTAAAAAGACAAAAATACCATTAAAAAATAAAATTATTATAGTAATATTATTTTAACTTTAAAAATTATTTTAAATATTTTAAATAAAAAATAAAATAAAATATTATTAATATAAAAATTTAAATTAAATTTTGTTAAACAATATTGAAAATTTTAATTTAAATATATATATTTTTAATTATAGAAAATTTTATAATTAAATAAAATAATAAAGGGTATTTTAGTCTTTTTGTTTTCCTTTCTCTCGCACTATTCACTTTCCACTTGTTTTCGGAGGTAATCCAGATTACCTTGTAGGAGGTAATTAACATTCTGTGAGACTCACAATTTCCACCACTTCCATTAACCAAACCAAGGAATGGAATACCCATTCCATTCCTTTCCATCTACCAAACGGAACCTTACTGTATGCTTGAGAAATACCCATATTAGAGTCCTTTTGCGTGTCCTCTTAGGCAGTGGTGAGTCAAACCTCAGTTGAGATGCTGAGTTTAGGCAAGTCTTATATCGACAAAGTATGAAAGGGGGTTTGAACTCTGATATGGTAGTTCTGATATGGAATCTTCCTTAAACATGTGAAATCTTTCATTACATAACTATATTTATTTTATAATCATGCTACACTGTATTTTGTTTTGGACCTCTAAATATCTTTTGAAATGAGAATATTTGAAATGTAAGTCTCATATGGATGTACTTCCGAACTAGATTTTTTACGCGACAAATTTTAAAATATGAATACATTCCTATGCTGACCTAAAAGGTCATAGGAGGTCTTATCTGCTCACTAAGTTGTCAAACTCACTACACGATATTTTCACATTTTTCAAATAAAAATACAAAGTTTGGTCTTTTCCCTTCAGATAGGTGATCAAGGCGATATATTCTCTGAGTGAGTCTACTTTGTTTTCAGGTATCGTAAATTTTAGTTTATATTGTATTTGTACTTTAAAGTATGCTCTGAACGTAACAGACAAAATCCTTACTTCTACTATTACTTTGATATCTATGAATTTAATCTATATTTTGTATATATATGGGAGAACCTATATGTATCTGTTTTTCTGATAAAGGATCGTAATATGCATGTTATGCTAAATATCTATTTGTAAAGTATGTGTTTCATATACCCTTAAATTAGGGGCGTGACAGGGAAATTGATAATTTTGCATAAAATTTAAAAAAGAATTTAAATTAAATTGATTGAGATCCATTTGTCAAAACAAATGAAATTATGAGTTAAAGAAAACTACAAATAGAGTTGAAAAGTTGAGAAGTTGAGTGTAAATTCTTTCAAAACAAGGCACAATTTATAGAAAAAATCCTCAACATCTCCAATGGTACATTTCTTCAACGATAATATTGATATAGCGAGTTCCTATTTTTTCTATTTTTCCAACGATAATATTGCACTACATCCAAAAAATATGCTTAGCGTCGCGACGCCAGCCTTGGAGCGTTGCAACACAATTTTATATTATTTTTAATCCATCATTTAAGCATAAGTGCATAACGAACAATTGCTTTTGTAAGCAACGATGCTTGTATATTGGTGCCACGGTGGAGCACTTCAATGGTAACATACCTTAAGATGCGTTGTTTAATTTAAGATACTGCTGAAGAAACTTCCGTTGGAGATGATTTTACTAAACATAATTTTAATAACAATATTTTATTATATTTTATTCTAATTTTAATTCTCACTCTTATTTTTTTTCTTTGTTAGCAACTAAACGAGACTCTTAATTTACATGTGAAAGAAATGAAAATTATATTTATGTTAATGTATATAACAGTATTCTATTTATGCTATTTATAAAGACTGTATTTTGTCTAGATATTTTTTGGTCTACGTAATATTTTTCTTTTTAAAAAAATTTAAAATCCAATTTTTTTCTCTAAATTATTGGATCCAATGTGAGTCATAGCTTATAAAACTCAATGTTCCATATTGAGTAAAACATACACAATTTTTGTCCAGGACTTTTCTCTAGAAATTTCAATAACAACGCTTGGTTGCATTCATTGACATGTTGTGAAAGCTGCTATTATTCAAACTACCCCTAAGAATTTTCAAAGCCGCAATTAGGGGTGTATCGGACCAATCCGGACCGACTGAACCAAACCAACCTGTTTAAAAACCGAACAAAATCGATTTTGAGCGGTTTAGTTCAATTTTTTTTTTTGAAAAATCGATCGGTTCGGTTTAGTTTTCGGTTGAAACAGAAACTCAATTGAACCAAACTGAACTGACTAAATTATTTTAAATATATTAAATTTATTTTTTGTTATATTTTAAAAATATTTTATAGGTTTTTTTTCAGACTTTCCCGATGGCTATCTCGTGTCCTGTGTCTGTGGTGTTTAATCTTTTGTAAGAGACTTCTCTAGCACTTTTCTTCCCCTAAATCAGATCTAAAAATCCCTAGACTCTGCTTCTTCATTTTTCTTTCATAGATCACTCAGCCCTGCGTTCATCTTCGCTCAGCCTGTTGACCCGCCATACTCCGGTGCCGACAAGCTTGGTCGACGCTGCATTAACATCTTCTTGGCAAGTCTATGACCCGTCCTTACTACCCATTGGCCACACCAAGGCATATTTGCCTGGGGGCCTTTGCTCGTGATGGGTCTACCACTTATCTAGGTGCTCATTCTAGCTGACAATTCTGCGACGTTGCCTCTACATTCGCTCTCGCCTTAGTAACTAGGATTCCGTTGTTCTTTTCTTTTCTTTTTTAATAAAAATTTTAGAGTAAGGAGACACTACTCCATGCCAAAGGATCCTACAAGCTTCAACCATAAATTACAATACTTACAGATTGGAAATTGCTGGCATGTATATATCTTCCTCCTATTTTAAATCAGATACATAAGATCTAGTTGAGAAAAACCATTCCATCATTTGGTCATTGCTCTACAAGAGTCTCTATGCTATTCAATGCAGTTTGCCTAAACCTCCAAGCCATATCAGTCCAGTTGTAGGCGATTATTTTATATATCGTTTTAAGATAAACGTTTTCCTATAGTTGGTTTTTGCCTTAAGTTTTTCCTTCAGGTATATTGTACTAAAAATCGTTCTTCTACTCAAGTTTGTCAAGCAAAGAAAATAGATATATAAGCAGTAGTAAGAGAATGATTATAATTGTGAAAATTAAAATTGATACACTTTTTGTAAACATTCTAAATAATTTTATTATTTTTTTTTGTTGTTGTTATTTATTTATTATTGATTGTAAATTTACAAACATGAATTCATTTTTTAGACATTAGGAGATCTTAATTAATTCATATCTTGGAAAGTCAAATTTGAAAATTTTGCTCTTTGTAATAAAAGTAGTGACGTGTTTGGTTTCATTTTTCTTTTTCTTTTTCTTTTCATCTTAAATTTTATTATCCATTTTCTTATTTATTTTCATATTTATTTATGTTCTTTAAATAATTTATATGGCACAGTTCTTTAATTAATTTCGAACTAAATTTAGTCAAATCATTTTTTATTACAATTATATTTGTTTTCAAACAATTCCATGAATAGTTTATTTAACTTTTATGGGAACAGTCCTTTTCAGGAAGATAGTTTTTACATAATGATTAAATTATATATATATATATAATAATAATAATAATGTAATATTAAATTATTATTTTATCAACAGTTATATAATTATCCTTTATTCTATAATATGTATGTTATATATAAAGGATACAAATTCTTATTTTAGTTGTATATATTGCTATTAGTCTATATCCTTTTTGAAGAACTAAAATCATGTTTGGTATGTTGAATTAAATTTATAGAATGATAATTTGGATTCTATTCCATTAATTACTTATGTTTAATAGACGGAAAGAATATTTTCTAAAATGTATATTTCCTTATGTATAAAAAAATAACCTATCTTCAAAAAGTGATGATAATAAGAGAAAAAAAATGGAATGAGAGAGAAAAAGATTAAAATATTTTATTTATTATTGATCAATAAAATAAAATAAAAAATATTTAAATTATTTATTAGTACATTAATAAAATTTAGTTCAAAATTTTTTATTACTAATTATTTATTTTTAAAAAAATTATTTTTAGGTTAAAATAATATTATTTTAATAATTTTATTCTTTTAACATTATTTTTGTTATTTTTTTCAAATTTTTATTTTATTCTTATATTATTTAAAATATATCAAATATAAAAAAATAATAAACATTTTTTTTCATATTATATTAAATATAATTTTAATAATAATATTTTATTTTTTATTTTTACTCTCGTTCCTTTGTTTACTAACAACAAAACAAAATTCTTAATTTACATGTGAAAGAAATGAAATTTATAACACAAAAGGGCCATTTATAAGTTAAACCATGTTTACTTGATAGAAAATACGTAAAATTAGAATATTCTTCCACTACCTACCTATGCTTTTGTTGGTGGGCCAAATATTACAGACCCCACTTGATGGATGTCAAGACTTCAAAGAACTTTAGTTTTCCATATTTGAATTGACACGACAATTGACATCACAAATAGCAATTAGGTCTGCGTTTGGACTTTCTACGTTAAAATAATAATAAAATTAAAAACACTCAACCTTATAATGAATTATATATGTCTCTTTCAACCTTACAAAAAAATATTTCAAGTTATGAAAAATTAAGATTACCTAATTTTTGTAAAAAAAATTTGTAGGAAATTTATCTAAAAACTATTTTTAAAAATTTTAATTTTTTAAAAATATAATTTAAAAATTTGTACTAAAACATATCAATTTTGTTTAAATTGAGATTCCTAAAATAATTAAGCAAAGTCCATGTAACCCGCACGAGAAAAGCCATTTGGGGATATTCAGTTGTGGCGTTGTCAATGGTCAGCTTCACTTTTCAAGTAAAAGTTTGTTTAATGTTTAGACAAAGAAACTTCTGGTGACTTTAGAATCTGCTTTTGGCACTTCAGATAACTACATATTTAAATCTAGATTTTGACTTTTGTTATGGACGAATTTTGTTTGTTTGTCCGGAACTCGTATTCAGCGTTGATCAAATTTGATGCTATCCATTTTATTAGCTCGCCACCGCAAGAGGACAACGCAAATCGTACACATCCGCAAAACGTAGAGGGGGTAGACGCCAATTCTGACCCGCAGATGGGGTGGGTCCCTTAGAAGATTCCATAAGCTCTATTTATTAAACTAAAATCATAGAAACAGAGAAGAATATAAAAATAAATAAATATCAAACTAGTAAATCCTGAAAAAATAAGTATAGAATCAAATTTGATAAACACTGATTACGAGTTCTGGGAAAAAAAATGTTTGATTCATAAAAAATGTCAAAACCTAGTTTTAAATATATAGTAATCTGCAGTGGCAAAGCCCAATCCTAAAGTCGCAAGAGTTTTTTCATAATTAATATATTTTTATTTTATGTAAAATATCTTTTAAATTAATTTTAATTCGATATTGGTTAAATAATTTTATACATTACAAAAAATCAAAAATTGAAATTTTTAAAATTTTTATCCATATTCTATGTGAAAAATGTCAATTTAAAGAATTTAATAAATAATAATATAATTATATAATTACATGAAATAAATGTATACTCTAAAATCAAATATAGCAAAGAAACAAATATGCTGAAAATAAATCTATTTGTATAGGCAAATACTTAGTATATATAATCTACATTGAAACTCAAATATTGATAAATTAAAATTAAAATCATGAAAATAAAGAACATAAAATAAATAAATCTTCTATTTTCTAATTTTTTTTTAACTTCAAAAGAAATAAAATAAAATATGAATAAATATGATTAGATGGAAAGATTAATACTTTTTTTTAACCTCTCAAAAATCAAAATTTTAAGAGTGTATGTTGTAGTGTAACAAAAAAATAAAAAATAAATTTTAAATTAAGTTAAATATAAATTTAAAAAGAAATTTAATTTATTTGGTAGTGAATCAAATATAAATTTAAAAGTGAGTTAAATATAAATTTAAAATAAATTAAATAAAAAATAATTATTTTAAAATATATCAAATATAAATTTAAAAATAAATTACTAAATAAATTTTCACATACAATTTATCGGTTTAATATAAATTTGAAAGAGCCTTTGCATATATTTTAAAAAAAATGTTTACATTTTTTAATGCACTAAGCCCACTGCTTCTCCGTCACCCATCTCATCTCCGCTTCTCCCCTCCTACCTACTGCCAAAGGCAACTCAATCGTTCTTCGTATCCAGAATCTGCTACCACAAAATGAGCCTCCCTCTCAGCAAACCCCAGAAGGAGTTCGTGATTATCGTGATGGGGGCCACTGGAACTGGGAAATCCACCCTTGCAATTGAACTTGCCAACCGGTTATCAAAGAGGTTCGAATCGAGCAGGGCGGTAATCCTCAACTGTGATAAAATGCAAATCCATAAAGGCCTCAACAAAACAACTAACAAAGTTCCAGTTCATAAACGCAAAGGTGTGCCTCACTATCTTCTAGACGTGGAAGAACCATTCGAAGACTTGTCACCCTCAGACTATCGCGCCATGGCTCAATCCCTCATCTCAACAATCAATAAACAAGGAACTATTCCGATCCTCGTTGGCGGTTCGAATTCTTGGATTCACGCGCTCGTGGTTGAAGAATACGATCCTGCCTCGAGCAGCTTTTCCTCGGACTTCAGGTACGAGATTTGTTTTCTGTGGTTGGACGTGAAATTATCTGTTCTATCGGAGTATTCATCGGAGCGGGTTGATAAGCTACTAGAGTCTGAAGATATACTCACAGAGTTGGCCAATTTCTTCGACCGGCAAGCGAAATATTTAGAGCTTGACTCAGAGCGCGGCCGAGGTTTGGGGAAAGCAATCGGGTTTGCAGAATTCCTCAAGTATTTCAAAAAATATCCGCCGCCAGCAGGACTGAACAGACAGTGGAAGGGGAAAGAAGATGTGGGGCGAAAGGCCGCATACGAGGAGGCTGTGTGTGCTGTAAAGGAGAACACTTCTCGATTAGTTAAGCGGCAGATGAAGAAGATTCAAGAGCTTAAAATTGCCGGTTGGGACCTACAGAGGCTCGATGCTACGGCGGCGTTTGAGGGGCGGGGGACGTCTAAGGAGGATGGATGCAGGAAGAAGTTGCTGGAACATAGCCTGGAGATTGTCGCCCCGTTTGTAAAGAAATGGATGAAAGAGAAAAAGGAAAAAGAGTAGAAATGGATTCAGCTTGAGTCAATCCTCGTGTGACTTATATATTTTCAACTATTTGCAGTAAGTTTCAGAATTGATGGAACAAAGAGGAGATCTGATTTGCACAATGTTTGTTTGTTGGTTTGTATTTTTCTTTTCTTTTACTGAAATATAGGAGAGAAGAGTGACCAGAAGAAACCTCTTTAGCGTTAGTTGATAGAGGAAGAAAATAGGGTAATGGGAGGATTCAAATCTGGCAAACATGTTTGAAGTTATAAATGACCCTTTTATATTATAAATTTCATTTCTTTCATGTATAAATTTCCTTAATTCTGGATGATAAATGAAAAACAAATTCGAAAAGGATAACTAATAGCAATATATGCAACTAAATGTTCATAAATAACAGTTTAGATCCTTTATATATAGGATACATATTACGGACACCTATAATCAATAATGGCTTGAGTGCATTTTACTCTCTATGAGTACAGGAAGTGCACCCTGAACATTATAGGAGCTCATGGCAGCATTGCATAGTACTAGTTCTTACTAGTAGTTCATCATATAATAACAAGAACATTGGAAATCTAACATTTCTAGGTTCATTCACACTTACAGCCACATTTCCAGCAGAAGTTATGTCCAAGAGAGCACTTCCCTGACTGAAACAAAGCAAAGTATTATGTTAGCAGAGTGGGGTGACTAATAATACTGAAACTGAGAAAGAGGAAGGTAAAATCTTGGATAATATGACACAGACAAAGAAGGAACATCAAGTTAAATTTGGAACAATACTGGAAGCATATGACTCAAGAGTTAAAACTTCAAAAGAAACACATGAACACAGATGATACCCTTGTCTCACGCCTTGTGTTTTGCATTTAGTCCGATACAATAATGTATTCAGGATAGCTAAAGTTGTCAGTTTCCAGGCTCTACTTATGCCAAAATCATAATCTCTGTATTGTTTAACAAGTCATCCCAATACATGTGAATACCAGCGCAAAAGTAACTCCCAATCTTTGATCACCAATGTAAATGTCTTCTGCTCCAGAAACTGAGGTAAGGCCAAGTGATCAGTTATATATATAAACATACAATACTAGTTTAACTGTTTGGAGAAGTTTGTATTTTCAATACATCATACAAGTATGAAAAAACAACTTATACAAAATGATTAGTAATAGAGTGAATTATATTCACTTCTCTTGACATGTGAAAAAATGACACTCGCACTTCCTCTACTTTCAAATTGAAACTGGAACTTTTCTTTTGAGTTTATAAAATTTACACTCACACCTCCTCAAATTTTATAAACAATACACTAACCTTTCTTATTTTAAGCTTTTAATAGCATTAATTTGATATTTTGATTATTTGTATTACATTGAGTTAAACTATTTATGACTAATTAAGAGTTTTTAAAAGAAAGAAAATGCATAAAGTATAAATTTTATTAACAATTCTGTGATTGAAGGAGAAATTTTTGTGTAACTTAAAAATTAAATAAATGTGAGTGTAATTTTTACAAAATCTCAAGGTAAATGATTTACTCTTAATAATATCATAACTTTTTAACCTGAATAGCTAATAACTCTTCTCAGAATTTAAAATTTCCAACACAGTAACAACAATAAAGTCCTGTCAGAATTCAATGTACATCTAGCTGTTAATACAAAATTAAGATAATTACTCATCTTCATGCCTGTATTATTATTGAGAACAGGATGTACTACATAGGAAAACTAGTAAATACTTCCCTAAATTCCTCGACTAGTTTGTCTGGATAGCACAAGAGAATTAATTATACTCCAGTCCTCCCACTTCGACATATTCTCTTTCTGTCAGTGTCATATCTTATCAAGATAATGAGATCATTTTCATACCGGACTAGGACTACTCAATAAATGCACAAGCCAAGCCAAATTCTAGTGGTCTTGTTGTAGTCTTTTTACTCAACAACAGGATGGTGCTCAAATTGGAGGAAACTGGGGTGGGGAGTGTAAAGTCAAATTCTCTTCTGTAGAGTTTATAGGCTCTCCATGCTTCCAAACAATTGCATCTCACCTCTTCCTATTTCACCTTACATGGGCTTCCTCATTGTGTTAGTATGCTACTCCTCAACTTAGGTCATCCTTCTGGCAACTTTCTTGATAAGGTTGTCATTTTCTTTAAAAGAAAGGGAAAGCTTGGTGCAAATTTACAATTCCAATCATCCTATGCCTTCAAACTTTCTCATGTATTGCTAATTTCAAACTAATTAACGTGTCCAGATTACACTATCATCTTGATTTTCATTGAACAGAGTCCCTAAGGTTGTAAGCATGTATTTATGTTTAAATAGTAAACTTCCTTGTTAAATGTCTCCAAGTAAAGAACCTGTGAATAGCTGTGCTGTAGATAAGCTCAAAAAAGGGCAAAAAAAAAGGACCAGGAATTAAATAAGCAGAGGAAAAAAAAATCCAATCAGGAGAATTCAAATTACGGAACCTGAGTTAAAACTTTTTTGTCAACCTTCAAAAAATGTGCAACCAGTTAAACTGCTTCTGCCTCTTACGCGGGAAGTTCACCTAAAACCACTGCGTCTACTGATTCTACACTTGTGTTTTCAATATGATAAAATTTATATTGATAGAATAATGACAAGCATAACAATTGCACTTATACTTGCATCATCTTAATGTTTTTATACAGAGACACAGCACTTTTTTCATAATATAAAGCTCATGCAAATATCAAGGTATATGCAAATAATCACAAAATAGAGCATAAAGTATATAAAAATGTAAAGAGTTAAGGAAAGAGATGAAAAAACTTTAAGATTTATTCTAATTTAACTTTAACTACTAAACCTACATTTTGTTTCCAAACTATAAGTTGAGATTTTTCACTATATCCACAAATTTATAATGGGTACTTGTGAGCCACTAAAATTCCTCAACTCTAAGAGTTGGTGCCAAAGGTTTCTCTTCCTCTTACAAGGATTTCTCAATCCTAAATTTCAAGGGACATTTCCCTTAAACTTTTCAATCAACAAAGTTGAGGTGGAATGTTTGGAAACAATATAAACTCTCACAAAGAGTGAGTATACAATTAAAGAGTAACCTAAGAAGGATGTAAAATCAAATAATCTGAAGAATCATTTTCATAAGTTAAGAAGCTATTATTTCTCCTTAACATCCCAATAAACTCTTGTATTTGTAGATTTTTGGCCAATATAGCCATTGAGAGATAACTTAGAAGTGATTGGTTATGAATGCATGATTTGCTTTCAACAAAAAGTAGCAATCAGCTGTTAGGGTGCATAACGGTTGACTAGTGTATGTTTAATGGCTTTGTTTTCAAATTTTAATATTAGATAGTCAATTGGTGCACGGAGGCAGTCTATTGGCTCAATTTCAGTAGCTATAAGTCGACTATCTAGACAATTAGTCAACTGGTATTACTGTTCTAACAATAGTCAAGTATACACAATTTTAAATAATAATATCTTTATTATTTTAACTCTGTTTTGGATAAATGGCCTATGTAACAACTTTAATTATATTCATTTCAAATGGTCTAGTTTTCTATGCAATAAGTTTCAATCTAAAAGGCTTTATCTTTCTTAAGATATGGATAAATCAATGACCAAAGATTAAAAACAAATTTTATTAAAAATTCATATCTTACTATCTTTGAATGCTTATCTACTGCATCTTTTTTTAGATTCATTTTGTGTGAATAATATATCATTGAAAAGCTATGGGAGTCTAGTTTTCAATGCAGTAGATGGCAGTCCAAGCTTCCTTGTATATTTTGGAACAGTGACCAAAGGTAAAAAAATATAGTGTTCTATAATCTTATCTCACTATCTTTTAATTCCTATGATCTTTTAAAAAAGAAGTAGTTTCGAGATAGATTATTGAGTTTAAGAGTTTTTAAATCTTTTCACATATGATTCTAAATCTGTGATACCTAAAGATTGATTTACCTTAAAGTTTTGAGATTTCTTAACCTAAGAAGTTTTCTTCATAAACTTTGTTAATGCAGCTAACTTTATATGTCTTCAATTATTTCTCTTTAAGTTTGGAGAAATATTTCTTTGAATTAAGTATGATATTGTATTTCATATTTCTTTATTTCAATGTTAACTATTCTACAAAGAAAAGTATTAACTTGCAAATCAGGTAGCTAATTCATGATATTATATAATATAAACAATTTTATCACACATATGAAATTTTTAGAAGCATACATCTAATTTGTAAAATATTTAACAGTTTGTAAAACTTATTGGATATATATTATAAGCAAGCATATTTCCTACTTAATGCATTTATAATTCTTGCATAGCATATAGTAATAAAAAAGTATGTTAACTAATATACTTGCAACACATTTGTTAATATATTTGTTATCATCAAAACTTATAACATAAAACTAGAGTTAACAGACTATACTCATTAAAAACAATAGCCTCCACTAGAATGGAGAAATAGTGATGACTTATGAGGTAGACTTGAGTGCAAAAGTAACTGCTTCACTACCTATACTTTCATAGCATATATAATGTTTTTAATAAAAAAACACAGGTCACCATACTTTTAGCAAAAACATGACATCTACATGATCGTAATGATGATGAGTGACAAAGACGCGCGACCAATCTTCTTGGCAAAGCAGTAACAACTTTCTGTAGCTGATAATTTAAGCAGCAATATGTCAGGATTTAATTGAAGAAAAGAAGGAAATTTCAAAACCAGATGATGAGAAAATTAGATACCATCTGCAGGGAGAGGAATGGATTCATATTCATAAGATATGGCAGACAAAACACCAAAATATGGATTTCCCTGTCCCTCAACAATCATACTGGCTGGTATAATTAATGGTATTAAGTTATCTCATCCATATATAGCAGTCAGCATTTGAATAACTCAGGTATCAAAACAGCTAAATATTTCTTTCTTCCGTTTCCATTAATTTCCTTCTTATTATACACACACAAACATTATATATATGAATCAATTAAACTTATTACCTCTTCATTGAATTCTGATAAACATCCTGGATCAACTATATATTAGAGCGTCTCCACAGGCAATAAAATGATTATCCTCCAAGCTTCTTGGAACATTTTCTGGTGCAAAAACCGCCAAGTTTTTTGTGTGAAATGGCTTAGCTGTCCTACTTCCCATAGGTATAAGTATAACACCAGGATTTGCACCAGAATTTAAACACAGTGAATTTGGGAGTGAAATAACTTCGTCATTCCACTTTGATTGTACATAAATATAAGACTACAGCAACAATCTCTGAATAAATAGTTTTAGACATTAGTTCTGAGGTTTTGAAAGTTAACATTACTCAATAACTAGCTCACCTGGTTAAGGTTCTTATCCTATTAACGTTACATAAAAGCAGGTAAGAATGTGAGTTTGCACATCTGCAAGTGAACACATAGGGTTAACAAATAAATCACTTATTAAATCTCAATTGAGATTTTTGCTAACGTTAGCACCAAAGGATAAGCCTTATTTTGCTAACGAAGCCCATTCCAGTTTCTCACTCACACGCCAATGTTTTCGAGACAAATATCGTAACCTGTACCCAAAAAAAAGAAGACAAATATTAAAAATAAGAATGGTTATTTTTTAATAGAAATTATGAAGATGATTATATTTGATTTAAACTGATCTCATGATCTGTATTTTTTTAAATTCTTTTTGGCCCATTTTTAAATAAAAATAATTGATGTCATTTATACATATCAATTGTACTAATTGTAAAAGAAAATATAATTGTGTAGAATTCCCCATTTTCTTGTTGGTGAATGAATGCAAGGTGTACTGCGATTGTATGGATCAAATGTTCAGTGGATTTGTATAGTAAAGGACCGTTTATTGAAGGTCAAGTCACAATAAAAGCCATAGAGAAAGAATATTTAGTAATAAAGAGAGAAAGTGAGGATAGTTAGTTAAGAAGTTGGTATTCACGTTATTTTTAAAGTCTCTAGATCAATGACTAGTGATGTCTAAGTAATCTCATACATCAACTGGTGACAGTTGCAAGTCACTAATTCGACCACTTGGACGAATTTTACAACTAGAGAATCAGATTTGGTTGTACTAATGTAGTTCAGTCACAACAATATTTCTCGATTTGTAGGTTTTCATGTAGCTATGGAATAGTCAAAGTCCTTGTTAGCGTTTTCATATGATGGGTTGAGTCTATTGAACTGAGTCAACCTAGTATAGATATTATCATAGGTCGTCAAAGATAATTTGTTAAATTCATTCTGTAAGAATTAAATCACATGAGAACAGTGAATATTTTTATAAGGTATATAGTAGGAGTGAAAAATGATTTGATTAAATTTAGGTCATAGAGGGAAATTAATTAAAGAACATAAATAATTACTGATAAAATAAATAAGAAAGTGGGTACTAAAATTTAAGAAGGAAAAAAGAGAAAAAGGGAAGGAAAAACGAAACCAAACAAAGCACTGTTTTTATTACAAAGAACAACATTTTTAAATTTGACTTTTAAGAATATGAATTAATTAAGATTTCTTGATGTCTAGAAAGTGGATTCATGTTACTTTCAATAATAATAATAATAACAACTCGTTTATAACACTTAAAAGAAGCTGACATTTTAATTACTTGAACTCTGAGTAACATCACAGCCTAAAGTATCAAATTTCACTTTTGGCCACTGTTTAACAAACTCTATATATCAACTCCAACATTGTGACTTTGAGAAATTCTTAGGTATAATTTACAAAAAAAAAAAAAATTAGTAGATGAAATTAATTTTGGTGAGATTTTCATATTCATTTTACCCTTTTCTTAGTGAACTACTAACTTTATTAATAAACAGATAACAACATGTTATAAAAAAAAAAGTGCCATGTCATTAGATCCATTAACAGAATCAGTGGTTGATCAAAAGAGACGGATTTTAAGAATATGGAATCAAAATGAAAATAAAAATAATTTAGAGACCAAATTAGGAATTAGTAACAAAATAAGATTGTACTCAATCATCAATCTAAATCACTAAGATAGAAACAAACCCAACAAGTAATAGAACAAGAAACCAAAACAACTTACCTTATTGAGAATTCTCTGACCAAGAAACACAAGACTTTCTGGGTTTGATCCAATGTAACATGAATCAGAATGCACATACTCATGCCTTTAATTTGAAGAACTTCTCCCACAAGGGTGCTTGAAACACGGGACCCTTTGTCAAGGACAAGACAGCCGCCTTGGGAACTCAATCAAATGGGTATTCTTGGATCTTAGGAGCCATTCAAGATCTCCATGAGGAGAGTGACCAGAATAATCCTGTTAAAGTTAGTTGAGAGGACGTGAATAGAATAAAGTTTTATTTCACTTTTTGTAGTGAAATTCAATTTAACTTTTAATTTTTTTTTGTTTAAATACATTTCTATGTCTCTTCCTAGTTGTTAAAATAAATTTAGTCGAAAATTTTAATAAAAAAAAGTAATACGTAGTAGTTTTCAAATAGGCTTTTCAATAATGTTCAGGACTAGCAAAAACTGACTTAAGGCCAAAAAAAGAAAAAAAGCTAAAACTGACTTGCTAAATCTCATGCACATTACTTAAAACAAAATACATGAATCAAATGAAATGTGCATTCTATCATCATGGACCAAAATAAACAATGATCTCTTAATGAGCTCAAAGTCAGAACTAATTATGATGAATTTCTGGAAATTCTAAATAAAAACTCAACCGAAAACATTCAAAGGGCCTCTGCCACCCTCTTTCAAAAGATCTATTTGCCAAAGTAATGCTGCTGATTGAAGATATTTTCAGAACATGGCACCTCATTGACATTTTTCAGCATCAATTTGTCTAGAATAGCCAGTGTGTTGTAGAGAAGAAGCCAAAAAAAAAAAAAATAACTTACAAAGATTATGATGATAGTTCAAAAACAAATGTGCAGTAATGGAATTTTGGAACCCTTGCCAATTTTGGAATATGACTTAGTTTTCAGTGATGCAAAGTCAAGTCTATGGTTACATGTCAAATTGAATTAAGAAGAGTTGAAACAAAAATGACTTTCGGTGATAATGCCTTCCTCATAACCTTTTTAATTAGTTTGAGAATTTGTGCCATCTTTTTCCTTCATCTCTACAACATCGTCTTCTGCCCAAACCAAACAAAAAGGGAAGACTTTATCAGATTAAACAAAAGAGGGAACTAACCAAAAAAAAAATTGAAAATTATCGTTATCGAAGCTCCATCTGCTAAGTCCTCGCTACTATTCCCTCCCTCTTTTTGTGTAGAAACATACACCCTGTAATAGTTTTCCGTCCACCATATTTTCCGGCCACCATATTTTCCGGCCACCATACTTACGAGTTGCTATGTTATTTTCTTTCAGTTGTTTTTTAATTGTTTTATTGTAATTTCTAAATTAGAATTATAATTTGAAAATTATGAGTTTATTTAATTATTTTTTGGATTTTTAATTATTATATTCATAAATAAACTATTTTTTTAATATTTTAGTTAATTTAAAAAGTTCACTGCGATCTGCTCAATCGTTATTTTTCACTGATTTGTTTATTGAATAATAAAAATTAAGTTTTTCAAGAGTGTATTTTTTGACTTAAAAAAATGATTGTCCAAGTGTCTAGCAGAATAGTATTTTTTGTGGTTATTATTTTGGTCCCACGCCTCGTTGCTATCTCGAAGAATAGTGACTTTACGTTAGATCAAGTCAAAAGCCAGCTCACTACTCCCACGTGAAATTGATCGTGGAACTACGAACGTGACTCTAAGAATAATTGTTGAATTAAGCGAGTTAAATGTTTATTATTAAATTAAAAATTATAATAATTAGTTTTTAACTTTATAAATTTATTCAAGTTTAATTTTAATTTTTTTTAATTTACAAATTATTATTTAAAAATATCAAATTTATTACATATTAATTTATTTAAAAATTAATTAATATGTAATGAATTTAACATTTTTATAGAGTAATAAAAATGATTAAGGTGTAATGAATTGTTAATTTTAGACAGTAGTTTATATATTAAAAAATTGAATGATCAAAACTAAATAAATTTATTGTTATCTTAGACAATTATTTGCCTACTATTGTACTCAATTGTCAATCTAATTCAGAAAGATAGAAATAAACCCAACAAGTAACATAACAAGAAACTAAAACGACTGACCTTACTGTAAATTCTCCGACCTTGAAACACAGCACTTTTTGGGTCTGATCCATGGTAAGATGGATTAGAATGCACATGAATTCAATAATAACCCTCATTCTGTCCCCAAAAAAAAAGTACCCTCATGCCCCTCGAAGAACTTCTCCCAAATGGGTGCTGGAAACGCAGTACCCTTCATCAAGAACAAGATGGCAACCTTGGAAGCTCGACCAAATGGGTATTCTTGGATTTTAGGAGCCATTGAAGTTCTCCGTAGCAACTCCTTATCATCCATATTATGGTGAACACTAGGGGGCTTGAGGTACTCCTTCAATCCTACATGACTGATCGAATTGGATATTTCTAGGTCTGGTGGTTGGAGAGAGAGGGAAAGAAAGAGAGACTGGAATTGCAGCCTTTTGAGATAGAAACTGATGAGGATTCCAGGGTAATACCGCAGCCCGGAAGAATAAGTTAGGAGAGAAAATGGAGGATGTAGACTTGATATAACGTTTTATTTTAATTTTGTTTTACTGTTTGTCGTGAAGTTTAATTTAATTTTTAAAATTTTTTTATTTAAATATATTTATAATATTTTATAATTTTTTTAAAATTTTGAAAATAAATTAAAAAATTAATAAAAAAAATATTAATTTGAACACACCGATGAGGATTTTGCTGAAGAGCTTGGAAACAGAGTTTATTGGGTACCGATGAGGATTTGAGCTCTTCATTTTGTTGTGAAAATAGGAAAAAGAAAATAAATTTTCAGGCTCTGTTTTATGGTTACGGGTTAGAATGTATTTGATTTGAAAAAATGTTTTTATTTTTTTATTTTAAAAATTTTTAAAAATATATTTGATTTGTATTTTTTATTTTTACCAAGTTACAAAAACAGTAAAATACTGTTTATATTAATTGATTTTATTCCATTACATACAATGAATTTATATTAATTACAAAAATGCCTCTCAAGACTTGAAAAGAAGTATTCCTACAAGCGAAGAGTTTTTGTAGGGATGAAAATACTTCAAAGAGAAGATTTTTTTTTTTTTTAATTCGAATAAAAATATTTGTGAAAGAAGGATTATCAACAAGATAAAAATTTCTCTAAAATGTGATGGCACTGCGACTGTGATTGAAAAAGAAGGAACAACGACCTCTTATAAGTGCAGACAGAGAGAAAGACAAGAAGGGTGGGAAAAATTAATGTGAGGGGGCCGCAGGCGCCATCAAGCCCCGTCAGCATGGACCTGATGACGCTGACGGCTTTGGATATCACTGGGCAAGGGAGTAGACCTTTTTTTTAAATTTTTTTTTTTGTGTGTGTCTTAAATGTTTGTTTCATCCGCTAACTGTTCAACAAGAAACTGCTGGTGGTTTTGGAAATTAACCTGCAGAAGTAGCTGATTAAGAAACAAAAATCATTTTGTTAGCAGGTACGTTACTGATTTCTGTATAATCTAAAATGACAAGGAACTTTCTGTGTACATTACTCTAGTACAAGCTATCTAAAGATTATTTAAACTTTAAAAAACAGTAAAAATACAATTAATAAAATTATTAAGGCTTTATCTGTTATCCTAACTAAAAAAAAAATTAAAGTATATTTAGTTTGCCTATTTTTTGTTTTTATTTTTATGAAAAAACATAAAATATGTTTGTAAAGTTAAAAAAAAATTTGAATACATTTTTTATAACAAGATAAAAACAGAAAACATCTAAAATATGTTTTCAATATTTTTAAAAAATAATTGGTGACGTTTTTTTAATCTTAAAAAAATATCATAATTATTAAAAAAAATTAAAATAATATCATAATTATAGAATATCAAATTTAAAAATTAAGTAACATTTATATCAATTAAATTTAAAAATAAAAATAAATAAAATTTTAACTTTATAAAAAAGTGTATTTTTAAAATAATGAAAATTTACAAATAAAAATATTTTTTTAAAATTAAAGATATAAAATAAAAATTGAAAATATTTTTACTCAAAACGCTTAAAAATACTTTGATAGTAACAAAAAAAAAAAAGTGTATATTGCAACGAAGAGTCAGGTAATTCGTTGTGGAGCAGCTGGTGTTTACTTGTTTTTACTTAATATGGAATATATCACTAATCTTACGTGTTATCATTTTTTAAATGAGGATAGAAATATATTTCTATGGTAATATGTGGCGAGTAATTTTTTTATTTATAAAATGACAAATTTTATTAAAAATAATGTTCAATAAAATTTCTAATAATCATAAAAATTTAAAATATAATAACAAATAAATATCTATAATTTCTCATTAAACTAGAAGTCAAATAAAAGCTTTACCGAACCTTTAAATTTTTAAGATAAAAGATCATTAACATTATCGTTGAAGTTGTGACAAAAAATACTCTCAATATGTGTTTGCTCTTTTATTTAAAGAGTGTAATTCACTTACCACTACAATGAACAATTGTTAGTATAATCACTTACATTTACTTATTAAATTAATTAGATTCAAAAAATTTTAAAATATCATAATATACCTAAATCAAAATAAACAAAACCATTGAACCTTCAATGACCCAGAGACAATAACACCTATTATAATAAGAGTAGACAAAACAATTTTCAATCTGTTTAAAAGAAAATAGATTAAAAAACATTTTTAAATCTAATGAAAAAAAATTATGAACTTGGATTATCTTGCTACAAATCTTAAACAAAACTTGCTTGAATTTGGGTTACCAAATACAATTTGTGTGTAGAAAAAATTGATAATGTAATTGAGATGAGAAGAAAAAATCGTTATTTATTTCATTTATATTAAATTAATTATACATAGAGTAACGTTTATTTGTCCGATGATAAATTTCTGCCCACAAAAGGACTAGAAGTGCGTATGTTGTGAAGTACCGTAGTCCCGGCAGATTCAAAAGCACCAGAACCAGCATTTTGGTGAAAGAACTCTTCAGCTTAGCAACTGTAAAAGAGTATAGGTGCAATTGCAAACCTAACCTTTGGATGAGAAAGGAAAACTTGGTTGTACGGAAATATTAAAATCCACAAGAAAAGAGTAAAATTTTCAAAATAAACACATAATATCAGAGATTCTGAAAGGACCAAGACTCTGAAGATGAGACTGTCCTTTTGGACCCCTTGCTCCCTTTTAGAATTAGTTATGCATTTAGTTTGTAGGCTATACAAACCCACCTGTTTAGTTCCTATTTAAACGGATAGGAAGAGTTTTTTTCGCTGTACATTTTGCCTAGTAGAAAAAAAAGGCTTTTTAAAAGAAAATACTGGCATATCTGTCCGATTTGACCAAAAACAAAATATCTGTTCAATTTGTTAAAATGAGGTGGAGTTTATTGAGCATATGGTTTGGTAGTGGTTTATCATGTTTGGTTCAAAGTTATTTTCACAAATTTTTTTAACAATTTAAAATTTCATAATATCCAATTATCCATAAAATGTAGATAACTTAATCTCAAGTGCACCTATAATTAAGATTTTTATTTTATATTCAATAATGTACATATTTTTTAACAGAAATTTAATTCAAAAATTAAAGAAAGTTAATTAAATTTTAATACCCATACTAAATATATTTCTTATTCATTACTTGGATAATTAATATTTGAATTTATATTGTATGGATAAATAAATCCATATCATAAATTAGAAATCTTTATAGCAAACACCATTTCACCAAATTCCATCTACCTTGAAGACCACTAGTTAATTAAGAGATAAAACTCTTCTTTGTTTTTTGATATTTCCTTCCCGTGTCTTTGAGTTTATTTTAAAACTAAAACTAAAATTATGATTATGTTTGACAAAAATAGCTGATAAGTTAGCTGAAAGCTGAAAAATTAATTTTTAGTTGAAAACTATTAGCTGATAGCTGAAAGCTGTTAAGTTAATTTATTGAATTAGAAGTATTTGATAAAATTAATTATTAAATTAGCTGATAAGTATAAAATGACATAAAAGTACATATTTATATAAAATTTATCATTTTTGTTAGTAATTATATTTTATTATGTAATTCCAAAAAATACAAGAATATAATTTGTTAGTTTTAATTTTTTTTCTCTTTTACTCTGTGATTATTTTTCATCAGTATTTTAAGAATATAAATTCACTCACTTTTAGGAAGTGTCGCTTGATTAATAGAAGAAAAGTGCACACAAAAAACTTGAAGATCAATAAATTGCATCAAGGGTCATGAGTATAATAGTGTTGGAATTTCAATAAAATAACAAGGATAAAAAATGAATAAAATTATAAAAGCTATAAGCTAATAGCTATAAGTTACTCAAAGTAGCATATGATAAAACGCTATAAGCTACCTAAATAATCTCGTTTATCAAACACTTTTAATTTGGTCAAACAAACTTATAAGCTAGTCAAATACGCTATAAGTTAACTTATTAAACTTGCCAAACACACTCTATATCTTTTTTACTAGGTGATTTTAAGGACAAAATTTAATTCGATGATTCTAAGATCACACTTTTTCTGTTTCTTCAACATCCACCTTAAATATTTGTTTCATTCGCTAACTTTCCAACACAAAACTGTTGGTACCTGGTTTTGGAAACCTTCCCAAGAAACTAAGATGATTAAGAAACTAAAAGAAATTTGTTGAAACTTAAAAGGAATGCAGATTTTGTTGTTATTGTTAGCGATGTACGTTACTGATTTAATGTTAACTGTATAATCTATGATGACATGGCATTTTCTGTGGACTTTTAGGACAACTTGAAAGTGTACATTACGCTAAACCTTAGCTGATTGTGGTAGTGACAATTATTTGTGTGAATGAAGATATATTACTCTACTGTTATCTTTCAAGATGTTAGTTATATATTTGAAAGATTAAGTATTTAGTCTATTAATAGTTTATTAAAATTTATACAAATATAGAGAACTAAAAAGCTATCACCTATTTGTTTAGATTAAAAAACAAACTTTTTAACTAAATTAAATACAAGTGAGAGTTTTTAGTTTCTCATTTATATAAATTTTTATTCTATCACCGATGAATCAAATACTTACTTATATTTAAAATTTCTTTTTAATCTTACATTCACTTGTACTGAACTTGTAACACTTATGTCTAGCACTTTAACCAAAAATAATAATAATAATAGCGTTAGAACAGAGCCTACTCGAAAAATTAGATGTCAAAATTTTTTTGAAAATAATTTATCATTAATACAAAATTTTTGCATATGATCAATCCAAAACTTAACCATTTAAGTTTTAAAGCAACGCCAATTATATAAACAGATTGGAGTAGAAATACGTAATGAGTGAACCTTTGGATTGATAAACAAGAGAAGAGTTGTGAAAATTTCTCCGTTGACGTTGAATGTCCTCTCGGTAACGTCCATGAAAGAAAAATTAGGATTTTTTTTTTTACTTATATTAATTTGTCGTGTGCCTCGCTGCAGGAAAAAAACTGTCAACAACTACTCCCACTTATTTTCAGCAATGATTTATTCAATGGCGCTTGACTTGGTAAATCATACCGTCAACTTTCCACCTGTGTTTATAAAATTGAAGCATATAGTAATACTCTTACTAACGTCTATCCTCCATCCCAGTCGATCGTCTGTTCCCCAGTGAAACTTGTCAGGCTCTTTTCTTAACTATGACTTTCCTTTATGCCCTCAAAGTCTTTAACTTATGTTTCCAACGTTCATTTAATTCCTTTTCCACTTGTTTATGACAACGTAAACATTTTGATTAAGCTTGGATTGCTTCTTCTTCTTCATCTGTTTCTATTTCTGCTTCTTCTCCTTCTCTTCGTTTTTATTTTTTGTTTTCTGAGTGATGAACTCCCAGCTTCCTTGTAGGCTCCTTCTTTTTTAAGTTATTTTAGGTAGTTATTGGTACACAAAATTTTAGTTTTAAAAACCATTAAAAGAAATACTTTAAAAATATTTGATTATAATAAATATGAAAAATATAAATCATATTTATCTTTATTATGTGTGTTTTAAATATGAGTTAGGCTATTGCACTACTAGAAAAAGGAGATTTAGAGACGGAAATTAGAGACGGAATAATTTCCGTCTCTAACAGAGACGGAAATAGAGACGGATTTTAGAAGTTAGAGACGGATGAAAATTTTTGTAATTTAGAGACGGAATTTAGAGACGGAAAATTTCCGTCTCTAAAAATTCGTCTCCAATTCCGTCTCTAAACTCAGTTAGAGACGGAATTTGAGACGGAATATTCCGTCTCTGACTTCAGAGAGAAACAGAGACGGAATATTCCGTCTCTAAATTCGTAAACAGTAGAAAAAAAATTTTGGAGACGGATTTAGAGACGGAATTTCAGAGACGGAATATTTTCCGTCTCTAATCTATAAATTGTTTATATAAATTTTTTATTTCTCATTTTATATCTAATTTTCAAAATAATATTTAAATTATTAGTAAAATTAACTAGAATTTAGATAATTTTTGAAAAAATTTAAGTTCCGTTTAATTTGTAGAAATAAATTGATGGAATGAAAATCAAAATTTTCTTATATTAATTTATTTTGTTTGTTTTATATAGTTGACTATAATTTTTATTTTCACGATATACATATTCTCTTCTATGAAAAAGATGATTTTATCTTAAAAAACTTCTAAAAAAAGAACAAGTAAAATGAAATATAAAAAGAGGTTAAAAGATATAAATGATGAATAGATATATTTTATTAATATATTTTATTTTACAAATTTTTCATATTTACTTTCATTTAACATTTTTTAAAATTGATGAGTAGATATATTTTATTAATATTATAAAAAATGATTTAATAATTTTAAAAAGAAATAAACATTTATGAAGAATAAAGACATATCTTCATAATAAATATATGTACGCTTAATTTTGAATATAATATAATTTTGATCACAATGATTATGTAGTATATAGTATGTTCGTATATGTGTATATATGTATGTATCTATACATACATACATACATACATACAGATATATATAAATTGTGTATATAAATTTTTTTATCTCTCATTTTATATCTAATTTTTGAAATTATATTTAAATTATTAATAAAATTAGTTAGAATTTAGATAATTTTTGAAAAAATTTAAATCCCGTTTAATTTGTAAAAATAAGTTGATGGAATGGAAATAAATATTTCCTTACATTAATTTATTATTTTTGGTTGATATAATTGACTATAATTTTTATTTCCATGATGTACAGATTCTTTTCTATATAGGAGATGATTTTATCATGAAAAACTTATAAAAAAGAAAAAAGTGAAATGAAATAAAAAAAAAAGTTAAAAGAGATAAATGATGAGTAGATATATTTTATTGTAAGAAATTTTCATAATTACTTTCATTTAACAGTTTTCAGAATTGATGAATAGATATATTTTATTAATATTATGAGAGATAATTTAATAATTTCAAAAAGAAATAAGCATTTATGAAAAATAAAGATATGTCTTCCCAATAAATATATGTAAGCTTAATTTTGGATGTAATATAATTTTGATTAATATATATATATATATATATATATATATATATATATATATATATATATATATATATATATATATATTTGTGTGTGTGTATAGGTGTTTATTATTAGAAAATAAAAAAATATGAAGTTAAAAGAGTTAAATGAAATTTTCTATGAAATATAAGTGTATTTTAAATCGTATTTTTTATATTTTATGTCATAGAATACTATTAACAAATTAAAAAAATATTATTTTATCTGTAATTACCATAGAAGAAGAAATTTTTATAGAAGAAAAAAAAAGCTCACGCCAGAATTTGTTTTAATCGTATTTTTAAATAGAAAATAAATTTATAAATAAACAATTTTTTTAAAAAAAATTTGGATTATTTTCTTTTTGAATTTATTGTAATATATTTTTAAATTTTAATATTTTGAACAAATTATTTAAGAAATTATATTCTTTAAAAATTAAAAAGAAAATAAACTTAAGAAATATAAAAATTTGTTAAAAATCTGAAATTTTCATTTAAATATATAAAAAGTCATTTAAAATATTTATTTTATTAAATTAAATTTAAACTTAAAAATAAATAAGTAAAAATACTTCAAAATACAACAAAAAAGACATATCTTTCTAATAAATATATGTACGCTTAATTTTCACTACTAGAAAAAGTTTATTTAAAGACAGAAATTAGAGACGAAAATATTTTCGTCTCAAATAGAGACGGATTTTTAAATTTAGAGACGGATTGTAACTTTTGTCCAACAGAAACGGATTTAGAGATAAAATTTTTCTATCTCTAAATCCGTCTCTATTTAGTAAAATACTTATTTAAAGATATAAATTAGAGACGGAAAATTTTCGTCTTTAAAACTTCTGTATTCCGTCTCTATTTGTTAGAGACGAAAGTCATTCGTCTCTAATTCTCAAATTAAGATGATTAAATATTTATCATAATTAAAATTTTCAAATTCAATAAGTAGTTCAATAATTTTTTAACTTAAATGATTTATAAAAATTAAAACTAATTTTAACAACAAAATGATATTCAAATTAAAAATAATTCTCAAATTAAGATGATTAAATATTTATCATAATTAAAATTTTCAAATTCAATAAGTAGTTCAATAATTTTTTAACTTAAATGATTTATAAAAATTAAAACTAATTTTAACAACAAAATGATATTCAAATTAAGACAATTAAATATTTGTAAAATTATATAGAGAAATGTGAAACTTATGCTAAATTTATTAAGAACTACCTTTTGTTAAAAATTTATAATCACAACAAAACTACTTTTTGTTTTATTGACCCAAAAAAATATGTTTTGCTTCCTTAGAGTATTTTTTGTAACATATGCACATTTTTAATATAATACATAACTAAATATTTTTATTTTATTATTTTTATTGTCAAATGTATAAAAAAAAATTTTAGTGAATATATGATTATGACATTTAAGTTTTAAACATCGTGCAAAATTTTTTTCCCAAAATATAATAAGAACAAATTTCAAAGAAGAGTTTTATGTATATATGTATATATACACAGATACATATATGTATCTGTATATATATGTATATATATATATATGTCTTTATATATATATATATATGTAGTACAAATACATATATATATGTATATATACACATATATATATATATGTATATGTACATATACATATATATATGTATATGTACATATATATATATGTACATATACATATATATATGTATATGTACATATATATATATGTACATATACATATATATATGTATATGTACATATACATATATATATATATACATATATATATATATATATATATATATATATATATATATATATACATATATATATATATATATATATATATATATATATGTATATGTACATATATGAATATATGTACACACACACACACACACACACACACACACACACACATATATATATATATGTACATACGTGTATATATATATATGTACATATGTGTATATATATATATATATATATATATAGAGAGAGAGAGAGAGAGAGAGATATATATGTACATATATATATATATGTACATATCTCTATATATATATATATATATATGTACATATATATATATAAAAGTTTTATTGCGTTAATATATATATATATTTATCTATTTAATAATCACACAATATAATCATTTAATTTAAATATTAAAATAAATTATCTTATATATTTTTAATAAATAAAAATAAGTATTTATTAAGAAATATAGAGACATACTTAATGGTAAAAGAAACAAAAAATGTGAGTCGAAATTATTCTAAATCTCTTCCTATGCAAGTCAGCTCAAGTAATGTATTAAGAGTATCACCAATGGCGATACCCATTCAAATTGCTTAAGTGGATCCCATAAGTGGCATATCAACATTTTTTCTTTTAAGCAACCCTACAATATTTTAAACAACTCTGCACTCCAATGATGTAACTTTTAAAAATTCACTAAATGGATTTCACAAGTTATCTCACATCTTTATATTTTATTTATTTTTATTTTTATTTAAAATATTAATTTATTTATATTTTAATTTTAAAACAATAAATACATAAAAAAATTTAAAATATATTAAAAATAATACAAATTTATTTCAAGTAATATTTTTTATAACAATAATTAAAAATTATGAAAATACATAACATACAAAAAAAATTTAAAATATATTAAAAATATAAATTTATTTTTAATAATATTTTTTATAATAATAATAATTAAAAATAATAAATTTTTTAAAAATAGGACATAATTTATAAAATAAATTAAAATTTTGAATGTAAAATCTTTAAAATAAATATTGAGTAATTTGTAAAGGTAATGGGACAATTCTAATTTTTCATTTTTTTCAACGTAATATTGCTATTCATTTTGAAGTATTTTTTTTTCTATCTTTAACTCCTAATCAATTCTTAATTATTTATTCTGATTACTTTTTATTAAAATTTAAATTTTCTATTGACCAATGCATCTGGAAGCTTCAAAGCTCCTTTCTCCATGCCATTCTCGTGATTTTCAATTTCTAATGGCTGTGATGCTTTCATGCCATTTTGCTTCTGATCTCTCAATAATCGATTCCACAGCTTCTTCCTTTTTCCATGCCATTCTGCTTTCAATCTCCAAAGCTTCTTCCGACTTCGAGTGTGATGCTTTCTTTCTCTCTCTAATGGCTGTGATTCTGTGTGGGTTTCTCATTTGGTTTTGCGCAGAGATTCTTGTCGAGCCTCAGTAGAGATTGTTCTTCCTTTTTCCAGGTGATTTTGGATGATATTTGGTTTTGCTGATTTTGGATAATGTTCATTCTTTTTCTTATTCGTTCTTCCCCTGGTCTCCCATAGCTTCAAGACTTGGTATCCAAAGGCTGTCTTTTGCTGGAGTCGAAATTGTTGTGCGTGGAAACTCCGACTGGGCACGACGTCTTCACATTGAAGGAAATCGGATTGATTTATTTTCTGAAGTTGGTTGTAATTTCTGGAGTTGAAATCGTTTTTTATTGTCATTTTCTTGGTTGTGATTTTTAGTTTTTGGTTGTGATTTCTAAAGGAAATCGATTTTCCCATGGTTGATTCTATGTTTTTGGAGATGCTCTAAGTAGTCCTATAGTATAAAATCCCATAGATCAGTATTTTCTCGCCTTTCGCTGAAAACCCTAAACCCTATTAGTATTACACCTTCAAATGCTCGTTTCTCTTCCTCTATGTACCGTCTGCCGATTTTTCTCACGGTTTTAGGATTTCGGTCTTCAATGGCACTTTATCTACTTTACGAATCTGCTTCTGGGTATGCTCTATTCCATGCTAATGGCCTTGATGAAATAATGCAGAACACCGAAGCGGTTATTAACTTCGTTTCGGACTTGAATCGGTTCGGGAAGGTCGTGCAGCTTACAGCTTTTATTCCTTTTGTGTCCGCTCTTGATGCCCTCAAGCAGTGCAACTCGGTCTCTGAAGGTAATTACCCCCAAGTTCTGAACTTCTATTCTCAGAATGAATTTGAAGCTTCTAAATGTTTAGTCATTGTTAATTTGTTCAAAATTATTATTCTCTCCACGTATTTCTATGTCAACATTGGTTTGTGTTCGCGAAAGTTTATGAATTGCTAGTGTATTATGGCGTTATGACTGTCTTTGTAGTCGTGCTGCTGCTGGGTCTTATATGAAAGCGCTATATCTAAATATTGAGATTCACTTAATCTAAAGTTGTATTAACTGGGGTGACTTCATTCCCTTATTCCTTTTTTTTTCCAGCATTTCAATTGTTTGCTGAAGGTCAATGGAAAACTGATGTTAAAACGTAATGTTTATAGAGTCCTTGTTTTCTTCAGAGTATCTTGTGAGTCAAATTTTCCTAAGCATGCAGCTTTTATAGCTTTGGGTTATTTTTCTCATCTTCGAGAATTGAGATTTGTCAGCATCTTCAACCCCATTTAGTTGGTCGTAAAATATTTATTCTTCTAAAATTGTGATCATATTTCAAGGTTCTACGTTTTTTCATTATTTTCTCCCTTTGTTGGGTTCTCAAAAGCAGACAAGATATTGAGAGCTAGAATCTTAGGTTAATGATGGATTTTTAATTTTTCTGAGAGTTTAAAAGACATAACTGTTCCAAGGAACTTCATTTTACTTAGCTTTGTTGGGGTTGAAATTGGGATTTGTTGTTCTTCCCTAATAACATGTTTTGCTGGTCCTTTTTGCACACAACTGAAATTTGATGGTTTAATTTGTTGTATAAAATGTTCATTTTTTAAATTTCAATTATTTTCGGTTTCAGGCATATTGACTGATGAACTGAGGAGCTTTCTGGAGCTTAACCTCCCTAAAGTTAAGGAAGGTAAGAAGCCAAAGTTCAGCTTAGGTGTAGCAGATCCTAAGATTGGTTCACAGATTTCTGAAATGGCTAAAATTCCTTGCCAAAGTAATGAGTTTGTGGGTGAGCGGCTTCGTGGTGTGCGGCTTCATTTTGATCGGTTTATGACGGATATATGGGCTAGGATCTCAAGCACATTATGTATTAACAGCAAGTTCTACTTCTCAGTCTTCTGCTTCTGATGGAGTTTCAGAAGAACGAGCCATTATGAATGCGTGAATTGATGCTTTATCTACATGGCTAAAACAGAGTGAAGATGAAAATTTTATGTTAAAGCTGCTGATGGATCATGGCAGTTTGTGTTATTTATGTATGACTGTGTTATTATGTATGATTTTGTTATGTATGACTTTGTGTTATGTATTATGATGCAAAAGTGTTATTTATGAATGATGATAGTTTGTTATTTACATGAAATATTTTTGGATGATATATTGGTTTGGTTTCTGGTTGTATTGGTATGGCATTATTTAAAAATTTATATTGTTAAATTTCTGGCGTCAGAGACGGAATTATTTCCGTCTCTGACTATTTCTACGTATTAGAGACGGAAAATTCCGTCTCTGAGTTCAGAGACGGAATTTTCCGTCTCTGTCAGAGACGAAAATTTAATAAAAATTAGAGACGGATTTTTTACTTTCAGAGACGGAATTTTCCGTCTCTAATTAGAGACGGAAATTTGTATTCCGTCTCTAAGATTTAGCGACCGCAGTTTTAGAGACGGAATTTTTTTCGTCTCTGATTCCGTCTCTAACAGTGTTAGAGACGGAATTTAGCCTGTTTAGAGACGGAAAAATTCCGTCTCTAAACCGAATTTTTCTAGTAGTGTTGGTACTTTTAATTGCCTATTCACACTTTTTTATTTTAAAAATATACATAATTTTTTTAAAAATTAAGAATATACAGTAAGTTACTATCTACTCACTTAGTTAATGTCGTTATTATACTATTCTTCCTTCTATTACCAAAATATCTTTTATGAAAATAAAAGTTTTGTTACAACCTAATCTAAATATTTATTGTTTATAAACAAAGAAACAGATAATTAAAAAAAACTAAAAAGAGCACTCCCTTAAAAAAAATTCTTTCATTGCCCTCTAATACTAATTATTCTTTTCGAATTATATGGTTAATATTATTTTAACATATAATAAAAAACTATACAATGATAATAAAAGATTTTACATTTATTTACTTAACCTAGCAAATACTTGTATAAACAAACTCAATCACTAATTAAGTGTGACAAAATTCATTTATAACTCATAGGGCTACACTAAGGGAAGGCATAAAAGAAAGTAGAGGTCTATATTTGAAATACAATACATCAAGTGTGTAAGATAACAGTGCGAGAGAGATGGAAGATAGATAAATGCATTATGAGGTATTTTTATTATTGTGAAATGGTTTGAATTATTAAAATACTAACTTAGCTAACTAAGAAAATTGATTAACTTTTTTTTATTGTATTTTACCAACAAAGAACTTATTTACAAAGAAATAAATTAAGAGATTAATATCACAAGATATGTGAAGGAAAAAGGAAGAAAAAACAGTAGAGGACAATGTAGAAGACGAATGATGATTTAACAGAGTTCTCTTTTATTTCTTTATCTGTTTTTTTTTCATAAAAAAAATAAAACATTTATTTTTATTTTTTTTGATAGATTTATATTTTTTTTTCATAATAGAAGAGATGATATTCTAGTAAAGAAATTAATCAAAGGAGGAGAAAGTATCTTAAATTAACTATTTTATTCTCATTTTTTAAATAGAGTATACTTTTATAGTAAAGGAAAGTATTATAAAACAAAGCATTAATCATGATAGGAGAGAGCCATTCTTATTTTTAGAATGATTGTATATATTTTTATAATGAAAGAAAGAACTATGTAATAAAAATATTAATCAAGAGAGATGAAAGTAATTTACTCTTTTGTTAAATGCCATTAAATAAGTTTTTTTAGTTAGATAACTTATTGATTCGTCATTCAATTATTCCCTATACATTTAATTAATTTTTTAAATATGCTTTTATATTTTAAAAATAATTTTAAATTAGATACTCATTGTAAAAATTTGTTTTTAATTGAACTGATAAAGTTACGTCTAAGTTTTAACATCTTTAGTTTATCAATAGCTCAATATTTTGAAAAGTTAAGCTCTTTAATAGTTATTTTTATTGAGATTCATACATATTTATTATAAAATATATATAGATATACATAAAATATGTCAGAGATGTAAAATTTTAAAATTTTAAAAAAATTTCAAAGGAAGAGGAACAATATTTTCAATTAAAAAGAAGAGAAGCCTCCCAAGACAAAAACAAATCTCATAAAAAAAGTAATAAAAAAAAAATATATAGAATAAGAATTTAAAGAGAAGAATCGTATCAATTTCAATTTGGGTGAATTTTTCTGTAGTGTTAGGATTTAGATATCTCTTTTTTTTTTTTCTTTTTTTGATAAAGGCTTGATGCATTAATACAGAGCTACAACAAGTCACTAATCAGTCTTAATATTGAGAGACATGAGAAAATAAATACAAAATTATCTAAATCCAACTTTCAAGGATATCAAAATAAAAAATAATAATACTATGAATAGAAAAAATAGAAATAATACACTTTTCAAATAGTAATATAATAAATATTATATCTCAAAATTTTATAGGTACAGTAATACAATAACAAACAATAAATAATAAAAAAAACAAGGATATTTTTTTGAAGAGACACTATATCTTTTAGGGGTGAGCACAGTCGGTTTTTGGTCGGATATAGGCATAAATTCCACCTGACCGTACAATAGTCGAGTTGAAAAAATTTCATCCGAACTTGACCATGACTTAGGTAATCCAAAAAATTTGGGTCTCATCGAGTTTTTGGATTTCGGTTGGGTCACGAACCACATCTTGGTATCTTTAGTTCAACTTCAAAGAGTAAAGACTCTCAAAAAGAAAAGAAAAAAAAAGATGAGTAAAGAGAAAGTTGGAAGCATACAAATCAATAGATCTGAAAAAACAAAGTAAGCATACCAATGAATCTGGAAAAGCAAAACAAACATTTCTATGATCTGTTGCTGGAGAGAAATAATCATTAAGAAGAATGCCACAGGCTGTAAATCGAGCAACAGAATAAGAACACTGAAGAAAGTAATGGAAAAGTAAGCTGTCAGTTCGTCATTGGAGAAGAAAACAAGACAAGAACATCATTGATTGTGATTTCAGCCTTGCGAAAGTCTTTGGAAGACTAAAGAGGCAAGAGGTACGATGAGACTGGGAGAGAATCAGAGGCTGAGAAAGTGAGAGACGAGGGTTTGCGTGAAGGTTGACATGAGAGACACAGAGGCCAAGAGTGAGAGACAATGGTTGTTTCCAAAGCTAAGACTAGAGGTTGCAAGAAAGGGAGAGAGAAGAGAGATGAGGTCGCGAGAGGCAAAGAACATCTGGAGGCTACGGGAGAATGAGAGGGGTTAGGGTTTGATGTTGTCATATATGAGGGGGGAAAACAACATCATTTGGCTTTTCTTTTCTAAAAAAATAGAACTTTATGTAGCAAGTAGGATTCGAACTCGAATGTCTCACAATCACAATATGCCCACCTCACCACTCAGCTACCACAATGGTACATACAATATTCAACTTAAGTTATTTATATTATCGGTCAGATCGGTTACATCGAATTTAAATACTCTCAACCTGACCCAAATCAATAAACTTGATTTTTTTTAAAATTTCACCTTATTAAACACACCAACCCAATTCAATCTATCCGAAATGCTTATTTTTACTTGAGTTCAAGTGGGTTCTAATGGGTTGAGCGGGTTATGCTCACCCCTAAAATCTTTCAATCCTCTTTGAAAATTAATTATTTTCAATATTATTTTCTAATGTGGATATAGAGTTGTGGATATAGTATTTTTTTACTTAGATTTGAGCACAAAGTTATAAATTTAAATTCAAAATTATAGATATTACTATAAGAGATGCAAAATCTTAAAATTCTATTTTTTTCCTTTAACACTTTCTATATAAAAAGTAAAAATCTCTCCACACATTTATTTCATGAATTTACTAGATCTTTACAATTTATTCCATGAATTTAAGTCATTGCACAATTTAGTCATCGAATTTATTAAACATAAGACAATTTAGTTTTTTTTGTTATCTCCACACTAATTATTTATTGATGTGGTTCATTAAGTGCCTATATGACACCATAAATGCCAACTAACCATGTCACATCAGCGTTGATTTTATTAAACAAAATAAACACATAATTTAATCCATGAATTCAAGTTATTATATAATTTAGTCTTCGAATTTATCAAATATCAAACAATTTAGTCATTCCATTATTTTTATCTTAATCATTTTCTAATGTAACCCGTTAAATGCTTACATGGCACATTAAATGTTAACTAATCATGTCACATTAGCATTGACTCATCCATAAACTTTCAAAATGAAGTTGTTCCCTCAACCTTATACAATATTGTTTGCTTCAAGTTGTTGAATTAACTATTGTATTCACTTTGTAGGTAATGGAAACCATGGAAGTATTCAAAGAAAAGGGACACTATTGTAAATATATTTATAATTTAATAAAAAATTTATACATTCAATCAACTATGTAGCAGCAGAGTAACAATATATTTCACAAGTTAAAGCATTTTTTTCTCTTTTTCCAAAGAAAGATAAAGATATATCTCAAGTAAAAGGATCTGCAAAAAAAAACATCTTATTAGAATATACAGCAGTATTCAAAGATGATTATGAGGGCTAATTAATACATATCAACTAGAAACATTTTAGTATTAAAATACTTAAATTAGAGCAAAAATTATAAGAATTAACACATCATTAAGCAATAAAAGATTGAAAATATAAAAATCACAGCATTTTCTTGTAGTCTAAAATATGTAAAGTGCCAAGTTGACCATCATCACGTTTGTTAGTATCACAAATTTTAGAATAACTTTCTTATTTTAAGTCATAAGAAACTTATTATAATAATTTTGTAGTACTAGAGTGTTTTGCGGTATTGTCATTTGAAATTAAAAAGGGAGATTTTTCGGGAGAGAAAAGGAAACATAAAATGAAAACGAAGTATTTTAAAGTTTTTTTAAAGTTAAGTCAATACTAATGTAGCATGATAAGTTGACATTTAATATGCCACGTAGAGGCTTAATAAGTTACATCATAAGCAGTTAGAATTGAGATAATAAAATGATTAAATTATCTTATTTTTAGTAAATTTAGATACTAAATTGTGCAATAACTTAAATTCAAAAACTAAATTGTAAAGATATAATAAATTCAGAGATTAAATTGTGTGTTTATTTATTTTTAAACTAAGTTAGTGTTGATGTGGCTTAGTTGGCAGTTAACGGGTAACATTATAAGCAGTTAGAATGGAGATAATAAAATGATTAAATTATTTGATTTTTAATAAATTCAGATACTAAATTGTGCAATGAATTAAATTCAATGACTAAATTGTAAAGATATAATAAATTTAGAGATTAAATTGTGTGTTAATTTTTTTTAAACTAAGTCAATATTGATGTAACATAATTAGTTGACAGTTAACGGGTTATATTATAAACAGTTAGAATGGAGATAATAAAATAATTAAATTATCTAGTTTTTGGTAAATTTGGATACTAAATTGTACAATAATTTAAATTTGAAAACTAAATTAAAAAAATATAATAAATTTAGAGATTAAATTGTATATTTTTTTAAAAACTAAATCAGTATTGATGTGACATGATTAATTAATAGTTAACGAATTATATCAGCAAACAGTTAATGTGAAAATAAGAGAATTATTAAATTATTTAATTTTTAATAAGTTTATAAAATAAATTATATATTTATGCTAACTGTATCTGCAATTTCTATTTGGACGAATTTTGTGTCACGTTAGGATTGGGTATCTCTGCTAAAACTAGAAGGGCAGAGTAAATGACTTGTCCCCTCCATCTACCACATTCATATATAAGAAAAAATATATCAAATATTAAAGTGTATAAACAAAAAAAGTAAGATAAACAAGTCTTATAAATTTTAAAAATAAAAAATTATTATAATAAAAAAATAAAAATATTTTTTAAATTTTAATATATTAAATATTATATTTTAATATTTAGATACATAATTAATACACTATATATATAAAAAAAAGATATATCTTTGGAGGAATAACACACTTTTTATTTTTTTTATTCATAAATTTAATGTTATAAATCTATTTTTTTTATTTATAATTAAGCTTAAAATAGTATATTTGAATTTAATATTATAAATATAAAATAAAAGAGATGTATAATATTGAAATCTCTTTTTAAAAAAAAGGAAATTTTTTTAAAATAAATAAAAATAAATAAATAAATAAAGAGAGACAGAAGAGCGGAGGAGGAAGAAGTCCCAAAACTGATGCACCTTCGGTGAAGAGGAGAGAAAGGGGTGAAGGCTCGACTGAATTACAAATAGAAGTAACAGTGATGTCTCCTTCCTTCTCGAGATGCTGCAATGACTTGTCCTCTGCTTAAAGATGATGACATGACTTTTTTTTTCTTGGACTGGCAAAAGCAAAAACATACATCCAGAAGGCCCCTAGGACCTGAAATACGACAGAGACACGAGATGCTAAGGACACTCTTGCATCAGCTCTCTCTCAGAAAGCAGCCCATGTAACTTCAACCCAGCCCACGTAAGTTCCGCGTGATCACAAATAAAATAAAAAAATCATAAATAATAAATCTATCCCTCTTCCCTTTTTCTCGACTATTTTTTTGTCAAAAACAATTTATTTTATATTTTAATGTTAAAAAATAAAAAATATCCTCATTTGATTTTAAATCATCTGTAAACGCCTTCTTTAACTTTTGAAAGTTAAAAATATCTATCTCAATTTTCAGTTATCAACGTTTAACACGTGTCCATTTTTCATATCAAAAGTCATCACAGTTGTTTGTCTTTTTTTAATAAAATATAATTTACTATTGTATATGTAACTTAAGTTATTTTTATTTTGCTATCATATAATTCGAAAGTTAAAAGTTTACTACTTTAAAGTTTGCTCATTTAGCAAAACGCTGCTTTGTATTTTAATTTTTTAAAATATTAAATAAAAATTTCCAAATAAAATATGATTTCTCCCAATTTCTTTCAATTTCCTTTAATCCTATCTCAACATTCCTATTTCTCTTTTTCTAATTATGTCCCACACTCTCAAAATGATTGACCCATTCTTGATTCCTATTTGATTTCTTAATTTTCCTAAATTTCTCCTAATTAATTAATTCTATCTCGAAATCTTCTTTCCAACCGACTCTCTCATTCTCAAATTCTTGTCACATCTCAAATTTTTTTCTAATCATTTAATCTAATATTCCTAATTTTCTTAAGTTTCTTTTAATTTCATTTTTTTTTTCTGGACGGGCTTTTAATTTCATATTAAAATCACTTCTCTTCCCCATCCTCAACTTCCTAAATTTGTACCCCAACTCCTAATTTTTACCCACGCTATTCAATATTACATCCTCAAATTCTTCAAAAAATTTCAACTATATTTCAAAAGTTCCTAATTTCTCTCTTTCCAACTCCTAATTATTCGATTTAACATCTTAACCTCTGCCCCATCCCTATATTCACCGTTCAAAGTATTTTTTAAGAAGATGTAACGATTTTTATTTGATATTTAACAAAATTAAAACAAATTATTTTATGTTAACAGAGGAAACCCCAAAATAACAAAAAAATTAACTTTTAAACTACATAATAATAAAAATAAATTTAAATTAATTCAAAGGTAATAAACTAAATAATTTATCTTTTATTTTTTGTCTTTTATTCTTAAAGTAGAAAGTTTTGTGCTAGTTTCAGTGAATTTGAATAGTATAAGATTTTACTGGTTTTTGTATGTAGTCCTTTCTTGATTTGATTGAATGTGAAATTTTAAAAAATGGGCTACATGATTCCATATGCCCACTCTGTAATAGATATATATGCCGGAATTACCAGCTTTTTTCATGATTATGATCAAGTATGTATCTAAAGAGCTTATGAATTTTTTTTTATACTGATTCGTATTATTTCATCATCATAATTTCAATAAAGATGAACCCCATGTCAGAAAGGTTAAGCAGCAGCCAAGTCTCGATCGAAGTTGAAAACTTACGTGAGGTTGTATGGAAGACGAAGTTAGAGAGGAAGTTCTCCATGCTCTCTTGAGTGTTGTATATACAGAGCCCCCAAACAACCACGTCAAGTAGCTGAAAAATCATTCACACCTAAGATAATATCCATTGGTCCCTTTCACCATAATAGAGAAGACTTGCATGACATGGAAGAACACAAAATGCGGTATCTAAAAGGATTCCTCCTTCGGACAGAGGTGATGATATAGGATGAAAAGAATTTATTATTTTATGATATAATTATTCTTTTAGATTATAAAGTTGTAATCAATGATATCAAGATAATTTGGAATTAGTAATTATAATCATGAATAAGCTTTTTTAGTTCTTAAAAAGGACAAGTGGCCTTAGTACTCCTTTAAAGATATCTGTTATCATTTTTGTTTTAACTCTTTTAAAAATATATTATTTTAGTCTTTAATATCAATTTTGTTAAGAAGATATTAATAGAGTTACAAAGATTAACTTTGTCAAATGTTGAACCTCTATTATTGAAGTGAACTTTAAAATTCAATTGGAAGCCAAAAACATCATTTTTTTTAATTAAAATTAGGGTCAATTTTTTTGTAAATTGGACTAGCTTTCTTCTTAATTTTATTAAAAAATTGTGTGTTTTCCTTTTATTTGGATTTTGGTAGTCCACAAATCAGTAACTTACATTCAATGTTGGACAAATTTAATCTATGTAGACAACTTTGTTAACATCTTTCTAATAGACCTAACATGGGGAATTCAAATGATGTATGTTTTAAAATGTTAAAATAAAAATGATAGCAAATATCTTCAAAGGACTAATCCAATGGCACCAATATCTTTCAAGAATGAAAATGATAATTTACTTTATATTTTTGAAAGATGTTAGGATTATATATGATTGAATTAACATTGATTATTTCGAGAATTGTTATATCTTTTTTTTTTTTTAAATTTTCCATGCACTAGGTGAGCTTAGAGGACTGCATCAAACTAATAAAGAAACAAAAAAGCCATGCTATGGAGTTGTTATGCAGAGTCCATTAATATGAATAGTGATAGATTTTTGGAACTGATTCTACTAAATGCCATTTTCACAATTGAAATGCTTCTTAGAATAAGTTTTCTGCAACCTCAATCCAAATTTATTTTATTCTAGGTAATCTAAGAATGGTATTTTATGTTTACTTGAAAATCAACTTCTATTCTTCATCATGAAGGATCTATTAACCTTAGCCAAAAGTGTCCCTCCCTCCAGAAAATGATGCCAAAGTTTCCATGATTTAACTTACTTACAATTTTTTCCCAAGATATAAAAAATTATATGGAGAAATTACAACATTTATGAATTGAACATTAATTTTCTTAACTTCTTCGTGAGATGTCTTTTGCCACATGAATTGCCACCAAAAAAGAGACTCAAGAGTCTTTCTATACCCAATATAAAACAACTAAGTCATGCTAGAGTGTAGTTCAAATTAGGGAAACATGGAATTTTGTATTTCAATTTGAGAATATAATTTTGGAGATTATACGTTTACATTTGTGTGACACTAAAGAAAATTTTGTGAAAAATCTCATTGCCTATGGGAAATGTCACTTCAATGATATTTACTTTGTAACTTTCTTTTTATCACTGATCATCTTATAGATAACCTAGAGGATGTTAAAATTCTAATTCATAATCAAATTATAGAAACTAATCTATCAGGTAGCCAAGCAATAGCCTCTCTAGTAAACCAGTGTGCCCTAAGAGCTATCATGGTTGGTGAGATTTTCTACTTTGATAACCTTTTTGAGGACCTAAATGCATACTATAGAGTACCATGGCAACCTTGAAGGGACACTATTTTAGAACTCCATGGACTATTATTTCAATCATAGCAGCTATTATTCTTCTTTTCCTTACTTTTATGCAAACAATATTTACTATCAACTTTCCTCGCCTATATGTGCTCTTGAAGTTGTAGTAATTGCTTTAATATATGTCTTTGGTGAAAATAGCAAGCTATAATGCATATAAAGTTAGCTGGTGTGAACTCTAGTTTGTAACACCGATAGATGCTCTTTTATGTACTTCACTCATTGCTGCTTGGTTTGTTAATATATATGCATTTTGCGGCATTTTCATTGTTTTAATTTTTGGTATATGTTGATGTAAATTTTTATGTTTTCTTCAAGTTAAGTATATTAAAACAATGCTTTAACACCACAAATAAATAAAAAAAGGAGATTTTGCAATAAAAAATTGCGAGGTGTTGTTTGGTGCCAAGATTTTTAATTTATCATATAGATTTATTTACCGAGTAATGAATGAAAAATGTATTTAATATGATTACAAAAATCGAATTAACTTTCTTTAATTTTTGAATTAAATTTATATTAAAAAATATGTGCTTTACCGAAAAACATGTACACGAGACTAGGTGGTCCACATTTGGTTGATAATATTATGAAAATTTTAAATTCTTTAAAAAATTTGTAAAAAAAACTTTATATCAAACATGATAATCCTATTTTTCTAGATAAAATTTTTTGAAAATTTTTAAAAATCCACACACCAAATGGCTTCTAGAGCTAAACCATTGCTAACATTTGCCCAATAGGCTCCACCTCAGTTGCAAATTGGGCCGAGATTTTCTTTGGGTCAAATTGGACAAATATGAATACGGGACTAAACAAGTGAGTTCGTATAACCTACAAACTAAATATATAACTAAAAAAAAAAAAGAGAGAGAGAAAAGGGTCCAAAAGGCCAACCTCGTCTTCAAAGTCTTGGTCCTCTCGGAATCTCCGATATTTTATGCTTCTTTCGAATTTTTCCTTCTTTCTTGTGAATTTTAATATTGCAGTAGAATCAAAATTTTCTTTTGCATATAAAGGTTAACTTTGCAACTGCACCTGTGCTCTATGCAATTGCTAAGTTGAAGAGTTCTTTGACTAAGATGCTGATTTTGGTAAAGGGGACAATACTTAATTTGAACTTTGGTATGTGAATTGAGGATACCTTGCCTTCGTTTCTTCATTTTGTTAGTTGTTTATTCCCATCCAAAACAGGACGTTCCATATGCATGAAGGCTCCAAACTCCGCATGATAAGCCTATATATATAGCTATCAAATTCATTTATACTGAAAGCGGAATCCAGTTACTTGCAAAATATATAATTTATATTTACATTAAAATAGTTATTGTTTTAATTTGAAATTAGAGGGGATGTAAGTGTAATTTTTTCAAATATTGGGAAACTAAATATAATTTACTCTATTATTAATCATTTTGCATAAGTTGATTTTTCATACTTGTATGACGGCTTGAAAGTACAAATTTCTCCAAGCAGTTAAACTAGTATTTTATGTTTACAGATGACTGGTCACTTGGCTTTACCTTAGTTTCTAGTGCTAAAGACACTTACACTGGTTATTAAAGATTGAGAGTTATTTTTGTGTTGGTATGCACATGTATGATCAATTACTTTTGAGAGTATAGAATGTTAGGGTGTAGCTTCTTTCATATTTTGTGGTTGTTGGCCTTTGCAATAACTTCAATTTTCTAGACCCTACGTTTTGTATAATTTGATAGTTTTGAAGATGTATGACTAGGACAACTGTAGTATTTCTTCTCCTCTAATTTAAACACCAGCTTACATGATAGACAACATTGAAAAACAAATTATTGGTTAAAAAAAAAAATATTCATGTGTCTTCACTTAGCAGCTTAAGCTTTAAAGTTTAATTGCTGTGAACATGGTATCTCTTCAATAAAGTGGTCAAGATTGGATCCTCATCGTCCCATCCTCTTGTTAACTTATATTTCAATAAAAGATAGTGGCAGTCATGTGCTGTCTTTGCTTCAAGTCCAAAGTTCTTTCGCGAGCAGGGCCTATAAGGATTTAATTTTAAAATCATTTATGGACCTTCCTCTAATAGCTTAAACTTGTGGGTTGAATTGGTTCTTGATTAAATGAAGAATTCTTGATCCTTTCGGTTTTAAATTTTCATTTGTCTTTGTCCTTCTCTTTCTTTAGGAGGATATCTTGCTCTCCTTCCTTTTAATTTTCTCTCTCTCTAATAACATTTTCTTCTGAAGAAAAAAGCATAGTCTTTATAAAAATGCTTTTGTCTTCTTATGAAGATGACAACTATTTTCAATTCAGGGACATACAGATGGTCATATGGTGCTGCTTCATGTGAACACTCATTCATTGATTGAAGGTGATCATTGTGTGGGGTAAGATTCTGTTGAATTCCTTGACTTATGGATTAAGCAAAGAGCAAGGTCTTGCTATCACATGCACATAGACATACACATGTATTTGTGTTTGTATGTGTTTATGCACATTTCTGTAGATGTGAAATTGTCCAAATATTTGAATACCTCATATGGAACAATGTCCCATTGGGAAATGTTTTAGGTACTTCAAAATTTGGTATTTCAGCTCTATGTACAAATGAAAGGAGCGTTGATAAATAAGATTGCCAATTTGCAACATTTGTCCAAATCTTAATTGTTTGGTATTTCTTTATTTTTCTTTATTTTCTTCATTCACAATTAAAATACAATGTTAGTTTATATGGCTTTTCACAAGTTATTTTGAGTTTTTATTTCCTCCCAAAAGACCTCAGAGTTATCTTGAAATTGAGTCTCGTTGTTTTTTTTACAAGATATATTCATGTGCTCGTGAAATATTTGATTCATGGATCTAAGAGAAATAACATAATATGGAAGACATTGATTGGATCATACTTGCACTCGAAACTTCATAATTTATATATTTGGACCATAAATAATTTTATTGTCATAACATTGAAATTGGTGGGTACTGGTTATTGATTTCTATACCAATACCTAAACAGGAGATCATTGAACTGTTGTGTTGGAGAAATATTCTATTGACAATGTTTAATAGTGATTTTGTTGCTGACATAACTTGCTATATTTAACTCAGAACTTTTAATTTTGAAAGCGTTAATTAGGCTTCTCGAACTTCTGGCATTTGGACGACTAGTTGAATTACAAAGATAATGATTTTAGCACAAGCGGAGCCTGGAAATTGACAACTTCTGCTAGCTTGAATACATTGTTATATTTGACAAAATGCAAAACTAATGGAGCCCACCAGCCTTGGCAGCAGTGTTCACTAAGCTAGATTTGAAATTTGGATACCACTAGATTCAAATGAAACAACTCCCCTTCCACTTTTCAAGCACTCGTGAATGACATATTTAGGCAATCTATGAAAATTCATTTTGGTTTTTTTGGTTGACATACTGATTTACAGCCTTGACTTACCCACACATTTGACTCACCTAATGAAATTTTGTAATAGTAGGGGTTGGTGATTAACGTAAAGAAGTTCTTATTTGCCTAAACTCTGCTAGAGTATTTAGGCCACATCATCTTTAAATAAGGAGTGAAGGTTAATCCTACCAAAATTACTAATATGGTCCAATGGCCTGTTCAAAAGGATTCAAAAGCTTTTCAAGTGTTCCTTGGGTTCACTGGATATTATAGAAAGTTTGTGAGGTATTATGGAAAGATAGCTACTCCCCTAACTAAATTATTAAAAAAAGATGCCTTTGTTTGGAGTGAAGAGGCACAAGAAGCTTTCCAGCCGTTTAAGAAGGCCATGGACCACTGTACCAATGTTGGCTATGCCAAATTTCTCCCTACCATCTGGACTAGAAACTGATGCATTAGAGAAAGGAGTGGGTGTTGTCTTAATGAAAAAAGGGTGGCCTATTGCTTATTTTAGCTAAGTTCTCTCAACTAGAGCTCAACAAACTTCAATATATGAAAGAGTTGATGGGCGTTGTATTTGTCATACAAAAGTGGAGACATTATCTATTTGGCCTCTTTTATAATTAGAATAGATCAAAGGAGTCTGAAATTCCTACTAGAATAGAGGATCATGGGTATAGACCAATAGAAATGGGTATAGAAATTAATGGGTTTTGACTTTGAAATCCAATATAAACCAAGAAACAAAAACGGGGTAGCAAATGCACTTTCTTGCAAGGAAGAAAATAGGGGTTTTTTGTGCCTTTTCGATATGGAAATCTGAAGAGTTAGAAGCATGGATACTTGAAGCTCAAAAGGATGATAATCTTTCCAAAACCATCCAGCAGATTCTTCCTAGGTAGCAACCTCCTGAAGGCTATAGTTTACAAGCTGGGCAATTACTATTCAAGGGCAGATTAGTGATTCCCAAAATTTTTCCTAGAATTCCATTCTTGATCCAGGAATTCCATGTTAAGGGTGGTGGTGGATAAGGGTGTGATACATTAAGGGTGGTGGTGGATAGGTCACAAAGTATGCCTATTTTCTGCTAAAGAAGTTGCAGACATGTTCTCCAAAGAGATTGTCCATTTACATGAAATACCCATATCCATTGTATCGGACCAAGATCGGGTTTTCATCAACCAATTTTAGAAAAATTATTTAGGTTGACATGGACTCAAATTTGTTTTAACTTGGTGTACCATGCCCAAAATGATGGTTAGACAGAAGTTGTCAACCGAAGTTTGGAAATGTGTCTCCCTTTTTTGTGGGTGAAAACATAATGAAATAAGGATATTTTATTCTGTCTTGGAAACTATATAAAGGCTTTCCTCTTTATAAGGTATCATTTGGTTGATGGTAAAGAAAAAAATAGAAATGAGAATTGAGAATAAAATAAAATAAAATAGAATACTGTAAAAAAAATTACGTTTTGTACGTCATAAAAAAGAATGGAATCTCCATTGTTTTTCTGCGTTTGATATGCTTTAAATAATATAGGAATAGAATGAAAAACTAATAAAAAGACAAAATTATCCTTGAAATATAAAATTAGTAAAATAATATTATTTTAACTTAAAAATTTATTTAAAAATGATATAAAAAAAATTAGTAATATAAAAATTTTATTAAAAATATTAATGATTTTTAAAAATAATTTAAATAATATTTATTTTATTTTATTTATAAAAAATAAATAATATTTTATAATTTATTTATTTATTTTTAGAATCTTTATTTATTTTTTTGAAAAAATAATTTATTTATTATTTTATAGACAATAAGTCAGGTTTTTACAAGTGATTTCTATGAATATTTTTTAATTTTTTTATAAATATTTTTATTATCTATTTAATTAAAAAAAGAGGAGAAAAATGTTATTTTAACTTGGATTCCATTCCCTTTGACTCCTTCACTTTTGTGTGGTAATGCATTTTCTCTTATGTAAAGTAATATACATTTTATGGGTTGTCATTTCTTACAACCAAACAATTAATTTGATGGAATGAGAATGATTCTCATTCCATAACCTCAAATCCATATACCAAATGATACCTAAAGGATTTCTATAGGTACAAAAAAGGAAACAACTTGACTGCCAAGCCTAAAAAGCTACCACACTAATTACAAATTAAAAAAGCCTAAAAAGAGAAGTTGAAGCTATAAAAAGGCTTTCCTCTTTATAGAGGATGGGACCTACAAAGGCTTGATGCCACGGTGGCCGTTGAAGCACAGGGGTGTCTATGGAGGCTAAATGCAGGGAGAAGTTGCTGGAACGTAGCCCGGAGATTGTCATGCAGCTTGTAAATTGATGAAAGAGGAAAAAGAGAAGAAATTGATTTAGCTTAAGTCAATCCTCATCCTAAACCTTCTCTTTCATCTTTTCAACTATCTTCAGAAGTTTCAGAATTGAGGGAGCAAAGAGGATATATGATTTACATAATTTTTTTTTCCTCTTTTAGTAAAATATAGGAGAGGAGAGTGACCAGAATAACCTCCTTAATATTAGTTGGCAGGACGTGAACAGGATAATGCGAGGATTCAAATCTGGTAAACTTGGTTGAAGTTGCTAATGACCTTTTTATATTATGAATTTCATTTCTTTCATGCATAAATTTCCTTAATTCTTGATGATAAATGAAAAGAAAATTCAAAAAGGATATGGACTAATAGCAATATATGCAACTAAATGTCCATCAATAACTATAACGATTTAGATCCTTCATATATAGGATACATAATACAGAGAAAATGACCCCCTATATAACTGTTGATAAAATAATAACTGAATATTTCATTATTATAAAAAAAAACTATAACTAATAAAATCAAACACTAATGTATCTTTTTTTTTTTAATCAATAATCTTGATTGCACTTTACTCTAGCGAGTGCACTTACACATTATAGAAGCTAATGGTAGCATTGCAGAGTACTGGTTCTTACTAGTAGGTAATCATATAATAACAAGAACATAGGAAATCTAACATTTCTAGGTCTATTCACACTTACAGCCATATTTCCACCAGAAGTTATGTCCAAGAAAGCACTTCTCTGGCTGAAATGCAGCAAAGTATTATGTTAATAGAGTGGAGTGGTTAATAATACTGGAGCTGAGAATGAGGAAGGTAAAAGCTTGGATAATATGACACAGACAAAGAGGAAACACCAAGTTAAATTTGTAACAACCACTACAATAAAAATAGGCTTTAGCGACGAAATTTTAGCGATGGTTAAAAAAATTGTCCCTAAAACATAAAATAACGACGATTTTCAAAATCGTGGTTATTTAGCGACGATTTTTTTAAGAACCGTCACTAAATAAATTTAACGACGGTTTTTAAAAAACCGTCTCTATTTAGCAACAATTTTTTAAACAATCATAGTTAAGTTTTGTTAATTTTTGCTATTTTTTAAAATCATCAACTTCAAGCGACAGTTTTCTACAAACCGTCGCTAAAAATTATTATTTTTGACTCACATTTTAAATCTACCAATTTTTAGCGACGATTTTCTAAAAATCGTCGCTAAAAATGTTAATTTTGACGCATTTTTAACGACGATTTTCTAAAAATCATCGTTAAAAATTGTTATTTGAATGTTAATTTTGACGCATTTTTAACAATGGTTTTTAAAAAACCGTCGTTAAATACTTCAATTTTTCTAAATATTTTGCACATCTTTCCCCCATTTTTCACCCTCATCTTCCCTCCATTATTTTTCATTTCGAGAAGGTTTCTCCTTTCGATTGTGCTATTGGATTTGTTGTGAAGAATGCTTCTCTCTTTATTTTGTCTCTATTTTTTCCACGAAGAAGCAACAATGATGCAAATCTTTGTGAAGAATCCTTCTCCCTCATCTTCTCTCTATTTAAATATCAGTTTTAATTCTAAAGTTCAGTCAATTTTTTATTGTTGAATTTTTCTTTTATGAATATTATTATTATTGGAGATACAATTATAAAAATCTTAAAAAATATTAAAATAAAAATAAAAATAAAAATAAAAATAAAAATAAAAATAAATTGGTAATCTATAAGCGAAAGGAAGAAGGTGTAGCCTAATTCTGTCCATGGTTGAAGGATTCACAATTTGATTTCGTTTCAAAAATAAATAAATAAATAAAAGTGTTTAGTGACGATTTTTAAATCGTCGCTAAAGCAAAAGATAGTTTTAGCGACGGTTTTGAACCGTCGCTAAAAAACCACAGTTAAAACACAGTCACAAAAAAAAAATTTAATGACGGTTCCAAAATCGTCGTTACGTATGGTTTAACGACAGATTACCCACAATTTTCAAAATCATTGTTAAATCATCGATTCTACGACAGTTTTTGTAACCGTCGTTAAAGGTTTTAGCGACGGTTAAAATCGTCGCTAAATCCTGTTTTTCTTGTAGTGAACACTGTAAGCATATGACTTAGAGTTAAAACTTCAAAATAAAAACATGAACACAGATGATATACATTTGTCTCACGCCTTGTGTTTTGCATTTAGTCTAATACAATAATGTATTCAAGGTAGCAAAAGTAGTCAGTTTCCAAGCTTTGTTTATGCCAAAATCATAATCTCTGTATTGTTTGACAAGTCGTCCAAATGCTAGAAGTTCGAAAACCTTAATTAAAGCTTTCAAAATTAAAGTTAAATATAGCAATCCATGTTGTCTATCGTGAATGATTTTTTATTTTTAACCAAGTTTTTTCTTGAATGTTGTCTATCATGTAAGGTGGTGTTGAAATTAGAGGAGCAAAAATAATGTTTCCCTAGTCGTACATGTCATACAAAACTATCAAATCATACAGAACATAAGGTTTAGAAAATTGAAGTTATTGCAAAGGCCAATAGCCATAAAATATGAAAAAAGCTACACTTAAGTATTTTATATCCTAAAAAATAATGGATTATGCATGTGAATACCGGCGAAAGAGTAACGCTCATTCTTTGATCACCAATGTAACTGTCTTCAGCTCCCGACACTGAGGTAAAGTCAAGTGATCAGTCATCTATAAACATACAATACTAGTTTAAGTGCTTGGAGAAGTTTGTATTTTCAATAAATCATACAAGTATGAAAAAACAACCTGCACAATGATTAATAATAAAGTAAATTACATTTACTTCTCTTGATATGTAAGAAGATGACAATCATACTTCCTCTACTTTTAAATTGAAACAAGAACCTCTCTTAAAGTTTATAAAATCTACACTAGAACCAACATAAGATATGGTAGACAAAACACCAACATATAAATTTCCCTACCCTCAACAGTCATATTGAGTGGTATAATGGTATTAAGTTATTAACCATGTAAGTTACAAAGATAACGCCAATATGTAATCTGAATAAATAATCTAATGACTTCAAAAGAGGATATGGTGAAAAGCACAAAGGAAATGACAATACATTGTTTTGTGGATTTTTATAAACATGGAATTAACTAGATATCATGCAAGAATATGAAGGCATATTGTCCCAAGTTCTTAAAAAGGATGTTTTCAAAAGAAACTCATCCATAGTAGTTAGCAATTGAATAACTCAGATGCCAGAATAACTAAATATTTCTTTGTTTTTCGTTTTCATTAATTTCCTTTTTATTATAAACATGCACATACATACTGGATTAGCTATTAGAGCGTCTCCACAAGCAACAAAATTGTTATCCTCCAAGCTTCTTGGAATATTTTTTGATGCAAAACCCACCAAGTTTGTGAAATGGCTTTGCTGTTAGATATAAGTATAACACCAGGATATGCAGTAGTAAGGGTATGGGTTTGTAAATTTGCAAGTGAACAAATAGGGTTAGCAAATAAATCATTTATTAAATCTCAATTGAGATTTTTTGCTAACATTAATACCAAAGAATAAGCCTTATTGTTCTAACGAAGTCCATTCCACTTTCTTACTTACACTTCATTGTCTTCAAGACAAACACCATAACCAGTACAAAGAAAAAGTAAAAAATATTATAAAATAAGAAAGGTTTTTTTAATATAAATTATGAAGATTATGAGAGAAAAATACAAAAAGAATAACAAATAAATTTTATTATCTTCAGAGATGAGGTATAATACTAAATAGCTTCTATTTATAGGAAGCTATCAATTTACTAAACTAATACTAACTTTAGTAATAGAGACTAACCTATTAACTGAACCCTTGATTTATGTATCAACATCTAAGTGTGTACAATAATACTAGAGTGAAAAACAGTCTAATACCTCCCTCAAGCTAGAACATACAAATTTTGGATGCCTAGCTTGGAAATAAGAAAACAAAAAGAAGTAGGAGGAAGAGATTTGGTGAAGTAATTAGCAAGCTGAACACCAGAAGCTATGGGAAGGAGATGAATAAGTTCAGACTGTAGCTTATCGCTGACAATATGACAATCAATCTCGATATGCTTGGTGCACTCATAAAAAACTACGTTCTTGACAATATAAATAGCGGATTGATTTTCACAAAACAACAAAATAGGAGGAACATACTAAAGCTACAAGTCTTGGAACAAATAGTGAATCCATTACACTTCACATATGATCACAGCCAATGCACAATATTCAACCTTTGAGGAAGACTGAGATATAGTATGATATTTCTTGGATTTCCAAGAAACAAGACTGGAGCCAAGAAAAAGACAAAAGCCAATAATAGACTTACACATATCAAGACAAGTGGCCCTACCAGAGTCTGAATAAGTAGTAGGCTGCAAAGTAGTGGAGGTAGAATAAAATAAGCCTTGACCAGGATTGGACTTGAGATACCATAGAACACAATAAAGAGCTTGTAAATGCACTGTAGTGGGACAATCAAGAAAATGAGACAACTGTTGAATTGAAAAAGTGATATCAGGTCAAGTGTTACACAGATACAGAAGTTTGCCCATTAACTATCAATAAGCTTCAATGTCTTGAACAATTGGCATTTGAGCTTGAGAGGCAACAACCATAGGATTAGAAACTAGCTTGTAATCAAGAAATCTAGTATCTTGAAGTAAATCAAGGCAGTACTTCCTTTGATTAATGTTGATACCAACAGAAGACCAAATAACCTCAAATCTAAGAAAATACTTCAAAGGGCTTAAGTCCTTAATTTGAAAAGTATTATAAAGATAAACTTTAATATTAGAAATCAAGGCAATGTCATTGCTAGCCACTATCACATCATCCACATATATTAGTAAAATAATAAAAGAGGATGCCTTATGTTTGGTAAATGAAGAAGGATCAGAAACAACAGTAGAAAAACCTTTAGAGAGCAAGGCATCAGTCAATTTAGTATTCTAATTTCTGTTAGCTTGTTTGAGTCCATAAAAGGGATTTGGTCAATTTGCAAACCTTCTTAGTATCAAGGGAGTGGAAACCAGGAGGTAAGGTCATGTAGACCTCTTCATTTAAATTACCATGAGGAATGTATTATTGATGTCAAGCTGATGTAGATGCTAGGTTTTTACTGCAACAGTGGCAAGAAAAACCCATATAGTGGTAACCTTAGTAACAGGAGAAAATGTGTGTAAGTAGTCAAGATCATGTTGCTAGGTATAACATTTGGCAACTAATCTTGCCTTGTATCTCTCAAAAGTCCCATCAACTTTGTATTTGGTCTTAAAAACCCACTTGCAGCCTATGATTTTTTTACCAAAGGGTAAATCAGTGAGTTTTCGAATGTGATTTTGCTCTAAAGCTGCAATTTCAAGGGCCACAACATCTTTCCAACATTGATGTCTAATTGCTTCATTGTATGAGTGAAGTTTTGTAGTGTGGGTGATGTGATTGAGAAAAATTTGGTGAGTTGAAGAGAGATTAGCAGAAAAGTCATATAGATATAGAATGAGGGGTTGTGATATGAGAAATAGAAGCAAAGGGGGAAGAAGGAAGTTGGTAAACATAATCTTTCAAGTAAAGAGGTGGATTATGCTGTTTGGAAGATCTTCTAAGAGAAGAAGAAAGATATGAAGAAGACAGACGAGGCAAGTTAGATGTAAAAAGAGAAGAAGATAAAGGAGCATCAGCTAATGGCATAGAAAAAGATGTTGGAAGGACAAAATCTAAAAAAGAGGAAGAAGAAGATGGGAAATTCTATGTCTTAAAAGGAAAAATATGCTCATAAAAGTGAACATCTTGGGAAACATAGATTTGCAAAGTTTAAAGATTAAAGATCCAAAAACCTTTTGTGGCATAGGGAAAACCAAGAAAAATACAGGCATGTGCCCTGTTATCAAGTTTATTTCTTTTGTGAGTTATGGTAGAAGCATAGCACAAACAACTAAAAACTTTGAGATTAATAAAGGAATGATGATGACCATATAGAAGTTGGAAAGGAGTGCTGTTAGAAATAATTAGGGATGAAATTCTATTTATTAAATAAACAGCATGAAAAACACAATCACTTTAGAAGCAGGAAGGTAAGGTTACTCGGAATTTTAAAAACCTTGCATATTTAAAATATGTTTATGCTTTCTCTCCACTAAAGGGTTTTTTTAGGTGTATAAATGTAAGTAGTTTGATGAATGATGGCTCTTAAAGAATAGAATTCAGGCATATTAAATTCAAAGGCATTATCAAATCTGATACATTTAATCTTAGTGCCAAATTGGGTTTCAACAAAATAATAGAAATGTTGTAATAAATTTCTAGCCTCAGCTTTTGATGTCATAAGAAAAACTAAAAAAAAATTGGCTTTTATTATCAACTATGGTCTGAAAATAATTATTGCCATGTATGGAAACAATAGAAGAAGGTCTCCATGTATCAACATGTATTAAATCAAAGCAAGAATTGGAAATAGACACACTGATGGGAAAGGGAAGTTTATTTTGTTTTGCATAATGACATATATCATAATTATCAAATGTAGGAACAGTTATAGAATCATCAATTTGTTTAACAAATGAAGCTTAGGAGTAGATAAATATCCCAATTTAAAATGCCATACACCATTGGAAGAAACATAATTGATAGAAGGTTGAAGTGGAGAGTGACAATAGAGTTATCAGAAGAAACACAACAGCTGAAAATGAGATGAAATCAAGTTGATAAATGCCATGATGTTGTTTAGCTAATCCAATCATCCTCAAATGCTGGAGATCTTGAATGATACAGAGATGATTATGAAAAGTAATACAACAAGGATAACCTAGAGTGAGTTTATTAATGGAGATTAAATTAAAGCTAAATTCGGGTACATAAAGAACGTTATGTAAGGTGAGGTGAGGGGTAAGAATTATAGTTCCAATGCGAGTGACTTTTGCTTTTTGATTGTTCAAGAGGCTAACAAAAATATTTGACACACATTTATTAGAAGAGAAGGCTTTGAAATTGCAAGTTATATGGTCTATAGCACCTGTGTCTAGAATCCAACTCATTCATGATGACACATTAACATCAAGGCAAGAAAGAGATATGATACTTTCATTAGCAGCCATTGAATTAAAATTGGACATGAGCTAATTAACTTGAGGTGCAGCTGTTGATGGCTTGTCAAGTATTGTAGCTTGTTGCAACAAACTCACCAAGTGCTGATATTGTCCTTGTGTGTTGGTGCTTTTTGTGTATTAGAATATACATTGTTAGAAATCTTAAATTGATGTTTATCATGATTAGAAGATGCAATATTAAAACCAAAGAATTCTGTAGCACCAATTTTATCAACATAATTAGCAAAATTGACTTGATTAGCTCTAGGATTGCTAACTCGACCTCTGCCTCTATAACCAATGGGATAATCATGTTTTTTATAACGTGTCTACTGTGTGACCTATATTGTTACAAAAACTGCAAGTAGGTCTATTTCCAACATTGTTATAAACTCTTTTCTTTGTGCCCCCTCTTTGAAAGTGATATTGATTAGGAAACATAGAACTGTTATACCTTCAGGTTTGTGAGAATTGATGGTTATGTGAAGTATCAGGTTGTCCTTGAGTCACAAAAGCTTATGGCTCTTCTCTTATTTCAACAAGTCTAGATTGCTATATTTCATGTTGAATAACAAGCAATAAAAGTTTGTTGAGGATTCCATAACCAAAATCTGTGACATAATAGTTGCAAAGTTGTCATTGAGACCTTTTAAGAACTCGATGTAATAATCATCTTGTTGTTTCTTCATATTTTTGAATGCATCACAGTTGCATCATGGATCATAAGTGCATACTAGAATTAGTCTAAGGTTACAAAAAATCATCCCATAAAATCTTAAGCTAAGTGAAATAATAAGTGACACTCAATGAAGTCTGCTTGAAGGAGTATATTTCTTCTAGTAAATATATAATTTTAATTGCATCACCTTGAGAGAATCGGTCAAAGAGATCATTCCACACATCTGCAATGTTGTCTAACCACAAAATGCTTTTCACTATTGATGGAGAAATTGACCGAACTAACTAGGATTAAACCATAGTGTTGCATCTCTCCTAGGATAAGTAAATAGGATTGTTCTTATCGGGTATTTCTATATTGCTGTCTATAAATTTGAGCTTTCTCTTTGAAAGTAAAGCCATTCTCATCTATTGTACCAAGAGTGATAATTTGGTCTAACAAGTGTCGGCGAGACAAGAATCAGGGATAAATTTTCGTTAGGATGCAGATAATATGGACTTGAAGTATTTTCTTCAGGTCTAGGACCGACAGTGGAATTTGGTGCCTTTGATTGTTCATCGCCTCGGAATACAACATCGTTGATCGAAATGAAGAATGATACTTGAATGATGACAACTACTAGAGTGCAAAGATCAAAGCCGGAGAAATTTACTAGGAAAATTCGAAGAATGTAGCAAAAAATCACGCTTTGATACCATATTAGAGAAACGCAAAGAAAAATATAGAGGAATAACAACTGAATTTTATTATCTTTAGAGATGAGGTACAACACTGAATAGCTTCTATTTATAGGAAGCTATCAAGTAACTAAACTAAAACTAACTTCAATAATAGAGACTAACCTATTAACTGAACCCTCGACTTATTATCAGCTTCTAAGTGTGAACAATAATACCAAAGTGAAAAACACTCTAATAAAGATGGTTATATTTGATTTAAATTGATCTCATCTATATCTTTTTAAGTTATTTTTGGGCCATTTTTAAATAAAGTTAATTGATGTCACATATATTTACAATAATGCAATATTCAATTATTATTTTATCAACAATTATATAGGTGGCCTTTACTATGTAATATGTATACTATATATAAAGAAACTAAATCCTTGCATTGTTATTTATGAACATTTAGTTGTATATATTTCCATGAGTCCATACCATTTTCAAATTCGGTTTTCATTTATCATCAAGAATTAAGGAAATTTAACATGAAAGAAATGAAATTTATAATATAAAAGGGTCATTTATAACTTAAATTATGTGTACTTGATAGAAAATACATAAAATTAAAATATTTTTGCACTACCTACTTATGCTTATAGTATTGTGCCCATACTACTCGCTTATTGCCTATCGGCCATCTTTCCGATATAATAAGAGACATCACTTGTTAGACGTTAAAAACTCTAGATTTCAAAGAACTTTAATTTACTATATTTGAATCCTCAAGTGACATGACGGTCATGGAAAAAAAAGAAATAAATACAAAAAGTTATTTTGTTTCTTTGTAATTAACTGTTCTTTGTTTATTTTTCTTCTCACATCGCTATTATATTACGTGAGAAGACTCAAATCTATTTAGTTGTTTTGATGAAGCTGACTCCTCTAAACTCTAGCAGTTCTGTGCCCTTTTGAAACTGCCACTGCTAGTGGGCTCCCAGAGGTTACAGGAATTTTTTCTATTTAAGGAGAAAAAGACTGCATATTCCACCAAAATCACTTGGTTATATTATGATGCATTGCTTAAGCTTAATAATATTGTTATTTGCAGGAATACTTCCGAATCACTTACAAATTTCTGGAGCTCTCTCCACATTCTTTAATACCAATTCCATAGGAGAGTAAACCTCTGGCCAAAACATATTCCATGTGGTTATCTCAAGTTTTAATCATCAATCATCAGTGACATTGTGGTCTTCTGTTAGCCAAAATACTTCACCTTAACAAGTTCAAATGGATATTTTAAGAAATGCTTAGCTTTGCTATCGGTTGCTACCAACTGTGACCGTGAAGATTGTTATTATTGCAGGAGTACAGTAGGAGTAGAGAAGCGATTATCTTGGAAGCAATCGAAAGCGGAACAAGAACATTGTTTGACATCGTTGCAAATGTATATTCTGACGTTGACCGCCGGCCCTGGCTTCCTGCATCATCAAATGTGAGGCTCCATGTGGATCATCTAGCCCAGCAAGATAAATTACCAAAGGTTATTTCTTTCTTGCTTGCTTCATAGCTGCAAGGTATTGTTACAGATTGACAGCAGCAGCCATAGACAAGCATGAGTTAGTAATTAAGCTCTCATTTTATATATAACAAAAACTGAAAATCAAGACTTTAATAAGCCTTACAAATTTGCAATTCATACCCAATCAGTGACATATTTAAAAATTTTGTCCGTGTAAATGTCTAGTTAATATATATTAAGAAAGTGTTAGTTTATATTTTGAATCAGACAAAATATAATAAAAAAATTATAACTTAAATTAAGTTTAAAAATAAAAAATATATTAAAAATTTCTCCCCCGAATTGACAATTGAGATTTCTGTGTTTATAGGAGTAAAGATAATTTACAAGTCAAAGTCTTAAGAATGGAACCTTGAGAAAATAGAAAAAAGCAAAATAATTTTTATATAATGATTAAAAATGTCATTTGAAGACTCGGAACACTTCCGCATTCATCGTCCAAATTCATAGTAGAAAAGATTGGTTCTTGCTTTCTACAAATTAAGTAACGAAGAGTATATTTTTTTAAGATTTAATTTTGTATACATGTACATATATATATACTCTGTGATAATTATTCTATGATATATTTTTTTATTGAAATTGTTAATTAATCTTCAACTGATTAGTTAGAGTCATAAATGATTTACAACTTAAAAAAGAGAATAAATGTTTGAATTTTAAAATATATTATTATAAAAAAGGTTGAAAATTGTAATTTTTTTAAGATTTAAAGGAGATTAATTTCATAACAATTCTAGTAATGATACTTTTAATTTGGAAAAAAAAAAAAGAAGCTAAAACTGACATGCTATAATCTCATGCAAATTACCCAAACCAAATTACATAAATCAAATGGAAATGGGCATTGCATAGTCATGGGACAAAAATAAACAATAATATAAAATAAACATCAAAATGTGCAGACATTTCGGAATACCGCATGTGCCTGACACAGACAGTGAGAATGTGGCAGGTTTCATAGGAATAATAAAAAATTACAAAAACTAACGACTGAGTTGTGAAATTACAAAATTATTTTTAAAATTTTTTTATTTGATGACTATTATATTCTCCCAGCCACAAGCCCACAACCAGTCTCCGGTACACTGAAGCAGATGCTGAATTATTTCAATTATATCCTAGCCAATATGTAAAAATATGAAGAGCTGACCTTATTGACGTGACAACAAAAAGTGATCATACCCATTAAGTAGCCGCAAGTGTCGACCAATTAATTTGCCAATGCTATACATCTTCAGCAATGAATTGATGCCCAATTCTATGAAGGCCTTAACTATGATTAGTGAAGGTCGTATGAGAACTCTGATTTTAATACATAATTCAGTAAGGGACTTTCGCAAATTTTGATGGAAAAAATAAAATATTGGTTCTTGCTTTTTAGAACTGTAATGGAGTGTATATTTTTTAGGATTTAATTTTATATTCATGGCACTGTTAGAAAAGAAAGTTTAATTTTTGAATTAAATTAATTCTATTTAAAAACTTTGTTCATAAACGTCACATAGAGGAACATGTAAATAAATAAATATCAAATTATTAATTACCGCAAAAATAAGTATAGCATCAAATTTGATAATCACTTATTACGAGTTCTGAAAACAAAAGTTTCGTACATAACAAATGTCAATACCTTTTCACATTCCTACCCTTCTACATTGTTTACGGCTTGAACCTTGAACCATGGAAGGTTCTTTAACCGTCTCGATCGGTTGCCTAAAGCAAACGCGAGGATTGTTTGCTTCACGTCCGCATGGATAGATCATAGACGTCTACGTGGATAGATGTAGACTGCCTCCTATATAATCCTAATTCATTTCCATCTTTCTTCCCATCTCCTGACCCCGACCTTCGTCTCATGGATAGATCATAGGCGTCCACGTGGATAGATGTAGTTATTCAACACTGCCTCCTATATAATCCTAATTCATTTCCATCTTTCTTTCTTCCCGTCTCATGAGCCCGCCCTTGGTCGCATGGGTAGATCATAGACGTCCACGTGGATAGATGTAGGTATTCAACAGTACTCTGCCTCCTATATAAACCTAATTGATTTCCATCTTTCTTTCTTCCCATCTCCTGAGCCCGCCCTTGGTCGCATGGGTAGATCATAGACGTCCACGTGGATAGATGTAGGTATTCAACAGTACTCTGCCTCCTATATAATCCTAATTCATTTCCGTCTTTCTTTCTTCCCATCTCCTGACCCCTTTCTTTCTTCCCATCTCCTAATCCCGCCCTTGGTCGCATGGGTAGATCATAAACGTCCACGTGGATAGATGTAGGTATTCAACAATGCCTCCTATATAATCTTAATTCATTTCCGTCTTTCTTTCTTCCCATCTCCTGACCCCTTTCTTTCTTCCCATCTCCTAATCCCGCCCTTGGTCGCATGGGTAGATCATAGACGTCCACGTGGATAGATGTAGGTATTCAGCAGTTCTCTGCCTCCTATATAATCCTAATTCATTTCCATCTTTCTTCCCATCTCCTGACCCTGCCCTTCGTCGTACCCAAAACCCGCTAGCCGCAAAATGTGTCTCCACTTCAACTACCTCCCGACAGAGTTAGTGGTTGTCATATTGGGCGCCACTGGCACTGGCAAATCTAAACTTTCCATTGAGCTTGCCGTCCGCTTGTCAAAGAAGTTTGGATTAAAGTCAGAATACTCAACTGTGATAAAATGCAAATCCATAAAGGCCTCAACAAAACCACCAATAAGTTTCCAGTTCATGAATGCAATGGTGTGCCTCACCATCTTCTAGATGTGAGAGAACCATTTGAGAACTTGTCACCCTCAGACTATCGCTTCATGGCTGAAACACTCATCTCAGAAATCAATGAACGGGGCAATATTCCGATCCTTGTTGGCGGTTCGAATTCATGGATTAACGCGCTCTTGGTTGAACAATACGATCCTGCGTCGAGCTTCATTTCCTCGGAGTTCAGGTACGAGTGTTGTTTTCTGTGGTTGGACGTGAAATCATCTGTTTTACTGGAGTATTCATCGAAGCGAGTTGATAAGCTGCTTGAGTCTGAAGATATACTCAGAGAATTGGCCGAGTTCTTCGACTCGAAAGTGAAGGATTTTGAGCTTGACTCAGTGCCCCGCACAGGGTTAAGGAAAGCCATCGGCGTCGCCGAGTTCGACCGGTATTTCAAAAAATATCCGCCGCCAGAAGGACTGAACAGAGATTGGAAGGGGAAAGAAGATATGGTGCGAAAGGCCGAATACGACGAGGCGGTGGATGCGGTAAAGAAGAACACGTTTCGACTAGTTGAGCGGCAGATGGAGAAGATTCAAAAGCTTAAAAAGGCAGGGTGGGACCTGCAGAGGCTTGATGCTACGGCGGTGTTTGAGGCGCGGGGGACATCTAAGGATGCTGAATGCACAAAGTTGCTGGACCGTAGCCTGGAGATTGTCGCGCCGTTTTTAAAGAAATGGATGAAAGAAAACAAAAAAGAAAGAGAAGAAATGGATTCATCTTGAGTCCTAAACCTTGTCTTTTTTCCCTTCCAGTAAAATCTCGGAGAGGGAGATATGATAGTTTGTACTTTTTTGCCCTTTCGGTAAAATCTCGGAGAGGGAGATATGATTTGTTTGTTTGTGCTTTCAGTAAAATCTCGGAGAGGGCCTTGTTTGTTTGTACTTTTTTGCCCTTTTAGTAGAATCTCGTAGTGGCCGCTTGTCCAGAACAAGTCTATGAATGGTAGTTGAGGTGACGTGAATAGGATAAAGTTCTATTTTACTTTTTCTTTTTGTTGAATGAAATACGAAATAGCTCAGGTGTTTATGCTTCCGTCGTATTCAATAGTTGATGCTCGTCCTTGTTAGGGGCACAACCAAGTGAGTTTTAGCCTAATTTCCGATCAGTTTGTGAGGCCTGAGGGACACATGCTATTTCCCTGGTGCACACGAAACGCCACCTGGCATGCTTAAGGGCCAGTACATATTCAATAAAGGACAGGACCCCTTTCCTACTAGCCCTCTAAACCTGGCTCTGCTTTTATATACTGTGGTGCTTTTTAACATATTTGCTTACCACCGGCGTTTGGGTTCAACCACTAAACGACAGCATAAGGGGCCAAGCGGAAGAAAATGGTCGTCAAATATATTTATGCTGCTAATAGTATATGGATGTTAGTGCAATGATAAGATGTTTGATGTTGACTCGGTCCCAATATGGAGTGAGGTTCCCCATGGCCCAACCCATTCATTTATGACTAGCGTTCTGATGCAAGAGGCCAAAATAATCATCTCATGTTGTCGTTGAAGAATTTCTATGTCAGCAAACGTCTTTTAAAAGTCGAAGCCATGAGGATGAGATCACTGAAATTCATACTGGAAACGTCAGAGCAGAAATACGATCGAAATCTTTGTTTTAGTGTGTCGGTAGGATCAATGTTAGTTGAGAGGACGAAAATAGGATAAAGTTTTATTTTAATTGTTTTTTTACTTTTTGTAGTGCAATTTAATTTAATTTTTATAATTTTTTTTAGTGAAATTTAATTTAATTTATTCTATTTTTAAAGTCTCTGGTTCAATGACTGGAGATGTCTAGGTAGTCTTATACATTAACTGGTGACAGTTGTAAGCATTCCAGCACTTGGACAAGCTTTATGATGAGAGAATGAGATTTGGGTCAATCTCCTCGTTAGGGCTTTCATACGGTGGGGTTGAGTCTATTATACTCAATCAATTCAATATAAATATTAATTTGTTGAATTCATTTTGGAAGAATCAAATCACATGATAAAACTGAATAATTTCATTATTATTATATAAGAATAGCGAATAATTTTTTAAAATATATGGTTGGAGTGAAAAATAATTTGACTTAATTTAAGTCACAGATGGAAATTAATTAAAAAACATAAATAAGCGCTGATAAAATAAATAAAAAAGTGGGTACTAAAATTTAAGAAGAAAAAAGAGAAGGAAAGGAAAAATAAAACCAAATAAATCAGTAGTTTTATTATAAAGAACATAAATTTTAAAAATTGTGTATAACACTTAAAAGAAGCTTTGACATTTTAATTACTTGAATTCTAAGTAACATCACAACATAAAGTATTAAATTTCACAATTAAAATGGTACTTTGGCCACTACTTTACATCATAGGATTTTTCGATTCAGAAGTTCCAAAACACCTCCGGGCTGCATTTCCTATCTAGATGGATATGGGCGTGCACTAGTGATGGTTTCCAAATAAGGAAACCTCCACTTCTTATTGCCGGGGCGGGGCTGGGCTGGGCTAGGTCTGTGGCGGTGTCTAGCTTTGCTGTGTTCTACTGGTAAAAAAAAAAAAAAAAGGTGAGGAACTACTCAAGTTGAAAGTATAAAACAGAAAATTTTTCAAGTAGATCCCGTTGGTCTAAGAAAGATTAGTAAAATAAATTAATTATTATGTAAGCATATTAAAAGTAATTTTTACTGAAAAATATATATTTATTAATGATTAATTTGATCTAATCAATTTTTTGTAAACTATACCTAAGAATTTTTCAAGAGTTTATGAAGCACTGAGGTTGGATATGTAAAGCAGTGGTCAGAGAGTACGATTTTAATTGTGAATATTAATATCATATGCTTCTTTTAAGCTCAGCGTATTGAAAAATGGTTTAAAATATATAATATAAAATATAAATAAAATATTTGTAAAAAAATACTTTTTAAGTTTGAATAAGTTTAAAATTTTGAAAAGAAATAGTACTTCTTGAATTTGAATAAATTTAGAATTATAAAAAAATATTATTTAAAATTTGTGTGTAAATAGGTTTAGAATTATTAATAGAAAAAGTGGCCTTTGGTAAATTTAAAAAAATTAAATAAAAAAAGAAAGAAAAAAACCTTCACATGGGTGCTGTCTGCAGGACTAGGAGGCTGCGTAATAGGCATACTTGAAGAAAGCTTTAGCGAAACGTCGTGTTTTTGGCACAGAGCAGAGGGGTTTTGGGAAGAAGTAACTATGTCACACAGCGAAGACAGATGGCACAGCTGTCCGACAGCCATGGAGAGTTGCTGGAATTACGGAATTTAACTCGTGGAGGAATTGCATTGATTTGTGTGATTCTAAACACTTCACAATTTGGTCATTGATCGTTGATTTGTATGGGTGACTATGAGATTTATCACAAACCCTTCAATTCAAAACATGTTCTAAAACTATATTATTTATCTATTGAATATAAATTTAAAACATGAATCTATTTTCTAGACATTAGGAGATCTTAATTAATTAATATTCTGGAAAAATCAAATTTAAAAATGTTGCTCTTTGTAATAAAAGTAGTGATGTGTTTGGTTTCACTTTTCCTTATCTTTTGTTTTTCTTCTTAAATTTTATTCCCCATTTTCTTATTTATTCTCACATTTATTTTTGCTATTTAAATCATTTCTATGGTATATCTCTTTAATTAATTTTTCTCTATGACCTAAATTTCGTCAAATCATTTTTTACTCAAACAATATTTTAATACAGGTCTAGTAATGGGTAAGGGAAGACATAGCCATGTTGGATGAAAGGTTCTTTAACTTCTCAAGACCATTTTGTCAAGGTCTAAAGACAAGTGCACAAAAAGAAAGGATGGGAAATTAAGAAACCATATATGCGTCCAATGAGAGAACTAGTCAAAGCCTTCGTGTAGCTGTGTTGGCTATGTAGGTAATTTGGTATCTGCTACAAACAAGATAACTCAGCGGAGAAATTTTAGTGGAATTTTTAGGATTATTAAATTTGATAATAAAATATGAGATATAAATATTATTTTACTGCTTAACACTGTATAATTGATTCATTTATGTATCAATTGGAGAATTTAATAATAAATACTTAAGAAATTATGTCAAGTTCTGTACTAATTTAAATTGAACTTATTACTTCTGATATCTCTATAAAATTTGAATGCTCTTAAAAATAGGGAAATTTTTTTTGCAATACTCATAATTTTAGTTTGTAAAAAAATTTAAATAAAGTTAATTTCATATTTAGAAAAATATAAAATACTCATGTCAGATTAAAAAAAAAATACCCACTACGTAGCACTAACAGAAGTGTTGACCAATTAATTTAGCAACGGTGAGATTACAAATGTCATTTCAAGACTCGGAACATTTCCAAGATTTGAAAGGGAAAAAATATAAAATAAAAGAGAAATGCAATTTTCATGTGATTACGTCTGTATCACTGTATGAGTTGGCAATTTTCAAGTGATTACGTTTGTTTGAGTTGACAATCCAAAAGCTGCGACGAATTCATTGTCGAACACGGCATCAAAGCGTGGATGGTGGACCCCACCTCAACACCCAAACTCAAAAAAAATGCAAGTGCAATATATGACGGTCCCTTTGAAAATTACGTTGATATTGTTCTCTCGCCTTGAGTAGAAATAAGCTTTTTTAAGTTGAAAATCCCAGTATTTGGTTGTGCATCCAACAAGCTTTGGAGATGACTGCCGCGATGCCGTATTCTTTTCTTTTTGTGCACCTCTTTTTTTTTCTTTTTAAATATAAGTTGTTACAATAATTCTTTTTATAAATTTTTTTTTCTTTTTTTTTTAAATTCATTTTATTAAAGAAGTTTTTTCTAAAAAAATTATTCTTAAAAAGTATTTTCTCTTCCTATTAAAATTTTAAAATATTTACAACATTTTAAGTTTAAAAAAAATTAAATGTAAAAATTTTAATTTTTTTAAAAAATTGATAGGTGTGTTATTTTTCTTTAAATAATTTTTATTTTATTTTATGCAGTCTAATAAATTATAATTTAATTAAAAAATTTATAATTTGTCTATAATATTTGATTAATAATAGTTAATAGATATATTGTCTTTTAATATAAAATTTTTATTTAATTTTAAAAATATAAATTTAATTTGTATTTTATTTTATTTGTTGTGTTTTATTAAATTTTTATATTCTTATATTAATTTATTAAATATAATTAAAAAAAATAGGCTTTAAAATATGGGAAGAATATGAAAATAAATAAATATCAAACTATTAATTCCTGGAAAAATAAGTTTAGCATCGAATTTGGTAAACACTGATTACGAGTTCTTTAAAATAAAATTCAGTACATAACTTATTTCAAAATTCAGTCTCAACTGATGCGGAGAGGGGGTGGACCCCCCCATCCTTCCGAGTATATATATGACGGTCCCTTTGAAAATTCATTTGCTGCGTTTGACATTTTCCACTTGCCTATGCAGGTATAGTTATGTACAGCGGCAAAGCGAGACCGTAAAGTTAGAGCAGTTTTTTTATTTTATATAAATGGTATTTTCGTATTTTATTTTAATCATTAAAATAATAATAATAAATTTTAACACGTAACTCAGTAATTATAAAAGATCTTTTAAGTTAATTTTAATTTGATATTTTTTTAAATAATTTTGTGCATACATTTTTTAATTATATAAATTGACTTTCTTTTAAGAAATTTACCTATAGAAAGTAAAAAAAATGTCAATTTAAAGAATTTAATAAATAATAATATAATTACATGAAAAAATGTAAACTCTCAAATCAGATATAACAAAGAAATAAATATGCTGAAAATAAATTCATTTATGCAAGCAAGTACCTAATATGTATAATCTACAAATGTGAAGCTCAAATGTTAATAAATTAAAATTAGAAACATGACAATATTAAAGAAAAGAAAAGAAATAAATCTTGTATTTTCTAATTTTTTGAACTTGAAAAGAAATAAAATAAAATAAAATAAAAATAATATATGATTAACTAACAATCAATATGTTATATATGCTCAATGTTCTTGTTTAAGATTTTTTTTATCTCTCAAAAGTCAAAATTTTAATTGTGTATCTTGTAGTGTAATAAAAACAAATAAATTTAAAAGTAAGTTAGATATAAATTTAAAAATAAATTAAATAATAAATAACTTAGTGTGGCAAATATAAAACAATTACAAGAACGTTTTGTTTAAGTTCTAAAGGAATAGACCTTTTCAAGCCGTTAAATTTTAGATAATACAGGTTCTTTAACTTCTCAAGACCATTTTGTCATGGTCTAAAGACAAGTGCGCAAAAAGAAAGGACGGGGAATGAAGAAACCATGCGTCTAGTGAGAGAACTAGTCAAAGCCTTCCTGTGGTTGTGTTGGCTATGTGGGTAACTTGGTATCTGCTATAAACAAGATAATTCAACGGGGAAAATTTAGTGGAATTTTTAGAATTATTAAATTTGATAATAAAAACATGACATATAAATATATATTTTATTGCTTAACACTGTATAATTATTTCATTTTAAAGAATTTCTTTATGTTTTATGTTTCTATTGGAGAATTTAATAACAAATATTTAAGAAATTATATTAAATTTTGTCCTAATTCAAATTGAACTTATTAAAGATTTGAATGCTCCTACGTATCAAGTAAAAAAAGTAGACAAATTGTTTTTAATCTTTTTATATTAACTATTGTGTTTATCAACAGACTACAAAACTTCAATTTTTTTAGTACTAGACAGTTACTTATTGTATGTATTTTCTTTTTTATTTCTATATTAATATTTTTATTATTATTTATCAAAGGTTATATTTATTACTTATAGAATTATAATTCAAATGGTAATAAGTGATTGAAATTTTTTTGCAATACTAATAATTTGAGTTTGTAAAAAAATTTAAATAAAATTAATTTTATATTTAGAAAAATATAAAATACCCATGTCAGATTAAAAAAAATTGTACCCATTATGTAGCACTAGCAGAAGTGTTGACCAATTAATTTAGCAATGGTGGTACCCACTAATTTCATATAATGATTACAAATGTCATTTCAAGACTCGGAAAGGGCAAAAAAATAAAAAATAAACTCAATTTTCATGTGATTACGTATGTGTGAGTCGACTATCCAAAAGCTGCGGAGTGCATCCAACAAGTACATTAGTACAATATAATATATGACGGTCCCTTTGAAAATTACGTTTGAAATTGGTCACATTAAAACTAACTGATAAATTAATTAAAAATTTAAAAATTAATTTTTAATTAAAAATTAATTATTATTAAATTATAAATATTTAATAAAATTAATTATTAAATTAATTAATAAATATAAAATAATATAAAAAAATATTTATATAAAATTTATTATTTATTATTAATAATTATATTTTATTATATAATTTTAAAAAATATAAAATAAATATATCATATAGTGTTTTATAATAAATTAATAATATTATTCTCAAAATTTTTATTTTTTATATTATTATTAATAATATTTAAAAATTTATTATAAAATATATAATTTAAATATTATTCAAACATAATAAAAATAATATTATTTTATAAATAAAATAATATTAAAATTTAAATAAAATAATAAAAATAATAAAAATTATTAATTAAAAATTATATATTATTTAAAATAACGTATAATAAAAAATTATAAATTATTTAAATAAATTTATTTATTAAATATTTTTAATTTAATTAAATAAATTATAATTTATCTTATATAATTTATCAAATATATTCGTTGTTCCCCTGTCTTGAGTAGAATTGAAAATCTCAGTATCCGAGAGTCCGTCCAACAAGATTTGGGGATGGCTGCAAGGACGCCATCCCCTCTTTGTCTCTTATTTTTTGTCTTATATAAGTTGTTTGAATAATTTATTTTAAAAATTTTTTTCTACCCTTTAAAAAAATAGGATGGAATTGTTAGCTTGACTTCCACGTCGATAGAAATTCAACATTCTCCCTAACCAGCGGCCTGGGTCATAGTAGGCACTAATGCTATAATATTCACAATGACGCTAATGACATATTGGACCTTAAAAAAAAAAATGACGCTAATTCCTTTCACGTTCCTCCCCATAAACTTATAATAAATTAAATAATAAAAGTATTAATTTAAAATGAATCGTATAAATTTAAGAGTAAGTCGCCGTTTTATAGGATCCTCGTCCATTCCATCTTTCTTCCCTTATACCAAACTCGCTCTTCTTCAAACCCAGAATCCGGTAGCCGCAAAATGGAACTCTTCTTTCCGTACTGTATTTGATTTGACAGTGGTTAAACTTGATTTTTCCCCAAACGTAATTTTTACAAAAACTACAAAGAAATCACAGTAGTCAAACTTCTATTTTTGGCCAATGAAAATGGACTTTTAAACCTATCACCACAAAACCAAACATGAAGGAGATCATAGTTGTCATAATGGGAGCCACTGGCACTGGCAAATCCTACCTTTCAATTGAGCTTGCCATCCTCTTGTTGCAGGAATTCAAATTAGAGTCAGAAATAGTCAACTCTGACAAAATGCAAATCTATCGAGGCCTTAAAATAACCACCAACAAGGTTCCAGTTGAGGAACGCAAAGGTGTGCCTCACCATCTTCTCGACATAAAAGATCCGTTTGAGGAATTGTCACCCTCAGACTATCGCTCCATGGCTGAACAGCTCATCTCCCAGATCAATGAACGGGGGAAAATTCCAATTCTTGTTGGCGGTTCGAATTCGTGGATTCACGCACTCTTGGTTGAACGATACGATCCTGCGTCGAGCTGCTTTTCCTCGGTGTTCAGATACGACTGCTGTTTTCTCTGGTTGGACGTGGAGTCATCTGTTTTATTAGATTATTCATTGGAGCGGGTTGACAAGATACTTCACTCCGAAGATATACTCAGAGAGTTGGCCGAGTTCTTCGACCCGGAAGCGAAAGATTTAGAGCTTGACTCAGTGAGCCGCAAAGGATTGAGGAAAGCCATCGGCGTCGCGGAGTTCGACCAGTATTTTAAAAACTATGCACCGCCGGAAGCACTGAACAGAGAGTGGAAGGGGACAGAAGATATGCTGCGAAAGGCCGCATACGAGGAGGCTGTGGGTGCGGTGAAGGAGAACACTCGTCGGTTAGTTGAGCAGCAGATGAAGAAGATTCAAAAGCTTCAAGAGGTAGGCTGGGACCTACAGAGGCTTGATGCTACGGCGGCGTTTGAGGCGCGGGGAAAGAATGAGGAGGCTGAATGCAAAAAGAAGTTGCTGGAACGTAGCCTGGCGATTCTCACGCCGTTTGTAGAGAAATTGGTGACAGAAAAAAGAAGAGAAGAAATGGATTCAGCCTGAGATGTGAGTTCTAAGCCTTCTCTTTTACTTTGTCACCTATTTGCAGAATATTCAGAACTGAGGGAGGAAAGATGAGACATGATGTTCGTAATGTTTGTTTTTTCCCTTGATGAGCTCAAACTCAGAACTAATTATGATAAATTTCTTGAAATTCAAAATAAAAACTCAAGTGAAAACATTCAAGGGCCTCGCCCTCTTTTGTTTGCCAAAGTAATGCTGCAGAGTGCAGAAACTTTCAGAACATGGCACCTCATTGACATTTTGAGGATCAATTTGCCCAAAATAGCCAGTGTTGTAGAGAAGAAAAAAACAACTTACGAATGATCATGATGATAGCCCAAAAACAAAACCCTGAAAAACAAATGTGCAGTAATGGAATTTTGGAACCCTTTGCAATTTTGGAATATGAATTAGCTGTCAGTGATGCATAGTCTATGGTTGCAGGACAGATTTGAATATTTATCACATCTAAAAGCAAAATTTGACATTTGCACAGTATCCAGCATATACCAAACTTCCTTAACACACACGCTGGGATTGTGGGAGGCTTCATAGGAATAATAAATCAAAAGGTGTATCCTAATAAGAAAGATGCCAACCATGTAAGAGACGAATTGAATTGAGAAGAGCTGAAACAACAATGACTTTCGGTGATAATGCCTCCCGGCCTCATAACCTTTTTAATTGGTAAAGAATTTGTTTCACAATATCGTCTTCTTCCAAAACCAAGCAAAATTGCAGATTCAGATCAAACAAAAGAGGGAACTAAAAAGAAAATTGAAAATACAATTATCCATACCAATGAAGCTCGAGCTTTCAAATCCTCGTTATCCAAGTTCCATCCGCTAACTCCCCGCTAGTATTCCCTCTCCCTTTTCTTTTTATTTTTCATCCATCAGGTCATGAACTTAAAAGACTGCATCAAACTTATAAAGAAACAGGAAAGGCATGCTAAAGAGTTGTTATGCATAGTCCATTGATCTCAATAGTGGCATATTTGTGGAACTAATTCTGGTGGATGCCATTTTTCTAATTGAAATGCTCCATAGAATAAGTTCCTTGCAATCACAAAACTAAACTGATTTTCTTCTTGGTAATTTAAGAATGATATTTGATATTGCACATGATATGCTTTTACTTGAAAACTAACTTTCATTCTTCATCATAGAGGATCCATTAACCCTAATCAAAGTGCCCTTTACCCACAATTTGTTCAAAGACACGCAATTACAAGACATAAAATACTATATAGAAAAAATATAACCTTCAAGGAGTGAACATTTTCTTGACTTCTTCATGAGCTGTCTTTTGTCACATGCATTGCCACCAAAAAAGAGACTTACAAGTCTTTCTATACCCAATGTAAAATAGCTAAGTCAAGCTGGAGTGAGGTTTAAAGTAGGGAAACATGAAATTTTGCATGGTTTTCAGTTTGAGGACAAAATTTTGGAGATTCCATATTTACATATTTATGTGACACTATAGAAAATCTTGTAATGAATTTCATTGCTTATGAGAAATGTCACTTCAATGATACTTACATTAACAACTTTTCTTTCGTCATTGATTGTTTTATAAATACCTTAGAAAATGTTGAAATATTGATTCAGAATCAAATTGTGAAAATCAGGTAGCCAAGCAGTTACCTCTCTAGTAAACAAGTTGGTTGTCGGAGTTGCCATGGTCAGTGAAATTTTCTACTTTGTTGATTTTTTTGAGGACCTAAATGCATACTATAGAGTACTATGGTAGAGGTGAAAGGCAACCTCAAAAGGAGACTATTTTAGAACTCCATATATGTCTTTGGTGAGGTATATAAAGTTAGATGGTGTGAACTCTAATTTATAATATCAATAGATGCTCTTTTTTGTACTTCAATTATACTTACATCACCATCTTTTGGAGATTACATATTTATGTGACACTACAAAAAATTTTGTGATGAATTTCATTGCTTATAAGAAATGACACTTCAATGATACTTATATTAACAACTTTTCTTTCGTCATTGATCATTTTATAGATACTTTAAAAAATTTTGATACTAATCAAATTCTCTCTCCCTTTTTTTTTTTTTGGATAAGTCCTCTCTCCTTTTGAGTAGAAACATACAGGCTGTAGATTTTCGGCCGCCATACTTGCGGCCTGGTATGTTATCAAGGCTGGATGGCCCATAAAGTTGTCTTCTCTTTTACGTTTTCTAATGAAATGGGCTCAAAGGCTAAGCTACGTTCTGTTAGTTGGATCCATCCCCTATGGTCCAGCAGCCCAGTTAGCTAGAAATGAATATTCTTGGTACTTTACTTTTGTGTGAATAAAGATATACCAGTGTTGTCCCAAAAAAAATAAAAAACAAAGATATACTAGTCTAGTATTATCTTTCAAAATATTAATGATACTTTAGAATCTCTTTTTAACTCTACATTAATATATGTTAAATTTATAATATTTATATCTGATACTTTAATATAAAAATTAATTTTAAAAAAATTCCTAAAGAGTCTACAAAGATTTACTCAAAAACAACTATAGGGTAAGAAATTTTTTTGAAAAGTAAAAAGTGAACCTTTGAAAGGATAAACAGGCTAAGAGTTGTAAAAAAATTTCCGTTGACCTTGAAGGTCTCTCACCAATGAGCTGTGACTTAATGAAAGCGAAAAAAAAAATTAATTTTCTTTTTAAAAAAATTAATATGTTGATCACTTACCTATCACTGATTGCTTCCATTTAAAATTGAACATGCAATTTTGACTCTAACACGGATAGTTGAATCAAGCAAATTTAACCCTTACCCTTTAAATTAAAAATTATAATAATTAGCTTTTAAATTTATAAATTAATTTAAATTGAATTTTTAATTTTTTTAAAATTATAAATTATTATTTTAAAATATTAAATTCGTTATATATTATTTTATTTATTGACTACTTAATATATAATAAATTTGATATTTTTTATTAACTAATAAAATAATTAATGTAAATGATAATTTCAGAAATTATTTGTGCTTTCAAAAACTTGAACGATCAAAATTAAATATATTTTTTGTTAATTTACTCAATGATTTATCATTAATCTTATTCATAAAGATAGAAATAAACCAAACAAGTAACTGAAAAAGAAACCAAAATAACTGACCTAGGCCACCTTGGGAACTCGATCGAATGGGTATTAATTCTTGGATCTTAGGAGCCATTGAAGCTCTCCATAGCAAGTCCTCATCATCCAATATTATGCAGAACACTAGGAGGCTTAAGGTATTCCTTCAATCCTACATGACTGATCAAATTGGATATTTCTTGGTTTGGTGGTTGGAGAGAGGGAATTGAAGAGAGAAAGAGACTGAAATTGCAGCCTTTGAGATAGAAACTGATGATGATTCCAAGGGTTATACCACAGCCCAGAAGAAGAAGGTAGGAGAGAAAATAGAGGATGTGGAATTGGGTATTGAAGAGCTTGGAAACAGAGTTTATTGGGTATTGATGACGATTTGAGCTCTTCATTTTATTGTGAAAATAGGCACACACAAAAAAAAAGGAAAATTTTCAGGCTGTGTTTTCTGGGTATGGGAAATAAGAATCTTGAGAGACTCGAGAAAGAGATGTTCTTATGAGCAAAGAGTTAAAAAGATGTGTGAGATCAATCTACCAATGGTTTTTGTTGGGATGAAATTATTTTAAGGAGAAGATTTAACTTTTCTAATTCGAATAAAAATATCTGTGAAAGAAGAAGGATCATCAACAAGAGAAAAATTGTTCCAAAATGTGATAGGCACTGCAAGTGTTATAGAAAAAGAAAGAACAATGACCTCTTATAAAAAAAAATTAATGTGAGACAGTGAGAGGGGCTGCAAGTCCCATCAAATGGACCTGGTGGCTTTGAATACCATTGTGTAAGAGAGGAAACTCATCTTTTTTTTTTTTTTTTGTTTTATATTACTGTCTCATGCTTTTAAATTTTGTTCAAAATTAAATTTCGTTTACTTTGAAAACCAAAACTCTTCACTTTTTTTTAATATTACCGTCCCGTATCTTTGAATTTAGTTTAAAACTAAATCAATTTTACTATATGGTTTTAAGAACCAAACTTAATTTGATGGTTTTAAGAATACACTTTTTTTAACGTCCACTTCAAATATTTGTTTCATCGGCTCATTTTGGTGGGTTTGGAAACCTTCAAAGGATGATGATTATGAAACAAATTATTTTGACTTTAAGAGGGTGTTTAGTAGAGAAATTTTTTTTGGATTTCTAGGAAACTGAACTTGGGAAAGTTTAATTCCTATGTTTAATTTCTGAATTTTAAAACAGTATTCTCAGGAATTCTAAATTTTTAAGAATGATTTTTTATAAGGATTATCATTAAAAGTTTTTCATGTAGGGGGGTGGGAATCCAAGTTTCTCATGCCATGAGAATCTTTTTAAATATAAAAAGATAATAATGTCCTTCATTTTATTATTATTTTTACCTCTCTCTCACATATTACTCTCTCTCTCTCACCCATACTTTCTCTCTCATGCCTTTCTCTCTTACTTTCTTTCTCATAATTTTTTTCTTTTTTCTATTACTTTCTCTATCATTTTTGCATTTACTTTCTCTCTCTCATTTTAACATAAGTAAGAACATTTTTGAAAAAATACTACAATTCTCAAAAAAGTTCTATTATAACCAAACGTAGTAATAAAAAATTCCTAGATAAATATTTAAAGTCAACCAAACGTATTTTGTACATTTTCAGTAATTATTATTTTCAAAAAATATGTTTTCCAAGAAAGATGATTCTTAAAAATGAAAAATATTACCGTGTACCAAATGTCCCCTAAAAGAACGCAGATTTTGTTGTCTTTAGCAGTGTACGTTACTTTAACTGCGTAATCTAAAACGACATGACGTTTTCTGTAAACTTTTAGGACAACTTGAGTGTACGTTACACTCAACCTTAGCTGACTGTAATAGTAATAATTATTTAAAATTAATAAAAACATTAAATAATTTTTTTATTAATGATGTTCAAATTATAATACATAATATAAATAATATTTTTTAAAATTATTTTTATTATATAAAATAATTTTAATATTATTAATAAATAAAATATTATTTATTAATAATAAATCAAATACTAACTTCTTAAAAAATAACAAAAGTAACGTTGCTAAAAGGCTTTAGCTACGTCCCTCTGCTCAGCTGGCTGGACCTGTTCTTTATGGTATTTTAAATCAAATATAATATTAGATATTTAATTTTTTTTTTGCAAAATAAGTTGACTGTTAACACAAATTTTAGTGTAAGATCAATTCAAAAGTTCTTAACTACTTAAATTTTAAATTTTTTAAGTTTCTCCCTTGACGCTGAAGGTCCTCTAACCAATGATCTGCGACTTCTATAAAAGAAAAATTAGGATTTTTCAGCTTATATTAATTTGTCGCTAGTGTTCCCTCTCTCTTTTTTAGTAGAAACATATTACTATAATAGATTTCTGGCCCCCGTGCTTGCGGCCTGCTATGAAAGAAAAAGTAGGATTTTTCCGCTTATATCAAGGGAGGCTCGACCGCTCAAGGCTTGCTCCGGTAGATATTGCACCGCAGCTGTGGACATGGATCCTCTGCTGTGCCATAAGGCACAGCAAGACGTGCTATGTTTTAAAATACAGTCTTTTGGCTGCATTTTAAAATTTTTAAAAATTTTTAATTTATTTTTAATATATTTTTTTTTAAAAAAATTATATTTTTAAATTTATTTTTAATATATTTTTTTTAACAAATCATTTAAAAATTTATTTTTTATTAAAGAAAAAATAAACTATAAAAATGAAAGATTTTTTGAAAATAACTTTTTGTTGAAATTTTTTAAATTTTATTTTCTATTTAATTTTTTAAATAATTTGTTGAAAAACTAAAATTTAAAATATATTAAAAATAAAAAATCCAAATTATTTAAAACTAAATTTTGAAAATAAATTTAAAAAATATATTAAAAATGAGAAAATAAACATAAATAATATAATTTTTTTTTGAAAATTTGGATTTTTTATTTATTTTTAAATTATAATTTTTTTCAATAAATTATATTTAAAAAATATATTAAAAATAAATTAAAAAATTAAAAAAGTTTCAAAACGAATAAAAAATAAATTTTTAAATGATTTGTTAAAAAAATATATTAAAAATAAATTTAAAAATATAAATTTTTTTTAAAAAAATATATTAAAAATAAATTAAAAATTTTAAAAAGTTTCAAAACGCAGCCAAGAGGCTGTGTTTTGAAACACAGCACGACCTGCTGTGCCTTATGGCACAACAGAGAATCCATGTCCCCGCAGCTGTTCCCAAAAAGAAGAATATAGCCCAAATGCACCGCAGAAGATATTATATTTCAAAACGCAGTGTTTTGAACATTTTTTATTTTTAAATTTATTTTTAAAATTTAATTGCTTTTAGAAAATTATTTAAAAAATAAAGTATAAAAATGAAAATAATTTTTTGTTGAAATTTTTTAAAATTTTATTTTCCATTTAATTTTTTAAAGAGAAATTTTTTTCTAAAATAATTTGTTGAAAACATTAAACTTTAAAAATATATTAAAAATAAATTTAAAAAAATTCAAAATTTTAACAAATTTTTATATTTTAAAATTTTATTTTCTCTTTAATTTTTAAAGAGAATTTTTTAAAAAATAATTTTTTGAAAAATTAAACTTTAAAAATATATTAAAATAAATTTAAAAAGGAAAAATTCCAGATTTTCAAAATATTCTTATATTTTTTAAGTTTAAAAAATTAAAATTTAAAAATATATTAAGGTAAATTTAAAAAGAAAAAAATTCTTATATTTTTTAAATTTATTTTCTCTTTAATTTTTTGAGTAAAAAAATAATTTTTAAATAATTTACAAAAAAATTTAAATTTTAAAAATATATTAAAATAAATTTAAGAATAAAATCTTTAAAAATATAAAAATTTGTTAAAAATTTAGATTTTTTTTTCCTTTTAAATTTATTTTTAATATATTTTTAAATTCTAATTTTTTCAATAAATTATTTTTAAAAAATTAAATAGAAAATAAAATTTTAAAAAAATTCAACAAATAATTATTTTCATAAAATTATTTTATTTTTGTACTTTATTTTCTCTTTGCATTTTTAAAGACAAAATAATTTTTTGAAAGCAATTAAATTTTAAAAATAAAAATAAATTCAAAACATAACCAAAAGGTTGTGTTTTGATGGACAACACCCTCTAATGTGCCTACAGGGACAGGAGAGAATTCATATATCAAAGAGAAGGGTAATCACTTGGATGTACCTTAAGACATAGCAAAGGATGTTGTGCATCAAAACAGTCTTTTTAATTACGTTTTGAATTTTTTTTAAAATTTAATTGTTCTCAAAAAATTATTTTTTTTAAAATAAGCAAAGAAAATAAAGTATAAAAATGAAAGAATTTTATGAAATTTTTTGGCAGACCCATTCTTTATGGTTCACTACAAGAAAAGCGGGGAATGGCGACGGGTGTTTAACGACGGTCATAAAAAACGGTCTCTAAAGCCAAGTTTAACGACGGTTTATGAACCGTCGTTAAAGTTCGACACCTAACGACGGTTTTCCAAAAAACCGTCGTGAAATACGGACGGGTAAGATCCAACCGTGGTCATCTGGGGCGAAGGGAAATATTTGGCGGACATTACGACGGTTATTGTAAAACCGTCGTGATTTAACGACGGTTAAACATAAAACCGTCGTTATTTTACGACGGTTGTTACTATAATCGTCGTTATTTTACGACGGTTGTTACTATAACCGTCATTAAATCACGACGGTTTCATTAAAACCGTCGTGAAGTTATAACGTTCGGAATTCAGACCGTTACTCGATGTTCGTGTAGTTTAACGACGGTTTTAGTAAAAACCGTCGTTAAAGTTACACGTTACGACGGTTTTTTTTGGAAACCGTCGCTAAACCCATTTAGCGACGGTTTTTGGTCGGTTTAACGACGGTTAATAACCGTCGTTAAACCGCGCGTTCGTCTATAAATTGGATGGTCTCCTTTATTTTTCTTACAATAGTTTCTTGATAGATTATTTTTCTATAATATAGTCTCTGAATTTATTTATTGTGCTGGTGAAGTTTTTTGACTGTAGTGTTATCTCCGGCGTGTTTTATTTACTCTCAAGGTATGTCATTTAATTTTTTAATTGTATTTGATTAATTTCTTTTTATATTGTATGTTCAAAATATTTTCTTATATTTTTTTTATTTTATTTTGTGAAGATATTGTGACGTTGGGACGACACTTTAATTTTGATTTTTGTGCGTTATTTATTTAGAATCATTTTGAATGTATGTAATTTAATTAATTAGATTTTGCATGAATTTATTTCAAATTATTATATGTTAGATTGAGATAATATTAGATATTTTATTTACTTACTACTTTTGTTATAAATATATTTGTCATTGTGATGTACATTATTGTATGAATCAATTTTAAATTTTGTGTTATTTTTGTGATATTTATGATGTTTAATATTATAATATACGTATATTTTCATAAAAATTTAAGAAATATATATAATATTATTAATTTAGTATAAAATGATAGTGAATTTTGTTTTAAATATAAGTTATTTACTGTTTTTCAAATATTATTAAAATTAATGTAAATAAATTGAAAGTAGTTATTATATTGATAAACGTATTTAAATAATATACATCAATTAAAAATAGTCAAATTATATTACAGTTGTTAATAAAATAGTAAAATATTTATTTAGGTGATGAGATAAAATAATAAATATTAATAAATAGACAAAATTAGTATTAGGAATTAGTTTTAAAAAAATAAAACTCATTTAAAAATACACATAAGTTTTAAAACATGAAAACAAATTTACAATAACATAATTTTAATATGTATGCTAGTAGTGTAATAATTTTTAATGAATTAATAATAACATAAATTGAAAGTAGTTATTATATTGATAAACGTATTTAATTAATATTCATAAATTAATAATAGTCAAATTATATTACAGTTGTTAATAAAATATTAAAATATTTATTCAGGTGATGAGATAAAATAATAAATGTTAATAAATAGACAAAATTAGTATTATGAATTAGTTTTAAAAAAATAAAACTCATTTAAAAAAACACATAATTTTTAAAAAATGGAAATAAATTTATAATAACATAATTTTAATATGTATGCTAGTAGTGTAATAATTTTGAATGCACTTTGTTGTTACACTAGATTCTCTATTAAAGAACTAACAAGATTTTATATGTAATTGAGTAGAATTATTCTTGAATATATGGCCCTTATATGGGCCACAGATTTTAATTTTTTAAATAGGGAATTGAAATTTCAATTCCTTATCTGAATTAGTTAGAATGTTTACCATGTAAATACTATAATTGAAATTTTTGCGGCAGCTGTAAAATAATATTTTAATTTTTTGCTGCTAGTGGTTTTTCCTTTGCAAAAAATTTACATTCGTAGAAATTCGATCATGAAACTCATTATTTTAATTAATTACACTAGATTCTCTATTAAGGAACAAACAATATCTTAAATGTAATTGAGTAGAATTATTCTTCAATATATGGCCCTTGTGTGGGCCACTGATTTTGCTTTTTCAGATAGGGAATTGGAAATTTCAATTCCCTTTAAGAGTTCGTTAGAAATTTTACCATGTAAATACTATAATAAAAATTGTAACGGCAGATGTAAAATCATAATTTAATTTTTTTCCTGCTAGTAGCTGTCTTTTCCAAAAAATTCAGATTCGTAGAGATTTGATCATGAAACTCATCCTTTTAATTAATGACAATAACGAAGATTTTTTATTTAGTGCTTCATTAAATGTCTATTATCATAAAATTTGTCAAAAATGTTTTACATGTAAAACATTTTACACCTCTTCAAAATGTGTTGTGTTTTATGCACAATCAATTGCAAATGCTATTTAAGTTAATTGATATCTAAATTCATAAATATTTCAGAAATGGATAAATCTTGGATCAATAAACCTCGACATTCAATAGAGTACCTAAATGGTTTAAACGGATTTTTGGAATTCGCAAATGCTAACTCTGGGGTCGAAGGTAGAATAATATGCCCATGCCCAAAGTGTAGATTCAAAAAATGGCAACTCATCGAGGTCGTGCGCCAACATTTGATCGTCAAACCATTTCCAGAGGGATACACTTTTTGGAGTTTGCACAGAGAAATGATTACAGAAGAACCTGCTGTAGGACATACTATAATGCCAATTGAGGTCTCAGAACCCATAGTTCGAGATGACCATGTCCAGAACATAGTCCGTGATGCATTCGGGATTCACCCCGAAAATGAGAGCATCGCTTCTGTGGATATGCCAGATCCGCAGTCAGCAGAAAGGATGGATGATAGTGTCAAATATTTTTATGAGTTACTGAAAGATGGTGAACAACCGCTCTATGAAGGGTGTGAAAAGTATTCAAAACTGTCTTTCTTGGTGAAGTTGTATCACATCAAGTGTTTGTGCGGCCTAAGCGACAAAGCAATGTTGATGGTACTTGAGTTGCTTGTCGATGTATTCCCAGATGCCAAGATTCCGCCTTCATTTTACGAGGCTAAAAAAATCATTAATAAGTTGGGGTTGAACTACAAAAAAATTCACGCATGTCAGAATGATTGTATGTTATACTGGGGTGAGCATGAAAGTAGAGAAACTTGTTGTAAGTGCTCAGCACCAAGGTGGAAACCGAAACAAAAGGGGGAGAAGCGAAAAAAGGTGCCTAATAAAATTCTTAGATACTTTCCAGTTAAGCCAAGATTGCAGAGGTTGTTCATGTCTTCTAAAACTGCTGAATTTATGAGATGGCATTCTGAAGCCAAAATTTCTGACGGCATCATGAGGCATCCAAAGGATTCTGAGGCATGGAAGAGATTTGATCTTCTGAATCCTCAATTTGCATCAGATCCGAGAAATGTTCGTTTGGGCCTTGCAACAGATGGTTTCAATCCATTTGGAAACCTATCTACAAGTTACAGTATATGGCCAGTTCTGCTGATTCCGTACAATCTTCCTCCTTGGATGTCTATGAAACAGAGTTCATTCATGTTGTCAATGATAATTCCAGGGAAAAAAGCACCAGGGAATGATATAGATGTGTTTTTACAGCCACTAATTGAAGAGCTGAAGGAGTTGTGGGTTGAAGGTGTTAAGACGTACGATGCATTTGGTAAAGAAATGTTCAATATGCATGCAGCTCTTTTGTGGACAATCAGTGATTTTTCTGGCCTTGGATGTTTATCAGGCTGGAATACTCATACTGGATTAGCCTGTCCGTACTGTAACTTTGACTCTACTCCAGTCCGTCTCCCTCACAGTCGGAAGTGGTGTTTTACGGGACATCGCCGCTTCTTATCTCCGGGTCACAAATTCAGGCTGGCCCGCAATAGGTTTGACGGAAAAGAGGAAAGAAGAAACCCTCCTCCGCAACTGAGTGGTGTAGACATTTTCCGACAAGTCAATGATATTGAAGTTGTTTTTGGAAAAAATGTGGAAACTGATGTTGGGACTCAACAACGGCGTTCCCGAAGTCAGGGTTCGGTTAATGCTGGAACTCAACAATGGCGTAAGAAAAGTATATTTTTCAAACTTCCGTATTGGATAAATAATATGTTGCGTCATAATCTTGACGTAATGCATATTGAGAAAAATGTCTGCGATAACATCATTTACACTTTACTTAATGATTCCGGCCGTTCAAAGGATCACGTAAACGCGCGGAAAGACTTAAAGGAGTTTGGTGTGAGGCCTGAGCTGTGGCCTGATGATGGCGGTAAATATCCACCTGCTTTGTTCACGTTGACAAATGCAGGCAAGGAAGTATTTCTGAAAACACTTAAGAATGTATCTGTGCCTGACGGTTATTGCAGTAATATCTCCAGATGTATTGATGTAAGACAACGTAAGATCGGAGGACTAAAAAGTCACGACTGTCATATCCTTATGGAACAAGTGTTACCATTAGCCATAAGAAAGACACTGCCGAAGCCGGTATCTGCAGTTCTGATCGAGTTTTGTTCATTCTTCCGGCAACTGTGCTCCAGATTTTTGAATATTAATGAACTTGATCAACTTCAAAATCGAATCATTATGACGCTGTGCCATCTTGAAATGTTATTTCCGCCGTCTTTCTTTACAGTCATGGTGCACTTGACTGTACATTTGGTCATGGAAGCGAAGTTAGGAGGACCAGTCCAATATCGTTGGATGTATCCCGTCGAAAGGTAAAACATTAAAAACACAGTCTGTTCAATTTCTTGCATTATTGTTAATCCAATTTTATTCATTTAATCTATGTTTTCTAGATACTTGGGTAAACTTAAATCTTTCGTGCGGAATAGAGCAAGGCCAGAAGGCTCAATAGCAGAGTCGTATATTGCAGGAGAAGTTTTGTTATTCTGTTCCAGATACATAGATGGTGTTGACACTGTCTTCAATCGTCCTCCTCGTGTGGATGATCGACCCGATGTTGGGACGTCTGACAGGAGTTTGTTCCCACCAATAGGAAGACCAGTTGGTGGATTTGATTATTTCACCATTTCTCCCCGGGAAAAATTGCAGGCTCATCGGCATGTCTTAACAAACTGCAAAGAAGTTGATCCTTACTTACAGTAAGTTAACTCACACTTAGCTACATGATTATACAATTTTTCTTCCTGTGTAGCATTAAGTGTTTAGACAATGTTTTCTCAACAGGGAATTTAGAGACTATGTACGGCATAGTTTAAGAAGTCGGACGCGATCATCTACCGAGATAGACAAAAAAGTCCACAGAGAATTTGTCTCTTGGTTTTCGCGTCGTGTAAGTATTTCAACATGGTCACATTTAATTCATATGTCAAATATGAGTACAACTCATCCTGTATTCGTTTTCCAGATCGCAAATGATGCTGATGGATCGCAGTGTGCTGATTTAAAATATCTCGCACTTGGTCCACTAGATAGAGCACGTCGATACAGTGCTTACAATGTCAATGGATTCAAATTTCGAACTTTAGAGCGAGACCAAGGGATGACATCTCAAAATAGTGGAGTTTACGGTACTTTCGGGACGAGGAGTTATGCAAGTACTAGTGATACGAATATGCAATTTGGTGGCGTCCCGTATTATGGAAAACTGTTGGAAATTGTCGAGTTAAACTACCATGGCCATTTTACAGTCGTATTATTTAAGTGTATGTGGGCCAACACAACTACAACGAGAGGAATTGCAATTGATGACTTCGGGGTGACATCGGTTGATTTTTCTCGGTTGATTCACACTGGTGAAAATGATGATGACGAACCATACAACCAGGCATCTGAGGCTCATCAAGTATACTATGTACAAGATGAGTTGGACAAGAACTGGAGTATAGTGATACATTTAAAACCCCGTGACTTATACGAGATGGGCGATGAAGATGAAAATCTTATATACGAGAGCGATCCGTTACACACGCAAAATTTAGAAAGATTGTTTCCAGAAGAAGAAGTTAATTTATGTTTGTTACGGTATTAGTTTTGTTGTTGCCGCCTATTTATATATATTTTAGACTACTTATAATTACTATACTATTTTATTTATTTCCATCACTTTTATTAGGCAAAATTTATTTTATAATTGTTTTATTACATTCATTTTGCCAGTAGCAGTGACGATGAAGAAGACTAGATCAGACATGGCAGGGGCGTCCAGTTCTCAGACTCCCACGCCCCGTGGGGCGATCAGTGAAAGCGGAGAGCCCATTATGGAGTCGGAGGCTGCCGCATCATCAGTCCCTCTTAGCGACTCCCGGCCACTGGATTCGCAGGCCGTCCCCTGCACACTCCCCCCACCCGACGCTCAGGCACCGGATGACGATTATTCGTTCGATTTTGAGACGATATTTGGCGGTGTAGAGGCGGAGCATCAGCCCGGTGAGCAGGAGCGCAGACGCAGGAGGAGTTGGACAGTTGATGTAGTCGGTGAGTATTGTAATCATGTACACTTTATGCACTTAATAATTTTGTCTTAGTAATATAAATATATAATTGTCACTAATTATTTTGATAGACGGGACCGGGCACACGACGTCCAGACAGTTGACTGTCCACGACGTATGGGCCCTGCCTGAGCAGTCAAAGGTGGTTGTCCAGTTCAACGACAACCACCAGCCTATCAGAGACAGTGGCGGTTTGCTCGGTGTCTTCCTCGGCACCATCGGGGATAACTTTCGGTTATTCCCGATCTCTTACAGGGATTGGAGGAGCATTCCTTAGCAGTCGAAGACGAATGTCTTCGTAAATAATATTCAGGTATGAAAACATATATCTTTTGCAATTAATTATAGATATTCGTAATTTATATATTATTTATGTGTAACTAATTTTTTAATTTCGTTTGCAGACACATTTTATTGTGACGGATCAACACAAGAAACTGATCATGCAGTCGCTAGGAGCGAAATGGAGAGCAGCACGATACAATATATTTCGCCTGGCGTACGATGGTACGAAGACCAGAGATCAGTTGCGGAGTGAAGTCCCGACAGGCATCCCACCTGATCAGTGGGCTACTTTCGTAGACTATCGCCTAGACGCGAAGTCTAGGATAAGTTGTTAATATATATATTTTTAAAATTTAACTTTTAAATATTGTCACTAATTATTTTTCCTATGTGATTAATTAGGATGTGGCTGCGAAGAATAAACGGAACAGAAGACAGCTGACAATGCTACACACTACTGGATCGAAGAGCCTTGCACGCAAAAAGGCGGAGATGGTAAGTTTAAATCTGATATAAATATTTTGTTTTTTAAAATGTTTATAAGACTATAATCATAAATTGATTGATTAATCATTTTAATATTCAGGAGATTGAGCTTCAGGGTCCAGTGACTCGTGGTGATGTATGGACGACAGCTCATAAAAGAGCTGACGGATCGTACATCAACGAAGAAGCTCGGGCTGTTGCGGTGAGTAATAAAATCTTATCAACCTTAAGTGGATAATTATTTAATTTTTAATAATGTTTAATATTATTAATTTCCTGTTATTGAATGTTAGGAGAAAATTGCTTCGATCCAGCAGGAGGACAGCTCGTCCCAAGAGCTCTCGACGACCGATTCACTTGCGAGAGCTCTTGGCACTAAGGAGCACTCCGGCCGCGTTCGAGGATTTGGGTTGGGTGTTTGCCCAACTCAAGTCTTCGGTCGTAGTTCATCTGGGTCGAGCTCACAGTCTGGGCCGTCATACCACGACTTACAGAGTGAGGTGGAGCGCCTGAAGACAGCTATGCAGGAGCGGGACGTCGAGCAGCAGCGCCTGAAGACAGCTATGCAGGAGCGAGACGCTGACCTCCAGCGACGAGATGCTGAGATCGCAGCACGCCAAGCACAGATGGAGGCTGCTATGACGTTCCTGTTACAAAAATTTCAGGGTCAGCTGCCACCTGAAATTTCAGGACTTCATAGTCCCGCACCCAGGGTAACATTTTAATACATAAAAATTGTTGGTATAATTTTATTTATTTTAATAACATTCAAAATTTTAACAAACAAAATTGATTTTTCAGGACCCCAGCGATCGTGGTAGTGGACATCAGCGTGATCAACATCCGTAGGGTCCAGAAACTTGATTTAGTTATTATATTTGTATATGTAATTTCGTCACTTTTGTTACTATTAATTTTCTGTATATAAATTTTTTTGTATATGAAGATTCATTATAATTCAATAATTTATGCATCTTTAGTATTTAGTTAATAATTCAAACGTTTAATTATTATATAATAAAATATATAAAAATTAATTTAGAAAATATTAAAAATATAAATTAATTTTTATTTTACATAAAAATTTAATAATCAAAACAACATAAGTAGTTTTATGAATAATATAAAATATTATATTTTAAATTATAAATAAAATTGTTATAAAAATTTTAATTAATTTTAATAATAAAAAATTAAAAAATAAATAGAAATAACGATGGTTTTAGCTCAAAACCGTCGTTATAATTTAAAAAAAAAAGGAAATAACGACGGTTTTTTGGTAAAAACCGTCGTTATATTTAATTTTATTAATTAAAAATAGTTATTAACGGCGGTTTAGAACCGTCGCTATGTCTGGTTTAACGACGGTTATAACAACCGTCGTTAAACCAGACATAGCGACGGTTATTCCCACGGTTGATAAAACCGTCGTTAGACCTAGAGTTCCACGACGGTTTACAAACCGTCGTTAATGGGTTTAACGACGGTCGGAACCGTCGTTAAACCTACTAAAAAACCGCCGTAATGCCGCGGTTTTGTTGTAGTGGTTCAGCAGCCCACTTAGCTACAAATAACTTTATTTGGATCCTAAAAAAAGAAAATATATTACAATAGTATCATTATCTGGAATATTAGTGGTATGTATGAAATCTGTTTTCAATCACTCACATCTATCAAATTTGTGACAATTATATTTGATACTTTTACATAAAAATTAATATAAAAACGGAGTGCGAAAAATGTTCACTCAAACTTTTTGGCATAAAATCAATCCAAAAGATCTTAACTATTTAAATTCTAAAGTAAAAGAATTATATGAACACATTGGGATGAAAATATGTAATGAGTGAACCTTTGGATGGATAAACAAGGGAAGAGTTCTAAGAATTTCTCCATTGACGTTAAAAGTCCTCTCACGAATATGGTCTGTGACTTCTATGAATGAAAAGTTAAGATTTTTTTTACCTATATAAATTTGTCCTGTGCCTCACTGCTGGAAAGAAGCTATCAGCAATTGCTCCCACTTCTTATAAAGAAAAAATATTTTTTTTAATATATTAATATATTGTATTCATCAGCTCTCATGAAAGTTATCAATAATTGCTCTTACTTGAAATTGAACGCGTAACTTTGACTATAACACCCATTGTTGAATCAAAGACCAAAAATTATAACAATTAGAAGAGAAAATGTAATAGCACAGAGTGTAAAAAGTTAGTACTCATAATTAAATTAAAGAGGCATATTTATAAAATCTCATGTAGTGGTTGTTAAAGGTATATAATATGATTTTCTTGAAAGCCAACTGAAATAGTTTTTAGTTTGGATCCGTAGCAATATCACTTTCAATAGACTAGCACGGTGAAAGTATTGATGTGACCCGAAGTTTTCGTGTCCGCGCTTATTTCTAGGGATCTTGAACTTAGGTTTAATCGGTCGCTTAAGTATTATTAATTTTGAAATTTGTTATACATAAAAAAAATATCTTATTTATTTATTCGATTGGCGCTTGACTTCGTAAATTATTTAACGTTCCACTTTGTGTTTATAAAAATGAAGCTTACACACGTTGGAGTAATCCTCTTACTTACATCTGTCCTCCATCCCAATGGATCGTCTCTTCCACCGGTGAAACTCTCAGGTTCTTTTCTTTCCTTTATGCTCTAAAAGTCTCTAATGTATGTTTCCAGTGTTCATTTAATTCCTTTTCTACTTGTTTAATTTATGGTAACGTAAACATTTTAATTAAGCTAGGATAGCTGCTCCTCCTCCTCCCCCTCTTTGCTTCGTTTTCTTCTACTTCTACTTCTGTCTCTGCTTTTCTTCTCCTTCTCCTTCTCCTTCTGTTTTTATTTTTTATTCTTCTTTTAATTTTGTTTTCTGAGTAGTAATTAAACTCCCAGCTTCCTTTTGGAACTCCTCCTTCTTTTTTCATATATTCTAGGTGGTTATTTGAATATAATGAATATAAAAATTATAAATTAGAGTTATCTTTATTATATATGTCTTAAATATGAGTGAAGTTATTGGTACTTTTAATTGTCTACTCACACTTTTTTATAACTAATTATAATTATAACTCACTATAAAAAACACGAGATTTAACGGCGATTTTTAAATAGATATAGCGACAGTTTTAACCGCCGCTAAAGTATTTAACGACGGTCAAGAAACCGTCATGGATTCATGATCATCGCGACGGTTTTAGTCAACCGTAAAAACGACATCGTTATAACAGGTTCTAACGACACTTACAAAACTGTCATTAAATTGAAATTTTTTTAAAAAATTTCTTAATTATTTATCAATTATAAGTGAAAATTAATTTATTTTTTTAAAATGATTTTTTTAATTTGAAATTTAATATTTTTTGTTATTCATAAAAACGAATTTGGATTAAATTTTTTTATTATTAAACCATCATGCATAAAAATTAATTTATATTTTTAATATTCAGCAAATTAATTTAGATAAATTTTTATTTATTATATAATAATTAAGCGTGTGAATTATTAAATAATTTTAAAAATTATTTTAAAATTTATTGATATTTAACTACATATTAGATATACGTAAATTATTGAATTATAATGAATATATATATATATAAATAAAAAATATGTACACAAAAATTAATAGTCACGAGTATTACAAAATTACATATACAAACTATAATAACTAAATCATGTTTCCGGACCTTGCAGATGTCGACCAGACTGATGTCCACTATCTCCGATAGGCTGGTGGTTGCCGTTGAACTGAACAACCACCTTTGACCCCTGAGGTAGGGCTCATACGTCGTGGACAGTTAACTGTCTGGACGTCACCTACCCGGTCTGGTCTGTCATAATATAAAAAATTATATATTATATTATTATGAAAAAATTATTGAGCGCATAAAGTTTTTACAATACTCACCGATGACATCAACTGTCCAACTCCTTCTGCGTTTGTGTTTCTGTTCACCAGGCTGATATTCCTCCTCCACGCCGACAAAAAATGCGTCTATATCGATGGCAAAATCATTGTCCGGTGCCTGAGCGTCAGGTGGGGGATGTGCATGAGACGTCCTGTGAATCCAATGTCCGAGAGTCACTAGCAGGGACTGATGACGCGACAGTCTTCGACTCTGCTCCCCGAGAGTCAAGGTGAGGAAGTGTGGATGGAATGGTTTCTGACTCCATAGTGGGCTGTCCGCCCTCACTGATCACCGGACGGGCCGTAGGAGTGTGAGAACTAGACGCACCTACCTTGCCCGTGTAGAGTGATCTAGCCTTCTTCATCATCACCGCTGCTGTCAAAATGAAATTAATAATATTAGTCACCGCATAAAACAATTACAAAATGAACTTTATCTAATAAAAGTTATAAAAAAAAATAGTACATTAATTATAAGTAGTCCAAAATATATATAAATAGGCGGTAACAGCAAAACTAATACCGTAACAAGCATAAATTAACTTCTCCTTCTGAAAACAATCTTTCTAAATTTTACGTGTAACAAATCGCTTTTGTATATAAGATTTTCATCTTCCTTATCCATTTCGTATAAGTCATTGGGTTTCAAATGCATCACTATACTCTAGTTCTTGTCCAGCTCATCTTGTACATAGTACACTTGATGAGCCTCAAATGCCTAGATGTATGACTCGTCGTCATCATTTTCACCAGTGTGAATTAATGGAGAAAAATTAATCGATGTCACCCCGAAGTCATCAATTGCAATTCCTCTCGTTGCAGTTATGTTGGCCTACATACACTTAAATAATATGACTGTAAAATGCTCATGGTAGTTTAACTCAATAATATCCAATAGTTTTCTGTAATACGATACGCCACCAAATTGCATGTTCCTGTCACTACTACTTGCATAACTTCTTGTCCCGAAAGTACCGTAAACTCTACTATTTTGAGATGTCATCCTCTGGTCTCTCTCTAAAGTTCAAAATTTGAATCCATTTACATTGTAAGCACTGTATCGACGTTCTCTATCTAGTGGACCAAGTGTAAGAAATTTTAAATCATCACAATGCGATCCATCGTTATCAATTGCGATCTGTAAAAAGAATAAAGGATGAGTTGTACTCATATTTGACATATACATGAAATGTGACAACGTTGAAATACTTACACGACGTGAAAACCAAGAGACAAATTCTCTGTGGAATTTTTTATCTATCTCGGTAGATGCTCGCGTCCTATTTCTTAAACTATACCGTACATAGTCTCTAAATTCCTTTATGAGTAAACATTGTATATACACTTAATGCTACACAGAACGAAAAATTGTATGCAAATGTAACTAAGTGTGAGTTAACTTACTATAAGTAAGGATCAACTTCCTTGCAGTTTGTTCAGACTTGCTGATGGACCTACAATTTTTGCTGGTGAGAAAGCGTAAAATATTCAAATCCACCAATTAGTCTTCCTATTAGTGGGAACAAACTCCTGTCAGACATCCCAACATCGGATCGATCATCCACACGAGTAGGATGATTGAAGACAATGTCAACATCATCTATGTACCTAGAACAAAATAATAAAACTTCTCCTGCAACATACGACTCTGCTATTGAGCCTTCTGACCTTGCTCTATTCTGCATGAAAGATTTAAGCTTACTCAAGTATATAAACAACATAGATTAAATGAATAAAATTGGATTAACAATAATGAAAGAAATTTGAATTATGTGTTCTTCATTTTTTACCTTTCGATGGGATACATCCAACGATATTGAACTAGTCCTCCTAATTTCGCTTCCATGACTAAATGTACAGTCAAGTGTACCATGAATGTAAAGAAATACGGCGGGAATAAAATTTCTAGATGGCACAGCGTCATAATGATATGATTTTAAAGTTGATCAAGTTCATTAACATTCAAAACTCTAGAACAAAGTTGTCGGAAGAATGAACAAAACTCGATCAGAACTACAGACACCGGCTTAAGAAGTGACTTTCTTATGGCTAACGGTAACAGTTGTTCCATAACAATGTAATAGTCGTGACTTTTTAGTCATCCAATCTTATGCTGTCTTACATCAATGCATCTGGAGATGTTACTGGAATAATCGTCAGGTACAGATACATTCTTAAGTGTTTTGAGAAAGACTTCTTTGTCTGCATTTGTCAATATGAACAAAGCAGGTAGATATTTACCATCATCATCTTGTCAGAGCTTAGACCTCACACGAAACTCCTTTAAGTCTTTTCGCTCATTTATGTGGTCCTTTGAACAGCCAGAATCATTAAGTAAAGTGTAAATGATATTGTCGCAGACATTTTCTCAATATGCATGACGTCAAAATTATGACGCAACATATTATTCGCCCAATACGAAAGTTTGAAAAATATATTTTTCTTACGCCACTGTTGAGTCCCAGCATCAACTAAACCCTGACCTCGGAAACACTGTTGTTGGGTCCCAGCATCAGCTTCCACATTTTTTCCGAATACAACTTCAATATCCTCGACTTGTCTTAAAATGTCTATGCCACTTAATTGCAGAAAGAGGGTTTCTTCTGTCTTCTTTTTCGTCAAACCTATTGCGGGTCATCTTAAATTTATAACCCGGAGATAGAAAGCGGCGATGTCCCATAAAACACCACTTCCGACTGTGAGGGAGACGCATTGGAGTGGAGTCAAAGTTACAGCGTGGACAGGCTAATCCAGTATAAGTATTCTAACTTGATAAACATCTAAGGCTAGGAAAATAACTGATTGTCCACAAAAGAGCTGCATGCATATTGAACATTTCTTTACTTAAGGCATCGTACGTCTTAACACCTTCAACCCATAACTCCTTCAACTCATCAATTAGTGGTTGTAAAAATACATCTATATCATTCTCCGGTGCTTTTCTCCCTGGAATTATCATTGACAACATGAATGAACTCTGCTTCATAGACATCCAAGGAGGAAGATTATACAGAATCAGCACAACTGGCCATATGCTGTAACTTGTAGATAGGTTTTCAAATGGATTGAAACCATCCGTTGCAAGGCCCAAACGAACATTCCTCAAATCTGGTATAAATTGAGGATTCATAAAATCAAATCTCTTCCATGCCTTAGAATCCTTTGGATGCCTCATGATGTCGTCAAAAATTTTGTCTTCAGAATGCCATATCATAAATTCAGCAGTTTTAAAATATATGAACAACCTCTAAAACCTTGATTTATTTAGAAAGTATCTAAGAATTTTATTAGGCACATTTTTTCTACTTCTCCTCCTTCTGTTTCGGTTTCCACCTTGGTGCGGAGTACTTACTACAAGTTTCTCTACTTTCATGCTCACCCCAGTATAATATACAATCATTTTGACATGCATGAATTTTCTTGTAATTCAACCCCAACTTATTAATGACTTTTTTAGCCTCGTAAAATGAAGGTGGAATTTTGGCATATGGGAATACATCGATAAGAAATTCAAGTATAATCGACATTTCTTTGTCGCTTATTCCGTACAAACACTTGATGTGATACAACTTCATCAAGAAAGACAATTTGGAATACTTTTCACACCTTTCATAGAGTGGTTGTTGACCATCTTTCAGTAACTCATAAAAATATTTGACACTATCATCTATCATTTCTGTTGACTGTGGAATAGGCATATCCACAAAATCGATGCTCTCATTTTTGGGATGAACCCCAAATGCATCACGGACTATGTCCTGCATAGGGTCATCTCGAACAATAGGTTCTGCGACTTCAATTGGCATCATAGCATGTCCTGCAGCAGGATCTTCTATAATCATTTCTCCGTGTAAACTCCAAAAATTGTATCCCTTTGGAAATGGTTTGACGATCAAGTGTTGGCGCACGACCTCGATGAGTTTTCATTTTTTGAATCTACACTTTGAGCATAGGCATATTATTCTACCTTTGACACCAGAGTTGGCATTTACGAATTCTAAAATTCTGTTTAAACTATTCAGGTACTCTATTGATTGTCAAGGTTTATTGATCCAAGAATTATCCATATCTGAAATAATTATGAATTTAGATAATAATTAACCTAAATAACTCTTACTCTAAACTGAAAACATGACTATTTTGCATGGGAAGGCATTTGCAATTGATTGTGCATAAAATACAACAAATTTTGAAGAGGTTTAAAATATTTTAAGTGTAAAAAATATTTAACAAATTTTATGATCATTGACATTCAATGAAACACCAAATAAAAAATTCTCGTCATTGGTTCAATATAAATAAAGAATCCTGATCCTAAAGAGTTTAAGAGAGATATTGAAAGGAGACTTAAAAATAGAGAAATAAGATATCTACTTGATCTTAAGAAGCTTATGATACAAACTTACATGCATAAAAGTTATAGATTTCATTGGCAAGACTTGTCGCACCTTATGAAAGTAGGATAAATGATGCCATTGACTTGTATAATATGAAATAAAACACTTGAAAAGTCTCTACGAATTCAACAAGGAAAATTCTAAATTCTGAAACAGTGCTATTGAGAAAGTTTTTGGTAATGTGTCAATTTTATTTCATTCTCCTAATGTCATTAATTTAAAGGATGAGTTTCATGATTGAATTTGATAGATCACATCGTCTTGGCAAAGACAGCCACTAGCAGCAAAATATTGAATTATGATTTTGTATCTGCCGCTATGATTTCAATTATAGTATTTACATGGTAAAATTTCTAAGGAATTCAAATAAGGAATTGAAATTTCAATTCCCTATCTGAAAAAGTAATAGCAGTGGCCCATATAAGGGCCATATATTCAAGGATAATTCTACTCAATTACACCTAAGACATTGTTAGTTAATAGAGAATCTAGTGTAAAAATATAGTGCATTAAAACTGACTTCATTATTATTTTCTATTAAATTTATGTTATTATATACATTTGTTTTATTTTTTAAAAACTACGTGTATTTTTAAATTAGTGTTTTAATTTTTTTAAAACAATTCATAATACTAATTCCATCTATTTACTAACATTTATTATTTTACCTCATCACCTGCGTAAATATTTTAAGATTTTAGAATCAACTATACTTAAACTTTATTATTACTAATTTATGTATATTATTTAAACATGTTTATCAATGTAAAGGTATTAAATTTCGTTTCGAGGTACCGTTTCGGTGACTCCAGAAACAAAAACATTTCGAAACGTTTCAGAAATTTCGAGGAAAAGGAAGATTTTTTAAGAAACGTTTCAAATAATTTCAAATAATATTTTTTAAAAATTTTAAAAGATTTTAACATAATATTAATGATATAGATATATAAAATTATATTAAAATTAATTTGAATTAATGTCTATAATTGAATAGTAAGTAAACATACTACTACAGCAGGGACTTCAACTCAAATCCTAATAGCATTCAATAACAATCTCTCTCTTGCATCTATCTCTCCATCTTCTTCTTAACTCTTTCGTAGCATTTATATTTAAATCTCTTTTTCTGTCGACCATGATTTTATCTCTATCTTTAGGTATATTCCTCTCTCTTTACCTTTCAATCTCTCTTTACATCATTTTTGTAGTTTCCTCTTTAAAATGAAAATAAATAAAAAAATGTCATGAAAACAAAGGGGGAGAGTATGAAGTTAATAAAGATATTGTGACTTGTGAGAAAAAATAACTTGATGTTAGATGTGATATAATGCTACTTTCATATACTTTTAAATTGTCAATTTTTTTATTTTTCAAATAAGTTTAGTACTTTTCCATCGAAACAACTCGAAACAAGAGTATTTTCATCGAAATAATTCGAAATAAGAGTATTTCCATCGAAATAACTCGAAACAAGAGTATTTCTATCGAAACAACTCGAAACAAGAGTATTTCTATCGAAACAACTCGAAATAAGAGTATTTCCACCAAAATTTTCATTGAAACAAGAGTATTTCTACTGAAACATTTTGAAACATAGTAATTTTAATTGAAATAGTATAATTTCTTAACAAACACTTCGTTTCGTTTCGATAACTCCGTTTCGTATCGGTGACTCAGGAAACGGAAACGTTTCGGTCGTTTCGATGGAAAAGAAAAGAAATTTAGTTCTTTATGTAATAACTATTTTCAATTTATCTGCATCAATTTTAATTATATTTTTTAACACTAAATAAATTATATTTAAAATTAAATTCACTATCATTTTATACTAAATTTATATTATTATATACATTTGTTAAACTTATATTGAAATATACATATATTTTTAAAGTAGTGTCACAGTTTTTTTTAAATTATTTTTAATATTCACTCTGTCTATTTATTAAAATTTATTATTTTACTTCATCAACTACATTTCAATTCCTTTACTAAATTTATGTTATTATATATATTTGTTTTTATTTTTTAAAACCTACTTTTATTTTTTATTAATAAATTTTATTTTTAACTACATATATTTAATAATTTTATCATATTATTCCATCAACTCCGTCTCAAGATCTCTATTTTTAATTTTTATAAATTCTTTCTAATATTAATTAGATATACTTTACTTCAAAAATTATTAAATCCAATATTTCAGCATTACTAAAAAAAATCACCTCCTACATATTTTCAACTGACATAATATATTATAATATTAAATATCATAAACATTGAAAAAGTAACACAAATTTTAAAATTTCTTTATACATGTACATCACAATGTAAACTATATTTTTTAAAATAAATATGAATTACATAAAATATCTATTATTATCGCATTTTAACATATAATATTTTGAAATAAATTTATTTAAAATAAAACTAATTAGATTGCATATCTTCAAAGTGATTCCAAATAAATAACGCACAAAAGTCGAAGTGTTGCCACAAGATCTTCACAAAAACAAACAAAAATTAATATAGCAAAATATTTTGAACATACAATATTTAAAAAAATAGTCAAATATAATTATATCATTATATGACATACTTTAAGTAAGATAAAAACAACTTGCAAAGTACACCAAAATACCACAACTCGCAAAGCACACCTAAATACCCCAACTCGTAAAGCACACTCAAGTACCTCAGTTGATGTATTTTATACGAAAAAAATTGTAATTTAAAGTGTTCGTAATGAAAATGAAGAGGGAAAACGAATTTATAGATAACCACCTGGTTTAACAAAGGTTACCTAACCGTCGTTGATGGATTTAACGACGATTTTACTAAGACCGTTGTTAAACCTCAGTAACGATCCAAATTTTGAACGTTATATATCCACGATGGTTTCAACTAAATCGTCGTTACTTAACGACGGTCTGTTTAAAATCTTCGTTACGTAACGATGGTTAGACTAAACCGCTGTTAAGTAACGACAGTTCAGTTCAAACTGTCGTTACTTCGCGACGGTTTGGTCAAGATCGTCCTAAAACTTTACCATTTTTAATAAACGATTAAATCCGTAACATATTACGATGGTTAGAGCTAAAACGTCTCTATTTAACAACAATTTTTCTTTAACCATCCTTAAACCCCGATTTAGTGATGATTTTATTGATCATCGTTAGTTGTTCGTCTTCATGCCGCGCGTTTCTTGTAGTGATTTTTTAAGAGTAAATCACTCTTCCCTCTATTAATTAATTGCCCCATGCCTAAATTCGTTGTTTAAAGTTTTTTAGAAGATTTAAAGATTTTTATTTGATATTTAATGAAATTATAATAAACTATTTTATGCTAACAAAGGAAATCTCAAAATAACAAAATATTAACTTTTAAACTACATAATAATAAAGTAAATATAACTTATATCGAAAGCAGTGAATTATATAATTTGCCTTTTATTTTCTTCTTTCATTTTTAAAACGAAAATTTTATAATGATTCAGTGATTCCTGTAGATATTAATAGTATAAGATTTCTTCGGGCTCTGATTCATAATACCCTATATGCAGTACTTTCTTCGTTTAATAGAATGTGAAATTTAAAGAAAATAGTTACATGATCCCATTTTGTTCCACTTTGTAATAGATATACTATATCACCAGCTTTTTTTATGATTGTTATCAAGTATGAATCTAGAGAAAGCTTATGAATTTTTGTTTGTGCTGGTTCGCAGTATTTCATCATCATATTCTCAATAAAAATGAACCATATGTCAGAAAGGGAAAGAAGCAGCCAAGTCGCAATCGAAGTTAACAACTTACTAACTTCTATGAAGATGAAGTTAGAGAGGAAGTTCTCCATGCCCTCTGAGTGTTGCATATATAGAGCCCCCAAACAACTACGCCATGCAGCTGAAAAATCATTCATACCTAAGATAATATCAATTGGCCCCTTACACCATAATAGAGAAGACTTGCGTGACATGGAAGGGCACAAAATGCGGTATCTAAAAGGATTCCTTCTTCGGACAGAGGTGATGATATAGGATGATAAGAATTTATTATTTATTTTATTATTGTATGATATAATTATTCTTTTAGATTATAAAGTGCAATTAATGATATTTAGATAATTTAGAATTAGTAATTATAATCATGTGTAAACTACCATTTTAGTTCCTCAAAAAACACGGGTAGTGCCAATAGTCTTTTAAAATATTTGTCATCATTTTTAACTTTTTTTTAAAATTTTAAAACAAAAATTATGACAAATATCTTCGAATAACTAATTTGATAGCATAACTATCTTTTAAGAATAAAAATGATAATTTACTTTACATTTATGAAAAATGTTAGGATTATATTTTATTAAATTAATATTGAGTATTTTGAGAATTGTAATATCTCTTTTTATTTCTCATGCATCAGGTGAACTTAGAGGATTGCATCAAACTTATAAAGAAACAGGAAGCCATGATAAGGAGTTGTTATGCAGAATCCATTGATCTCAATAGTGACAGATTTGTGGAACTAATTCTAGTGGATGCTATCTTCACAATTGAAATGCTTCTTAGAATAAGTTTTCCGCAACCACAAAACCAAACTGATTTTCTTCTTCGAAGTTTGAGAATGGTATTCGATATTGCACATGATATGCTCTTACTTGAAAACCAGCTTCCATTCTTCATCATGGAGGGCCTATTAACCCTAGCCAAAGTGTCATTCCCTCCAGAAAATGATGCCAGAGTTTCCATGATTAAGCTTACCCACAATTTGTTCCGAAACATGCTATCACAAGATATAAAATACTATATGGAGAAACTAAAACCTTCCAAGATTGAACACTTTCTTGACTTCTTCATGAGTTGTCTTTTGCCACATGAATTGCCACCAAAAAAGAGACTTAGGAGTCTTTCCATACCCAACGTAAAACAGCTAAGTCATGCTGGAGTAAGGTTCAAAGTAGGGAAACATGGAATTTTGCATCTTTTTCGATTTGAAGATGGAATTTTGGAGATTCCACGTTTACATTTATGTGACACCACAGAAAATCTTGTGAGAAATCTCATTGCTTATGAGAAATGTCACTTTAATGATACTTACATTAACAACTTTTCTTTCGTCATTGATCGTCTTATAAATACCTCAGAGGATGTTGAAATACTGATTCAGAATCAAATTGTGGAAACTAATCTACCAAGTAGCCAAGCAGTCGCCTCTCTAATAAACGAGTTTTTCGTAGGAGCTACCATGGTTGGTGAAATTTTCTACTTTGTTGATCTTTTTGAGGACCTAAATGCATATTATAGAGTACCATGGCACAGATGGAAGGCAACATTGAAGAGAGACTATTTTAGAACTCCATGGACTATTATTTCAGTCATTGCAGCTTCTCTTCTTCTTTTACTTGCTTTCATGCAAACAATATTTACTTTCAAATTTTAATGCCAATAGGTGCTCTTAAAGTTGTAGCTAGCCCCTCATGTCTGTTGCTTGCTTTAATATGTATGTATTTGGTAGCAATAACATGTTGTAATGTTTATAAAGTTAGTAACAAAAATATGTGCTCTTTTATATGTACTTCAGTCATTGCCACTTGGTTTGTTAATATATATGCATTTTGTATCATTCTCATTGTTTTAATTTTTGGTACATGTTGACATATTTGTTGAAGTTCCCTTCAAGCTAAGTATATTAAAACAATGCTTTGACACCACAAATCAGAAAGGGAGATTTTGCAATTAAAAATCGTGAGGTAGTGTCAATAGTCTTTTAAAGATATTTGTCATCATTTTTCTTTTAGATTTTTAAAATGTTAAAACAAAAATGATGGCAAATATCTTTTGAAGAACTAACTTGATGACACTAATATCTTTCTAGAATGAAAATGATAATTTACTCCATATTTATGAAAAATGCTAGGATTATATACGATATAAATCATAGTGATTATTTTGAGTATTGTAATACTGGCCTCTTTTTATCTCCCATGCATCAGGTGAGCTTAGAGGGCTGCATCTAACTTATAAAGAAACAAGAATCCATGCTATGGAGTTGTTATGCAGAATCCATTGATCTCAATAGTGATAGATTTGTGGAACTAATTCTAATGAATGCCATCTTTACAATTGAAATTATTCTTAGAATAAGTTTCCCGCAACTACAAAATAAAACCGATTTTATTCTTTGTTAGTTTAAGAATGGTATTTGATATTGCAAATAATTCCATTCTTCATCATGGAAGATCTATTAAGCCTAACCAAGGTGCCCTTCCCTCTAGAAAATGATGCCGGAGTTTCCATTATTAAGCTTTCCACAATTTGTTCAGAAACATGCTATCACAGGACATAAAATACTATATGATGAAACTACAACCTTCAAGGATTAAATATTTTATTGACTTCTTCATAAACTGTCTTTCGTCACGTGAATTGCCACCAAAAAAGAGATTTACAAGTCTTTTTATACCCAATATGAAACAACTAATTCATGCTAGAGTGAGGTTTAAATAGGTAAATATGGAATTTTTCATAATTTTCAATTTGAGGGTGATCATTCTAAAGATTCCACATTTACACACCATAAATAATCTCATGAGAAATCTCATTTTTTTCTGAGAAATATCACTTCAATGATACTTACATTAAATTTTTTTTCATAATTGATTGTTTTATAAGTATTTTGGAGAATGTTGAAATACTGATTTAGAATCAAATTATAGAAACTAATTTACCGAGTAGCAAAGCAACGACCTCTTCAATAAATGAGTTTGTCCTAAAAGCTACCATGGACGTTGGTGAAATTTTGTATTTTGTTGATCTTTTTTAGGACCTAAAAGCATACTATATAGTACCATGGCACAAGTGGAAGGCAACCTTGGAGAGAGACTATTTTAGAACTCTATGTACTGTTATTTCAGTCATCGAAGTTTTTCTTTTTCTTTTACTTGCTTTCGTAGAAACAATATTTGCTATCAACTTTTAACACCAATTGGTTCTCTTGAAGTTGTAGCTAGCCCCTTATGTTTGCTGCTTGCTTTAATATATATGTATTTGGTAGCAATAACACGTACGCTGTAATGTATATGAAGTTAGTTGGTGTGGACTCCAGTTTGTAATATCAATAGGTGCTCTTTTATGTACTTTAGTCATTGCCCATTGTTTTGTTAATATATATGCATTTTGCATCATTTTCATTGTTTTAATTTTTTATATATATATGTTGACGTATTTGTTAGATTTTGCTTCAAGTTAAGTACACTAAAACAATGCTTTAACACCACAAATCAAAAAAGGGAGATTTTGCAATTAAAAATTGTGAGATGGTGTTTGGTGTAAATATTTCTAATTAATCATATAAATTTACTTATCCAGGCAATGTAAATTCAAACGTTAATTATATGACTAATGAATGAAAATTATATTTAGTATGGGTGTAAACATTTAATTTAATTTTTAATTTTTGAATTAAATTCCTGTTAAAAAAAATATGTGTACCACCCAAAACCATATAAGAAAATTTAAATCTTAAAGATGTACTTGGGATTAAGTTATCCACATCTTGTGAATAATTGAATATTATGAAAATTTTAAATTCTTAAAAAAATTTGTCAAATAACTTTATACCAAACATAATAATCCTAATTTTTTAGATAATATTTTATGAAAAATTAAAAAATCCCACACCAAACGGCTTCTGAGAGATAAATCACTACCAAACCATTTGCTCATAAGGCTCCACCTCATAGTTGCAAATTGGACAGATATTTTTGTTTTTGCTCTTTTGTTCTTTTTGGCAGCAGGTCTTGTTTTTGGTCAAATTGGACAGATATGACTGTATTTCCAGTTAAAAAGCCTTTTTTAAGTGGGGAAAGACGTACAGCCGAAAAAGAAAAATCTCCCTTGCCCGTTTAAAGAGTCCAAAAGGTTAGTCTCGTCTTCAAAGTCTTGGCCCTTTCAGAATCTTTGATGTGCTTCTTTGGAAATCTCAATCCTTTCTTGTGGTCAGTCCAAAAATAAATACATAAATAAATAAATAATATTTTTTCTTGTGGATTTTAAAATTCCAGTACAACCAAGTTTTTCTTTTGCATCCAACTGTTAGTTTTGTAATTGCACCTATGCTCTTTACAGTTGCTAAGTTGAAGATGCTGATTTTGGTGCTATTAAATCTGCCAGGACTACTGTACTTCTCAACATATGTACTTCTAGTCCTTTTATGGGCAGAAATTTATCATCCAACGAGTAAATGTTATCTATGTATAATTAATTTATAATAAATAATATTTTTTCCTTCTCATCTCAATTACATTAATTATCAATTTTCTATACATAAATTATATTTGGTAACCCAAATTCAAGCAAGTTAATTATTTGTTTAAGATTTGGAACAAAATAATCCACTTTCATAGATTTTTTTTCGATATATTTAAAAAAAATCTTTCGATTTTTTTTTAAGTAACTTTGAGAGTTTTTATTTATGTTTTTTGTCACACTCTTGTTGGAGGAAGTGTTCTCGTCTCTATTTGATTGAGATTTTAGTAATTTTCTTTATTTTATTTTAGATATATTATGATATTCTAAATTTTTTTAAATATAATTCCATACATAAATAAGACTGGTTATCTCTCTACAAAATTAATGATTATAGTGCAGGGTTGGCCCAAGGATAATGCCAGTGAAACTGAGGCTTTAAGTCTCAATTTTTTTTTATTATCTATTTGAACAATACTTTTAAAAAGGCCTCATTTTTTAAATCTGCTTTACACTTTTATAAAATTTAGGAGGTGTTGGACTGGTAATGCTATAATGTGACAATTTTTAACAGTTTTTATGTAATATCTCAAAAATTTTATTTTTAAATAATATTTTATTATAAACAAGTATGATTTTTTTTAAATAACTATGCATGTTCTGCTAGAAGTAAATATATTTTTGTTTAAAATAATTATATTGATCTCTAATAAATTTTTGTTGTATTTTTAGAAATAGTTTTTTTTATTATGCATAAAGATATTTATTTTATAATTTTTTTATTAAGATTTTTATCAAGAAAAGTCATGATTTAAGAATTTAACTAAATGTTTATGAGAATGTAAATTTTTAAAATTTTTTGAGATGTTTTATGATGAAAAACGGTATTTATATGAATATATATAAAATAAAATAAAAATAATATTAAATATTAAATTATTAAATTATTATTATTATTATTATTATAAAAAAATAATAATAAAAGGAGAAACCAAAAGGAGGAGACAGAAACCGTAAAAATGAGGAAGAGAATGAATAGTAAATAGTGATGAATAATATTTTTTAATTTTTTTTTAAATTTAGAGTGCCTATTGGTTTTCGATTTTAAAACTGAGGGTACTACTGGATTCAGGACAGAGAATACTACGGTGTTGACCGATCAATTTTTCAAATCAGCCGTTGAATCGCCGTAGATTTAAAATAAAAAATTTCAAAAAAAGGTAAATTCTGAAAGTTTTACTTCTCCAATTGAAAATCTGGCACCATAAATAGATTCAAGAGTTAAATAAACCTTAAGATATAGATTTTTTTTGTCATCTAACAGCTTTTTATTCATTGTAAATAGTGATTTTCGGCGGGTGAATAGTGATTTCTTGTGGTGAATAGTGATTTCGTCCGGTGTGAACAGTATTTTTTGGCCGTGAATAGTGATCAAACTCCCGGAGTCATTTTCTAAGTTTTTGGACTCTCTAGACACGTTTTTGAAATCTGTTTAGTCAAATGTGGATTGAAAAAGTGCATTTTGAAACCGTCCAATCTGGAGCCCTTACCTTGTGAGTAAATTATATGACTTGTCATATACTCTTCTTGATCTTTAAGCATGTATATGATTATGTTTATGAGATATTTACACTTTTATATGTTACTGAGATGTATTAAAATTATCTGAATTGCATATAATTTGAAATAGAGTTCAAGAAGAGTATAGTTTTGAAACTGGATTTTTGAATTCATGATGTATTTGATTTCACATGTATTTCTTATTAAATGATAAAGTGAATATTTAAACATGTGACATTATTTATAAAGCTATATGATTGCCTCGAGAAATGACATGTACATGTGATAAACCCTGAATGGAGAATTTATGACAGATGAATCTGTACTGAGACTAAAAGTCTGCATTATATTGAGAATTTTATACTGGATTATATGGCATATGTGCATATGATATTAATTTATATAGTGATATGTTTGCCTCGAATATGGACATGTATACGTAATTCCCCTGATTGGAAAGTTTTGACAGAAAAATATACTCAGAATAAAAATGTTGTATTATAATAGTACCTTTGTTTTGATTAATACGAAATATATGAGATTATGGTTTTATGGAGAAATCCTATTAGAAACACTGTCTATTAACAGCAGGTGATGTTAACCTTGATGTGCACCTTGATTGCCTCAGCTAGCAGGGGGTAGTACTAACCTCGTGTGAAGGTCAACACACGAGAGATGACATGTAAAGGAAAGCATAATGTCTCCTATATGGGCGAAATGCCAGTTATATGAGATGTGATTTGCCTTCCCTTGCTATGTGTTTGAGAAATACCCATATAGAGTCTCTTCACGTGTCTTCTTGAATAATAGTAGGGCAAACTTCAGTGGGATACTGAGTTTAGACAAATCCTATACCACCAAAGTACGGAAGGGGTTAAACTCTGATATGGTAGTTCTAATATGGAATCATCCTAAGATTTTTATAAGAAATGTTTTAAATGCATATCACCGTTTGATTATTGATTATATTGTATCATATTTGGATACATATATTTGAATTGATTTAAAATGAGAATATTTGAAAATGCGGGTCCCATATGGATGTACTTCTAAACTGTAGATTTTGATATGATAAATTTTAACTAATGAGTACATCCATATGTTGATCTGAGAGGTCATAAGAGGTATTATCTGCTCACTGAGTTGTAAAATTCACTACACGCTGTGGATATATTTTTCATATAAAAACCCAGAGTTTGGTCCTGCGGTTTCTTGATCGACTAAGTGTCATACTTCTGTGGTGATCATAAATTATTTATGTGCTCTCAGTGTTTAAATTATAATATAATTATACTTTAGAGTTACTCTGAATACCACAGACAAGATCCCTGCTTCTGCTGTACTTTGATGTTTATAGATTTAGTATATATATAAAAATACATATATGTAAAATAGTGTATTATACATATTATGAAAAATATATGATCGTAAAGTAGGTGTTTCACGTGCTCTAAAAATTAGGGGCGTGACATTTTAATTTCCTTTTATTACAATGAAAAAATTATAGATATTTATTTATTATTAAATTTAAAATTTTTATGGTTATTGAAAATGCTCATTGGACTTTATTTTAATGAAAATTTGTCATTTTATGAATAAAAAAACAATTACTCGACATATACGAAGAAAGACGTATATTTTTATCCACACTTAAAAAATGATGACATATGAGATTAGTGACATCTTCCATAATGAATAAACCATACACAATTTTGGTAAGACCGTGCAGGACTTCTCTCTAAAACCTTTCAATTCCAGTTTGGCTGCATTTTTGTTGACACGGTGGAAAAGAAGCTCTGATTGCTCTTCAGACTACCCATTAGCTTTTTTCCATTGCTTTGCCGTTGGAAAATGTGTAGATCCATCTGCAAAATTCACTGTCTGCATGGAGAAACCTTCGTGCAATAATTATACAAGAATAATGTATCATTATATGAGAAAAGTATTATTGTGAGCTTGGCTGTTATCTAAAAATTGAAAATATTGGCGTACCAAATAAATACATAAATATATTATCTTTTTGGGTTCAATGCACGTAATTAATATCAAAAGGCGTCAGATTTTCGTAATATCAACTCACATATATTAGATAGGAAATCATAGTGACAATTCACATATTCGATAATTTAAACTAACATAAGAAAAATGGAATAATTATCCTCGTCTTGTTGAATCAAAGAATTTTTTTTTTCAGATTTCACAACAGCTTAGAACTTATTGACACTCACTTATGACAGTCAAATCAAAACACCTCAACCCAAATCGAAACATTTAAGAGAAGTCGACCTAACTCAAAATTTGAAAGTGGGGATTCTTCAAAGCACCCCCGTTCAACAATGATGGTCCTTCCAACCCATCTTCTAAGACCTCTTTGTACTATAAAAGGGTGCTTTGAAGGACCCATCAGAAAACTAGGGAGAGAGAGAGGAGATTACCTCAGGAAGCTACTCCAAAGAATGGTGGAGAACGACGAGGAAAAATTTAAGAGTAGTCACCCGAGGGCAATGAGGCTGCCAGTCTCTGCTGTTGAAGTGAAAGAACCGATCTTGCCCAATGTAGATGAAGAAGCCTTATTGGATTAGGAAGAGTAGCTTTCTGTATGTTTTCCTTGGTTGCTTTCAACCTCGAGAGTGAGGGGGAGGTAAGTGTGGGAAATGAAAAAATTCTTAGGTGTTCAAGGTTTTTTTTTTTTTTTTTTTTACATTCCACAGGCACTTTACAAAGTGGTTTTAGTGATGATTTAAGAGAAATTATTATTGAGAGTTTTTTGTTTTATATTATGTGATGACTTTATAAAGTGGTCACTAAATCTCAATTTTTAATGATGATTATGAAAATTAATTATTAAAATTTTTAAAAAGTATATATTTTAATGACAATTTAAAAGAAGTTGTCATTAAAAGTTAATTGAAATTATTTAATCACAACTTTTGAGAGGTGCTAGTAAAAAAAATTTTATCAACTTTTTTTTTATGTAATACTAAAAAGTCACCCCTAAAAACTTTTTTTCTTAAAAAAATTGTTAATAATTGTTACAAGTTTCTTATCTACTTTGTAAATATAATAATTTTTGAAAACGTTCACAATATGAGTAAAAAACTCAGATGAGTAAAGACAAAGGTTATATTTGATAAAAATAACTGATAAGTTAAGTGAAAATTTAAAAATTAGTTAAAATTTGAAAAATTAATTTTTAATTGAAAACTGTTAACTGAAAGTTAAAAACTGTTGAACTAATTTATTAAATTAAAAATATTTGGTAAAATTAATTATTGAATTAACTGATAAATATAAAAGGATATACTTATATAAAACTTATCATTTTTTATTAGTAATTATATTTTATTATATAATCTCAAAAAATACAAAATAAATATATCATCTAGAGTCACACAATAAATTAATAATATTGTTGTGAATCTTTTTCATCTCAGTAAATATTTTTAAATTTTTATTCTTTGTATCACTATTAATAATATTTAAAAATTTATTATGGAGTATGTAATTTGGATGTTATTCGAGTATAGTAAAAATAATGTCATCTTATGAATATAATAGTGTTTGAAATTTAAATAAAATAAAAAAAATAAAAAAATTTATAAAAGCTATTAATTAAAAATTATACGCTATTTAAAGTAGTATATTATAAAAATTTATAAACTACTTAAATAAATTTATTTATTAAATATTTCTAATTTAATCAAATAAATTATAAATTAATTTATTTAATTTATCAAATATACTCTAATTACCTTATTAGTCGAGAGGAAAAGACTCCTTGATGAGTTGCAAGACGTATTAGAACTGTGCAGAGCGGTGGTTCCGACACAAAGTCCAACTGTCAAATTAATTTTAAGGAAAAACTGTAGAAGAAAATAAGAGAAAATAGCTAGAGTCCTTATTTGTTTAGTTTGCTTAATTCTAAAAGAGACTGAATTCCTGAAAAAGAAACTAAAGCATGTTTGATTTTAAAAATATGACTACAAATATATTTGATATAATTTAACAATTTTTTTTTAAAACATGTTCAAACCAGTGCACGTAAAAGACCTTAGCATTTCTTCAGAATAATCAATAACATTTTTGTAATTCCAAGAGTCTAAACTACTTATTAAGAGTTGCGCAAGTGCATTTCGCTGTTTCCTTCCCCTTGGGGTTAAAGCTATGAGGCATGGACATTATTTTTTTACTGTTTTTAATTTTATTGAAAATTTAAAATATATTTTTATTTTCAAAAAAGTTTTCTTAAATTTTTAAAAAATTTTAAAATACTATTTTCAAAATTTTTGGTATTATAGTACATGTAACAATGTCATTTTTATAATTATTTTAAATTATATATACAATATTTTACTATTTATATAATTATAAATATAATTAAATAATAATAAAAATAAAAATAAAAACCAAATATATTTTTAAAAATATAAAAAAATAATAAAAAAGTGAAGACAAAAAATATTTTCGCAAACTAAATGTATTTAATTTTTTTTGTTTTATTTGTAAAGAAAGAAGAAAATAAAAAAAATTATTTTTTTAAATTAAATAAAATGAAAAATATAATTATAAAAATTAATATAAATGAAAAATAATAATAAAACATATTAAATAACATAAAAAAAATAAGTTGTTTAATCAATATAATACAAAATTTTAAAATATATTAGAATAAAATAAGTGATTATTTGATTTTTTTTCTTTATATTTTCAATTAAAAAAATTACAAAAAAGAGAAGAGAAGAAAATAATTAAACTATTAAAACGTATTTAGATTTTCATTTCTTATTCTTTAATGTTAAAATGACAACGTCATATACATAAAAAAAATTAATAATATTTTTATCATAAATTTTTTTCTTTCTTTCAAATCTTTCTATTTTTTGGAGAGGAAAAATTTTGGGAGGGAAAGAGATATAAGAGCTCAATATTCCTTCTCCTCTCCTCTAAAATTTTAAACCAAAACTGTTAAAATATATTTAAATTTTTATTCTTTAGTTTTCAGTATTAAAATGACAACATCATATACATAAAAAGACTATTGATATTTGTATCATAAATTTTCTTTTCAAAAAAAATTTAAGGGCTTAATATTCTTTTCTCTCCATTTTAAAATTTTAAACTAAACAAAATAAATTTTTAAAATTCTCTCTCCTCCCTTCAAGCAGTTCGTTACTGTGCTGAAGTTCGGTCAACCCTGGTCTGTCGATGCTTTGCTCAACCTACCTCTTTTCTAATGGGTGGATTGGAACTGGGGGAGCAAAGCAGGAGGCTACCATGAGCTGAATTGGAGAACCTTGTGCCGGCTTGTTTGAATAGACAGGAATGCTATAGTGTTCAATGGGGGGAGTGGGGCTTTAAATGAAGTCTTCTTCTCTGCCATTAACAATGCAAGGGACCGTAGTTCTTGCCTGTTAAAAACAAACAAACATTTCTAAGGTGAAAAAACCTTCATGTTGGGTGGGAAGCACCTATTGGCCAGTGCAATGGCTCTTGTTTGCAAAGTCCGGGGAGTGCTTCTTGTGCAGGAATGATCAGAAACGAAGATGGTACTTTCGTCCATGGCTTTGCTCGAAATCTGGGGTGTTTTTTTGTGGGCTTCGTTGTGTTTGGGAGCTCGGTTACCGGAAGAAGATTGTGGAGGCAGATTCAAAATGGCCTAGAGCTTGGTCCAAAAGAGCTGTGGAATCAACCATCCCTGCTATCATCGCTAATTAATATCAGGGACCTTGTTCGCAGAGAGGGTTGGGCCGTTGAAAATAAAAATAAACAATTTTCACGTTCACAAAATAAATGTTTTTAAAATAATAAAAGTTTATAAATAAAAATTAACTTCACAAACCAAAAGCATATATTTCAAAACACGAACCATTTTATTAATTATGTACATTTTTAAATAACAAAAAATGAATTATTATCTACTTTTTTATAAATTTTAAACAATAGTGTAGTATTCAACGGGTGAAATAAAGAATTTATTATATAAAAACTTAAAATGAATTATTACTTGTAATTCAGTTGATTGGGAGCCTTTGTAATTCAACTTGTTTGTAATCTACAATAATGAGTTTCATTGTTATCTCAATCCCAATGCCAATGCCAACGGCGGAATGGCGCCTCCCTCCTTAACGGTCAATTAAGCCTCGGCCAGAATGAGCAGCAAAAATTTGCAGTTGCACCCACACAAGCGGAGGCAAGCGGAGGTTCTTAACTCTAACCAAACCTACCCCATTTCCCTTCCCACCTACTCTCAACACTGAACTATATTTCTTCCTCCCTCTCTGGTCTTTAACCCAAAATTTCTCTAATTTGTAGTTATAGTCCATGGCAACTCATAAGCTTGCGTTGATTCTCAAAAGCCCATCAAACGATTGCGATTTTCTGCCCGTGAAGCAGCCACGCCCGCCAAAATTTGACCATGAAGAGTCCGATTCTTACGTCGATTCTGATCTATGGGACTCGCCTTCGGTTCAATTGAAACCGCTACAAGGAAAATCCGAGCCTCAGGTTGTGGTGGAAGTTGCAGGCTCGCATTTGGAGGAGATCAATTTGAAAGAATTCGACATATTTTCGGCTCTCAATGAGGTGTGTTGATGAATATGCAATTTTTGTTTTCCTATGTTTTGATTACAAAGTTTCGCATTTTTTGATTTGCATTAGGTCTTTGAACAACTGGGGTTTGGGGCAGTTGGCCTGGGAGAGTGAAAATTCTGTAAATATGTGAAGGAAGCTGCATTTGGACCTGGTTCGCCCATTCACACGGTCTTCATTACAGGAACATTGGCAGCTGAGGACAAGGACTTTCGAGGTTTGCCTGTTTTTAATTTTTTTTGACACGACTTATGGACTTCTAATTGTATTCTTTAAGAAAAAGGCTAAATGCACTCGTACTTAAATTTGTGCTCATGTATGGTACGTTCCTAGATGGAGATGCTGGTCCATCCAGTCTGTCTGTTTTGTTGAAATTAGCTTCTTGATAGAAATTCTAGTGGAAAATGATTTGTTAAGAAAAAAAAAATATTCTTCATACTCTTGGGAAGAAGACTAAACCAGGAAACATAATGTTTGCCTTTGATCTTTTGGTTGGAATTATAAAACTTTTATGTGTTTGTGTCTAAAAAGTTATCGAATTACAGTCTCTCCCTTTTCTCATTTTTGGATGATGTCTCTCAGTGTATACAAAAGTTTTCTGTAAGAGAATAACGTATGTGTTTTTATAGAATAGATTAAAACTATGAATGTTCCCGAAGAATATCAGCTTACAAATACATGGAATGTTACAAAAAGCAAACTTCAAATAAAGATAGGCAGATTGAGAGAGGTATCAGGGATTTGATGTTTGGCAGCAAATGGTTGACTTCTCCAGTGTTGTAGAAGGCTAGTTGAATATGAGCGGAATAAGAAGCAAGCCTAGGATGGAAAAAAGGAGAAGTTGGGGGGGGGGGGGAGGGGAAGAAATCGAGAGAGATGCTTAGGTGAGATCGTAGGGATATCCAAGAGATATGGCAACATTCAATGGTAACAGGAATAAATATGATGCTGGTAATTCATTGTGCTGACATTGTTGAGAGCTTGAGAGGCATAAACTTTCTCAAGTTCATGCACTTATTGGTTTGAGTGGATGCTTGAGTGAGTGATGTCCAAATGGAGAAGAGGAAAGTAAATTCTGCTTTCTAAAGTTTTAGCCCGCTGATAAGTCCTTGTTCTTATCATAGTGTTTATAAGTGATGTAGTTAGTTTAAATGGACTGCAACCCATTCAATTGGTATCATTGTGAATTTTTCATATATTTCAATCCTGTCTTTAGTTGTTCTTTCTTGTATATGTTAATACCTTAGTTTGTTGTAATAAAGTCTTATTCTATAGAAAAAAAATAATTTAAAAAAAAAACTAGTTGTAACTTATTCTGGAAATGGATACGCAGATCTATGTAAATGGATGTCTGTCCAGACCTGTCGTAACTGGCTTCTGGAAGTGAAATCATGTGGCAATTGTGTTGGACCTTTGGTAGTTTTTGGTCATATATATAACTCATCGTGCTCTGTGAAGTGGAGAGTTCCTCCAACTCTAAACTATCAGGTTTGATTTCTTTGAGTTTTGTCTATTTACATGGTGGGGCATGTATTCGGCATTACAATTTAGAAACACATCTAGAAGCAGTAATGCAGTAGAGGCTTAGCTTTTGTAAACAAGGACAAGAAGTTCAAATGGCCTGTGAGTCACTCTTTTTCTCAGTGGAGATTCTTGAAAGATTTTATTGTGTTGAAAACACCCCGGAAAAAAGAGGGAATTGATTTTTTTTTTCCTTTTGGTGCTCATGTTAGCAAAAATCTCAATTGAGATTTAATAAATAATTTATTTACTAGTTTTCAACCATATGTGTTCACCTGCAGATTTGCAAACTCACATCCTTACCTGCTTTTATGTAATGGGAAAAAAACCTTATCCAGGTGAGATAGTTATTGAGTAATGTTAACTTTCAAAACCTCAGAATTAAGGTCTCAAAGTATTTATTCAGAAATTATTGCTGTAGTTTGATATTTACGTACTATTAAAGTGGAAAGGTGAAATTATTTCAGTCGCAAATGCACTGTGTTTAAATTCTGGTACAAAATGAATATTTATTTTCATTTTCAGGAGTATTTTCCTGATGTTATACTTATACCTATGGGAAGTAGGACAGCAAATCCATTTTGCACCACAAACATGGTGGTATTTGCACCAGAAAATGTTCCAAGAGGCTTGGAGGATAATAATTTTATTGCCTGTGGAGACGCTCTAATAGTTGATCCATTATTAGAATTCCATGAAGAGGTAATAAGTTTAATTGATTCATATATATATATATGTATATATATAATATGTGTGTGTGTATAATAAAAAGGAAATTAATGAAAACGGAAAAGAAAGAAATATTAGTTGTTCTGATATCTGAGTTATTCAAATGCTGACTGCTAAGGATGAGTTTCTTTCGAAACCATCCTTTTTTAAGAACTTGGTATAGTATGCCTTCATATTCTTGCAAGATATCTTGTTAATTCTGTGGATGTACAAATCCACAAAACAACATACTGGCATTACCCTTGTGCTTTTCTCCATATCCTATTCTGAAGTCATTAGATTACTTATCCAGAGTACATGTTGGGGTTATATTTGTACTTTACATGGTTAATAACTTAATACCATCATACCGGTCAATATGACTGCTGAGGGACAGGGAAATTTAAACTTTGGTGTTTTGTCTGCTCATATCTTATGTTGATTCTATGAAATGTGAACCCATTCATCTCCCTGCAGATTGTGGCTAATTTTCACATCATCTGATTCTGAAATTTCCTTTTTTCCTTCAATTAAATCCGAACATATTACTGCTTAAATTATCAGCTACAGAAAGTTGTTACTGCTTTGCCAAGAAGTTTAACCGTCCTTGTCACTCATCATCGTGATGATCACGTAGATGGTATATTTTTGCTAAAGGTTTTTTTCTTAAAAGCATTATGCTATGAAAGTATAGGTGGTGAGGCAATTACTTTTGCACTCAAGTCTGCCTCATAAATCATCACTTTTTCTCCATTCTGCTGAAGGCTATTGTCTATAATGAGTATACTCTTCCCGTCAGACACTTGTATTTTAAATGTTATAATGGACTTAATTCGTGAGTGTATTCTTTTGGTCCTCATCTGTTTTTTCATTTTTTATCTCAGGTCTCAGTTATCCAGAAGTGCAATCCTGATGCGATTTTGTTAGCACATGGAAACGCCATGCAGCACATAAGCAGAGGTTGCAACATTGAACTTTTAGTTTCTGTTATCATTTCAGTAATTTTTAATGGTGACATATTATAAACATGTCTAATTTCCTTCTTAGTTTGGAAGTGTTAATTTAATAGCCATGCTACTAGAAGCTTATACATACATTTATGGAATATGATCAATAAAATGTATGTTGTGTCCTGGCATGATGTTCTGTAAGACTGATTTCAATTAAATAAATTATTATTGCCATCATCATGACTTTGCTATAAATCTTACTAGTTAGAATGATCTCTCTAAAATTGCAAACCCCAATTTTGGTATCTTCAACATGATTACTTGTGATCGTCCTTTTCTCTATTTATTTATTAAGAGATGTTACAAGGCATGCTTGGTGTATTTTTATGCAAAAAGAGTGTAGAATCTGTAGATGCGGTGGTTCTAGGTTAACTTCTCAAATAAGAGGCAGAAGCAGTTTAACTGGTTGCACAATTTTTTTAAGGTTGACAAAAAAAAAAAAATTAACTCAGGTTCTGATATTTGAATTCTCCTGACGGGATTTTTTTTCCTCTGCATATTTAGTTCCTGGTCTTTTTTTTTTTGGAGCTATTATAGCACAGCTATTAACAGGTTCTTTGCTTGGAGATATTTAACAAGGAAATTTATTATTTAAACATAAATACGTGTGTACAACCTTAGGGACTCTGTTCAATGAAAATCAAGATGAGAGTGTAATCTGGCCATGTTCTTCCTTCTGACTCGAAAAATAACTAGTTTGGAATTAACAATACATGAGGAAGTTCGGATGCATAGGATCGTTGGAATTGTAAATTTGCACTAAGCTTTTGGTGGAACCCTGCACTAAGTCCCTCTGGTACCCATAGATCTTATGAAATCTCCTCGTTGCTAAAAGAAAGTTAGTGATATAGATATGTTCCAATAGCAGTAAACAGGGAAAGAGTACACCACTACTTAGCTATTTCATCATCCAGGAATGATTCCTTAAGAAAATGCAGCCGTAGAAAAATAAAAGGGAAAGAAAAACAGAAAGATGGTACCACAGAGAAATCCTAACACCAAGCAGTCAGCGGCTCTATTTCTTAATCCAATTCCTCCATGCCCCTCTTCTCCCTTCTGCCTGTGCTTATAACCACCCTGCTGTCTTCTCTCTCTCCATAACTAACTCCATTTTGCCCACGTGACTTTCCCTTTCTTTCATATACTATCAATGGCCTGGGCCTCACAATATTGGCTTCAGTCTCCACTCCTAGCTCCTGTTCACTTACCTCGGGCCTCATCTTTCTCGATTACACTAGTAATTCCAGTATTGAGCTGCTGGACCCCATCAGCTTTCCTTCTTTTTTTTCCCTCTCCTCCTCCTCCTCCTGTGCCATCTTTTTTTGCTTTTTAAAAACATGACAAACTCATCAAGAAAGTTGCCTGAGGGATGACCTAAGTTGATGAGGAGCACACTAAGACAATTTGGAAGCCCATGTAAGGTGAAATAGGAAGAGGTGAGGTACTAGTACCTGGAAGCATGATAAACTCTACAGAAGAGAATTTGGCTTTGAAAGGATTATTTGTTCTCCACATGGCAATGTTAAATACTTGCTCAAACTCTCCCCACTCGTTTCTTCCAATCTTAGCACCATCCTCATTTTTTAGCAAATTGACTACAAACAAACAACAAGAATTTGGCTTCACTTGTGCCTTTATCGAGTAGTCCATAGCTAGTCCATTAAGAAAATGAACTCATTATCTTGATGAGATATCTCATGACAGAAAGACAATATTTGGGACTGGGAGAACGAGAGTATAATTCTCTTGTGATATTTAGACAAACGAGTAGAGGAATTTAGGAAAGTATTTACTAGTTTACCTATGCATGCAGTCCTATTCTCAATAATAATACAGGCATAAAGGTGAGTAATTATCTTAATTCTGTGTTGATAGTTAAATGATATATTAAATTCTGACAGGACTTTATTGTTGCTACTGCATTGAGAATTATAAATTTTGACATGCCTTTTAACTATTCAGGTGAAAAAGTTACGGCGTTATTATTAAGAACAAATTACATTTACTTCTCGTGTGAGTTTTAAAAATTACACTTACAAACTCTCTAATCTTAATTTTTACGAATTTTTTTTTTCAATCATAAAATTGTTAATAAAATTTATACTATTTTTTCTTTTAAAAACTTATAATTCATCATAAATAGTCTGACTCCATGTAATACAAATTATTAAAATATCAAATTACTGCTTATAAAAACTAAAATAAGGGAGATTAGTGTAGCTTTTTTAAAACTTGAGAGTATGAATATAAGTTTTATAAACTTTAAGAAAGATTCTTATTTCAATTTGAAACTAGAAAGGGTATAAGTGTAATTTTTTAAATATAAAGGTAGGTGAATGTAATTTATTTTATTAGTAATAATTTTTAACAGTTATTTTTTCATACTTGTATGATGTATTGAAAATATAAACTTCTCCAAATAGTTAAACTAGTGTTGTATGTTTACAGATGACTGGTCACTTGGCTTTACCTTGGTTTGTAGAGCTGAAGACATTTACATTGGTGATCAAAGATTGAGAGTTATTTTTGCGCTGGTATTCACATGCATAATCAATTATTTTTGAAAGTACACAATGTTTGAGTGTAGTTTCTTTCATGTTTTGTGGCAACGCCTTTGCAATAACTTCAATTTTCTAGACCTTATGTTCTGTATAATTTGATCGTTTTGTATGAGATGTATGACTAGGGCAATGGTATTTCATGTGTCTTCACTTAGCGACTTAAGCTTTAAAGTTTAATTGGCTCTGAACATTATATCGGAGCCTCTTCAATAAAATGGTCAAGATTTGATCCTCATTGCCCCATTATCTGGTTAACTTAAATTTCAATAGAAGATAGTGGCAGTCCTGTGCTATCTTTGCTTCAAATCCAAAGTTCTTTTGCGAGCAGGGGCGTGTAAGGATTTAATGTTAAAACTTGTGAACTTAAAACGATTTATGGGCCTTCCTCTGATAGCTTAAACTTGTAGGTTGAGTTGGTTCTTGATTAAATTAAAAATTCTTGATCCTTTGGGTTTTATATTTTCATTTGTCTTTTTCCTTTCATCTCTTTCTTTAGGAGGATATGTTGTCTTCCTTCCTTTTAATCTTCTTTCTCTGTAATAACATTTTCTTCTGAAGAAAAAAGCGCATTCTTTATAAAAGTGCTTCTATCTTCCATTTTTATCTTCCTTTGGAAACTGCCACTGCTAGTGAGCTCCCACAGGTTACAGGAATTTTTTTTTTTTCATTTTTATCTGATTTCCGTTGTCCAAAAATGGGGGAAAATACAATTAAGGGGGAAAAAGACTGCATATTCCACCAAAATCGCTCAGTTATATTATGATGCATTGCTTAAGCTTAATAATATTGTTATTTGCAGGAATACTTCCGAACCACTTATGAAGCCCCAAGTGTTTGCAAATTTTGATGAAAAAAAAAAGGGAATTGGTTCTGGATTTTTAGAAATATAATGCAGAGTATAAATTTTAGGATTCAATTTTGTATTCATGGCACTCATGGTAAATTTTTTTAAAAAAATTTAATTATATTAATTATATTTAAAAATTTTGTTTATACATATTATGTAAGTGTCAAATTTAGTTTATATTTTAAATCAGATAAATATAATAAAAATTATAATTTCAATAATTATTAAGTCAAACAATAAAAAAAAATTAAAAAATCAGCATGTGAACATGCAATCGCATTTAGAGGCAGAATACATTTTTATTAACAAACTACTCATTGGAAGGTATTACCTAATTTAGTTAATTTTTAAGAAAATTAATAGTATTTTTATAAATATTATTATAAGATTAATCTCTTTTAAAATTTAGAATGATTATGATTTTTAATTCTTCTTATAATAATTTTTTAATAATCGAACATTTGATTATTTTTAGAATCATAAGTCATTTGTTATTATTATTAGACAATCATTTATTATTTCAATTAACCAATTATAGGTTAGTCAACAATCTGAGTGTTCAGAAGATTCAGCACCCCCCTTCTTTTTACTCCTTTCGATTTACTTATAAATTTTTTTTTATATTGTATAAGAGGTGTCAAAGTTCTAAGAAATATACTTCATTTATAAGTTAAATTTAAACTTTTAAAAAAATAAATTTATGATACCAAATTTTGTGATTGTGTAAAAAATATTTGAAGAGAGTTCAATTTTGAAAAAAGTTAAAAGAGTGTTGCCTCCATCTCTTCTTTTTTTATTTTATTGCTGTATCAACTATATTTTTAATTTTTAAAATATAATATTTAATAAATTAAAATTTAAAAAAATATGTTATTTTTTTATTTTTTTAATTATAGTACTATTTTTAAAAAAAATTAAAAAAGTATTGCCTCCGTCTCTTTTTTTTTTGTTATAAATTATATTTTTAATTTTTAATATATAATATTTAATAGATTAAAATTTAAGGAGTCTATTATTTTTTTATTTTTTAATTATAGTATTAGTTTTTAAAAAAAGTTAAAAGAGTATTGTCCCTATTTTTTATTTTTTATTTTTTTTGTTATATTAATTATATTTTTAATTTTTAAAATATAATATTTAATAAATTAAAATTTAAGAAATATATTATTTTTTTAATTTTATAATTATAATATTAATTTTTTATTTTTTATTTTACTGTATTTAATATTTATATTAATAATCGAACATTTGATTATTTTTAGAATCATAAGTCATTTATTATTATTTTTAGACAATCATTTATTATTTCAATTAACTAGGTTAGTCAACAATCTGAGTGTTTAGAAGATTCAGCACAAAAAAAAAAAAAAAAAACACATCTACGCGTCATTCCCCTCAAGCTCTCGACTTAACCCAAACCGCAGGCAGCAGCAAAGTTGGGGGACTCCTCTCGTTTTTTTTTTTTTTTACTTCTTTCAATTTAATTACATATTTTTTTTAAAGGTTTATTTCTTCTTTAAGAAAATATTTTCTTCTTTTAAATTTTTTTATTGTAAAAAAGATATCAAAACTTTAAAAAAATATATTTTATTTGTTTAAATTTATATATTAAACTTAAATTTAAAAAAAATTAAATTTATAATATCAAATTTATGATTGTGTAAAAAATATTTAAAGAGAATTAAATTTTAAAAGATAGAGAAGTGTTGATTTTATCTTTTTTATTTTATTTTATTATTATATTAACTATATTTTTTATATTTAAAATATAATATTTAATAAATTAAAATTTTAAAAATATTATTTTTTAATTTTTTAATTATAATATTAATTTTTTAATTTATATTTTTTATTTTACTAATATTAGTAATTGGTCTTATGTTAATGTGACTTTTTCACTAATTTAAAAAAAAAAAAAACAAAGTTGAACACTTCAATCTAGCAGTGAATATTGGAAAACAACCCCCCCCCCCCCGGCAATAGGATTTCTTGCAAGATTCCCCAGACTTTTTATTCATTAACTACTCAATGTACCCAAAAAAAAAAGAAAAAAGAAACGCAGAAGTCTGAAATCGGAATTTGATTACTTCTGGATGAAATAATTCCCCCCCCCCCCGCCCAATAGTGACTTCGGTCTGAAGTCGGCGGAGACCGTTTTTCAATTAATTTTATTATATATCACAATGTGATTATTTCTGGATGAAATAATTCCCCCTTCGGTAGTGACTTCAGTACCGTTTTTCAATTAATTTTATTATATATCACAATGTGATTACTTCTAGATGAAATCGTCTGAAGTCGGCGGGGACCCTTTTTCAATTTTATTATATATCTGAGAATCACTTATGGATAAAATAAGTGACTCAATAAATAAATATAATCAGCACTCTCTCTCTCTCTCTCCCCCTCCCCCCACCCTATATAACCTTTCTTCGTACCCAGAATCTGCTAACCACAGAATGGGCCAATCTCTCATCGTGATTATCATAATGGGCGCCACTGGCACCGGCAAATCAGCCCTTTCCATTAAGCTTGCCAACCGATTGTTCAAGGAGTTCCGATTAAAGTCGGAAATCCTCAACTGTGACAAAATGCAAGTCCACAAAGGCCTCGACAAAACCACCAACAAGGTTCCAGTTCGTGAACGCAGAAGTGTGCCTCACCATCTTCTAGACGTGAAAGAACCGTTTGAGGACTTGTCACCCTCAGATTATCGCTCCATGGCTGAACCGCTCATCTCAGAAATCAATAAACGGGGCAATATTCCAATTCTTGTTGGCGGTTCGAATTCGTGGATTCACTCGCTCTTGGTTAAACGATGTGATCCCGCGTCGAGCTCCTTTTCCTCTGCGTTCAGGTACGAGTGTTGTTTTCTGTGGTTGGACGCGGAGTCGTCTGTTTTATTGGATTATTCATCGAAGCGAGTTGATAAGCTGCTTGAGTCTGGAGATATACTCAGAGAGTTGGCCGAGTTCTTGGCCCTTGAAGCGAAAGATTTAGAGCTTGACTCAGTACGCCGCACAGGGTTGATGAATGCCATCGGCGTCGTGGAGTTCGACCGGTATTTCAAAAAATATCCACTGCCAGAAGGACTGAACAGAGCGTGGAAGGGCCAAGAAGATATGGAGCGAAAGGCCGCATACGAGGAGGCTGTGGGTGCGGTAAAGGTGAAGACTCGTGGACTAGTTGGGCGGCAGATGGAGAAGATTCAAAAGCTTAAAGATGCTGGGTGGGACCTACAGAGGCTTGATGCTACTACGGCGTTGGAGGCGCGGCGGACGTCTACTAGGGCTGAATGGAGGAAGAAGTTGCTGAACCGTAGCCTGGAGATTGTCACGCCGTTCGTAGAGAAATTGGTGAAAGAGAAAAAAAGAGAATGGATTCAGCCTGAGTAAATCCTCATGTGAGTCCTAAGCCTTCTCTCTTACTTTTTCACCGACTTTGGAGAAGATTCAGAATTGAGGGAGGAAAGATGAGACATGATGTTGACATATTTGTTTGTTTTTTTTTTTTTCTTGTTTTGTAAAATATGGGATAGGATAGTGAGGCATGTCTAGAACAACCCTCGCTCTCAGTTTATTTTAGTTTATTAAGTTTGAAGTGAAATTTAATTTACATTTTATTTAAATATATTTTTAACATTTTATAAATACGTTTTTTAGTTTACAGAATAAACTGTCAAAAAATAATTAATAAAAAATATTGATTTGAACATAAGACATTCAATTAATTAATCTTTGTTTAAATAACTAATATAATTAAAAACTTTTTTATCATTTAAAAACGGCGATATTTAACTATTTCATTTAAATTCAATCAATCTAAATTTACTATATTTATATGATTGAAGATTTCATTTATTGTTACTAATTTTTTAATAAAATATAATTATAAATTAAATTTTTCTTCCAATTTTCTAATTTGGTGAATTTTACAACATAAAATTCAGGTTTTTAAATTTTTTTTAAATATAATTGTAAATTAATAACTGATGGCTTCACAATTGATTTGCTACGCTCGGTTCCGCAAATAAATAAAAAGCTTTTTTAAAATAGTAAAAAATAAATAAATTAATGCGTAGTATTTTTCAAAGAGGCATTCCAATAACGGTCAGGACTTGCTAAAACCTGACTTAAGGCCAAAAAAAGGGGAGGGGGGAATGCTAAAACTGAGTTGCCAAATCTCATGCACATTACCCAAAGCATGAATCGAAATGGATTGGCGTTGCATCATCATGGACAAACTTCAACGATGATCGCTCAATAAGCTTGACTCAAACTCAGAACTAATTACTGAGCTCAAATTTCATAGGAATAATAAATCAAAAGGTTTATCCTCAATGAGAAAGATGGCAAACATGTAAAAGACAAATTGAATTGAGACGAGCTGAAACAATAATGACTTTCGGTGATAATGCCTTCCTTATAACATTTTTAAATGGTAAACAATTTGTTTCCCAACACCGTCGTCATCCAAAACCCAGCAAAATTGCAGACTTCAGATTCAACAAAAGAGGGAACTGAAAAAAAAAATGAAAATACAATTATCCATGCCAATGAAGCTTCAGCTTTCAAATCATTGTTATCGAAGTTTCATCCTCTTATTTCTCCGCAGTATTTTCTCTCTTTCTTTTTTTTGGACGAGTTATATTTTTTAATAAATTAAAAAAATTATATGAAGAGTATGTTTGACAAGTCATTTCAGCTAGCTTATAGCGTATTTGACTAGCTTATAAGTTTGTTTGATCAAATTAGAGGTGTTTGGTAAACAAGTTTATTTGAGTAGCTTATAGCGTATTTTCATACGCTACTTTGAGTAGCCTATAACTTTTAGCTTATAGCTTTTATAATTTTATTCATTTTTTATCCTTATTATTTTATTTAAATTTCAATATTATCCCACTCATAATTTTTTACGCTATTTATTAATCTTCAGGTTTCTTTTGGGTACTTTTCTTTCTCAAATACTAACGAAAATTTAGAGGCATCTACTGAAATGAAAGAGATTCGCAACAATATTGCTAATTTATTGTGGAACGCTAGATGATATGTTTATTTTGTATTTTTTAGAATTACAAAATGAAATGTAATTACTAACAAAAAATAATAAATTTTATATATGACATTTTATGTCATTTTACATTTATCAGCTAATTTATCAGCTATTTTTACCAAACACTTCTAATTCAATAAATTAGCTTAACAGCTTTCAGCTTTCAGCTAAAAATTAGCTTATCAGCTTTCAGTTAGCTTATCAGCTATTTTTACCAAACATGACTTAATACAAAATCAGACACTAAAATTAATAAATAAAAAATAAAAATATAGGGTCTGTTTGTTTTCTAATTTTAAAAACTATTTTCTGTTCTCAATTGTTTTCAGAACAAAAAAACTCGTTTAGTAACTGTTTTCTATTGTTGTTTCAAAAATAAATTTTAAAAACAAGTTGTTTTTAAAACAGAAAAACAGAAACAATGAAAAGTTATTTTTATTTTCAGTTTTTGTTTTCAGAAGAAAAAAAAAAGTAAAAAACAACATGTTTTCAAAACAGTTTATCAAACGGATTTTTTTTACTTTTGTTCTACAGAATAACTTTTAAATATAATTTTTAAAAACAGTTTTTAAAAACAAAAAAACAAAAACAGAATCAAACAAGCCCATAATAAATCTTACGTTTATCTTCTATTTTTTTTAGACAAGTAGAATACCACTATTGATTATATCAGGCATAAAGCCAATAAACAAAAAACAAAGATAGATAAACTAAATCTAACAACTTAATCTCAAAGTTTCTAAACATACAAGATACATAATAACAAGTCTTACAAATTAGAGAATGCAAAGACAACACACCTTTCAAACACTAGATTACCAAATCTTACATTTCAAAATCTCAAATATACAACAATACAATATCTAAAGAATAAAGAGATGCTTCTACGAGAGTCAACACACCTCCCAACCCTCTCTGAGAGTTAGATCTCTTTAAATTCTTCCTCTAAATGAATTCATTGTTGCTCTAACATTAAAGTTGTAACCCTATATAATAAAATGCAAATCTCCTCTCTTTAAAGAGGAAAACTCTTCTCTAATAAGAAGTAAACAACTCTATAAAAGAGAGAAACAAATTTCCTTAAAAGAAGGAAGCAGAAAAATAAAAACCAGAAAAAATAGAGGGGCTTGCTGCGCTATGCGCGGGGGAAGGGAGGAGTCTACTTTGGGACGGGGGAGAAAGACAAAGCAGTTAGGGGGAGAGGGAGTGGCTATTGAGCGATGGGGATGGGAGGCAAAGTTCTACGGTTGGCGGGGGAGGAGAGGTGACGGCTATGGGAAATGAGAAGAAGAGAGAGGCGGGGGAGGGGAGGGGAGGGGGCCAGCTTGCTGTCTTTGCCGAGGCTGAGAGTCGCTTGGTGGAGAGCCCTGTTAGGATTTCAGCAGCCTAAGTAGTAACACATACGTGACAACCACACGTGAGGCCTGCTATGTCATCAAGGCTGGATGGCCCATGGCCAGTTTTAGCTGGGGTGGGTACTGCACTGCGACTGTCCATAAAATATGAAAAATGGTGCTGCAATACACAAAGTTTATTTTTTTTTTTGGGACTGGGCTGCAATACAAAGTTATGTGGTCCAGCAGCCCAATTAGCTAGAAATAACTCTGTTGTATGAATGAAGATAACTAGTCCCATCAGATTATGTTTGGATTTCGGCCTTAGTTCAAAGAAAAAAAACTAGTCCCAAAAAAGAAGAAGAATAACGATATGTTATTTTAATACCATCATCAAAGATATTAGTGATATGTATGAAATCTTTTTTCAACCTTATATTCATATTTGTTAAACTTATCACACTTAAATTTAATTTTATATAAAAAATAACGTAAAAATGAGGTCTATTCAAAAATGAACAAATAGCCACTTAAACTTTTGGCATATGATCTATCCAAAAGTTCTTAAGCATTGAAATTTTAGGGGGCGTTCGATAAAAAAATTTATTTTTGAAAATCATATTATTTAGAAAATATAATTAGTGAGAATAATAATTTTTAAAAATATATAAAATATATTTGATTGATCTTTAATATTGTTAAAAAATCTTTAAATAATATTTAAAAATATTTTATTTTTATGTTTAGTTATACTTAATTTTTTAGAAATTTTTATATATTTTTTAAAAATATTCTTTATTTCTGTGAAAGAAAATGTTAGAATAAAAAAAAAGAAATGAGAGAAAAAGTAAGATAATGAATGAGAGAGAAAAAGTAAGATTTTATTATTATTATTACAATTATGTTATTAAAAAAAAAATATTTGTCTTTTAATATTATAAAAAATTTATATATGGATAGAGAAGATATATTTGACTGTCACCGCTTTGAGGATTGTTATTATTGCAGGAACGGTAGGAGTAGAGAAGCAAATATCTTGGGAGCAATCGAAGGTGGAGCAAGAACATTGTTTGACAGCGTTACAAATATGTATATTCTGACATTGATCGCCGGGCCTGGATTCCTGCATCATCAAATGTGAGGCTCCATGTGGATCATCTAGCCCGACAAGATAAGTTACCAAAGGTCATTTCTTTCTTTCTCTCTTTATAGCTGCTAGGTGTTGTTACAGATTCACAGCCACAGACAAGCATGGGTTAGGACTCTCTCATTTTATATATATATAACAAAAACCGAAAATCGACACTTTAATAAGCTTTATCAATTTGCAACTCTACCCTTATATCTTGAGAAAATTGTGTAATAATTAGTGGCATATCAAGTAAAAGAAACATGATTTCTGTGAGACTCTGCAAGACTTCTCCCTAGAAATTTTCAATTCCAGTTTGGCTGCATTTGTTGACATTTCAGATTAACCATTAGTTCTTTCCATTGCTTTTTCTCTGGAAAATGTGTCGATCCATCTGCAAAATTCACTATTTGTATTAAAATAGTCCTGTATAGAGGAACCGTCGTGCAATAATTGTGTAAGAATAATGTATTATTATCTGGGAAAAGTATTTTTTTTTTTTTTTGAGCTTGGCTGTCATTCTGCTGTTGAACTAACAAAGCAGACTGCATCTTCCTAAAATAGGATTTTTTTTTAATAAGTGAGATATTACTATTTATACATTAATATAAGCACAAAAATTAACAAACAAAAAATAATAATAAGATAATTAAATTCTATAATTAATATGATAACAAAATTATCTTCGGTACACCTACGGCTGCATTTTCTATATTGATGGATATGGGCTCACGTTAACGGTGGTTTCCAGATAGGGAAACGTCCTCTTCTTATTGCTGCGGTTGGGGCTAGGGGTGGGGCTGTAGCTGTCGCTAGCTATGCTGTGTTCTACTCACTCAAAAAGCAAGCTACTCGGTCAAAAAATTATTTTAAAATAAGTCAATTATAAATTTAAGAATAAATTATTAAATAAATTTTGATATAATTTATTTTATAGAGTCCAATATAAATTCAAAAGAGCATTTATATATAATTTTTAAAAATAAATAAATTGAGCGGCAATCTACGCGTCGGATTGTTCATGGCTTGAACTTTGAACCAACTTGGATGTCAAGCAAATGTGGACATTGTTTGTTTGTGGTTCAAGTGGACAGATCTTATCCTAGCCGTGCCATAGTAAGCCATTCTAAAATTCTCTTATTTATTTTATAAAGAGACAAATCCAACCAAATTCTTTATGTACCTCCAGAATGATTTTATTGATACATTCGAATAATTAAAGGTTTAACAATTAGTAAACTAAATTAATTGCCATAACTTAGATTTTTCACCAAAATTGAACTATTCAAACTTTGATCAAGCGCATAAATATACTACTGAGCTTATGGTGGCATGAAAAAAATGACGTGATAATAAAACATTCCTCTAAGAGCATAAGCAAACGGTGAACCTTTCAAATGGTTATTAAATGGGTCTCACGTTGTTATATTATTATTTTTTATTTTAAGCAATTCTGTATTATTTTAATCAACTCTACACTCTAATGGTGAACTCTTTAAAGTTTTTAAATAGATCCCACAAGTTACATTATATTTTTATATTTTATTCATATTTATTTATATTTTAATTTAAAATATAATTAATTTATATTTTAATTTTAAAATAATAAACACATAAAAAATTTTAAATATTATTTTTAATAATAATATTTTAATATAAAATTTTAAATAAAATAAAATTTTTAATATCAATTTTAAAATAATAAATACATAAATAAAAATTTTAAAATAATAAAAATTTATTTTTAATAATATTAATTAAAAATAAAAAAAATATAATAAAAAAATAATTTTTTATTTTAAGAAGCTTATTATACAAGCAACCATTCTTAACTTTTGTCAAAGTTATTGTTACTTTCTACTACCACATGAATTGAATTCTACTTGAGAACTCAGAATGGGAGTTAAGAATAAACGTTGGAGATGACCAGGATGTTGTCTGACTCACGGAGGCCTGGTCGGTGGCAGTGGTCAACAGATTTGGGGAGCAGGTACAGGTGGTGGACCCCTCCCCTTTCCATGCATCCCTTGGAAGATTCAGAAACAGAGAAGTATATGAAAATAAATAAATAAATATCAAACTATTACTTCCTCGAAAAATAAGTATAGCTTGATTAACAATGATTCGGACTTTTGAAAAGTGCAGTGGACTCATGAGACTTCTAACAAATTGAATAAATTTATTCAATGTTGTGAAAATAAAAAAAAAATTTAAGACGCTCCTTAGTCACAAAGATAAAAAAAAAATTAAAATAAAAGGGAATTTAAATGTATTTTAACTAAATTACAAAAAAAAAAATTATTATAATTTATTTTTTACTTTATAATGATTAATTGGGTTGCGAATTCCATAATCGTTAATTGATTCCGAAATAGGATAAGGTTGCATGTCGATAGATGGCGCACTGAGCGATTGGAAAGATATAGGTTTCATGTAAAGCCGAAAGCATTGACTACGCATCAGCATTAATTACGGTATCCAAAGTCAAAGAATTTATTACTGTCAAAGCATTCGTTGGTATGCAGGTAGTTTCGTGAACCAACGGTACATAAGAGACATGCATTTTAGAATTTAGATCAAGGTGTGGTTCCAGTCCAAAATAAAAAATAAAAAAAATCAAAGTGTGGCTGCTTTTGTTTTTCGTTTTTTTTTTTTGGGGTCCAATGTCAAAATCTAATTTTAAATAATGCAAATGTAAAGAATTTTCAGTTAATTTTAATTTGATGTTGATTTGAACAATTTTATACATAAAACAATCATACATTAGAAATTGATTCTCTTTTGAAAAATTTATTCATATTCTAGGTAAAAAAAAATCAATTTAAAGAATTTAATAAACAGTAATATAATTACATGAAAAAATTATATTCTAAAATCAAATATAGTAAAGAAATAAATATGTTGAAGATAAATTTATTTATGTAAGTAAATACTTAGTATGTATAATCTATATATTTGAAATTTAAATATTGATGAATTAATATTAGACACTTGATAATGGAGAGAAAAAAAAAGAACTAAATTTTCTATTTTCTAATTTTTAAAATTAAAAAATTAAATAAATTTTGAATATTTTATGATTAGATGGCAAGATTAAGAAATTTTTATTACCTTTCAAGCGCTTATTTTTTAGTATGATAAAAAAAATATATAAATGCAATAGTAACATAAATATAAATTTAAAAATAAATTAAATTTATTTTATAATAAGTCAAATATAAATTTTAGAGTGATTTAAATATAAATTTAAAATAAATTAAATTATAAAAATTTATTTTAAAATAAGTTAAATATAAATTTAATAGTAAGTCACTAAATAAATTTTAATATAACTTATTTTATTTTATAGAATCTAATATAAATTTGAGAGGGCCTTTATATATATTTATTTTAGAGAATTGATAATTTAAAATTTAAAACCATTCTTTTTTTCAGCAACTTGCATGTTGTCACCTTTCTCACGTCTTTATTTAAAATTTAATGGGCGAGTGATGCTGACTAAGTTGCAGACACTCGTTGGATTGTTTAGGATTGGTCATGAATGTGTGTAGCCGTCAATCAAAGAAGGAAACTTGAACCTGTGTTGCACTAAATTTCTGGTTTCAAACATCGGATAGTAGTTGTGTTGCATTAAAGTTCAAAGAATCTCACTTTCCTTTTTGGCTTTTTTTTTTACTTCTTTGTCAGCTTTTCAGACTTACCAGCTTTTACTGCTAGTATATGAGTATTTTGGGTGATGTTTAGGCAGAGGCAACTGGCTTAGCTTAGCCTTTTTGACCATATGAAGAGTTTTAATCTAGATAAAAATAATAAGAGTTTTAATTTACATAAAAGTAATAAGATGTCAAAAAATTTAATCTGCACTGTTTAGATTTATTAATAAAGACAAATTAAAATATTAAAAATTTTATATTTATCTAAAAAATAGGTAAAAAAATTTAAAACTCTCGCAAAAAAAGTATATACAAAGATTTGTTTATATAAAGAAAAAAAGAAATGCAATTTTCAAGTGATCTCGTAAAGGCAACCTGTCCTTCCACATCCCTCCCCTAATCTCAAGGCGTACTCTATATAATCCCTTCCCCTTAATCCCAAAGCGTACTCTATAATCCCTTCCACATTCCTCTCCTGCGGACTCTATATCCCATCCACATTCCTCTCCTAATCCTAAAGCGGCCTCTATAATCCCTTCCAAATTCCTTCCCTTCTACCGACTCGGCCTGTCTTCATATTTACATACAGCCTGTTAAAAAAATATAAAATCTTTATTTATTTATTATTTATTAAAAATAGTATAATTTTTTTATAATTTAATTAATTTATATATTATTTTTTTGTATTTAAATTATTATTTTATTGTATTTTTTTAATATCAATGAAATCTTAATTTTTTATTATATTTTTTTAAATTATTTAACAGAGCATAATTTCGTGGCACGAGGCTTAATCTTAAACACACTTTCCCGGATCTTGATTACAGCTACGGAATGAGACCGTTTTTCAATTAATTTTATTATATATGACAATGTGATTACTTCTGGATGAAATAATCCTCCCTCCGCTGTGTTTGATGCACAGCACACACCGCCCGCCGTGCCTCAAACACAGCAGCCATACCCATCGTGAACCATATTTGCTTGAAAGGCGCGTGCTGTTGTCCACGTGGATTTTATCCTCCCCTATCCTCACCGTGCCTTGCGTGATTTTCAACATGATGTCATAAAGGCCACCTGTCAGTCCTTCCACATTCCTCCCCTGATCCTAAAGCGGACTCTATATAATCCCTTCCACATTCCTTCCCTTCTACCGACTTGGCCTCTCTTGATACCTACAGCCCACTAACCCCAAAATGCGCCTCCCCTTCGTGGTTGTCATAATGGGTGCCACTGGCACTGGCAAATCCGACCTTGCGATTGAGCTTGCCATCCTCCTGTTAAAGGCATTCGGATTAGAGGCAGAAATCATCAACTGTGACAAAATGCAAATCCATAAAGGCCTCAACAAAACCACCAACAAGGTTCCAGTTCATAAACGCAAAGGTGTGCGTCACCATCTTCTAGATGTGGAAGAACCATTTAAAGATTTTTCACCCTCAGATTATCGCGCCATGGCTCAATCATTCATCTCAGAAATTAATAAACGAGGTAATATTCCGATCGTTGTTGGCGGTTCGAATTCGTGGATTCACGCGCTCTTGGTTGAACAATACGATCCTGCGTCAAGCTGCTTTTCCTCGAAGTTCAGGTACCAGTGTTGTTTTCTGTGGTTAGACGTGGAATTACCTGTTTTATTAAGGTATTCACCGAAGCGAGTTGATAAGCTGCTTGAGTCTGAGGACATACTCACTGAGTTGGCCGAGTTCTTGGCCCTTGAAGCGAAAGATTTAGAGATTGACTCAGGGTTGATGAAAGCCATTGGCGTGAAGGAGTTCGTCGAGTATTTCAATAAATATCCACTGCCAGAAGGACTGAACAGAGAGTGGAAGGGCCAAGAAGATATGATGCGAAAGGCCGTTTACGAGAAGGCTGTGGGTGCGGTAAAGTTAAACACTTGTCGGCTAGTTAACCAGCAGATTGAGAAGATTCAGAAGCTTAAAGACGCAGGGTGGGAGCTACATAGGCTTGATGCCACGGCCGCCGTTGAAGCGCGTGGGCCGTCTATGAAGGCTAAATGCAGGAAGAAGTTGCTGAAACGTAGCCTGGAGAATGTCATGAAGTTTGTAAATTGATGAAAGAGGAAAAGGAGAAGAAATTGATTCAGCTAAAGTCAATCCTCGTCCTAAACCTTTTCTTTTATCTTTTCAAGTATCTGCAGAAGTTTCTGTATTGAGGGATCAAAGAGGAGATGATTTACATAATGTTTGTTAATTTGCTTTTCTTTTAGTAAAATATAGGAGAGGAGTGACCGGAATAACCCCCTTAATGTTAGTTGGGAGGACGTGAATAGGATAATGCGAGGATTCAAATCTGGTAAATTTGGTTGAAGTTGAAGATGACCCTTTTATATTATGAATTTCATTTCTTTAGTGCGTAAATTTCCTTAATTCTTGATGATGATGAATGAAAAGCAAATTCAAAAAGGATAATTATAAAGGTTCATCAATAATGTTTTATTTTAGTTTATTAATTTCGTAGTGAAATTTAGCATAATTCTGTTTAAATATGTCACCTTAAAAGGACTACATATATACTATTTTTTTTAAAAAATGATATAATTATAAGTTAAATTTTTCTTCCAAATTTCCAATTTGGTGAATTTTACAACATAAGATTCAGGTTTTTTTTAAATTTTTAAAAATATAATATAACTGTAAATTAATAAAGGATGGCTCAGATGTTAAACACGTGTCACTACACAAGGAATCAAGTCAAAGACAGTTTCTGTGTTATTATTTTAAAAGAGGGAAAAGGAATTATTTTCATAATTATTTGCTACGGTCGGTTCCGTATATAAATAAAAAGGCTTCTTAAAATGGTAAATTAAATAAATTAATGCTTTGTAGTTTTCAAAGAGGCATTCTAATAATGGTCGGCACTTGCCAATTAAGGCTAAGTTCAATGCATCTTCAAATCTCGAATACTCAAATTCCCTTCAAATACTTGCCTATTAAGAAATCTAAACTGGAAGTGCAGGCGATAACTAGTAGGAGCAGCGACAAGTTGGTGGACCCTAGGAGTTGCGAGTCCAAACTCCTCAGTCTTCCATGGATTCATGAGGGATGAGTAGGGGTGCCACTGGATGAATCCTCAAGTTTTCCTTTATAACCGTGTCCAAGTACTCCAACTTGTCCAAGTCTGATTCCTCCACCGTCCTCTCCATACCCATCACATTTTCTAACTCTATCTGCACTTTCTTCATTACCTTTGAATTGACAAGAGCGGAAACAAGTAAGGAATAGTATTTAGGCCACCATACTTGCAGCCTGCTATGTTGTCAAGGGTGGATGGCCCATGGACAGTTGGGCCAAGGAGGCTCAACCGCTCAGGGCTTGGTTAGCTGAGGCACTACAGCTGTCCCAAAAAAAAGGTACTGCATTGCAAAGTTGTTTTGTTCTTTTGCTTTTTTTAATGAAATGGGCTGAAGAGCTACGTCCTGGTGACTAGCTGGTTGGACCCATTGTTTATGGTCCAGCAGCGCAGTTAGCTACAAATGACGTTCTTTTTTTTTTTTTTGCTGAATAAAGATATATTATTTTAATATTATCTGAGGCTAGCTCAGATGACAAGGAGTGGGTGAGGTTTGGGGAGATGAGCGGTGTTCCACTCCCAAGTTTGTTCCAAAAAAAAAGTATTATCATCTATAATATTAGTAGTATGTATAAGATCTCTTTTCAATTTTATATTTACATTTATCAAATTTATAATACTTGTATTTAACACTTTTATATAAATTTTAATATAAGAATAAAGTTTACTGACGAAGAGTTCACTTAAAACTTTTGGCATATGATCAAATTTAAAAGTTTACTTGAAATTCAACCTGTAAATTTGACTATAACACCCATTGTTGAATCAAATGTATTAATTATTAGATCAAAAATTATAACAATTAGAGAGAAAATATAGTAGTACAAAGCGTAAAATTTTAGCACACATAAATTAAAGAGGCCTATTTATAAAATCTCATGGAGTGGTTGTTAAGGGAATATAATATGATTTTCCGGAAAGCCAACTGAAAATAGTTTTTAGTTGATTAGAACTAAAGACGAAATTCTCAAAGTTGATTAAACTACGTAGATCCGTCATCAGTTGCAAATATCATTTTCGATAGACTAGCACAGCAAAAATATTGATGTGTTTATAAAAATGAGGCTTACACCGGTGAAACTGTCAGGTTCCTTTATTCTTTAAATGTCTCTATGGTATGTTTCCAGTGTTCATTGAATTTCTTTTCTACTTGTTTATGGCTTGGATTGCTTCTCCTCCTCTTTGCTTCCTTTCCTTCTACTTCTACCCCTGTTTCTGGTTCTTCTTCTTCTTCTCCTCTTTTTATTTTTCGTTCTTCTTTTATTTTTTGTTTTCTGACTAGTAAAACTCCCAGCTTCCTTTTGGAACTCCTCCTTTAATTTTTTAATTTACTCTAGGTGGTTATTGGTACACATTTTAGTTTTGAAAAACATTAAAAAAATATTTATAAAATATTTGAATATAATAAATATGAAAAACATAAATTATATTTATCTTTATTATATATGTCTTAAATATGAATAACGTTATTGGTACTTTTAATTGCCTAATCAAACTTTTTTATAACTAATTATAATGATACTTTTTTAAGAGTAAATCACTCTTCCCTTTACTAATTAATTGCTCCATCCTTAAATTTACTGTTTAAAGTATTTTGTTTAGAAGATTTAAAGATTTTTATTTGATATTTAACGAAGTTAAAATAAATTATTTTATGCTATTAGAGGAAACCTCAAAATAACATAATATTAACTTTTAAGCTACATAATAATAGAGTAAATGTAACTTAATTCAGAGGTAATAAACTATCTAATTTACCTTTTATTTTTGGTCTTCTATTCTTAAAGCGGAAGTTTCATGCTGATTTCAGTAAACATAAATACTATAAGATTTTATTGGGTTCTGATTCATAATAACCTCTATGTAGAACTTTGTTGGTTTAATTGAATGTAAAATTTAAAGAAAATAGTTACATGATGATCCCATTGTGCCCCACTTTGTAATAGATATACCATAATCACCAGCTTTTTTTCATGATTAATATCAAGTACATGAATCTAGAGAAAGCTTATGAATTTTTGTTTGTCCTGGTTCGAAGTATTTCATCATCACATTCTCAATAAAGATGAACCCCATGTCAGAAAGGGAAAGAAGCAGCAAAGTTTCAATCGAAGTTGACAACTTACTTGAGTTGGTAATTTCTATGAAGATGAAGTTAGAGGGGAAGTTCTCCATGCCCTCTGAGTGTTGCATATATAGAGCCCTAAACAACTACGTCAAGTAGTTGAAAAATCATTACCTAATATAATATTAATCGGTCCCTTTCACCATATATTATAACGCCTCTAATTTACCTTACGTAAAATAAAATATTTTTTTTATTTTCGTAATCAGATATTCTCTATAAAGATACATAATTCAATTTTTTATTATGAGAACAGATATATATAGGATCTCTCACATATATACAATATACAGAGTAAATCTATAAACATCATAATACAACAGAAATGAGGATCTTGCCTGTAACATTCAGAGCATACTCTAAAATACAAAAACGGTATAAGTTAAAAACTGTGAGTCTTGAAAGCAACATAGATTCACCTAGAAAATATGTCACCTAACTGATCACCTATCTGTAGCATCAGACTCTGTATTCTCATCTTAAAAATGTGAAAATATCGTGTAGTGAGTTTGACAACTCAGTGAGCAAATAATTCTTCCTATGACCTCTTAGGTCAGCATATGGATGTACTTATATTTTAAACTTTGTCACATATAAAATAAAGTTCAGAAGTACATTCATATGGGACTCGTATTTTAAATATTCTCAAATCAAAAGATATTCAGATATCTAAAATCATATGTTGTACGGTATGATCATTAAACAAATGTTGTTATGCTCAGCTGTATAAGTTATAGTAAAATATTATGATTTGGAGATAAAATTATCACTTTTAATGCACCTGCCTCACTCGGCGGTCTGACATACTTAATTTAAAAATGACCTGTCTCACTCGACGATCTGGTCAACCCACACATTCAATGTAAAATGATCTGCCTCATTTAACGTCTGGTCAATGCAATTTGTTATACGCATAGTGACCGATCGACTACAGTCACAATAAGTGATAAGAGAATGTGAGTACATCACCCTCCTGCCCCCTCACATTACCACTGTCACCCGGTTGGAGCGGCCCTCCCTTGACTCACTCAGACTAATAAGACGTCTCCTATTCGGTACCGTCACAAGCCACACAACCCGTCGATATTCATCCATACATATAGATACATATATATTAATGCATATTCATCAAATGCAATGTAAAATTATCAAGCAACTTTCCATGAGTTTTACGCTTGCCATAATTATTAAGCAACTTGCCATGAACTTTACGCTTGCCATAATTATCAAGTAATTCGCCATGAGTTTTACACTTGCCATTCAATCTCATTTATAATATGACATGCATCATTTTCACAAATATATAGCTTTACAAATCAATGTATTGTGCACGTAATATTGACTTTATCAAATAATGATAATTACATTTAGAACCACATATTCAATGAGTTTCAAAATCTATTTCTAAACCATACTCTTCTTGAACTATGTGTTAGTTCGTATGCAAAATAGATATTTTAACACATTTTAGAAATTTATGATAGTATAAATAATTGTAAATAGAAACAATTATACATTTATAGTTCAAGAAGAGCATGAGGTAAGTCATAGAAATAATTATCTACTCACAGGGTAGGGTTTCTAGTTGGACAGCTCTAAAATGTACTTTTTCAATCCAAATTTGACCAATTAGATCTCAAAAACGTGTTCAGAGAGTCCAAAGATTTAGGAAATGACTTCGGAAACTTGGTCACTATTCACGGTCGAAACATACTGTTCACCGCCAGAAAATAGTATTCACCAAGAACAAAAAGTTATCAGATAGCCAAAATATTTCCAATCCTAAGGTTTATCTAACTCTTTAATCCATCTACGGTGTTATATTCTCAATTTGAAAACTCTAAGTAGGAGTTTCAGAATTTACCTTTTTTTAAGATTTTCTACCTCCGATTTACGATAATTCTACGGCTAATTTGAAAAGTTGATCAGTCAAAACCGTAGTATTCACCGTCTTGAATCCAGTGATACTCTCAAATTTGAGATTGGAAATTAATAGGCACTTCAAATCTAGAAAGAAAAATAAAAGTTACTATTCATCACTTTTGTACTATTACGGAATCGAGATTTTCGCTTCCTCTTCACGCTCGTCCCCCTTCCCCGTTTCTCTTTTCTCTTATTTAATTATTATTATTTAATAATTAAATATTTAATATTATTTTTATTTTATTTTATTTTATATATATATTTTTATATAAATACCATTTTTTATCTTAAAATATCTCAAAAATTTCTAAAAATTTATATTATTGCAAAACTTTAGTTGCAATATCAAATTATGACTTTTCTCAATAAAATTTTAATAAAATAAATATCTTATGTGTAATAAAAAAATATTTATTTATAAAAAAATATTATCATTTAGAAATAAAAATTATGGGATATTACATATATAATAGAGAAGACTTGCATGACATGGACGAGCACAAAATGTGGTATCTAAAAGGATTCCTTCTTTGTATATAGGCGATGATATAGGATGATAAGGATTTATTATTTATTTTATTATTTTATGATATAATTATTCTTTTAGATTATAAATTTGTAATTAATGATATTAAGATAATTTAGAATTAGTAATTATAATTCTGAGTAAACTACTATTTTAGTTCTTGAAAGACATGGATAGTGTCACTAGTCCTTTAAAATATTTATCATCATTTTTAGCTTTTTTTTTAATTTAAAAAAAATTATGACAAATTTTTTTGAAAAACTAATCCGATGGCACTAGTATCTTTCAAGAATGGAAATGATAATTTACCCTATATTTATAAAAAATGTTAGGATTATATATGGTTAAATTAATATTGATTATTTTGAAAATTATAATATCTCTTTTTATTTCCCATGTATTAAGTCATGAGTTTAAAGAACTGCATAAAACTTATAAAGAAACACGAAGCTATGCTAAGGAGTTGTTATGCATAATCCATTGATCTCAATAGTACCAGATTTGTGGAACTAATTCTAGTAGATGCCATCTTCCCAATTGAAATGCTCCTTAGAATAAGTTTTTAGTAACTACAAAACTAAACTGACTTTCTTCTTGATAGTTGAAGAATGGTATTTGATATTGCACATGATATGCTTTTACTTGAAAACCATCTTCCATTCTTCATCATGGAGGATCTATTAATCCTACTCAAGGTGTCCTTTTCTCCGGAAAAATTATGCTAGAGTTTTTATGATTAAGCTTTCCTATAATTTGTTCAAAACCATTACAAGACATAAAAGACTGTATGGAGAAACTACAACCTTCAAGGGGTGAACATTTTATTGACTTCTTCATGAGCTGTTTTTTGCCACATGAATTGCCACAAAAAATGAGACTTACGAGACTTTCTATACAGCTAAGTCATCCTAGAGTGAGGATCAAAGTAGAAAAACATGGAATTTTGCATGGTTTTTTATTTGAGGACAAAATTTTGGAAATTCCATGTTTACATTTATGAGACACCACAAAAAATCTTGTGGTAAATCCCATTACCTATAAGAAATGTTACTTCAATTATACTTATATTTATACCTTTGTTTTCGTCATTGATTGTTTTATAGATATTTTAGAAAATGCTGAAATACTGATTGAAAATCAAATTTTGGAGACTAATTTATTAGATAACCAAACAGTAGCCACTCTAATAAATAAGTTTGTCATTAGATCTACCATAGTTGGTGAAATTTTTGAATTTATTGATATTTTTTAGAACATAAATGCATACAATATAGTACCATGGTATATGTGAAAGGCCTTGAAAAGAGAGTATTTCAGAACTCCACGGGCTGTTATTTCAATCATTGCAGCTTCTCTTCTTTTTTTACTTGCTTTCATGCAAACAATATTTACTACCAACATTTAACACCAATAGGTGCTCTTTTTTTTGTAATTAGCCCCTTATATTTGCTGCTTGCTTTAATATATGTCTTTGGTGACAATAACAAGTTGTAATGTATATAAAGTTAACTGGTGTGAACTTTAGTTTGTAACACCAATAAGTGCTCTTTTATGTACTTGATTTGTTAATATATATTCATTTTGTATCATTCTCATTATTTTAATTTTTGGTATATGTCGACATATTTGTTGAAGTTTCCTTCAAGTTAAGTATACTAGAACAATGTTTGATACCACAAATCAAAAAGGAAGATTTTGCAATTAAAAGTTGTGATTAGCGTTAGTAGTCCTTTAAATATATTTGTCATCATTTTTATTTTAACTTTTTAAAATGTCAAAACAAAAATGATGGAAAATATCTTTGAAGAACTAATTTAATGGCACTAGTATCTGTCTAGAATGAAAATGATAATTTATTTTATATTTATGAAAAATGTTAGGATTATGTATGATTAAATTATAATATTGTTTATTTTCAGAATTGTAATATCTCTTTTTATTTTCCATGCATCAAGTGAACTTAGAGAGTTACATCAGACTTACAAAGAAACTAGAAGCCATGCTAAGGATTTGTTATACAAAATCCATTGATCTTAATTAGTAGGGACAGATTTGTGGAATTGATTCTAACGGATGCCATCTTCACAATTAAAATGGTCTTTAGGATAAATTTTCCACAACTAGAAAACCAAATTGATTTTATTCTTAGTAGCTTAGGAATGGTATTTGATATTGCACATTATATGATTTTACTTGCACATGATATTGCACACGATTGCATCATATTCCAAAAGATGATGCAAAAGTTTTCATAATTAAGCTTACCCACAATTTGTTTAGAAACATGCTATCACAGGACATAAAATACTATATGGACAAATTACAACATTCAAGGATTGAACATTTTCTTGACTTTTTTATGACCTATCTTTTGTCATATGAATTTTCACAATAAAAGAGACTCACGAGTCTTTCTATATTCAATGTAAAACAGCTAAGTCATAGGGAGTAGGGTTCAAAGTAGAAAAACATGGAATTTTGCATTGTTTTCAATTTGAGGATGAAAATTTTGGAGATTCCACATTTTCATTTCGTGACTCGACATAAAATTTTGTGAGAAATCTCATTGCTCATGAGAAATGTTGCTTCAATGATATTTACATTAACAACATTTTTTTGTCTTTAATCACACTCTAAATACTTCAGAAGGTGTTGAAATATTGATTCAAAATCAAATTGTGAAAACTAATCTATCTGATAGTCAAGTAGTGGCTTTTCTAATAAATAAATTTGTTCCAAAAACTATGATGATTGGTGAAATTTTCTACTTTGTTAATCTTTTTGATGAACTATATGCATACTATAGAGTACCATGGAACACTTGGAAGGCAACATTGAAGAGAGACTATTTTAGAACTCCATGGGTTATTATTTCAGTTATTACAACTCTTTACTTGCTTTTATGCAAACAGTATTTACTATCAAATTTTAACACCAATAGATGCTCTTGAAGTTGTAGTTGGTCCCATATGTTTACTACTTGATTTAATATATGTCTTTGGTGACAATAACAAGTTGTAATGTAGGTGAAGTTAGCTTATGTTTTGTAACACCACTAGGTGCTCGTCTATGTGCTTCGGTAATTGCCTCTTGGTTTGTTAATATATACGCATTTTTTAGCATCCTCGTTGTTTTAATTTTTGGTATATGTTAATATATTTGTTGAACTTTCCATCAAGTTAAGTATACTAAAACAACACAACAAATCAAAAGGAGTGATTTTGCAATTACAATTCTTTGTTATCATTTTTGTTTTAATTTTTTAAAATGTGAAACAAAAATAATAACAAATATCTTTGAAAAACTAATTTGACGAAACTAATATTTTTTTAGAACAAAAATGATAGTTTATTTTATATTTATAAAAAATGTTATGATTATATATGATTAAATCAATATTAATTATTTTAAGTAACGAAATACCTCTTTTTATTTTTCATGGATCAGGTGAACTTAGGGTTCACATCAAACTCAATGTAGAATCCATTTATCTTAGTTGTGACAAATTTGAAACTGATTTCAGTGATGCCATCTTCACAATTGAAATACTCTCAATAAGTTTTCTGCAACCTCAAGATTAAACTGGTTTTATTATGGAGAAACTGTAACCTTCAAGGATTGAATATTGTCTTGCCTTCTTCGTGAACTGTCTTTAGCCACATTAATTGCCACAAAAAAAGAGACTTCTTTCAATGCCTAATGCAGAACAACTACAAAAAATGAGTTTCGTTGTTATCTCAATCCCAATGATAATGCCAATGGCGGAATGGCCCCTCCATCCCTAACGGTCAACTAAGCCTCAGCCAGAATGAGCAGCAAAAATTTGCCCCCTCGAGCGAAGGCAAGCAAAGGTTCCTAACTCTAGCCAAACCTACCCCGTTTTCTTTCCCATCTACTCTCAACAATGAACTATACTTTTTCTTCCTCCCGTTTTTAACCCAAAATGTCCTAAATTTGTAGTTATAGCCCATGGCAACTCACAAGCTTGCGTTGATTCTCAAAAACCCATCAAACGATGACGACTTTCTGCTCGTGAAGCAGCCACGCCCGCCAAAATTTGACCATGAAGAGTACAATTCTTACGACCGGTACAAGGAAAATCCGAGCCTCAGGTTGTGGTGGAAGTTGTAGACTAGCATTTGGAGGAGATCAATTTGAAAGAATTCGACGTCTTTTCGGCTCTCAATGAGGTGTGTTGATGAATATGCAATTTTTGTTTTCCTTTGTTTTGATGATAAAGTTTCGCGTTTTCTGGTTTGCACGAGGTCTTTGAACTACTGGGTTTTGGGGCAGTTGGCCAGGGAGAGTGGAAATTCTGTATGTGAAGGAAGCTGCATTTGGACCTGGTTTGCCCATTCACACGGTCTTCATCACAGGTACATCGGTAGCTGACGACAAGGACTTGCGAGGTTTGCCTGTTTTTAAGTTTTTTTGACACAAACTATGGACTTCTAATTGTTTTATTTAAGAAAAAGACTAAATGCTCTCACACTTATAATTGTGCTCATGTATGGTTCGTTCCTAGATGGAGATGCTGGTCCATCCAGTCTGTCTGTTTTGTTGAAGTTAGCTTCTCGATAGAAATTATAGTGGAAAATGATTTGTTAAGAAAAAAAATATTCATCATACTTTTGGGAAGAAGACTAAACCAGGAAACATAATGTTTGCCTTTGGTCTTTTGGTTGGCATTATAAAGCTTTTATGTGTTTTTGTCTAAAAAGTTGTCTAATTATAGTCTCCCCCTTTTTCTCATTTTTAGATGATGCCTCAATAAAAGTATAATTTCTCAGTGTATACAAAAGTTTTCTGTAAGAGGATAACGTATGAGTTTTTATAGAATAGATTGAAATTATGTATGTTCTCAAAGAATATCAATTTATAAATCCTACGGAACGTTACAAAAAGCAAACTTCAAATAAAGATAGGCAGATTGAGAGAGGTGTCAGGGATTTGATGTTTGGCAGCATATGGTTGACTTCGCCGGTGTTGTAGAAGACTAGTTGAATATGAGCGGAATAAGAAACAAGCCTAGGAGGGAAAAAATGAGAGGTGGGGAGGAAAGAAATCGAGAAGGATGCTTGGTTGATATCTTAGGGATATCCAAGAGTTATGGTGACATTCAATGGTAACAGCAATAAATACCATGCTGGTAATTCATTGTGCTGACATTGTGAGAGCCTGAGAAGCATAAACTTTCTCAAGTTCATGCACTTATCTTTTTCTTTTCTTTCCCTTTCATTTGAGTGGATGCTTGAGTGAGTGATGTCCAAATGGAAAAGAGGAAAGTAAATTCTGCCGTCTAAAGTTTTAGCCCACTGATAAGTCCCTGTTCTTATTTTAGTATTTATAAGTGATGTAGTTAGTTTAAATGGACTGCAACCCATTCAATTGGTATCATTGTGAATGTTTCATATATTTCAATCCTGTCTTTAGTTGTAATAAAATCTAGCTGGAAGTCAAACCATGTGGCAATCGTGTTGGACCTTAGTAGTTTTTGGTCTTATAAATGACTCACCATGCTCTGCGAGGTGGAGAGTTCCTCCAACTGTAAACTATCATGTTTGATTTCTTTTAATTTTGTCTATCTTCATGGTGGGGCATGTATTGGGCATTACAATTTAGAAATACATCTAGAAGCAGTAATGTGGTAAGACTTAGCTTTCGTAAATAAGGACAAGGAGTTCAAATGGCCTGTGAGTCACTCTTTTTCTTAGTGGAGACTCTTGAAAGATTTTATTGTGTTGAAAACACCCCAGAAAAAAGAGGGAATTGCTTTTTTTTCCTTTGGTGCTAACTTTAGCAAAAATCTCAATTGAGATTTAATAAATAATTTATTTACTAGTTTTCAATCCTACATGTTCACTTGCAGATGTGCAAACTGATATCCTTACCTGCTTTTGTGTAATGTGATAGAACCCCAAATTAACTGCTAGAAACAGAGGTATATGGGCTGTGGGCAGCATGGAGAGAATGGCAAAGCTGGATAACTGCCTAAGGAGTTATCTAGACAGGGACGACATATGGAAGCTATCAAGGAAGTTCTGGAAGGAGTTTGTTAATAAGTTGTTGGATAAAAGGGAGGGAACACTGAGAGTGAGGGAAGACAAAAGGTTTCCTAGACCTTCAAAATGCTCGAAGTCTTTTCTTTCTTTCTCTGTTATTTTCTTCTTTATTTCTGCTGTATTTCTAATTAGGAACTCAGGTTCCTAACATAATGTTAATAGGATAAGAACCTTATCCAGCTGAGATAGTTGTTGAGTAATGTTAACTTCCAAAACCTCAGAATTAATGTCTCAAACTATTTATTCAGAGATTATTGCCGTAGTTTGATATTTATGCATAATCAAAGTAGACAAATGAAGTTATTTCACTCGCAAATTCAGTGTGTTTAAATTCTGGTGCAAAATGAAGATTTATTTTCATTTTCAGGAGTACCCTCCTGGTGTTATAACTATGGGAAGTAGGACAGCAAAGCCATTTCGCACAATAAACTTGGTGGTTTTTGCACCAGAAAATGTTCCAAGAGGCTATATATATATATATATATATATATATATATATATATATATATATATATATATATATATATATTGTGTGTGTGTGTAATGGAAAGTAATGAAAATGGAAGAGAAAGAAATATTTAGTTGTTCTGACATCTGAGTTATTCAAATGCTGACTGCTATGGATGAGCTTCTTCGGAAACCAGCCTTTTTAAGAACCTGGGATAGTATGCCTTCATATTCTTGCAAGATATCTTGTTAATTCCGTGGATATACAAATCCACAAAACAACATATTGGCATTACCTTTGTGCTTTTCTCCATATCCTATTCTGAAGTCATTAGATTACTTATCCAGATTACATATTGTCGTTATCTTTGTACTTACACATGGTAAATAACTTACTACTATCACACCAGTCAATATGTGTCACAGCCCCAAATGATGGAACACATGACCGGCATGACATAAGGGTTTCCCCCTAACCGCAAGCCTAACACATAGCATGCACAAACATCCAGCACACAATCCAGAGTACATAATAAATATAACTGGCCACATATGCCACATCCAATATCAGAAAATACTGTATATATGTATATATATATATATCTCATGATATCTCATGAATCCAACATTCTGATTCAACTTGGCCCATGGCTTCATAATATTCATGTGATTCAACTTGGCCCAAGGCCTCATAATACCAACATTATTATAAAATATAAAACCATTTTTTAAACAACACATCAAAATACGCAAGAAGCGAGGATCCTGCCTGTATGTTCATGGAGATACTCTAGACATAACTAAACTAAACAAACAGTACAAAAGAGCCTTGCCCAAACTGGGGCTCACCAACACTATCTTCAGCCTCCTACGAAGCTGTAGCTGGATCAAAGTCTCTTTGACTATCTGTGGGGAGGAAACAAAAGAGGGGTGAGATTACCACATCTCAGTGAATGAGTAAATCATACTATAACTGAAACAGGGCAAACCAAGCACGAGTGTTTCGCAATGGGTTTAATAATTGAAATCCAAATATAAAGATAACAATAGAAACATTAAGCATTTAACCATAATTTATTGAAAGAATGCTAAACAGTTCAAATGTATGTTCAAAAGATAAAACATGATTAAATCAATAACTGTAAGCAAATCAATTATGCATAGTAAGTAATAAATGAAGATATTTATGCAATAACAATGATGAATGAGCTTGTTTAGAAATATTTAATCTTTAAGAAAAATGCATCAGTTTATTGGAGGTCTTTCCTAACAGATCTATCATCTCCCCCAAGCACACAGCAAGGGTAGGGTAATCACTGTAGGCGTAGACATAAGTCCACCCTAAATTTCTCCAAGCACATAGCAATGAGTATGGCAATCACTGTAGGCGAAGACATAAGTCAACCCTAAATTTCCCCAAGCACATAGCAATGGGTATGGCAATCACTGTAGGCGAAGACATAAGTCAACCCTAAATTCCTGTGTCTTAGGCAGTCATATGCCCGTCACAGTATCCTAGGCCGAAGCTTTAACATGATCATGGTGCACCAGGGCTAGCACTACCTGCGGCTAGCTAACAGTGATCTAAAAGGGTCCCTCCAATAGAAAACATTTGAAATATGCTATTCAAAGAGTTTAAAGTAAAACATTTCAATAACTTTACAATAAAGCTATAATTCTCCATCTAGCTCTTTTCATGCATAAAATTCCGTTCTAAAATATATCTCATCCATGAATTCCCATGGAGACCTTTATCATCATAAACTTTCCCTTTAAACATATCGTCCGTAGACGTCACATAGATGCTCATCATGCATCAAATCATTTCATGGCTAACTTAGTTCATTTCTATGACTAAGTTCGCATTTCTATAAATCTAGCTCAAATGGAGAATTATCAGCCTAGATGCTTGCCCTGCATACCTAGAGTTCAACTAGGATTTAAATTTATAATTTCTAACATGGTTGGAATATATTGGTTTCCAAATCGGTAAAATAATTTAGCATACATTCCAACTAGTTAAAATCATACGAGAGAGTTATAAATCAAATTCTTAAAACATGCGTTATAGTATGAAAAACCCACTCACCTTACTAGGAGTCCAACAACGAGAATTTCACCTCGTGATGGCTCAACAACCTAGAAAACATAGACATAACATGAAAATTAGAAAACTCTAAAAGTCACTATTCACGCCGAAAAACACTATTCACTCGCCGGAAAACACTATTCATGCCGAAACCTAAAAACCCTATATTCTAGTATAGAAACTAATTCTAAGACTATCTATGGAAAGAAATTCGGTAAAACGGAGCCTAAAACGCAATTAAACGGAGTTTTACCTTGGAGGTTACTATTCATGCGATTTTCCGGCGAAATTGATCGGTGGAATTTGTAGCTCTTCTTCCCACGAGTCCAACGGTACCTTACTTGCTCAAATCGGACGTCTGGATGATGAGATATCTTAGAGAGAAGTTTAAGAAAAATTTTAGAGAGAGAGAGAAAGCTTCAGCAATGGAGGAAATGAAGGAAAAAGGAGGGGGACCGCAAAAAAATGCCTCTCTGACGAATTTCGCCGCCGGCGAGCTCATTCTCGCCGCAGCGAGATTGCTGGTGCGCGATTTTCGCCGGCGGCGAGAATATTTTCGCCGCGGCGAGATCGAAACCAGAAAAACTCATGCTCTCGGGAAAATGCTGCAACATTCTCGCCGCGGCGAACTTATTCTCGCCGCGGCGAACTTCATTTCGCCGAATTTGACAAAATGTCCAACATGAAAGTTGTAGCCCTTTCTCTTAGCTTTCCGTAGCCACTTGAATCACCTAATTTGGAGTTCATATGAGAGAGTTATGCTTATATGAGTGACGAAAGGTCAGAAGAAAAGGTCAGAAACGCTGTAAAATTTTACATTGTTCTCAACTTTCTTGTTTCAAATTATTTGTACTTAACCTTCAAAGGTTTGGGTTATTACATTCTCCCCTCCTTATAAAAATTCGGTCCCCGAATTTTACAAAAACCCACAACATGAAAACATAAGACTACTCTTGGAACAGTTGTGGATACTTCTCTCTCATGACGTCCTCTACTTCCACATAGCTTTCTCTTGGGAATGATTCTGCCAGATCACCTTCACTGTAGGGATATCTTTAGACCTCAAATTTTTCACCTGTCTATCAACAATGGCCACAGGTTTCTCTTCGTAGGCCAACTTGTCATCCAAAAGAAATTTTTACAGTTGAATCACATGAGATGGGTTGGGTAGATACTTCCTCAATATCGAGACATGAAAGACTGGATGCACTTCACTCAATCCAGGTGGTAGGGCTAGGGAGTATGCCACCGCTCCTACCCTATCCAGAACTTCAAAGGGTCCAATATACCTTGGGCTTAACTTCTCTTTCTTACCAAACTGCATGATTCCCTTCATGGATGAAACTCTGAGGAACACGTGATCGCCTAGAGAAAACTCCAACTCCCGACGCCTATGGTCCACATAAGCCTTCTGACGACTTTGTGCAGTTAAAAGTCGTTCCCTTATCAGTTTGACCTTCTCTATGGTATCTTACACTAAGTCTGGCCCTAGCAACTTGGCTTCTCCAACTTCAAACTATCCAACGGGAGATCAGCATCTTCTCCCATAAAGAGCTTCAAAAGGTGCCATCTGAATACTGGCTTAATAACTGTTGTTGTATACAAACTCAGCTAGTGGCAAGTATCCTTCCCGACTGCCACCAAAGTCCAAAATATATGCTCTAAGCATATCCTTTAGAATTTGAATCGTGCGTTCTGACTGGCCATCTGTTTGGGGATGAAAAGCGGTGCTTAAATCCAACCTCGTCCCCAAAACTTCTTGAAAAGCTTTCCAAAACCTTGCCGTAAACTGTGGACCTCGGTCAGATATGATGGATACAGGGACTCCATGCAATCTGACGATCTCACGCAGATACAGGCTTGCATACTGAGCCACACTAGAGGTAGTCTTCACTGGTAAGAAGTGGGATGACTTGGTCATTCGATCCACTATCACCCATACTGAGTCATAACCCTTAGGGGTCCTTGAGTCACAATCTTGACAAACAAAATAGTCATTTACTCATTTACCTATTAGAAAACTTACGGTATTTTATGTAAAACTTCTGCCCAAAACTTCTTAAAATGCTCTCTAAAAATAATCTGTGAACTATAGTTCTCGATCAGATATGATCGATATCAATACCTTATGAAGTCTTACTATCTTATTCAAAAACAAATTTGAACCTATCAATAATCACCTATTTTTATTCAGGTATCTCCATCTGATATTGTAATCTTGCAAGTCTTTGATGTTCTACTTTTACCTGTTAACAAGTTAATCATCGAGATACAAAATCAATTATATCTTTCCTCATACTGTCACACCAATGAATTTCTTTTAGATCTTTATACATTTTAGTTACCTCAGGATAAATTGTATATATGGATCTATGGGCTTCTTCTAAAATTTTTTCCTTAAGTTCTTCTTTATTAAATACACACAATCGCTTGCCCAATCTCAGAATTCCTTCAGAGTCTACATTAAATTCAATATCACAGTCATTCTTGACCTCTTAAATTTTTCTTACATAAATAGGCATCATCGTCCTGTGCCTTTTTCACCTACTCAACTAAAGATGATTGAAACTGTATGAATTTTACATGTATCACCATACAGATAATGCTTCCGAGCTTTGAGAATAAAACTACTGCTGTTATTTCCAAATCATAAGTCTGACAATTTTTTGCTCATGTGACTTAAGCTGTCTAGATACATATGCAATGACTCGACCATATTGCATCAACATATACCTTAATCCTATTCTCTATGTATCACAAGATACCGTATATCCTTCAGTGCTTAAAGAAGTAGACAGTACTGGCACCGTAATCTAACATTTCTTAGTTTCTAACAATTTCTTTCACATTCACCTTACTAGTCAAATTTTATTGCTTACTTTATCAACCTCGTCAAAGGAGAAACAATTTTTTTTTTAAATGTTGAGCACCTTGTAGCTAGTCAAACATATCATCTATATGAGGTAATGAGTATTTATTCCGCATTATCAATTTATTCAACTATTTATTATCTATGTATAGTCATAGTGATCCATCTTTCTTTTTCACAGATAGAACTGGAGCACTCCAAGTAAAAATACTAGGGCTTTTAAATCTCTTGTCTAACATGTCTTGTAACTATTTATTTTTCAGTTCTTTAAGTTCAGTGGGTGCCATTCTATATGAAAATATAGACGCTGGCCAGGAAATAAATCAATACCAAACTCTATTTATTATTTCGGGGTAATCCTGGCAATTCCTCAGGAATTATATCAGAAAATTCTCTAATCACTGGAACTTGATTTACAGTGGTATACTTTATATCAGCATCTCTCACCACTGCCAACTATTCTTGGCATAATTTTTGTAATCACTTATGAACTGCTAAAGCAGAGACTAGGTTACTGGGTATCTTACTAAGATTTCTTTATATCAAGAGAGAAAATTCTCCAAGAATATTGAATTTAATCACCTTTTAGTGACATTTCAAAATGACATGACATAATTCCAACAAATTCATTCTCAATATCACATCACAATCTACCATATCTAGACAACCGGGTACAACGGATGTCACATTCAGAAACCATCATACCAGAGTTTGACCTCTTCTGTACCTTGGTGGTATAGGATTTGCCTAAACTCAGCATTCCGCTGAGGTTTGCCCTACTACCATTCAAGAGGACACGCGAAGAGACTCTGTATGGATCTTTTCCCAAGTACATAGCAAGGGAAAGCAAATAACATCTCATATAACTGGCATCTCGCTATAAAACAGAGATAGCCCAACCGTTACTTAACCATGCCAACATAACATACTATAAACTGACTTACTTAAACAAAAAGACAACATCCTATCGAACCCCTTTAGCAGCACCGTGAGTATAAGCATGTCCAGATTCATACCCATACTCAAAGTCCTACCTAAAGGTCCGTTACTCCATGAACACAGGGAAACCTAATCCTCTGATACCATCTTTGTCACGGCCCCAAATGATGGAACACATGACCGGCACGACATAAGGGTTTCCCCCTAGCCGCAAGCCTAACACATAGCATGCACAAACATCCAGCACACAATCCAGAGTACATAATAAATATAACTGGCCACATATGCCACATCCAATATCAGAAAATACTGTATATATGTATATATATATATATATATCTCATGATATCTCATGAATCCAACATTCTGATTCAACTTGGCCCATGGCCTCATAATATTCATGTGATTCAACTTGGCCCAAGGCCTCATAATACCAACATTATTATAAAATATAAAACCATTTTTCAAACAACACATCAAAATACGCAAGAAGCGAGGATCCTGCCTGTATGTTCATGGAGATACTCTAGACATAACTAAACTAAACAAACAGTACAAAAGAGCCTTGCCCAAACTGGGGCTCACCAACACTATCTTCAGCCTCCTACGAAGCTGTAGCTGGATCAAAGTCTCTTTGACTATCTGTGGGGAGGAAACAAAAGAGGGGTGAGATTACCACATCTCAGTGAATGAGTAAATCATACTATAACTGAAACAGGGCAAACCAAGCACGAGTGTTTCGCAATGGGTTTAATAATTGAAATCCAAATATAAAGATAACAATAGAAACATTAAGCATTTAACCATAATTTATTGAAAGAATGCTAAACAGTTCAAATGTATGTTCAAAAGATAAAACAGGATTAAATCAATAACCGTAAGCAAATCAATTATGCATGGTAAGTAATAAATGAAGATATTTATGCAATAACAATGATGAATGAGCTTGTTTAGAAATATTTAATCTTTAAGAAAAATGCATCAGTTTATTGGAAGTCTTTCCTAACAGATCTATCATCTCCCCCAAGCACACAGCAAGGGTAGGGTAATCACTGTAGGCGTAGACATAAGTCCACCCTATATTAAAAGTAAGTCTCACTGAAAGATATACTAATATGTTTACATGTTTATTAATAATTAATTTGATCTAGTAATTTGTTTTTTTGTAAATTATACCTAAGAATTTTTCAAAGCCACAGTACAATTTTTATTTTGAAAATTGATTTGTTATGCTTCTTTTAAGTGTTCTAAATGATTTTATTACTATTGTTGTTGTTTTTCTTCTTCTTCTTCTTATTATTATTATTATTAATTATTTATTTATCTATGGAATGTAAATTTGCAAACATGAATCCATTTTTTAGACATTAGGAGATCTTAATTAATTCATATTGTGGAAAGTCAAATTTAAAAATTTTGCTCTTTGTAATAAAAGTAGTGATGTGTTTTGTTTCATTTTTCCTTTCCCTTTCAAGTTTTATTACCCATTTTCTTATTTATTTTCACATTTATTTATGTTCTTTAAATAATTTCTATGGTACAGTTCTTTAATTAATTTCCCTCTATGACCTAAATTTAGTCAAATCATTTTTTACTCCAAACTATATTTTTGCCAAACAATTCCAAGAACAGTTTATTTAACTTCAATGTGAACAGATCTTTCCAGGCGGTCAGTTTTAGATAATATCTAGTAATGGGTGAAGGAAGACATAGACATTTTCATGGCTTGGTCTTTGTCATGGTCTAAAGATTAGTGCACAAGAAGAAAAGGCGGGGAATTAAGAAGCCACGCGTCTAACGAGAGAACTAATCAAGCCTTCGTGTGGCTATGTTGGTAACTCGCTATATGCTCTTAACAAGATAATTCAATGGGGAAAATTTAGGTGCAATTTTTAATATATTATGTTTGTTATTAAATTTTACAATAAAAATATAATATATAAATATTTTTCTTCAGTGTATAATTGACTTTTTTTTAAAAAAATTTACATGTGTTACTATTGAAAATTTTGAGAGTAAATACTTAAAGTATTTATATTAAGTTTTGTCTTAAGTCAAATTGCACTTGTTCTTTTTAAGATTTGAATATCAGAGAGACAATTTTTTTTAATCCTTTTATATTAATTATTGTGTTTATCGGGCAATTACAAAATTTCAGCTTTTTAGTTATAGATAGTTACGTAATTGTATTTGTTTTATTTTTCTTTTACTATATGAATATTTTTTTAATTATTTTATTAAAAGTAATATTTATTATTCACAAACTTATCAAGTAATAAATAAAATTGAATTTAATGATCAATGAAATTTTATAATATTATTAATTTAAACTTTTAAAAAAATATCTGTGAAAAGAGATACTTTTAATATTTTAAACGAAATTAATTTTACCAAATATTTGTGAGGAGACAAAAAAAAAGTGTGCAGCCACGTGTCAACCAATTACCAGCTACCTCTTCAGCAATGAATTGATGCCCAATTCTATGAAGGCCTTAACTATAATTAATGAGGTTCGCATGAGAACTCTACTTTTTAATACATAATTCAGTAAGGGACTCTTGCAAATTTTGATGGAAAAAATAAAATATTGGTTCTTGGTTTTTAGAAATGTAATTGAATGTATATTTTTTAGGATTTAATTTTGTATTCATGGCACTCGTAGCAAAGAAAATTTAATTTTTAAATTAAATTAACTCTTTAAAAATTTTGTTCACAAGAGTTTACATTAAATAAGTGGTAGTTTACACTTCAAATCAAATAATATAATAAAAAAAATGATTTTAACAGTAAATTAAATTTAATAATAAAAAATATATTAAATAATTTCTCCCCCAAATTGACAATTGGGATTTCTGTGCTTATAGCCAAGTATAATTTTCAAGTCAAAGTTTTAAGAATCGAACCTAGTGAAAATAGCAAAAAGTAAGATAATCCAAGTTCATAGTAGAATCTGATAATAAAAATAAAAATTTTATTATGAAAGTAAATTCCTTTTTGTGTTTGACTGAATTCCGTGAGTTACGTGTGTGTAGCGTCGCCGTGGGCAAATTTTGATGGAAAAAGAAAAGATTGGTTTTTTCTTTCTAGAAATGTAATGTAATCTAAGCAAATATTAGAAGTAAATTTTTCTAGCCGTGAATTATTCTCATGTAATTAGAAAGTTAAGTGCTTTCAAAATCATTGGTAGAGACATTTCCCAGTGATTCAGTTATGGACGATTTGAGGATCAAATCAGAGACGATACTGCAGCTCAGTAGAAATAATATCTGAATCAAGAACATATTCAAATGTAAATTTAAGATTGAGTTAAATATAAATTTTAAATAAATTAAATTATTAAATAATTATTTTAAAATCGATTAAATATAAATTTAAGAATAAATTACTAAATAAATTTTTGACATAATTTATTTTATAAAATCTAATATAAATTTAAAGGAGCTTTTACATATATTTAAAAAAAAATTAAAATTTTCAATGTGAAAACGCAAAGAAAGTATTTATGATTAAGTTTTATATAAACAAGAGATTAAAAAAAATTAGTTCAGTTAAAATATTTATTTAATTTAAATATATAAGTAGCAATTTTTTTTTTATATATATAAAATTTATTCTCTGATGGACTAACTGTTTAATCAACAAAAAATTAAATTGAGCGACATGGGCCCCTCATTCTCCGACAGTCGGTTATCTGTACAGAAAGATGAGTTCTTTTTTCTTTTTTTAATACCTCCCTCGCGTATGTATAACACAGAATCCATTCAATTTGTAATTTTTAAGACTTTAAAAGAATCCTTCATCTTTCTCAATCTTTATGACTTTCTCCCAGGCGGCCGAGGTAAAAAAGATTAAGAAACAGAACCATCTGATTTGATTCGTGATCCTTTTGTCGAGAATTCAAGCATTGTATCTAAGATTTGTTCATGGTTTGAAATTTGAACCCACTTGGATGTTAAACAAATGTGGGGATTGTTTGTCTGACGTTCATGTGGACGAATATTACACTTGGTGCCGTAGTACCCCATTTTACTACAGTACGAGCGTTGATGCTGACAATGACACCATAGTAGGGTATTGGAATTCAGTTAAAGTGTTAGAGTTGACTTGATTAGCTGGAATTCAGTTAGATTCTGTTTTCTAATTGTTTGTTATGGAAGCAGTAGCAGCAGCATATATATACAAGGCTTGCTCATTGTATCAGATTAAACTGACATGCAATGACACCGTAGTAGGGTATTGTTTGTTTTTTCATCATCATCTTCTTCTTCTTCTTCTTGTCAGTTTGTTAATCCAAACCAACCGACCTTTCTTCATACCCAGAACCAGTTAGCCACAAAATGGACCTTCCCTTCAAAAACCTCCCGAGGGAGTTTGTGGTTGTCATAATGGGTGCCACTGGCACTGGTAAATCCAACCTTTCCATTGAGCTTGCCATCCTCTTGTTGAAGGAGTTTGGATTAGAGTCAGAAATCCTCAACTGTGACAAAATGCAAATCCATAAAGGCCTCAACAAAACCACCAACAAGGTTCCAGTTGATGAACGCAAAGGTGTGCCTCACCATCTTCTAGACGTGAAAGAAGCATTTGAGGACTTGTCACCCTCGGACTATCGCTCCATGGCTGAACCACTCATCTCAGAAATCAATGAACGGGGCAATATTCCGATTCTTGTTGGCGGTTCGAATTCGTGGATTCACGCGCTCTTGGTTGAACAATACGATCCTGCGTCGAGCTCCTTTTCCTCGGTGTTTAGATACGAGTGTTGTTTCCTGTGGTTGGACATGGAGTCATCAGTTTTATTGGATTATTCATCGGAGCGAGTTGATAAGCTACTTCACTCTGAAGATATACTCACAGAGTTGGCCGAGTTCTTCGACCCGGAAGCGAAAGATTTACAGCTTGGTTCAGTCGACACAGGGTTGAGGAAAGCCATCGGCGTGAAGGAGTTCGACCGGTATTTCAAAGAATATCCACCGCCCGAAGGACTGAACAGAGACTGGAAGGAGAACGAAGCTACGGTGCGAAAGGCCGCATACGAGGAGGCTGTGGGTGCGGTAAAGGAGAACACTTGTCGACTAGTTGAGCGGCAGATGGAGAAGATTCAAAAACATAAAGAGGCAGGTTGGGACCTATGGAAGTTTGATTGTACCACAGCGTTTGAGGCGCGGGGGACGTCCAAGGAGGCTGAATGCATGAAGAAGTTGCTGGAACGTAGCCTGGAGATTATCATGCCGTTTGTAAGGAAATTGATGCTTCCTTAAAAGAGTTGGTATATATTTTATTCGTAGTCACATATTATCTCATAAAAATAATTTTAAAAAATATTATTTTTATTATATTTTATGATTTAAATATTATTAATAAATAAAAAATTATTTATCAATAGTAAATCAAATTATTTAAAAAATATAATAATAAAAAAGCTCTATTAAAGTGGTAAAATAAAAAAATTAATGCTTATTAGTTTTCAAAGACAGGACTTGCTAAAACTGACTCAAGGCCAAAAAAGAAAAAAAAACTGAGTGGCTAAATCTCATGCACATTACCCAAAGCAAATTACATGAATCAAATGGAAATGTGTATTGTGTATCATCATGGATAAAAATAAAAAAATGATCTCTTAATGAGCTCAAATTCAGAACTAATTATGATAAATTTCTTAGAACTCTAATTAAAAATCAAACTCTGCCACCCTCTTTCAAAAGAGATGTTTGCCAAAGTAATGCTGCAGAGTGCAGATATTTTCAGAACATGGCACCTCATTGACATTTTGAGGATCAATTTGTCCAAAATAGCCAGTGTTGTAGAGAAGAAACTAAAAAAAACTTACAAAGATAATGATGATAGCTCAAAAGCAAATGCATGTGCAGTAATGGAATTTTGGAACCCTCGCCAATTTTGGAATATGAATTAGTTTTCTGTGATGCAAAGTCAACTCTATGCATGGTTACAGTATAGATTTAAATATTTATCACATCTAAAAGCTAAAGTGCACATTTGCTGAAATCTCCAGCATATATATACCACACTTCCTTACTAACACAGACGGTGGGAATGTGGCAGGCATCATAGGAATAATAAATCAAAAGGTGTATCCTCAACGAGAAAGATGGCAAACATGTGAAAGGCAAATTGAATACCATTTGTAGATTAAAAAACTAATTTCGATCGGTCTTTTTTTGATTCCACAAAGATCGGATTAATTTACAATTATCTTCTATAGCATGGTTGACTTCTTTTATGAAATCACAAAGTGTAGAAGGAGAATCTTTTCATGCTAAATCATCTGTTGTTCCACATACCAATTCAGATAGAAAGTGCTCTCAAGTCAAAAAGAAGAAAAAAAGGAGAAAGAGAAAGCAAACGAACCCATGAAAAATAATGTACTAACTATAGCTTCCAATTGAGCAGCTCCCAATTTTTTTTGAACTTTTAGCAGCAGTCATTTTTTAGGAGTCAAGCCATGGAAGGTTTTTTCTTTTACATTTAAGTCCTATATGCCTCAAAATAATTTCAGAAGTACGTTGTGAACATCTCCTGCCCTAATTGACCTATCTCTTAAAGTCTTAACTCTCTTCTAATAAAACCCTGTGTTACATCCTGTCATGAAAAAAAAAAGGAGGTTTATATTACGAAAAATAAAATTGAGAAGAGCTGAAACAATAATGACTTTCGGTGATAATGCATGCCTCTCTCGTAACCTTTTAATTGGTAAAGAATTTGTTTCCCAATATTTTCTTCGTCCCAAACCAAGAAAAATTGAAAACTTGTTATTAAACAAAAGAGGGAACTGAAAAAAAAATTGAATTTTACAATTATCCATATGAAATGAAGCTTCAGCTTTCAAATCATTGTCATCCAAGTTCCATCAGCTAACTCCTGGCTGGTATTCCCTCTCCCTTTTTGAGTAAAAACATACACGCTATAATAGATTTCCGGACACCTATGTTATTTTATCTCAGTTTTTTTTAAAAAAATTTTTAAATTAAAATTAAAATTTAAAAATTGGAGTTTAGTTAATTATTTGTTTAGGGTATTAGTTATTATGTTTATAGCTAAACTATTATTTTATTTATTTTATTTATTTTAATATTTTAGTTAGTTTAAGAGTTTACAGTTTATATAATAAATATGGATCTATCTAATCATTATTTTTGTAGATATTTAATTATCGAATAATAAAAATTAAATTTATTTTTAGAATAGATTTTCTGACTTAAAATATGTCATTCTTTCTCTTCACCACCAAAAGACAGGGAGGTTGGTGAGGGAAGCCTGAGGCTTAAGGTTGGATGGCCCATCGCCCAGTTGGGCTGAACAGCCCAAGGCTGGCTAGCTGGGTTAGCTACTTTGCTACAAAGTTGGAACAAACTTCTATGTTTTTTTTTTTTGAGATAAATAAAATATTATAATTTATATATGATAAAAAATACATTAGCTACTAAGATTAATAAATAAAAAATAAAAAATTGAATTTTATAGTTCTAAAATACAAAAAATACTATAATTAAAAATATAAAGACAATATATTTTTTAAATTTTAATATATTAAATATTATATATCAATATTTTAGATATTCAGACAATAAAATATAACAAATAAAAAGATGAGAAATAATATATTTTAATTTTTTTTTAATTTTTTTTTATAAAATTTTTTTATTTAATTACAAATACAATGTTGTAAATTTAATATTTTTTTTATTAAATATGATTTTAAAATTGTAGATATAAATTCAGTATTGTAAATTTAGATAAAAGATATACAAAATTTTGAAATTTCTAAATCTCTTTTAAATAAAGAGAAAAAATATTTCTTAAGTAGAAAATTCACTTGAAAGAAAGAAAATAACCTCTCTTAAAAATTAAAATACTAAAAAATAATAAATAAATAAAAAAAAAGAAAGAAAAGGTTAGCCACCTTCCAAAGCTTGCGCACTAAGTACCGGTGAAGAAGAGAAAGAGAGGAGGGGACTTGTGTTCTTAGATAACATGTCTAAGGATTTTCTTATTGATGGTATTGACGATGGTGACTTGTTTTGTCTTTTCCATTGAAATAATTGAAGACTTAGCCACGGCTGACTGGCTGGACCCATCCCTTATGGTCCAGCAACCAACCCACTTAGATAGAAATGAATATTTTTGGTACTTCCTTTTTTGTAGGAAAGAATATATGTTATTTTAATATATTATCATTCAAGACATTAGTAATATATTTGAGAATTTTTTTTTTTTTTAATTTTGAACCTACATTTACCAAACCTATCACTCTTATATACGATATTTTAACATAAAAACAGAACTTACTGAAGCATGAAAGGAAATCCACTCAACTTTTAAAGAGAGTTAACCATTATTAACTTATCGGGATATAGAAATATATAATGTGTGAACTCTGGATAAATAGACACGGGAAGAGTTGTGAAAATTTCTCCATTGACGTCGTTCAAGGTCTTCTCACCAATGATCTGTGACTTCCATCAAAGATAGTGCGCCTCACAGCTGGAGAAACTACCAAGATTTGAATATTGTCACTTTATTGAGTCTTTAGTCTGTTAATATATAGTATTTTCTATAACATTTAAACATCTATTATAACATGCGTGTGAATCGAGTTTATTAAATATTTCAACTTTCAAAAATTTGACTGTGGGTGATCACTCTGACACGATAAGCATGAAACATGTTTTGATTGGTTGAGGTTACAAAATATGCTGCTATCAAGGGAGGGGCCTCCAGGGTTGTTGCTACTGATAATTCTGCTGATGGTGTAGGTATTGATGTATTTTGCATCGTTTGGTTTACGGAAATATTTTTTTGTTTGTTTTTTGTTTTTATTTTTTAAAAATAATTTTTATTTTTAAAATTTTTATAGTTTTGAAAATACATTTAATTTATATTTATATTTTTATTATATGATTGTATTTTTATTTTTATCACTTTATAATTATATAAATAATAAAATATTATGCATATAGTTTAAAATAATTATAAAAATGTCATTTTTACATTGCGCTACAATATTAAAAATTTTAAAAACGTCATTTTAGTATTTTTAGAATTTTTAAAAATTTTAAAAATATTTTTTAAAAATAAAAATAAAAAACAATAAACATACACATTTTCGTAAAAATTGAAAATAGAGACACTAAATAAAACCTTAGCAACTCCTTGGCTTCCTGTGGAATTGATGCTGAAGTTGAGGTTATGAGTATGTATGTATATATATATATATATATATATATATATATGTATGTATACATATATATATATATATATATATATATGTATGTATAGATATATATATATATATATATGTATACATACATATATATATATATATATATATATATATACATACATATATATATATATATATCTATACATACATATATATATATATATATATATGTATGTATATATATATATATATATATATGTATGTATATATATATATATATATATATACATATATATATATATATATATATACATACATATATATATATATATATATATATGTATGTATGTATATATATCTATGTATGTATGTATATGTATGTATATATATATATACATACATATATATATACATACATACATATATATATATATATATATATATATGTATATATATATATATATATGTATGTATGTATATATATATGTATGTATATATATATATATACATACATACATACATATATATATATATATATATATATATATATATGTATATATATATATATATATATGTATATATATATATATATATATGTATATATATATATATATATATGTATATATATATATATATTATGAGTTCTTTAACCCTCCCTCCTCTTATTCAATTAAATATCTATAAAATATTACTATTTCACCACTAATTTAACCACCTATTAACAACTACCCCATCTCTAAAATTTTGCACCACTAACCACTAGGATATATTAATATATTGGATTGAGGACTTACTAGGTCAAAAGCTAGGAACAATTGCTCTCACTTGAAATTGAACATGCAGCTTTGATTATAACACTAATTGTTTAATTATGTGAATTAAATATTTATTATTAAATTAAAATTTTAGTATTTAAATTTATAAATTTATTTAAAATTAATTATTGAATTTTTTCAAGTCTACAAGTTATTTAATATTCAACAATTGCTCTCTCTTGAAATTGAACATGCAACTTTGACTCTAACATCAATTGTTCAATTATTTGAATTAAATATTTATTATTAAATTAAAAAATTAGTCTTTAAATTTATAAATTTATTTAAAATTAATTCTTGAATTTTTTCAAGTCTACAAGTTATTTAATATTTAAAAATATTAATTTTGTTATATATTAGTCTATTCAAAGAATAATTAACATGCAATGAATTCAATATTTTTCATACATTAATAAAATAATTAACGTACAACAAATTAATAATTTTATATATTAATTTGTGTATTAAAAAAATTAAAAGATTAAAACTAGATAAGTTTTAATTTTTATTCTACTTAATAATTTACCAACTAGTGTAGAAAGAACATTGAGAAGTAAATCCCCAGATCAAGATTTCATTAGAATTTGGGTGTGAGAATTGTGGGAGAGACGTACTATCCTTCGGAGGCTGTTTGACCTAGTTATAAAAAAAAACGATTTATTTATTGTTTAGAAGAATTTAAATTTCTTAATTTTTATTTATTTATTTATCAAGTCATAAATTTTTTATATAGAATATTATAATTTATTTCTCTGAAAAGTAAAATTTGAAGTTTATCCTTAATTTGAAGAAACATAAAATAATTTTCTATTCGACAAAGGTTTTTTCACTCAAGTTAATTAATAATTTTATGTATGAAGGAGATGTTTATGTTATATTATCTTTTTCATTAACTTTTGATAGTTTTTTATGCATAATTTTTTATTATTCGATCAAGTTGCTTAATTCTTTGAAATTAAATATCTAGTAAAAAAATTACGATATTAGATTAATAATAAACTTTATAAAAAAAAAAATAAGTGTGTAGTTTTTTGTTAATTTATATAATCTTTTTGTTGAATTTTTTATTATATATTTATTTTGATAATATATATTATATTTTAATGTAATAAGAAATTTAAAAATCATAAAATTGACCAAAATAATGTTTAAAATCATTTCTTGTAAAAAACTACTTTTAAGTATATCCAATTTGACAGGGTAAAAAAAAATTATTTTAAAAGATAGTTAAATATTAAAAAAATACTTCTTCTTTTTTGGGTCATATCCAAAAACCTAGGAGAGGGGTGGAAAATAAATTGGCTGACTGAGGAGTTGAACCCTCCTGTTTAGCAGAACTCACTCTTCAAACTTAACATGTAACGAATTTAAAATTTTTATATATTAATTCATAAATTTGAAAAAAATTCAAAAATTAAAGTTAAATAAATTTATAAATTTAAAGATTAATTGTTATAATTTTTTATTTACTAATAAGCGTTTAATTCACTTTATTTCACAATTGGTGTTAGATTCAAAAGTGCTTTCAATTTCAAGTGAGGGGCAATTACAGATACGTCCAACATATTAGTCAATTTCTCTTCATAGAAAGTTGGGACAATTGTCGGTAACTTTCTTCCAGCAGTGAGGCACACGACACATTCATACGAGTAAAAAGGTCCTAATTAATTTCCCTTTCGTAGAAGTCACAGATCAATGGTGAGAGGACCTTCAACATCAACTGAATATTTTTTAACAACTCCTGTATTTTATAAAAAAAAATGGTCTTATTTATTTATTTAATGGTGCTTGACTTTGAAAATCATTGCGTCAACGTTCCGCTTGTATTTATAAAAATGAAGCATACACACACTAGAATAATGCTCTTACTAACCTCTGTCCTCCATCCCAATCGATCGTCTCTTCCGCCGGTGAAACTGTCAGGTTCTTTTCTTTCCTAATGTCTCTAACGCAGGCTTTCAATGTTCATTTAATTCCTTATCTACTCGCTTATGGCAACGTAAACATTTTGGTTAAGCTTGGTTGCTCCTCCTTCTCCCCTCCCCCTCTTTGCTTCTTCTTCTACTTCTGTTTTTATTTTTTGTTTTGTGAGTAGTAAACTCCCAGCTTCCTTTTGGAACTCCTCCTTTTTTAGTTTATTCTAGGTGGTCACTGGTACACAAAATTTTCGTTTTAAAAAGTATTTATAAAATATTTTGGTACTTTTAATTGCCTACTCACACTTGTTTTAACTACTTATAATTATAATTTTTTAAGAGTAAATCATTCTTTCTTTTATGATTAATGTTTTTATTAGACTCTCTTCTGTTTTAAATATATGTACAAACATTTCTTAAAATTAAAAATACAAAGTAAATTACCTTTTTTCTATTAATTAATACTTTTATTACAATATTTTTTCTACTATTATAAAAATATACATGAACCTTTATTAAAAATAAAGATATTATTATAATTTAATTTAAATATCTCAAATATCTTTTATGAAAGAGAAATAAATAAATAAAATTTTAAAGAGCACTCCATCAAATTTACTGTCATGTGATACTAATTATTCTTTCTCCACTATTTTCTCTTCTTATCTATTTCATAGTCAATATTATTTTAATATACAACAAAAAACAATATAATGATAATAAATGATTGTCCATCTATTTATTTAACTTAATAGATATTTATGTAAATAACTCAATCTAATATTAAGTGTGACAAAATTTATTTGTTGGTCATAATGATAGATTAAGGGAAGACATAAAAGAATGGAAAGATATATACTTAGAAAACAATATACAAAGTGTGTAAGAAAAGAGAGTAAAAGAGATGATAAAAGATATATAAATGCGTTATGAAGTGATTTTAGTTATCAAAATACTAATTAATTGGTTTAGAAAATTAGTTGAAAATTTCTTTCTTTGATTATATTTTACTAGTATAAGAACTTATCTAAGAAAAAAAATTAAGAGATTAATATCACAAGACATGTGAATGGAAAAGGCAGAAAAATAGTAGAGGACAATATAGAAGAAAAAGAAAATTTTGAGAGTGTTATTTTATTTTCTTTATATATCTCTCTCTCATTAAAAATATTTAAAACATTTGTATATTATTTTTTTATTTTTATGGTAGATGTGTATATTTTTATAATAGGAAGGAAAATTTTGTAATAAGGATATTAATCAAGAAAGAAGAAAATATTTTGCTCTTATTTTTAGTAAAAATTAATTTATACACATTTTTATAATAAAAATATTAACCAGGATATATAGTAAAGAATTATTCTTAAATTATTTGTCTTTTGAACTTTTTAAGTTAATTTTTGACTGACCAACATTTAACACTTGTTCATTTCTCATATCAAAGGTTCGGTTGTTTTCTTTTTTATTTATTAAATAAAATATAATTTACTATTATACTTATAGTTGAATCATTTTCATTTTGCTATCATATTATTCAAAAATTGACATTTTATTATCTTAAAGTTTGCTCATTTAGCAAAACACTACTTTGTGTTTAATATCAAATGAAACGTCCAAATGAAATATGATTTCTCCCAATTTCTTCATATATTTCTTTTAATATTATCTCTACATCTCTAACTTCTCTTTTTCTAATTATGCCTCACACTCTCCAAATGGTTACCCCATCCTTAATTCGTATTTGATTCCTCAATTGTCCTAAATTTCTCCTTATTAATTCTATATCAAAATCTCTAACACTCTTCTTTCCAACTGAGCGTCTCACTCTCTCTAAATTCTTGTTACATCCCAAATTTTTGCCTAATCGTTTAATTTAATATTCCAATTTTTCTTAAGTTTCTTTTAATTTCATATTAAAATCCCCTCTCTTCCACGCCTTAACTTCCTAAATTTGTGCCCCAACTCCAAATTCTTACAATCTCTGTTCAATACTACACCTCAATTTCTTCAATGTTTTTTTATATATATATATAATTATATCTCAATTCCTAATGCTTCTCTTTCCCAACTAAACCTCTCTAAGTTCTTGCTCATCCTTTTCGATTTAACATCTTAACCTCTGACCCATCCCTAAATTCACTGTTCAAAGTATTTTTTTAAGATGATTTAAATATTTTTATTTGATATTTAACAAAATTAAAACAAATTATTTTATGCTAACAGAGAAAATCTCAAAATAATAAAATATTAACTTTTAAACTACATACTAATAAAATAAATATAAGTTAATTCAAAGGTAATAAACTATATAATTTACCTTTTATTTGTCGTCTTCCATTTTTAAAGTGGAAGTTTTGTGCTGATTCCAGTAGACATGAATAATATAAGATTTTACTGTTCTCTGATTCATAATATATACCATATACGCTGCACTTTCTTGGTTTAATTGAATGTGAAATTTAAAGAAAATAGGTACATGATCCTGTTGTGCCCCACTGTGTAATAGATATACTATAATTTCGTAACTTTTTTCATGATTGTTATCAAGTATGAATCTGGAGAAAGCTTATGATTTTTGGTTTGTGTTGATTCGAAGTATTTCGTCATCATATTCTCAATAAAGCTGAAGCCCATGTCAGAAAGGGAAAGAAGCAGCCAAGTCTCAATCGAAGTTGACAACTTACTAACTTCTATGAAGATGAAGTTAGAGAGGAAGTTCTCCATGCCCTCTGAGTGTTGCATATATAGAGCCCCCAAACAACTATATCATGTAGCTCAAAAGTCATTCATACCTAAGATAATATCCATTGGCCCCTTTCACCATAATAGGGAAAACTTACATGACATGGAAGAGCACAAATTGCGCTATCTAAAAGGATTCCTTCTTCGGACAGAGGTGATGATATAGGATGATAAGAATTTATTATTTGTTTTATTATTTTATGATATAAATATTCTTTTTGATTATAAAGTTGTAATTAATGATTTAATATAATTTAGAATTAGTAATTATAATCATGAGTAAACTACCATTTTAGTTCTTAAAAGACAAGGGTAGCATCTGTAGTTCTTTGAAGATATTTGTCATTAATTTTTAAATTTTTAAAAAATATATTATTTTAATATCTAATATAAAGTCTATTAAGAATATATTAATAGAGTTGCTCACGTAGGTTACCTTTGTAAAATGTTGAACCTTTACGATTGAAGTGAACTGTTAAAATTTCATTGGAAGCAAAACGCATCATTTTAAATAAAATTAAGGTCAATTTTTTTATAAATTGGGACTAACTTTCTTCTTAATTTTATTAAAAAATTGTATGTTTTGCTTCTATTTAGATTTTGATAGTCCATATATCAGTAGCTTACTTTCAAAGTTGGTCAAATTTAATCTACGTAAGTAACTTTGTTAACATCTTTCAAAGCATATCATCTGATTTTGGGATTATATATGATTAAATTAATATTTATCATTTGGAGAATTGTAATATCTTTTTTCTACTTGCCATGCATCAGGTGAGCTTAGAGGACTGCATTGAACTTATAAGGAGACAAGAAGCCAAGCTAAGGAGTTGTTATGCAGAATCCATTGATCTCAGTAGTGACAAATTTGTGGAATTGATTTTAGTGGATGCCATCTTCACAATTGAGATGCTCCTTAGGATAAGTTTTCCACAACTAGAAAACCAAACTGATTTTATTCTTGGCAGTTTAAGAATGGTATTTGATATTGCACATGATATGCTTTTACTTGAAAATCAGATTCCATTCTTCATCATGGAAGATCTATTAACCCTTGCCAAAGTGTCTTTCCCTCCAAAAAATGATGCAAAAATTTTCATGATTAAGCTTACCCACAATTTTTTTAGAAACATGCTATCACAAGACATAAAATACTATATGGAGAAACTACAATCTTCAAGGATTGAACATTTCCTTGACTTCTTCATAAGATGTCTTCTACCACACGAATTCCCACCAAAAAAGAGTCTTACGAGTCTTTCTATACCCAATGTAAAACAACTAAGTCATGCTGGAGTGAAGTTCAAAGTAGGGCAACATGGAATTTTGTATGATTTTCGATTTGAGGATGGAATTCTAAAGATTCCACGTTTACATTTATGTGATACCACAGAAAATCTTGTAAGAAATCTCATTGCTTATGAGAAATGTCACTTCAATGATACTTACATTAACAACTTCTCTTTCGTTATTGATCGTCTTATAGATACTTCAGAAGACGTTGAAATATTGATTCAGAATCAAATTGTGGAAACTAATCTACCTGATAGCCAAGCAGTGGCTTCTCTAATAAACGAGTTTGCCCCAGGAGCTACCATGGTTGGTGAAATTTTCTACTTTGTTGACCTTTTTGAAGATATAAATGCATACTATAGAGTACCATGGCACAGATGGAATGCAACCTTGAAGAGAGACTATTTTAAAACTCCTTGGACTGTTATGTCAATTATAGCAGCTATTATTCTTCTTTTACTTACTTTCATACAAACAATATTTACTGTCAACTTTCAACGCCTATAAGACTCTTGAAGTTGTAGCTAGCCCCTTGTGTTTGCCGCTTGTAACATATTGTAATATATGTAAAGTTAGGTGGTGCGGACTCTAGTTTGTATCTCCAATAGATGTACTTCAGTCATTGCTGCTTAGTTTGTTAATATATATGTAACTTTTATTATTTTCATTTTTTTAAAATTGTTGCTATATTTTGACGTATTTGTTGAAGTTTCCTTCAACAGATTTTGCAATTAAAAATCGTTATATGGTGTTTGGTCTAAAGATTTCTAATTTATCATATGGATTTACTTAACTAGGAAATTGAAATTCAAACATTAATAATCTGAGTAAAGAATAAAAAATATATGTATGGGTACAAAAGCTTAATTAGTTTTTCTTTAATTTTTGAATTAAATTTCTGTTAAAAAATATGTATTACCAAAATTAATGTAGGAAAACCAAAATCTTATGGATATATTTGGTCTTAAGTGGTCCACATTTTGTGGATAATTGAATATTATGAAAAATTTAAATTCTTAGAAAATTTTGTAACAAAACTTTATATCAAACATGGTCATCCTATTTTTTTAGATAATTTTTTTTTTGAAATTTTTTTTTAAATCCCTGCACCAAACGGTTTCTGAGACCTAAACCACTACAGAAGCATTTACTCAATATGCTCCACCTTCTTTTTTTTTTTTTTTTTGGACATAGCAATATGCTCCACCTCATTGTTGCAAATTGACAGCTATTTTCTTTGGGTCAAATATGACTGTATTAATTTCCTTTTAAAAAGGCTTCTCTTTTAGTGGGCAAAGAAGTACAGAAAAAGAAAAAGAATCTTCATGGCCCATTTAAATACAGGATTAAACAGATGGGTTCAGGTGGGTTCGTATAACCTGCAAACCAAATGCCTAACTAATTCTAAAAGGAGGAAAGGGCCCAAAAGGCCAGTCTCGTCTTCAGAGTCTTCGTCCTTTCAAAATCTCTTATGTGATTCTTTGGAAATTTTACTCCTTTCTTGTAGATTTTTAATATTACAGTACAACCAAGTTTTTCTTTTGCGTGCGAAGATTAGCTTAGCAATTGCACCTATTCTATTTAACAGCTGCCAAGTCGGAGAGATCTTTGACTAAGGTGCTGATTTTGGTGCTATTAAGTCTGCCGGGACTACTGTACTTCTTAACACATCACTTCGATCTACTCCTTTTATGTTACTTTATGTATAATTAATTTATAATAAGTGAAATAAATAATAATTTTTCCTTTTCTTCCTTATCGTGTTATTAATTTTTCCTATACATAAGTTACATTGGTAACCCAAATTCAAGCAAGTTAATTATTTGTTTAAGATTTGGAGCAAGATAATTGACGTTCATAAATTATTTTTTACAATAAATTTGATAAAGTCTTTCGATTTGTTTTCTTTTAAACAAATCATAAAGTTTTTACTTTTTTTGTCTTACACTTGTTGGAGTAAGTGTTCTTTCCTCTTTCTTATTGAGGTCCTAGTGGTTTTTGTTTTGTTTTTTCATCTAGGCATATTATGATATTATCCGATTCATCAAGTAAATGAGAGTGATTATACTAACATATATATTTTAAGTTAGTGATAAGCAAGTTACAGTTCCAAAGTGAAGATACAAGTTCAATTCTTAGAGCAAGCACTTGTTGGGAGGACATTTTCATCGCAGCTAAACTCGAAAAAGATTAGTCCTACAGTGTTGGTAATATATAAGAATATTTTGGAAAACAAAAATAAAACGAAAGTGATTATTCCACTACAATATTAGTGATAATGGTAACGATTTTTCATTGTAAAAATTAAGAAAATCAGTAAAGTTTTTATTTGTTTTATAATTCAACAAGAAAATTATAGATATTAATTTGTTATTAGATTTGAAATTTTTATGACTATTGGAAGTGCCACTGGACTTTATTTTTGAATGAAATTTTACCATTTTATATATAAAAAAATTACTAGCCAGATATCAACAAAGACATATATTTCTATTCACACATAAAAAATGATAACATACAAGATTAGTGACATATTTCATATTGAATAAAACATGCACAATTTCTATGAGACCCCTGCAGGACTTCTCTCTAGAAACTTTCACTTCCAGTTTGGCTGCATTTGATGACATGGGGTGGGAAAGCTGCTCTAACCGTTTTTTGTTAGATCTATATTTTTATATCATAAGTTTTAATTATGCAAATGTGTTAATGAATGTGTTGCAAGCGTATTGTAATATGTAATATCTTATATTTAGTCATATTTTATGCACTAACTATAAAATATACTTGTTTGTAATATATATCCAATAAGTTTTACGAAATGCTATATATATTACAAATTGGATATATGTTTACATGATGAAATTTTTTATATAATTATAAATATAATCAAATCACGCATATTTTTTTGTACTAATTATTTGCTTTGCAAGCTAAACACTTTTTTGGTAGGATGGTCTAAAGTAAGAAGAGTTAGCATTTAAACAAAAAAATATGAAATATTAATATCATGCTTAACTTAAAGAAATGACATGCAACAAAGATGCTCCAAGAATTGAACAAAGGAAATAATTGAATATATAGAAGTTTAATTACATTAACAAAGCAAGTGAAGGTAAATTCTCAAGTTAAGGAATCACAAGACTTTAAGATAAATCAATCCTTAGGTATTCTAGACTTAAAATTACATGTGAAAAGATTTAGGGACTCTAAGCTAAAAAATATATATTGAAACATATTTTAAGAGATCATAGAAATTAAAAGATAGCGAGATATGATTTAAATTAAACTTTATTTTTGACGTTTGGTCACTATTTTACCCATATATCACAAAATACAAAAAAAAAAATTATATTGATACTTGATGTAGTGAGAAACAGGCTCAAAGAGTTTTTTTTTTTAATGAAATGTCTTTCACTTAAAATGGAATTAAAGATCATATGCAACAAAATAGGCATTAAATGATAATGATATATGAATTTTTATTAAACTTTATTTTCGACTTTTGATTACTTTTTTTATCTATATCTCACACAAAATGCAAAGAATTTTGAATGTAAAATTTTGCATTGAAAAATTAAAATAGGCATTGAAGATCATATGCAATAAAATAGGCATTAAATGATAATAATATATGAATTTTTACTAAACTCTCTTTTTCATCTTTGATCACTGTTTTATTTATATCTCACAAAATGTAAAGGATTTTGAATGTAAAATTTTGTATTGAAAAACTAAACTCAGATTTTCATTGATAGGATATTTACTCAAAATAGAGTTAAATTGAAAGATTTAATAATACCAATGGGTACCTCTTCGTTACTAAAAGGTTTCAAAACTTCTGAAAATAATTCTTGAGTTCAATTGATTCTATATCGTTCTTAGATTATTCTTTAATTGTATATTTATTTTTATGAGAGAGTTTATATTATTTCTAAACATTCATTCTTATTCTTTTTTATTGAGAAGTTCAAGAAAATGGTATCTTAAAATTTGAAATTGAGAAAACCCTTTTAAGAGGAAGAGAAACCTTTGATACCAAATCTTAGAATTGGGGAAATGTAGTGACTCACAAGAGTTTGTTATAAAGTTGTAGATATAGTAAAAAATATCAAGTTAAAATTTGAAAACTAGATGTAAGCTTGAATTGAAGTTAAATTAAGATCAATATTAGAGTTTGTTCATCTCTTTCTCTTAACTCTTTACATTTTAAGCTATTATATGCTTAATGCTATGTTTTTTTATTGTTGGCATGAAATTTAATATTTTGCGGTAAGTGCACCGTTTTCTTTGTATAAATTCATTAGGATCGAATCCTTTAATGCTTGTTCTCTATCTTCCATTAAAATATCATGAGTTTTAAAATTAATTTTTGAAAATTACATTTTTTAATTAAAACACCAATTTACTCCTCTCTTAGGTGTTGGTTGTCTTGACTAATATTCTTCAGCCTACCCATTAGCTTCTTTCCATTGTCTTTCCCATGGAAAATGTGTAGATCTATGTGCAAAATTCGTTATTTGCATTGAAATAGCCTGGCATAGGGAAACCTTCGTGCAATAATTGTATAAGAATAACATATCATTACCTAAGAAAAGTATTGTTTGTGAGCTTGGTTGTTATTCTCTAGTGGAACTGACAGAGCATATTGCATCGTTCTACACAAGATGTTTTAGTTCAGAAGTTCCAAAACACCTGTGGGCTGCATTTTCAATATTGAGTATATGCAATAGGTAGAATATTGCTTAAGTTAAATATATATTAGGTTTTTAATACTATCATGTTTAGGATTCTTATTTAAAAAACTAAATTTCATGCTCAAATTTTGAAATCTTATTATTTTAGAAATATTGATCTATGGATTTTTTTATTGACCTTGATATCATATATTAAGTATCAAGAATATCTTAAAATTGAAGATACTGGTATACCAAATGATTACATAAATGTATAATGAATTTGTGTTCAATGCACATAATATAAAAAGGCATCAGACTTCGGTAATATCAAAATCATAATGACAACCTCAGACAAGTCACATGTTCCATAATTTACACTAACATAAGAAAAATGGAACAATTATCCTCGTCTTGTTGAATCAAAGATTTTTTTCTTCCTGGATTTCACAATAGCTTAGAACTCAATCACACTCACCTATAGCCCTTAAATCGAAACACCTCAACCCAAATCAAAACATTTCAAAGAAGTCAACCCAAATCAAAATTTGAAAGTGAGGGTGCTTTGAAGGACTCATTAGAAAGTGAGAGAGAGAGATATAGGCTTAACTCAAGAAACCACATCAAAGAATGGTGGAGATGGTAAATGACGAAGTAGTCATAGACCAAGCGGGAAGAAGAAGGAAACTGTGAGAATAGTCATCTAAGGGGAATGAGACTGTCAATTTTTGCTATTGATTCAAAAGAATCAACCCTGTCCAATGCAAACAAAGAAGCCCTGTGCTCTTTTTGGACTAAGAAAAGTAGCTTACTGTATATTTTTCTTGGCATCTTTAATCTTAGAGTGAGTGAGAAGTGTGGGAAATGAAATTAGGAATATAAAAGAAAAAGAGAAACTACCTAGGTGTTATTCTGTGTGGTGACTTTGTAAAGTCACCACTAAATCTCAACTTCTAGTAGTGACTTGAGATAAGTTGCCACTAAATGACATGGATCATAGTGTGGATGTATAGCATGAAAATTTCATATAATTTGGTCTTAACACGTTTATTTCCAATTGGTCTACCCTTAAACTTTAATAAGGTCAAATAATACTAAAATCAGAGAGTATATAAACCAAAACTTTATTTCTACAGAAAATAACCTCTAAATTTCCATAAACTGAAAAAATTGAAAAATGTCTACATCATAAGAGCATATAAAATTATAAACTCTCACTAAAATTGAATATCATCAATTGACATGACACCCATATAAGCAATGTGCTGATAAAACTATTATGGTGTAATCCCTTAATAAGTCAATATGCAACCATGGAGTTTGTTCCTATTTGCTCTATAGATGACTATCCACTTTGAACTTTCTCTTTAACAACTAGAAACTTGATTTCTATATGCTTTGACTTTATTGAGCTCATGTTGTTGTTAGAATATAGAACTGTTTACTTATTGCCACAAAATAACTTTAGTGGTCTTTCAACACCATCCACTGTATATGATCTTATGACAAAATTTCATAGCCATACTCTATGATTAGACGCATTATAACATCCTATGAACTATGCTACCATGGTAGAAGAGACTATAAGTAACTATTTAACACTTTGCCAAGAGATAGTACCTTTAGCTAACAAATAGATATAGACCGATTTAAATATCATACTATCTTGGCATTTAGCAAAATTAGAGTTAGTATATCCAACAATCTCAAGTCAATCCAACCTCTGATAAATGAGCATGTAGTCTTTTATTCTCTATAAGTACGATAATTCTTATTTAGTTGATTTCCTATGGTTTACTCTTAGATTGCTTAAATATATACCCAATATGCTAGTAACATACACAATATTTGGATATGTACAAACCTGAACATATATTAAACTCTTTATTATTAAGGCATATGAAATCTTCTGCATTTCCTTTTCCTCAAAATCATTCTTAAGGAACCAATTGAGACTAAATTTATCTCCCTTAGCCACAAGTTTATGACTTAATTTGCAATTCTACATGCTATATCACTTGAAAATCCTTTTGATATAGCTCTTTTGTGACAATTTGAGAATATTGTGAGAGTGATTTTAGTGTATTTGAATGTCTAATAGAAAAGAGGCATCACTAAGATCTTTCAACTCAAAATTCTAAGTTAAAAATCTCTTGATTTTGTGCAACAAGCTTATATCATTGATGGCAAGTAAGATTTCATTCATATACAAAACTAGCAAAATATGTTTACTTCCACAAAACTCATGGTATATACAATCATTGACCAAATTCATCTTAAAACCAAATAATATGATGACTTGATAAAATTTGAAATATCATTATCAAGATGTTTGTTTGAGTCCATAGAAGAATTTCTTAAGTTTGCATATTTTTTTTGTCTCCTGACACAGTTTTATGACTGCACTATATAGATCGTCTCATCAATTTACTATTGAAAGACATTGTTTTCATACCTATTTGATATAATCCAAGATTGAAATGTGCCACCAATACCACTATAATCCTAGAAGATTCTTTCAAAGAAAATGGAAAGAAAGTTTCTTTATAGTTAATGATTTCTTTCTGTGTAAAGCCTTTTGTGACAAAATCTCACACATCATTATCCTTCATGGACTTAATTTCTTCATTCCATTAGAAATTTTCACGGTTTGATGAAAGTTGTTTGAATCATCTTCCATGACTCCAATATCTACCTCATGTTCTTAGAGAAATACAATATAGTAACATGACACTGCACTTCTCTTTCCTCTATTAAATCTCTTTAATGGCATATGCTTTTGAGGTGTTAAAGTTTGTTCTTCTTAAATAATTTCTTGAATGGGAGGTTTTCTGACATTGTCTTGATCTATTTTGTCTTGAACAAGGTTAGAAATAAGATACTAATCACTACCAATAACCCTTGTGAGAATATCAACATATTTCTTTTCAAAGACAAGGTTCCTAACTATACCTCTTTTTGTAAACTCGATATTCCTGATTCAAAAATCGACTTAGTCATGGGATTATAAATGTAATATCCTAAAATTTTTAAAATGTTATATATTGCTTTAATAATTAACTATTATGAGAAATATCTATGTTTTTCCTTTAAAAGTAAGTGTATTTTATTCACATAGATATGATTTGTTTGATCATATACTATGTTTTAATTATAGCATGTTGCAATATTTTTATATGATTTTTAAAACTTAATTGAGAACCTTTGGGGTATTTTTTTTATGAGCTATGGTAGAAAAAAAATACATATGAAATTTCTAAATTTTTTAAAAATCTGGTTTACAAGTTTTATTCAAATTTTTCTCATTTTTGTTGCACTAAAAAATCTAAAACATAATATGGTTTATATGAAAAATGACAAAACTATCACTGTGTGTTTATTTTTCTCTTAGCCACGTGAAATTTTCTGAAGCTTCTGCATATCTATTTTTTTCCTTCCTTCTTCCTCCCTGCATTTTTTCCTTCTTGCACGCTCTCCATTTCTAGCCCAAACCTTTTGCTCCTTCATCTCCTTCCTTCAATCCTCAATAACCAAGTATCAAGGCACCTTAATCAAGTAACATACATGAAGATTGAAAGAATTATGGCAGCAAACCAAAGCTACAGTAACCTGCGCCTAGCTTAGGTAAATTTCAAAAAATTTGAGATTTTTGGTGTTTTCTTGAAATACTAAGTTATGAGTTTTGCTGAGGGCATAGTGTAGTATATGTATGACGAATTTCATGATAAGATAACATGATTTGGTGCCTCAATCATGCAAAATGTTCTTTAGTGAACAATGTATAAATAGTACCCAAAGTGGTTAATTATGCAATCCAAAATTATCAAGTTGAAGAGCATGTTTTGGGGGTGTTAGTGATTGATTTTGTTTGGAGAAAAAGCAAAAAAAAAAGCTATGTTAGATAACGCTTGAAGTTGGTAAGTAAATAACAAAAATTATAACATGAGGTTGAATTATATTTTGCCTTTAAATTTTATACTATGTGTTGAGGTTATGTAATTTAAATTATTGGTTAACTCTTTTCATTGAAAATTGGTGAATTGGATGGTATATGAATTTATGTGGGTGAAGCTAAGTGTATGTGATTATAAGGTAAATTGTTTGGAAATAGGGAGCATTAAGAAAATGTTTTAAAGAGAGGAATTGAGATATGTGGAATTTATGTGAGCATAGGCAAGATGAGATAAGGAAATTAGTGATCATAACTTTATTGGAAGTGTTGATAGTGGAAATTTTGGGTGGCCTTTGGACATTAAATTTCTACAATGTAATTAGTGATTTTTTTAACAATAAAAAATGTATCAAAATTTTTATTTAAAAAGAATTGATTGAGAAACTTTTTTTGTGATAGTTTGAAAATGTACTAGGAGAACCTATGGTGTTGTAACTCCTTGATGATAGAATGTGGAAAGTAGAGTTTAAATGAATTAATTTGGCCTACCAAAGTATGAGTGTGGAGAACATTTTAAAGTAACGTCCGAACATAGCATAAGTGATCTAGGTATATGTACTAATGGGTTAAGACATACTAAGATGAAGTCTTTTATGTAAAATTTGGGATATTTTAATATTAGAAATTTTATGTGTGTACATTTGTTATGAAACCCTTTAAGGTCCTAGGGATAGTAAAGTGGAATTGAATACGCTATAATTTTATGTTGCTACATTGGAAGCATAAGAAAGATTTGAGTTTTATGGTGAGGATAGTGTAGCCTTTAAATAACGTTATAGAATCATCATGTCAAAATAAGTTAAAGTTGTCAAGTAAGTGTTAGTGACACATATGAACTTAAAATGCTTAATGGATGCTAGACTTAGATGATAAGATGTATAGTTTGAACTTGACATGTAAGATTTTAGGATGACTTAGTATAAGTTTGGAATAAAAAAAGTTGGTTACCCTATATCGATGTGTATATATTATTTTATGTGTATGGTTCCTAATTATATAGACTTACGGATATAAATATGTGAATTTCAGGATAGTTCAAATATTAGTGAAGATGATCCATAATGGTTTGAGAATTTATTAGAATATGTTATATATGTATAATGCATTAGGTATATTTTATCCTAAGAGTGTAAAATGTTATAACCGAAAAAGTTAATATCATGATCTCTCATAACATATAATACTTATACTATGAACACATATAAGTATGTGAATATTTATGTATAATGGAATCTCAAATAATATTTCATGATAGCTACCCTAATGGATATTGAATTTGATGTTCAGTAATGGTAAAGTATATATTGTGGATATAATGATTATAATGATGTGATCACAATGGGTTATCACTAGATATTGAGTAAAATGATACTTTATTTATAAAACTTGTGAATAATAAAATAAATAAATAAAACTAATAATAATTACATTGAATTCCTTTTCGGAAATACTGTCAGCTAACGGCAGAGATAACTAACTTTGGTGCACCTTGTAATGAGTTAATTTTATAACCATGAATTAAATACTTTCATCTTAATTGTTTGTCATATTTAAGCACTTATTTCTCGTATTTATTTTTAGTTTTATGCATCTTTTACAGATGGAAAAAATAATAGAAAATGGACTCAATTGGAAGAATCAAAACAAAATTGTGGTTCTTTGAAAATGATGTCTATAAATCAAACAGATAAAATAAATTCATTAAGAATGGCTGAATAAGGAGCATTATCTTTTAGACTTCTGAGATGCATCTTAATGGATATATGTGTATCAATTCAATCTTGATTTATGACCATATTTTTAAAAGAACTTAAACATAAAGATTCAAGGAACATCTAATGTTGAAAATCTGTTTGCTGTTTGTTTTTCTGCCCAACCTTACTCCAGTATTTTAACCATAAATAATAAGTTACATATCCAATATATATGAAATTTTGTAAGTGAATAGCTGATATAATTTTTTACAACTTTCATGTTTACGTTATCAACAAATTAGGAAATTAAAAGGGTGAAAATTGGGCCAGAACAAAATCTTCTTGCTATTATAGTCCAGCCCAACCTTGCTGCAGTATTTAGGTTGTATCTCATAAAATACGCAATCAATATATACAAAATTTGGCAGGAAGATAACTGACATAATTTTCTATAACTTTTCTTTTCACATAGGCAGCAAATTCAGTGGCTATCAAAGAGGAATATCATGATTACTTTTGGTTGACATAGAGCAATCCAACCTATCAACTTTAGTGCAATTTGCTTTGTCACTTACCTCACTAGTTGTGTCTATAAATAGAGAGAGCTTGTGAGATAGGGGCAGGTCAAAAAATAATTGAAGAGAGTGTCATTTTGAGAGCATAAATTTGAGTTCTTAGTATTGTAATGTTCTTATTTCTTTAGACACTTTGTTATCCTTTCATAATATCATCATGTTTGTTCATCTTCAATTTTACTTTCTTACTTTGAATATGGAGAACTAATCTCCTTATGCTAAGGTAAAGCGTGAAACTCTTGGTATGAGAATAATAATTTATCTAACTCTTAATCTTAATGTTTATCTTTGATATTGTATTTACTTTCTTATTTCTTTTCTCATGTTATTTCTTAATGGTTAGTTTTATTAGATCGCCGATTTCTTGTTATTTTATTGGCTGGTTTTACCAAACCGCCTATTTCTTGTTATATTATGGTATTGTGTTTATTTTTTTTTACCTCTTATCTCTTGTTATCTCATTGACTGGTTTTATCAGACCGGCCATCTCTTATTATTTTTATGGTTGGCTTTGCCACCTATCTCTTGTTATGTTTCTTATTCGTATCTCTTTTCATTTTAATCTCGTAAAGTGTGAACTTTGATACCTTGTAGACAATTTTTGGCACAATAAATTCTTGAATCAATCTTGATTTATTGTAAACAATATAATAATTGGCACAATATATACTTGAATCTATTTTACAAGCATGTATTAATGGTGTAAAAGGAGGTAAATATAATTCATGTATGAACAAAAGTGAGTTCAAAGTAACACATTTTTCGATTGGAACCTTATTCATGTGAGGATTCCAATTGAGTGATAGAAGAGTTAAATGTCACGCCCCTAATTTTAAGGCACGTGAAACCCATATACTATGAACAAATATTTCCATAAATATGCATAATTCAATTCTTTATCATATAAATTGATACATATAGGTTCCCATCCATATACAATATACAAATTAATTTCATAAATATTAGAGTAACGGCAGAAGCAGGGATCTTGCCTGTGGCATATAGAGCATACTCTAGAATACAAATACAATACAGTACAAATAATGTAAGCCTTGAAAGTAATGTAGGCTCACCCAGAGAGTAAATAGTCTAGCTGATCACCTATCCGCAGGACCAGACTCTGTCTCCTTATCTGAGTTTTACAACTCAGTGAGCATATAAGACCTTCTATAACCTCTTAGGTCAGCATATGGATGAACTTATACTTTAAAATTTATCATATAGATAGTACAATTTAGAAGTAAATCCATATGGTACCCGTATTTTAAATATTCTTATTTCACAATATAACCCAATATTCAAAATCAAATACAATACAATACGATTATAAAACAAAATACTGTGATGCAATAAAAGATTTCACATGCTTTAGGAGGTTTCCATATTAGAACCAATACAATAAATAATCCCAAGCACACAGCAAGGGAGGGTAAATCACATATCAATAATAGGAGGCATCCCGCTCTCCCCGATAATAATAACTCACGTGTGTTGGCCGTCACATGAGGTTAGCACCACCCCTGCTAGCTGCGGTATCAAGGTGCACCAGGGCTAACATTCCCTGCTGTTAGCAGACAGTGATTCCAATAGGATTCCTCCACAAATACCATATGCACATATACCATATAATTCAGTATAAACTTCTTAATATAATACAGACTTTCAGTCTCAATATATTCCTCTGTCAAAACTTCCCAATCAGGGAATCACACACACACACATATATATATGCCCATATCTGAGGCAAACATATCACTGTAAAGATCAATATCATGTGCATAACATATTTTATTTTCCATATAATGAAAAATACATGTAAAAATCGCATGTTCAATGCATTTTAAAATTCATCTATTAAAAATTTTTCATTCAGGGTTTATCATATATATATGCCCTCTTTCCAAGGCAATCATATAATTTTATAAACCAATGTGTCGTATACAATATATTTCATTTACCATACGATAAGAAATACATTTAAAATCACATATTCAATGAGTTCAAAAATCTCATTTTCAAAATCATACTTTTCTTGAACTATATTTCCGATAGAAATCAATTCCAGATACTTTAATCCATTTCAAATACATATAAAAGTATAAATCACTTGTAAACATAATCAATTATACAATTAAAGTTCAAGAATAGTATAGGACAAGTTATAGAAAGAGTTATCTACTCACAAGGTAGGGCTCCAGATTGGACAGCCCTAAAATTCTCGTTTCTGGTCTGAATTCAGCAAAATAAACTCTAAAATCGAGTCCAAAATGTCCAAAAACCTTGAAAAGGACTCCAGATTTGCTAAATTTGGCCTCTAGGAGCTCGGTTAACGTAGGTCAATGCTATGGGTATTATTTACCACCGAAAAATACTATTCACCATCGAAATTACTATTCACTTATTTATCGTCGGAATTATTATTCACCGCCACTATTCATGCCAGAAATCACTATTCACCGCCACATAAAGGTTACCAAATGACCGAAAGAAATATATATCCTAATGTTTATCTAACTTCTGAATTCATCTATGGAGTCAGATTTTCAATTAAAAGTCTCTAAGTAAGATTTTCAGAACTTACCTTTTACCGAGATTTTCTACTTCAGATCTACGGCGATTCAACAATTGATTTGAAAAATTAATCGGTCAAAACTGAAGTATTCTTCGTCCTGAATCCAGTAACACTTTCAGTTTTGAGATCGAAAGCCAATAGGCACTCCAGATCGAGAGATAAAGTTGGATGTTACTATTCACTCACTATGCATATTCTCGATTTTTCTTTCTGATTACTCGTTTCCTCTCCCTGGATTTGTTTTATCATTTCCTTTTTTTTAATATAATAATAATAATTAAATAATTAATAATTTAATTTTTTTTATATAAATTCATATAAATTCCGTTTTTTACCATAAAATATCCTAAAAATTTCTAAAAATTTCCATTCTTATAAATCTTTAGTTAAACTCTTAAATTATAATTTTTCTTATTAAAAATCATTATAAAATAAATCTCGAAATGAATATCTTTATTCATATTAAAAGAAAGAATATTCCTAAAAATATAACAAAAATTTATTAGAGGCCGGTATAATTATTTTAAGCAACACAATAATTATTTTACTTAAAAGTCTACTTACTTTTAGCAAGACATAACCATTTTTAAACAAATAAAAATATATTTGCTTATAGTAAAATACTATTATTTAAAAATAAAAATTACATGCCAAAATATAAATTCTCATATTTTTTTTGTACTTCTTTAAACCATGCAGTAAATATACCTATTTTCGAAATTCTCTCTTTTATTCTAATTTTCTTTAATTGGAAATTTTCATTAAATTTTACGGCTATTACATTAAATTTATCATTATTCATACCAAGAGTGGATCTCCTAACCTTAGCATTCATTTTTACCTTGAACATATTTTAATCTAATTTGAGTACATCAATTCTCAGCACACTTAATTTAATATTATCCTCACAAAACAAATATTTTGACAACTAGGTTAGAATTATCTATTTGGATTCAAATTAGAGTTTCTTTTCAATTGGCAATCCTCATAGGATCGACCTTGCATACCGTTAAATCTGTACTCCAACAGATTCGTGCGCTTACGGGTTTAATTAAAACAATAATACCTTGTAACCTTAACTAGCAAGGGAGTTGCTAACCCCTTGTGCGAAAGGGCACATGAGGATTGAATTATAAATAAGTATGGAGTTGAGGTATGTATCCTCCAATAGCTAGTGGCATTTGGCTTTATTACCTATGATGAGAATGTGGTGATTTTCTTGTTTTACTACTGTGTGTTTGGGACAGTCATCATATGAAAAAGTTAAGGAGTTGAGGAGAGCTCCTTCCAACCTTATGATATGAATGATGAGAATGTGATTATTTATCCGCCCTTATTGTGTTATTGGGTAATGTGGTGATTTTCCCTTATCAGACTGTATGCTTGGGTATGTTGAAATGGTTCTGAATTGAAATCCTCCAAACTAAATAAAATATGCTAAATAATAATAATAATAATAATTATTATTATTATTAAAGTATAAAACTAGAAGATATAATTATTTTACTTTAATTATACTCTTGAATATATATATATATATATATATATATATATATATATATAGCTTAAGTATTAAATACATACTTATATGTACACAAATAACATAGGATATTTTTATTTGGTGTAGAAGCATAATAGTATAGTGGCATAATTTTAAGAAAGATGATAAAGTGGATCAAACCCATTTGTTATAGTGTGTGCAAATATTTGCATGTAGAAATGTTCAAGTGTCTAATTAAAGGAGGAACAATAAAGAAAAGTGACTGAGAAAAGTCAAGGGGTCCCTTAGAGGCCTACATGTATATGATTATGAAATTAGATAAGAAAAAGTATAAGAATTGATTAAATCAAAGTAAACGAATGAATTAGTAATTTTTAATAATGTTGAATAATTTTTAAAATAAACATACTATTTATAACCTATTTCTAATGAGAATAAGTAAACAAAATTCGAAAAAATACTTCAAAATATTCATAACTTAAACAATATAAGCTAAATAGTAAGTTAATATGTAAGATAATTTTTTTACATGTTATAATTGTGTTATTTACTTGCTGAGTTGCAAGACTCATCCCTTTCTTTATATATATATATATATATATATATATATATATATTTTCAGTTAGTATCAGAGAAGCGTAGCGGAAACGTAGAGAGGTTAGATTATCTTTGGTGAGCCCAAATTGTTCTTTGACCTTTTTCTTTTATTCTTTTTTATGTTTAAAATATTCCAGAGTATGTTCCATTACCACAGACAGGATCTCTGTTTTCAATGCGTAAAAAGAAAAGGTAAAACCTATGTAAAATAAGAAATAAAAAAGGAATTGGCATCGCTTAATGAAGATATATCTTTATTTATGTAATGTAATATGTCTAAAAATTTTTAGAGTGGTTATCTAACGAGTTTTATATTCATAATGTGATGGTTAGGTTTACGAAGTGGAGAAAAATCTTCGTTTCATGTTGGTCCCGTGCTCGAATAAAATCTAAGAGTGACAATAAAACTTGTACCTCCTGCATTTTTAAAGTATCCAATGAATTAGTAACTCATTATCCTTGAGTCTAATTTCTTTTTATTATGCCTATAAGGCTTTACCTCAATTTGTCATCCTCAAACATGTAAGTGCTTTAGACTAAACTTCTTGCCCATCCATAGTTCATACATGGTTTTAATGGTTGCTTTAGTTGGACTTTTGTTAAGATATATGTTGCGATCTTAAGTGGTTTTATCTAAAGTGGTTATGTAAAGTATAATGACTTATCATACTCTTTACTATGCCTTTAAATGCCATATTTCATCTTTTAGCAACACCATTTATAGTGGATGAACCCAGCATAGTATATTGTGGGATGACATCACATTCTTTTAAGAACTTAGCAAATGGTCTTGGACATTGCTCACCTAAACCATCATATTTACCATAGTAGTACTCAAGGGCGGATCTGAAAATTCTAATCAGTAGGGGCAAGAATTAATTTTTACTAAAACAAATTATTTTTGTGGGGGCAATATCTAAATTTTTGTGGAGGTAAAAAAAAATCATATATATTAATTTTTTTAAAAAATTCTTGTCGGGGCAATTGCCCCCACACCTTTGCATGTAGATCCGGCCCTGGTAGTACTTGCCACCATGATTAGATATAAAAATTTTGATCTTTTTGCTGAGTTAGTTCTCTACTTTAGCCTTATAATTTTTGAACACATCCAGTGACTATGACTTGTCATGAATGAGAAATATATAGTTGTATATGAAACAAATGGTCTATAAATGTTATAAAGTATTGTTGACCATTCCAAATAATCATAGGAAATATGTATAAGTTTTAAGACATCTAAAGTTTCGTTAATTTTAAATCTCCTTTTGTTGGTTTTGTTTTCCCTTTATAACATTAACACAAATATTAAAATATGTGAAATTTAAGTGATACATAATTTTGTCTAACATAAGTCTCTTTATTCTCTATTTAGAGATATAATCTAATGTCTTGTGCCATAACATAATTGAATTGTCACTGGTTAATTTTCTCATTGTATATAAATTACTTAAATGTTAAGATTTATTAAATGAAGCAATTATATTAATTAAATAAATATTATTATAACTTGACAAAAAATCATAACTAACTAATTTTCAATCATGAAACAAACTAAATTTTTCGTTTCCAAATGAACAAAAATAACCAAATTTGTTTAAAGTAGAAATAGAAATCAAATTCTATCTAAAGAATAGTAAAATAAATGTCTCATTAAGATCTAAATAAGATTTAGTCTTTAACAATAATCTAAATTTTCTTATTGCCTTAACTTGAACTATCTTGCCATTCCCCATGTGGATGTATCTTTCAACATAATTTGACTTTTGAAAACTTAGGCAACACTGTATAGACACATGGATGTGAATAGTTGCACTAGAATTTATTTGCCATATATGTCTAGGTATTGAACTTAAATTAACTTCAGAACAAACCAAATTAAGAAGTATACCTTTCTTAACACGCTATGCGTGATAGTTAGTATATTGTTTCTTCTTATGTCCTTCAACTCCATAGAAGAAACAACTAGTATTTTTCAATTCATTCGGTTTCTTTTCTTATTTCTTTTGAGGTGCCATATTTGCAGCTTCCTTATCCTTCTTTTTTCCTTTTTATTTGTCTTTAGAGATTGAGGCTAGGTAAACACTCTATTTTATCTTGCTTAAACCTTTTCTTTTTTTGAATACAGTGTGATATAAGCTTCTTTAGAGACCAAGTCTCTTTTGGCAGTTGTAACTCACTTTAAAATGTTTAAACTATGTTAGAAGGAATATCAAACTAAATGCACTAACAAGTCCTTAGAGAGTTAGAGCTTAAGTGCTTTCAACTTGATAGCAAGATGAGACATCTCTAATATATACTCCATGACATTGCATTTGCACTTATATCTCATTAAAATTAGATTTGTCAAGATCATACCTATTGGAGTCTTTTTGTTCTTGAAAAACATATTTTCAATATCCGTAAGGCACTTCTTAGCCATAGTGACTTCTCAAACATTGTGCCCCTAAATTCTTTTGAAATGACCTTCTTCATGATCTTCATACACACACAATTTTATTTATCTCGCTTTTTCCATATTCTTCTTATTATTAGAGGTACTATTATCCATAAAAGGGAGAAGAATCAATCCTTAATGCAAGGTCAAGATCCATGACTCCGAGAACTATCAAAATGTTAGTTATCTTTCCATGACTTGAAGTTAGAGCCATTTAGCAAAGGAATAGAAAATAGATGTTGGCAGTAATATCAACAAGAGTCATAGCTTAATAGAGAACAACAAACAAACAAAACAAAAATAAATTTAAATATAGGAAAACTCTATCTCAAGATACTAAGCACTCCATTAATATTTTATTTTTTTGACAAAAATATTAATTTACAAGTGATATCGTAATATAGTAATCAAATATTGATAATAATAGTATATCGAACAATAAATCTTCCTTTGGGCTAATTTATCGATCACATGTAAAATTGAATAATTATCACGCGTTTATAAGTTACATGTTCACAACTATTTATATTTCAAAATAAAATTAATTTTCACAAAAGAGGTCACTTTAGTGATATGTTCCACTTAATATATATATTAACATACCCATATTTAAATCTAAAATTGCGTTAAAATTTATGCAAATTTATTGGTCAAAGTCAATAGTTAACCATTGACTGTTGACTAAGCTCAGTTGAAGGGTTGGGGTTGGATTGGTTTAGGTTAACCCAACGCGAATTCCATACCAACCCTAATCTCCAATCTGCCAAAAAAATTATTTAGAACTTATGCAGCAATAATGGTTGTTGTTGCTCGACAATTCCACTTGAAAACCATAGAATTTAGCCGTGCAACAAGATGGCAGCCACCCCCCCTTTTCCTCTTTTTTCTTCTAGTTTTTTCGGATATGAGATTCAAATAATTTTCTTTCTTTATAAAAGTTTGTTTCTTCTTTTAAGAAAGTTTTTTCCTTCTTTTAAAAAAAATTCAGTGATAATCAAGATTTTAGAAGAATTACAACTTATTCTCTAAATCTACAACATTTCAAGTTTGGAAAAAGAATAGTGCGGAGAAGTCTTAAACTTAAAAAAAGATTGGAAGATGTGTTGTCTCTCCTTGAAGGATTTCTTGTTTTTTTTTTATGGGTTATCTAGCATATTGTAGCTTAGTTAAAATTATTGTAATTTTTCTGTAATATTTTGTTAGTAATAATTAAGAAGTGTATTGTCTTTTTGATATGTGATTTCTTTCTATTTTCAGAAGTGCAGCCTTGATTCGTAATTTTTGTTCTTGTTACGCATTGCTAAAACTTCTGTAAGATTTATGCTCTTATGCTTGTTTATTAAATGTGATGAACTTTGATTTGTAAAAAAAAAAAAACCACATAATCCAATCGTCAACATAAAGGAAGCCAAATAATCAAATACACTAATAGATTTGACGGAAAAGCAATATTCTCTTAAAAAAAAAAGTTTAGACCTTTATCTAAATCTAGTTCACAACTTCTCTTCTGGAGAAACAATTGACAAAAAAATTTGAAACTTTTTCAAAAATCACGCAAGTGTTCTTAAATTCATTATCTCTAAAATCATAATTATTAAATTCGAGAACACCCAATATTAAAAAGTTTACCATTGATCTAATTTTATTCTTAATTTAATATCAATAATTCAATATGAAAAGATTCTGATATCATTTGATAAATACTTTCTTTTAGTAAAAACCGTCACTCAAAATTTAAAATTATTCATCTTGAATCATTAAGAAATAATAGATAAATATGTGAAAAGTGTATTTGAATTTATAAGGACTAATTGCTTTCTATAACCGTGCAATTAACCCTATAGATCAATAAGATTTTTTCAAAGAATCTCTTAATTTTCTTTGTGCTCTATTTCTGATAATAGAATGTCATAAATAAAAAATAAAAAATGTATATGTAATTTAAACACCATAACTACTATATATAAATAACTTTCGTATTATTTTTTGATATTTTTATTTTAACCTATTATAAAAATAAAAATTACCACTTCTTATTAAATACATTAAAACTTAAATTATACAAAACTTAATAAATCACTTTTATATTAACGATCCAAGGAGCCTTTCATATGCTAATGGGGAATGGTGGTCGACGGCGTGAGGCTTTGTGGAAGCATGTTTGGAAATGGCCTGTGCCACAACGCATAAGATCCTTTTTATGGTTGTTGGTGCATGGGAGGGTCTTAACCAATAGCCATGGTAGGGCCAGTCATCCTACTGCTTGTGACTCTTGCCCAGGTGTGGTCGTAATGCCGAAACAATCCTTCATGCGGTTCCTGACTGTGCTGAAGTTCCTGAGCTTTGGTATCGTTTTGTCAAACCTGGTCTCTGGATGCTTTCTTCAACCTACCTCTTTCGAATGGGTGGAGTGGAGGGAGCAAAGCTGGAGGCTTCCATTAGCTGAATCGGAGAACCTTGTGCTGGCTTGTTTGGAAAGACTGGAATGGTATACTGTTCAATGGGGGGAGTGGGGCTTTGAATGAAGTCGTCTTCTCTGCCATTAAAAATGCAAGAGACTCTAGTTCTTGCTTGTTATTAAAAAAAAAAAACATTTCTAAGGTGAAAAAACCTTCAGGGTGGGTGGGAAGCACCTGAGGGGTTGGTGATGGCTCTTATTTGCAAAATCGTGGGATTGCCTTCTTGTGGAGGTTTGATCAGAAACGAAGATGGTACTTTCATCCATGGCTTTGCTCGGACTCTCGGGTGTTTTTTTGTGGGCGTCATTGTGCTTGGGAGCTCGGTCACCGCAAGGTTATTGTGGAGGAAGATTCAAAGTCGAGTCAACCATCCCGCTATCATGGCTAATTAATATCAGGGACCTTGTTCGGAGAGTGGGTTGTGCAGTTGAAAATAACAATTAAACAAATTTTCAATTTTACAAAATAAATATACTTTTTGAATAATAAAAATTTCTAAATAAAAATGAAAATTATTTTCACGAAACAAAGGCATATATTTCAAAACACAAACCATTTTAATAATTATGTAAAATTTTTAAATGAAAAAAAATGAATTATTATCTATTTTTTATTAAAATTTTAAACAATAAAGTGTGGTATTCAACAGGTGAAATAAATAATTTATTATATAAAAACTCAAAATGAATTATTACTCGTAATTCAGTTGATTATGAGCCTTTGTAATTCACCTAGTTTGTAATCTACAAAAAAAGTTTTGTTATCTCAATCCCAATCCCAATGCCAATGGCGGAATGGTCCTTCCATCCCTAACGGTCAACTAGGCCTCAGCTAGAATGAGCGGCGAAAATTTGCAGTTGCACCCACTCCAGCGGAGGCAAGCAAAGGTTCTTAACTTCAACCAAACCTACTCCCTTTTCCTTCCCACCTACTCTCGACACTGAACTATAACTTCTTCCTCCCTCACTGGTCTTTAACCCAAAATTTCTCAAATTTGTAGTTATAGCCCATGGCAACTCACAAGCTTGCCTTGATACTCAAAAATCAATCAAACGATGACGATTTTCTGCTAGTGAAGCAGCCACGCCCGCCAAAATTTGACCATGAAGAGTACGATTCTTACGTCGATTCTGACCTATGGGACTTGCCTTCGGTTCAATTGAAGCCGCTACAAGGAAAATCCGAGCCTCAGGTTGTGGTGGAAGTTGCAGACTCGCATTTGGAGGAGATCAATTTGAAAGAATTCGACATCTTTTCGGCGCTCAATGAGGTTTGTTGATGAATATGCAATTTTTGTTTTCCTATGTTTTGATGATAAGGTTTCGCATTTTTTTTATTTGCATTAGGTCTTTGAACAACTGGGGTTTGGGGCAGTTGGCCAGCGAGAGTGGAAATTCTGTAAGTATGTGAAGGAAGCTGCATTTGGACCTGATTTACCTATTCACACGGTCTTCATCACAGGAACGTTGGCAGCTGAGGACAAGGACTTGCGAGGTTTGTCTGTTTTTAAGTTTTTTTTTATTACACAAACTTTGGACTTCTAATTGTATTGCTCAAGAAAAAAGATAAATCCACTCACGCTTATATTTGTGTTCATGTATGGTACGTTCCTAAATGGAGATGCTGGTCCATCAAGTCTGACTGTTTTGTTGAAATTAACTGCTTGATAGAAATTCTAGGGGAAGGTGATTTGTTAAGAAAAAAAAAATTCTTCATACTCTTGGGCAGAAGACTAAACCAGAAAACATAATGTTTGCCTTTGGTCTTTTTGGTTGGCATTATAACGCTTTTATGTGTTTTTGTCTAAAAAGTTATCTAATTACAGTCTCTCCCTTTTCTTATTTTTGGACGATGCCTCTCAGTGTATATGAAAGTTTTCTGTGAGAGAATAATGTATGAGCTTTTACAGAATAGATTAAAACTATTAATTTTCTCAAAGAATATTAATTTATAAATACATGGAATGTTACAAAAAGCAAAATTCAAATAAAGATAGGCAGATTGAGAGAGGTATCAGGGATTTTATGTTTGGCTGCATATGATTGACTTCTCCAGTGTTGTAAAAGGCTAGTTGAATATGAGCGGAATAAGAAGCAAGACTAGAAGGGAAAAAAGGAAAGGTGGGGAGGAAAGAAATTGAGAAAGATGCTTGGGGTGAGATCTTAGGGATATCCAAGAGATATGGCAACATTCAATGGTGCAGCAATAAATACGATGCTGGTAATTTATTGTGCTGACATTGTGAGAGCCTGCTGAGAGGCATAAACTTTCTCAAGTTCATACACTTATCTGTTTCTATTCTTTCCCTTTCGTTTGAGTGGATGCTTGAGTGAGTGATGTCCAAATGGAAAAGAGGAAAGTAAATTCTGCTTTCTAAAGTTTTAGCTACTGGTAAGTCCTTGTTTAGTATTTATAAGTGATGTAGTTAGTTTAAATGGACTGCAACCCATTCAATTGGTATCATTGTGACTTTTTCATATATTTCGCTCCTGTCTTCAGTTGTTCTTTCTTTTATATGTTAGTTTGTCACAATAAAGTTTCTCATTCTATAAAAAAAAGAAAAAGAAAAAAAGAAAAACTAGTTGTAACTTATTCTCGAAGTCCATACGCAGATCTAAGTAAATGGATGTCTATCCAGAGCTGTCTTAACTGGCTTCTAGAAGTGAAACCATGTGGCAATCGTGTCGGACCTTTGGTAGTTTTTGGCCTTATAAATGACTCATCGTGCTCTACGAAGTGGAGAGTTCCTCCAACTGTAAACTATCAGGTTTGATTTCTTTGAATTTTGTCTATTTTCATGGTGGGGCATGTATTGGGCATTACAATTTAGAAATACATCTAGAAGCAGTAGTGTAGTAGAAGCTTGGCTTTTGTAAATAAGGACGAGCAGTTCAAATGGCCTGTGAGTCACTCTTTTTGTTAGTGGAGATTGTTGAAAATTTTTATTGTGTTGAAAACACCCCAGAAAAAAGAGGGAAATTGACTTTTTTCTTCCTTTGGTGCTAACGTTAGCCGAAATCTCAATTGAGATTTAATAAATGATTTATTTACTAGTTTTCAACCCTATGTGTTCACTTGTGGATTTGCAAACTCACATCCTTACCTGTTTTTATGTAATGTTAATAGGATAAGAACCTTATCCAGCTGAGCTAGTTGTTGACTAATGTTAACTTTCAAAACCTCAGAATTAACATCTCAAACTATTCATTCTGGGATTATTGCTGTAGATTGACATTTAGGTACAATCAAAGTCGAAAGACGAAGTTACTTCTGTCGCAAATTCAGTGTGTTTAAATTATGGTGCAAAATGAAGATTTATTTTCATTTTCAGGAGTACCCTCCTGGTGTTATACTTATACCTATGGGAAGTAGGACAGCAAAGCCATTTCGCACAACAAACTTGGTGGTATTTGCACCAGAAAATGTTCCAAGAAGCTTGGAGGATAACAATTTTATTGCCGGAGACGCTCTAATAGTTGATCCAGGATGTTTATCAGAATTCCATGAAGAGGTAATAAGTTTAATTGATTCTTATATATATATATATATATATATATATATATATATATATATATATATATAATGTGTGTGCATGTATAGGAAATTAATGAAAGCACAAAAGAAAGAAATATTTAGTTGTTCTGATATCTTAGTTATTCAAATGCTGACTGCTAAGGATGAGTTTCTTCTGAAACCATCCTGTTCAAGAACTTGGGATAGTATACCTTCATATTCTTGCAAGATATCTTGTTAATTCCATGGATATACAAATCCCCAAAACAACATATTGGCATATCTTTGTGCTTTTCTCCATATCCTATTCTGAAGTCATTATATTACTTATCCAGATTACATATTGGCGTTATCTTTGTACTTTACATGGTTAATAACTTAATATCACTATACTAGTCAATATGACTGTTGAGGGATAGGGAAATTTATATGTTGGTGTTTTGTCTGCACATATCTTATGTTGGTTCTATAAAATATGAACCCATTCCTCTCCCTGCAGATGGTGGCTAATTTTCACATCATCTGATTTTGAAATTTCCCTTTTTCCTTCAATTAAATCCTAACATTACTGCTTAAATTATCAGCTACAGAAAGTTGTTACTGCTTTGCCAAGAAGATTGGTTGTCTTTGTCACTCATCATCATCATGATCATGTAGATGGTATGTTTTTGCTAAAAGCATGGTGACTTGTTTTTTTCCTTAAAGAAAGTATAGGTGGTGAGGCAATTACTTTTGCACTTGAGTCTGCCTCATAAATCATCACTATTTCTCCATTCTGCTGGAGATATTGTCTTTAATGAGTATACTCTTCCAGTCAGACACTTTCATGAGTGTATTCTTTTGGTTCTCATGTGTTTTTTCATCTTTTATCTCAGGTCTCTCAGTTATCCAGAAGTGCAATCCTGATGCGATTTTGTTAGCACATGAAAACACCATGCGGCGCATAAGCAGAGGTTGCAATATTGAACTTTTAGTTTCTGTTATCATTTCAATAGTTTTTAATGGTGACATATTGCAAACATGTCTAATTTCCTTCTTAGTTTGGAAGTATTGACTTAATAGCGATGCTACTAGAATCTGATCTGATACATACATTTATGGAATTATGGTCAATAAAATGTATGTTGTCCTGGAATGATGTTTAGTGAAAAGTCTGTTTTGAGTAGATAAATTATTAATCCTATCATGACTTTGCTATAAATCTTACAAGTTAGAATGATCTCTCTAAAATTGCAAACCCCAATTTTGGTATCTTCAACTTTCTCTATTTATTTATTAAGAGTTGTTACAAGGCATGCTTGGTGTGTTTTTATACAAGAGTGTAGAATCTGTAGATGCAGTGGTTTTAGGTGAACTTCCCAAAGAAGAGGCAAAAGCAGTTTAACTGGTTGCATATTTTTTTAAGGTTGACAAAAAAAATTTAACTCAGGTTTCGGTATTTGAATTCTTCTGACTGGAATTTTTTTTCCTCAGCTTATTTAGTTCCAGGTCTTTTTTTTTTTTGAGCTATACAGGTTCTTTGCTTGGAGACATTTAACAAGGAAATTTATTATTTAAACATAAATACATGTGTACAACCTTAGGGACTCTGATGAGAGTGTAATGTGGCCATGTTCTTCCTTCTAATTCGAAAATAATTAATTTGACATTAACAAAACACGAGGATGTAAATTTACACTAAGCTTTCCTTTTTCATTTTCTTCTCCTCCTCCTTGTGTGCCATCTTTTTTTTTTCTTTTGAAAAAAATGACAATCTCATCAAGAAAGTTGCCAGAGGGATGACTAAAGTTGAGGAGGAGCACACTAAGACAATGTGGAAGCCCATGTAAGGTGAAATAGGAAGAGGTGAGGTACTAGTGTCTGGAAGCATGAAGAGCCTATAAACTCTACAGAAGAGAATTTGGCTTTGAAAGGATGATCTGTTCTCCACATGGCAACGTTAAACATAAATACTTGCTTAAACTCTCCCCACCCCAGTTTCCTCTAATTTGAGCACCATTCTTATTTTTTAGCAAAAGGACTACGATAAACAACAATAATTTGGCTTGGCTTGTGAATTTATTGAGTAGTCCATAGCTTGTCCATTATAAAATGAACTCATTATTTTGATGAGATATCACACTGACAGAAAGAGAATATTGGGGATTGGGAGAACGAGAGTATAAATTTAGGAACATATTTACTAGTTTCCCCATCCAGTCCTATTCTCAATAATGATACAGGCATGAAGGTGAGTAATTATCTTAATCTGTATTGACAGATAAATAATATATTAAATTCTGATAGGACTTTATTGTTGCTACTGCATTGGGAATTTTAAATTCTATCATGACTTTTTAACTTTTCAGGTTAAAAAGCTATGGTGTTGTTATTAAGAGTAAATTACATTCATCTCTCTTGAGATTTTTTAAAATTACAGTCATGCTCCCTCTAGCTTTAATTTTTATGAAAATCCTCCCTTCAACCACAAAATTGTTAATCAGTTTATACTTTATGCATTTTTTCTTCTAAAAACTCATAATGAGTCATAAATAGTCTAACTCAATGTAATACATCTAAGACTTTTTTTATTAGGTGGAGTCGGTTACATGGATTAAATAATATTACAGTGACTTATTATAAATGAGATTAATAGAGAGATTATTAATAGCTAACTCAATGCAGTACAAATCATCAATATGTCAAGTTAATGCTTATAAAAACTTAAAATAAAGGAGGTTAGTGTGGTTTTTTTAAAACTTGAGGGAGTATGAGTGTGAATTTTATAAACTTTAGGGAAGATTCTTGTTTCAATTTGAAACTAGAAAGGTGTGAGTGTAAATTTTCTAAATCTCAGGGAAGGTGAGTGTAAGTTACTCTATTATTAATCATTTTGCACAAGTTATTTTTTCATACTTGTATGATGTATTGAAAATACAAACTTCTCCAAGCAGTTAAACTAGTATTGTATGTTTACAGATGACTGGTCACTTGGCTTTACCTCTGTTTCTGGAGCTGAAGACATTTACATTGGTGATCAAAGATTGAGAGTTATTTTTGCACCGGTATTTACATACGTAATCAATTATTTTTTAGGTTATAGAATGTTTGACTGTAGCTTCTTTCATGTTTTGCAGTTGTTAGCCTTTGCAATAACTTAAATTTTCTAGACCTTATGTTCTATATAATTTGATCATTTTGTATGAGATGTATGACTAGGGCAAAGGTATTTCTGCTCCTCTAATTTAAACACCATCTTAAATGATAGAAAACATTCAAAAATAAAAAATTATTCATATATCTTCACTTAACAACTTAAGTTTTAAAGTTTAAATGGCTCTCAATATGGTGTCGGAGTCTCTTCAATAAAATGTTCAAAGATTTGATCCTCATTGCTCCATTCCCTTGTTAATTCATATTTCAATAAAAGATAGTGGCAGTTCTGTGCTGTCTTTGCTTCAAGTCCATAGTTCTTTTGCGAGCAGGGGTATGTAAAGATTTAATGTTAAAAACTTAAAACCATTTATGGGCCTTTCTCTAATAGCTTAAAACTTGTAGGTTGAATTAGTTCTTGATTAAATTAAAAATTCTTGATCCTTTTGGTTTTATATTTTCATTTGTCTTTTTCCTTTCATCTCTTTCTTTAGGTCAATTCTTGTCCTCCTTCCTTTTAATCTTCTTTCTCTCTAATAACATTTGCTTCTGAAGAAAAAAGCAGTCTTTATAAAAGTGCTTCTATCTTCTAATGAAGATGACAATTCTTTCCAACTCAGGGACATACAGATGGTCATATGGCACTGCTTCATGAGAAGACTCATTCATTGATTGTAGGTGATCATTGTGTGGGGTAAGATTCTGTTGAATTCCATGATAGCAAGGTCTTGCTATCACATGCACATAGACATACACATGTACTGGTGTTTGTATGTATTTATGCACATTTCAGTGGATGTGAAACTGTCCAAATATTTAAACACCTCATATGGAACAATGTCCCATTGGGAACTGTTTTAGACACTTCACAATGTGGTATTTCACCTTTATGTACAAATGAAAGGAGGATTGACATATAATATTGCCAATATGCGACATTTGTCCAAATCTTAATTGTTTGGTATTTCTTTATTTTTCTTGTTTTCTTTATTCACGGGTAAAATACAATGTTGGCTTATATGGCTTTTCACAAGTTATTTTGACTCTTATTTATTTTCCTCCCTGCAGACCAGACCTTAGAGTTATCTTGAAATTGAGTCTCACTGTTTTTTTTATAAGATTTATTCATGTGCTCCTGAAATATTTGATTCATGGATCCAAGAGAAATAATATAATATGGAAGACATTGATTGGATCATATCTGCACTTGAAACTTCATACTTCATATATCTGGACCAAAAATAATTTCGTTATCATAACATGGAAATTGGTAGGTTCTGGTTATTGATTTCTATATACCTAAACAGGAGACCATTGAACTGTAGTGTTGGAGAGGGATTCTACTGACAATGTTTAATAGTGATTTTGTGGCTGACTTGGTTTGCTATATTTAACTCAGAACTTTTAATTTTGAAAGCTTTAATTAAGCTTTTTGAACTTCTGGCATTTGGATGACTAGTCAAACAATACAGAGATTATGATTGTGGCATAAGCAGAGCCTGGAAACTGATAACTTCAGCTATCCTAGATACTTTATTGTTCAGACTAAATGCAAAACACAAGATCTGTGCTTATGTGTTTATTTTGAAGTTTTAACTCTTAAGTTATATGCTTCCAGTGCTGTTACAAATTCAACTTGGAGTTCCCTCTGTGTCATATTATCCTGTCTTTTTCCTTCCTCTTTCTCAGTTGCAGTATTATTAGCCCCTCCACCCTGCTAACATAATACTTGGCTTTGTTTCAGCCAGGGAAGTGCTCTCTTGGACATAACTTCTGGTGGAAATATGGCTGTAAGTGTGAATAGGCCTAGAAATGTTAGATTTTCTATGTTCTTGTCATTACATGATCAACTACTAGTAAGAACAAGTACTCTGCAATGCCGCCATCAGCTCCTATAATGTGTAGGGTGCACCCCCTGTACTTTAGAGTAAAGTGCTGTCAGCCAATCATTGATTAAAAAAAAAAGGATACGTTAGTGTTTGATTTTATTAATTATATATATTTTTTACAATAATGCAATATTTAGTTATTATTTTATAACAGCCATATAGGTGTCCTTTACTCTCTAATATGTATCTCGTATATAAAGGATTTAAATCCTTTCATTATTGTTTATGAACATTTCTTGTATATATTGCTACGAGTCTATATCCTTTTCAAATTTGGTTTTCATTTATTGTCAAGAATTAAGGAAATTTCCACATGAAAGAAATGAAATTTATAATATAAAAGGGTCATTTATAACTTAATCATGTTTACTTGATAGAAAATACATAAAATTAAAATATTCTTCCACTACCTAGTTATGCTTATATTATTGTGCCCATAATACTTGCTTATTGCCTATTGGCCAGCTTTCTGATATAATAAGAGACATCACTTGTTGGATGTTGAAAACTCTAGACTGTGAAGATAATTTACAAAATTTGAATCCTCACATGTGACATGACAGTTATGTGAGGAAAGAGATAAATACAAAAAGTTGTTTTGTCTTTTCGTAATTAATTGTTTTGTATCTATTTCTTTCTTCACATGACTATCATGTCACGCAAGAGAATCCAAATCCGTATAGTTGTATTGATGTAGTTGACTTCCTTAAACTCTAGCAGTTCTATGCCCTTTAGAAACTGCCGCTGCTAGTGAGCTTCCACAGGGTACAGGAATTTTTTCCATTTTTATCCGGTTTCCGTTGTCCAAAAATGGGGGAAAATACAAATAAGGGGCAAAAAGATTTCATATTCCACCAAATTTGCATAGTTATATTTGTTGGGCACAGTGGATATTATCAGCAAGAGTAAATACGAAATAATCAACAAAAATGACACCAGAACATTTAACGTGGTTCACCCTTATTTTTGGACTACGTCTACTAGATTAAATTTGAATAAATCTTCCACTATAAAATAGCAAGTACAAAGAGAGTTTTGTTCAAAATAAATTTAGAAGTTACAATTAAGATCTAACCAAAATAGTGCCACATAGAGTGTTTCTCACAATATTTCAAGAATATTTCCTCACTATTTTGTCACTCACTTTTTAGGAATTATTTTCTAAAAATAACCCAAACTCTCCCATATTTTTTTTTCTTCAGAGAATTTCTCTAGCTTCTTTTCAGGCTGCTTATTTGCCTGGCTTCTTTGCTTCTTTAGTGTGTTTAGCCTTCTCCTTCTCTTGCCTATTTATAAGCAAAAATAAATTGGTTGAACTATGGCTGTAAATGAAGACTTTCGATTCACTTTCAGTGCCTAACAATTATGCAGGTCAAATATTTCAGTTTCGGTGCCTAACAATTATGCAGGTTAAATATTTCGGCTGCTTTGTTTTCTTTGTTTCTTGCCGCATCATATTATTTTCTCTGCGTTTTGTTTTTTCTTTTTTAATGTTGCATTCTTTAAGTTTGTCAAGGTGGGCTCTCTATGTGGAGGGACCCACCACTAACAAAACACTTGTTGGACACAGCGGGTATTACCAACAAGAATAAATGCAGAATAATCAACAAAAATGACACCAGAACATTTAACGTGATTTATCTACGGGACAAAATTCAAATAAATCTTCCACTATAAAATAGCAGGTATAAAAAAAGTTTACTTCAAGTTATCTGTTTACATTTACAAGAAAAACTGTGTCATGGCAATCGAAATTGTAAAAATGTGTTGCTCTTTCAATTACTGAGGCAGAGTTTATTGTAGCAACAGAAGCGTGCAAAGAGTTGCTATGGATGAAGAAGTTCTTAAATGAACTTAATTTTCAGCAAGACAAATATCAATTGTTTTTTGATAGTCAGAGTGCTATTCATTTTGGGAAAAATTCCTCTTTTTATTTAAGATTTAAATATATTGACGTAAGATATCATTGGATTAGAGATGTATTGGAGAAGAAACTATTACAGTTTTAGAAGATTTATACTAATGAAAATGGATCAAACATGTTGACAAAGATTCTACTTAGAAAAAAGTTTGAGTTTTGTCGATTAACTGCAGGAATGGTGGAACCCTTTATGTAGTCGGGAGAGGAAATTTGTTAGTGGTGAGTCCCTCCACATAGAGGGCTCACCTTGACAAATTTGAAAAATGCAACATTAATAAAGGAAAAATAAAGCGCAGAGAAAGGAATAGGATGCAGCAAAAAACAAAAGAAACAAAGCAGCCGAAATATTTGACCTGCATAACTGTTAGGCACCGAAGCCAAAATATTTGATTTGCATAATTGTTAGGCACCGAAAGTGAATCGAAAGTCTTCATTTGCAGTCATGGTTCAACCAATTTATTTTTGTTTATAAATATGTAAGAGAAGGAGAAGGTTAAACACCAAAGAAGTAGAGAAGCCAGGGAGCAATAAGTAGCCTGAAGAGAAATCAGAGTTCTCTGAAGACAAAAAAATAGGGGAGAGTTTAGAGTCTTTTTTAAGAAATAGTTTCTAAAGAGTGAATGACAAAATAATAAGGAAATACTTTTGAAGTATTGTGGAAAACACTTTGTGGGCCACTATTTTGGTTAGATCTCAGTTGTAGTCTCTAGATTTATTCTTGAGAAGATTCTCTTTGTACCTGTTATTTTATAATGGAAGATTTATTCGGATTTGATTTCGTAGACGTAACCCAAAAATTAAGAGTGAAACACGTTAAATGTTCTGGTGTCAAAGGCATATGACAGTGTTTAGAGAGATTTTATAGAAGGCTTTAGAGGAGAAGAAAGGAGTATGTATTGCGTATATTTGAGCAATCAAAAACATGTATGACAGGATAACGACTTGTGTGAAAACGCAAAATGAGGACACAAGATTTTTCTACAATTATTGGACTACATCAAGGGTTTTCTTTGAGTCTGTATCTTTTTAATTTAATTTTGGACACAGTTACTGAACATATACAAGATTTGAGGCTTCAATGTATGATTTTTGCATATGATAGAGTCTTAGTTGGTGAATCGAAAGAGGAAATAAATATGAAGTTAGAGTCATGGAGATAAGTTTTAGAAACACATGGTTTTCGTATAAGTAGAAATAAAACAGAATATATGGAATGTATTTTTAGTAAGAGACAAACAAATACGAATGTAGATGTAAAACTTAGAGACTATATATTAAAACAAGTTATAAGTTTTAAATATCGTGAGTCCATTATACAAAATGACGGCGAAGTAAAGAAGGACGTAAACCATAGGATTCAAACTGGATGGATGAAATGGAGGAAAGTTTTGAGTGTTATTTGTGATAAAAAAGTACCGCTCAAAGTTAAAGGAAAATTCTACCCTACGGCTATAAAACCTGCTATATTGTATGGTACTGAATGTTGGGCGGTCAAAAGACAATACGAAGATAAACTCAACGTTGCAGAAATGAGAATGTTGCGCTAAATGTGTGGACACATCAGAAGAGATATGATTAGAAATGAGTGTATTAGAGAGAAAGTTAGGGTAGCACCTATCTTGGAGAAGATGGTTGAATCTCGTTGAAGGTGATTTGGTCATGTGTGGAGAAGACCTGCAGAAACTCTACTGAGAAGAGTAGATCAGATGGAGGATAGTCCAATAATTAGAGGTAGAGGGAGGTCAAAGAAAATAATAAGTGAAACTATTAACAATGATTTAATAGTTAATAACCCATCTTTTGATTTCATTCATGATAGGTCACTGTGGTGCCGTTTGATCTATATAGCCGACTCCACTTAGTGAAAAAATGCTTAGTTGTTGTTGTTGTTATTGTTTAAACTTAATTATATTGCTATTTGCAGGAATACTTCCAAACCACTTACAAATTTCTGGAGCTCTCTCCTCATTCTTTAATTCCAATGCATGGGAGAGTAAACCTCTGGGCAAAGCATATGCTGTGTGGTTATCTCAAGTATGAATCATCAGTGACATTGTGGTCTTCTGTTATCCAAAATACTTCATCTTAACAAGTTCAAATGGATATTTCAAGAAATGCTTAACTTTGATATTGATTGTCACCAACTGTGAGGATTGTTATTATTGCAGGAACCGTAGGAGCAGAGAAGCAAATATCTTGGGAGCAATCAAAGGTGGAGCAAGAACATTGTTTGACATTGTTGCAAATGTATATTCTGATGTTGACCGCCGGGCCTGGATTCCTGCATCATCAAATGTGAGGCTTCATGTGGATCATCTAGCCCAGCAAGATATGTTACCAAAGGTAATGTCTTTCTTTCCTTCTTTTTTTATAGCTGCTAGATGTTGTTACAGATTGACAGCCATGGACAAGCATGAGTCAGGAAGCTCTCATTTTATATATATAACAAAAACCGAAAATAGAGACTTTAATAAGCTGTAGCAATTTGCAATTCTACCCTTGTGTCTTGAGAATCAGTGACATATTCCATATAGAGTAAAACATACACAATTTCTGTGAGACTCTGCAGGACTTCTCTCTAGAAACTTTCTATTCCAGTGTGGCTGCATTTATTGACATGGTGGGAAAGCTGCTCTGACTGTCCTTCAGACTACCCATTAGCTTCTTTCCATTGCCTTTCCTATGGAAAATGTGTAGAACCATGTGCAAAATTCACTATTTGTATTGACATAGCCCTGCATAGAGAAACCTTCATGCAATAATTGTATAAGAATAATGTATCATTCATTATCTGAGAAAAGTATTGTTTGTGAGCTTGGCTATTATTCTCTAGTGGAACTGACAGGGCATACTGCATCTTCCTACATAGGATTTTTCGGTTCAGAAGTTCCAAAACACCTGCGGGCTGCATTTTCTATCTAGATGGATATGGGCTTACATTAGTGGTGGTTTCCATATAAAGAAACCTCCGCTGCTTATTGTTGGGGCTTGGACTGTGGCTGTGGCTGGATTTGCTGTGTTCTATTTAGTCAAATAGCAAGCTCAGTAACTACTCAAGTTGAAAGTGTGAAACAGAAAAAATTTCAAGTAGAACCGGTTGGTCTAAGAAAGATCAATAGACCAATTTAATTATAATTAAACATATAAATATATTAGAAGTAGGGCTCATTCAAAAATATACTAATATGCTTATATATTTATTAATGCTTAATTTGATCTTATAATTTTTTTTGTAAATTGTGCCCAAGAATTTTTCCCAAGAATTTTTCAAAACCACAGTGTTGGACTAGATAGAGTTTGTTAAGCAATGAGGCTGGATATGTAAAGCAGTAGCCAAAGCACGATTTTACTTGTGAAAATTGATAGGTTATGCTTCTTTTAAGTGTTTTGAACGATTTTATTAATGTTGTTGCTGTTGTAATTATTATTATTATTATTATTATTATTATTATTATTTATCTATTGAATTAAATTTGCAAATATAAGCCCATTTTCTAGATATTAGGAGATCTTAATTAACTCATATTTTTGAAAGTCAAATTTAAAATTTTTTCTCTTTGTAATAAAGTAGTGATGTCCTTTTCTTTTTCTTAAGTGTTATTACCCATTTTCTTATTTCTTTTTACATTTATTTATGTTCTTTCTATGTACAGATTTTTGATCAATTTCCCTCTATGACCTAAATTTAGTCAAATTATTTTTTATTCCAACTATTCCGAGAATATATTATTATTATTAAACATTGATTATCATGATAAAATTATAACACCAAAGGCCAACAACAAAAGTCAAAGTCAAATGAAACACGCAAAAAAATATAAATAAATATAACGATTCTGTTTTTGTTTTTTTTTTTAAAAAAAATTATTTTTAAAAATTGTTTAAAAATTATTTTATAAAATAAAAAAAAAATTTGTTTGATAAACTGTTTTGAAAATATGTTGTTTTTTGCTTTTTTGTGTTTTGAAAAAAAAAATAGAAAATAAAAATAATTTTTTTTTAATTTTTGTTTTTTTCTTTTAAAAATAACTTGTTTTCAGAATTTGTTTTCGAAACAATAATAGAAAATAGTTATCAAACGAGTTTTTTTTGTTCTGAAAATAATTAAAAACAGAAAATAATTTTTAAAAACAGCAAACAAATAGATTCTATAAGTTTGTTTGATTCTGTTTTTATTTTTTTGTTTTTAAAAATTATTTTTAAAAATTATTCTATAAAACAAAAGTAAAAAAAAAATTATTTGATAAACTGTTTTGAAAACATATTTTTTTTTTTTGAAAACAAAAATAACTTTTTATTATTTTTATTTTTCTATTTTAAAACAACAACAAAAAATAGCTACCAAACAAATTTTTTTGTTCTGAAAATAACTGAGAATAGAAAATAGTTTTTATAAATAGAAAATAAACAAACTCTATTTTTTAAACACTAGTTTATTAAATTATAATTTAATATAATATAAATTCAATTTATACAATAAAAAAAGAAGAAAAATATCTATATTGAGCCAATAAACTTTCTAACTCTTTTTAAGAGTTAACTATTTAATTTTTTATTATTAAGATGTGAGTCAAAAGTTATAAATTTAAATGTAAGATATGCATAAATTTAAAGGTTCAAAACTTTTTAAAAAAGGAAGAAATTTTCTCTAAAGAAAATAAAGTAAAGAATTTTATCGAAGAGTGAAAACAAACTTTTCTAAAGAGAGAAAGGTCAAAGAAAGATGAAGAGGGGCAAGGGATAAATTCTTTAACGTCTCATGCTTGTCACGGTCTAAAGATAAGTGCACAAGAAGAATGGGTGGTGAATTAAGAAGCCATGCGTCTAACGAGAGAACTAATTAAGAAGCAATAGGTGTTTGTGTTGCAATAAATTTATGTTTTAGAATAAACTTATTCTAGTTTCAATGGAAGAAGCATTACTAATCTATAAATACTAACAATCAGCAGCATATGTCATGGAGTTTTTCTATTCAAATGGTTAACTAACCTATAACTATTAGTCGAAATGATAAATGATTTATAACTTTAAAAAAAAAATTAAAGTTTTGTTTGATTTTGTTTTTGTTTTTTTATTTTTAAAAATTATTTTATAAAAAAAAAATAAAAAAACTTTGTTTGATAAACTATTAGAAAACGAAAGATTTAGAGCTTGATTCAGTGCACCGCACAGGGTTGAGGAAAGCCATCGGCGTGAAGGAGTTCGGCCGGTATTTCAAAAACTATCCACCGCCCGAAGCCCGAAGGACTCAACAGAGAGTGGATGGGAAAAGATGATATGGTGCGAAAGGTCGCATACGAGGAGGCCGTGAGTGCGGTAAAGGGGAACACTTGTCGACTAGTTGAGCGGTAGATGGAGAAGATTCAAAAGCTTGAGGCAGGTTGGGACCTACGGAGGCTTGATGCTACGGCGGCGTTTGAGGCACAGAGCACGTCAAAGGAGATTGAATGCATGACGAAGTTGCTGGAACGTAGCCTGGCGATTGTCATGCCGTTTGTAAAGAAATTGGTGAAAGAAAAAAGAGAAGAAATGGATTCCGCTTGAGTCAACCCTCGTGTGAGTCCTAAATCTGAGTTGTTAAATCTCCTGCACGTTACCCAAAGCAAATTACATGAAGCAAATGGGAACGTGCATTGTATCAACATGGACAAAAGTCAACAATAATCTCATAATCAGCTCAAACTCAGAACTAATCATGGTAAATTTCCTAAAATTCAAAATAAGAACTCAACTGAAAACATTCAAAGAGCCTCTGCCTCCTTCTTTCAAAAGAGCTGTTTGCCAAAGTAGTGCTGCAGAGTGCAGATATTTTCAGAACATGGCACCTCATTTTATGATGATAGCTCAAAAGCGAATGTGCAGTAATGGAATTTTGAAAACCTTGCCAATTTTGGAATACGTATTAGTTTTCAGTGATGCAAAGACAAGTTATGGTTACAGGACAGATTTGAATATTTATCACATCTAAAAGCAAAAGTGCAACTTTGTCAAAAATCTCCAGCATATACCAAACTTCCATAACACAAGACGCTGGGAATGTGGCAGGCTTCATAGGAATAACAAATCAGAAGGTGTATCCTCAATGAGAAAGATGGCAGCCATGTAAGAGACAAATTAAATTGAGAAGAGCTGAAACAATAATCACTTTCGGTGATAATGCCTCCCTCATAACCTTTTCTATTGGTAAAGAATTTGTTTCCATCTTCTTGCTTCATCTCCAATATCGTCTTCCGCCCAAACCAAGCAAAATTGAAGACTTAGATTAAACAAAAAGGTGGAAATAAAATAAAATAAAAATAAATAAAAAAATGAAAATACAATTATCCATACCAATGACGCTTGAGCTTTCAAATCATTGTTATGTCCATGTTCCATCCGCTAACTCCTCGCTAGTATTCCCTCTTTCTTCTTGAGTATAAAAATACACGCTATATAATAGATTTTCGGTCACCGGACATATGGGCTGCTACGTTATTTTATCTCAGTTGTTTTTTAATTGTTTTATTGTAATTTTTAAATTAGAATAATAATTTAAAAATTAGATCTTAATTATTTTTTTTTGGAGTCTTAATTATTATGTTCATAAATAAACTATTATTTTATTTATTTTAATATTTTATTTAATTTATAAGTCTATAGTTTATATATTTATATATATAGATCTGCGTAATCCTTTTCATAGATTAAATTAATAAATAATAAAAATTAAGAGTTTGTTTATTTTTTTATTTTAAAAACTATTTTTTATTTTTAATTATTTTTAGAATAAAAAAATTTATTTGATAATTATTTTCTGTTATTATTTCGAAAACAATTTTTAAAAATAAATTATTTTCAAAATTTAAAAACAGAAATAAAAAAATTATTTTTATTTTCTGTTTTTGTTTTCAAAATAAATAAATAAAAATAAAAAATAATATGTTTTCAAAATAGTTTATCAAATGAATTTCTTTTATTTTATAAAATAATTTTTAAAAATTAAAAATAAAATTAAACAAGTCCTAAATTTCATTTAAGAGTGTATTTTTTTACTTACAGTAGTGAATCTCTAAGTTTCTCTCATAATAATAAAAATTAACTTTAGAATGGAATATACCAAAAAGGAAATAAAAACCCACTCAAAAGATTAGATGTCAAAATTTTCTTTTTTTATTTTTATTTTTGAAAGAGAGTTAATCATTAACATAAACATTTGGCATCTGATCAATCTAAAAGTTCTTACCTATTTAAGTTTTAAAGTAATGGCAATTATATAATCACAATTGGAGTGAAATATGTAAGAGTGAACCTTTGGATGGATAAACAAGCGATAAGTTGTAAAAATTCGGAAAAATAACATTTTTTACAAATTCTCTCCTAATTTTTAAATTATTGCAATATTCTTCCTCATCTTTTAAAATTTTTGATGAATTTATAAAAGATATGTATATATTAAAAAAAAAAAGAGAATCGTATGAAAGTAATATACAAAGTTAAAAAAAAATATAGAATATTTGAATATAAAAAATATAAATTATATTTATCTTTATTATATATGTCTTAAATATGAGTGAGGCTATTGGAACTTTTAATTGCCTGCTCACACTATTTCAAATATCATTTTTCCATTGTCCTCTAATATCCCTAATTTTCTTACAGTTTCTTTTAACTTCATATGATAATCCCCTCTCTTCCCGAGCCTCAACTTAATAAATTTGTGCCCCAACTCCAAGTTCTTACCCACCGTGTTCAATATTACATCCTCAATTTCTTCAAATTTTTTCAATTATATCTCGAAATTCCTATTCCCTCTCTTAACCAAACCCCACACTCAAACTCTTGCTCCTCCCTAATTTTTCAGTTTAACATCTTAACCTCTGCTCCATCCCTAAATTCACTGTTCAAACTGTTTTTTGATAAGATTTAAAGATTTTATTTGATATTTAATGAAATTAAAACAAATTTTTTTCTAAAAATATCTTTAATGATGCAATTCATTTGGGTTGTTTAACTTCTCTTAATTAAGTCTTACATTGTTATATTATCACTTTTTATTTTAAATAATTTTGCACTTTTTTAAACAACTTTTTACTTGTAACTCTCAAAAATTCATTAAATAGTTCTCACAAATTATCTTACATCTTTATATTTTATTTACATTTTTTTATATTTTAACTTAAAATATTAACTCATTTATATTTTGATTTTAAAACAAAATATATGTAAAAAAATTTAAAACATATTAAAAATAATATAAATTTATTTTAAATAATATTTTTTATAACAATAATTAAAAATAAAAAAATAAAAAATTTTGGTTGCTGGTGTTTAGCATCATGACGCAATCTTTTGCGTCGCTACACAGTCTTCTAGCATTGCAACTTCAGTATTAAGCATCGCAACATAATTTTATATTATTTTCGATTTATGAGTTAAACATAAAGAACCGTTGTTTTTGTAAACAACGGTGCTTATCTATTAGTGTCACAATGGAGCATTCCAACAATAATATTTGTTAAGACGCGTTGTTTAATTTAATATACTCGGGAGATACTCTCGTTGGAGGCACTCTAACAAAGGAAACCTCAAAAAAACAAAATACTAACTTTTAAACTACATAGTAATAAAATAAATATAACTTTATTCAAAGATAATAAACTATATAATTTACTTTATATTTTTCAACTTCCATTCTTAAAGGGAAAGTTTCGTGCTTATTCTAATAGATATGAATAACGTGAAATTTTACTAGTTCATAATTAACAGAATACAAGAAGTAATAGGAAGAGAAACGATAGAGAAAGCTGAAGGAATGAAAGAATGTATTTTTCATATCTGATCAGTGTACTCTTGCATGCTATTTATAATAGCTTTTACGTTATTAATGATAACTAACTGTTTAACTAAAGTTGACAACAACTAACTTTGCTAACTCAAAAGCATAACTAATCTCATGCAAATAGATCTTCTAATAGCTTCCCTTGAATATGATCTCTCCTTCTAATAGCTTCCCTTGAATATGATCTCTTCTCTTATTTAGAATGCATACATTTTACTGTAAGTTTGTCTCTAAGATTTTGAAACCTTGTAAGAGCTAACGGCTTTGTAAGACAATCTGCTATTTGATCAACTGAAGGAATGTGTTCAACTTTGAGAGCCTTTTCTTTAACTTTATCTCGAACAAAATATAAGTCAAGTTCAATGTGTTTTGTCCGAGCATGCAAAATAGGATTCACAGACATGAGAACTGTACTAAGGTTGTCACACCAGATTATGGGAGGTTGAGATAGCGGTATATTGAGTTCTTGAAGTAAGGACTTCAGCCACATAAGTTCAACCATTGTATTTGCCAGGCTTTTGTACTCAGCCTCGGTACTTGATCGTGATACAACGGTCTATTTCTTAGATGACCACGAAACTAGATTTGGACCAAGGAAAACACACATCCCAGATGTTGATCTTCTGTCATCCTGGTATGATGCCTAGTCTGCATCGCAGTATCCTACTAGGTGTAGAGAAGAGTTTGGACATCGTTTTAACACTAATCCATACAAAGTGGTGCCTGCCAAATAACGAAGAATTCTTTTGGCTGCTTTCCAATGAGCCTCTGTTGAGCTGTGCATGAATTGACATATTTTATTTACACTAAAGGTGAGCTCTGGTCTCGTTATTGTGACATACTGGAGAGCTCCAACTATTGACCTGTATGTGATTGAATCTGGCAGAGGATCACTATTTTCGATTGAGAGTATTGTTGCTGCTGCCATAGGAGTAAGAATAGGTTTTGCTTTATCCATCTTACTTTTGACTAGGAGATCTCGAATATATTTACTTTGAGAGAGATGTAGAGACCCATCTGAGAGGTGTTTAACTTGAATTCCTAAGAAGTAACTTAGTGGACCAAGATCTTTGAGTGCAAATTCTTTGTGTAAGGCTGCAATAAGCTTAGAAATTTCAGCTGATGAGTTGCCAACAATTATGATATCATCCACGTAAATGAGAAGGTAGATAGAATGATGTGCATTGACTCTTAAAAACAGGGATGTATCACACTTACTGGAACAAAAACCCATTTGTTTCAAAGCTGCAGTTAATCTATCAAACCAAGCTCTAGGGGCTTGCTTGAGACCATATAATGACCTGTTTAGCTTGCACACTAAACTCTTGTTGCTGCATTCAAATCCCTGGGGTTGCTCCATATAAACTTCCTCTTTGAGTATTCCATTTAAGAATGCATTATTGATATCCACTTGGTGTAGATGCCAGTTATTTGTCAAAGTTAGAGTAAGTACAATTCTAATTGTTGTTGGTTTAACTACAGGGCTTAAAGTTTCATCAAAATCAAATCCATACACTTGATGAAAACCCTTGGCAACTAACCTAGCTTTATGCTTTTGTATTAAGCCATCTGGATTTTCTTTTAGCTTGAAGACCCACTTGCATCCAATTGCTTTCCTGTTTGGAGGTAACTCACAATGTACAGGTACAATTTCGTTAGAGTGCAGCAATTTCTTCTACCATAGCAGTCTTCCATTCAGGTGTTTGGAGTGCCTGATTTATTGAAGTAGGTTCTTTGGAAATGGAAAAAATCTTGGGTTTGAAGATCCCATCTTTGCTTCGAGTGATCATAGGATGTGTTCCTAGAATGTCAGATGGTCTCTGTATAAGAGATAAATTTCCAATAGTTGTTTGAGATGTTGGATGTACCGAAGAGCTGCAGTTCTGATCTTGTGGAGATGGAGAGTGAATGTTGGTAGGTAAAGACTGAGATGATGAACTCTCAGATGTGCAGTTAGTATGACTTTGATGATGGAATTCTGGAGGTGATGCTGAAGACTGAGAGTTATGTTCAGTGGCAGTGGGAATATGTTGGATGGCTGGATATCTCATTGGCAGAGTTGAGGTAAACTGGTGAAGAATAGGTGTGGGTCTGGTATCTGCTAACTCTTGACTCTGCTTTGAGTAGGGAAATTCTTGTTCATTAAAAAATACATTTCTAGATATATATATTCTCCCAGATAAATGGAGGCATTTGTAACCTTTATGATGTTGAGAGTAGCCGAGAAACACACACTCTTGGGATCTAAATTGCAGCTTGTGTCTATTATATGGTCTGAGTAATGGATAGCATGCACATCCAAAGACTCGAAGATGACTGTAGTCTGGTGGGATTCCGTGAATTTTCTCAAATGGAGACTTGTTCTGTAACACTGCTGTCGGAAGGAGATTAATAGTGTGAGCTACTGCTAGAAATGCATGGTCCCAATATTTCTGAGGTACAGATGAAGTGGCTAGGAGTGTGAGAGCTGTTTCGGTCAAATGCCTATGCTTTCTTTCTGCCATCCCATTTTGCTCATGAGCATAAGGGCATGAGATTTTATGCACAATTCCATTATGTTGTAAAAACTCAGTGAAGTTTCGGTACTCTCCCCCCCCCCCAATCTGATTGAAGGCTCTTTATTTTGCAGTTAAACATGTTCTTTGCCATGAGTTTGAACTTTTTGAATGTGCTGAACGCTTCTAATTTTGCTTTTAATAAGAATATCCACGTGAACCTACTAAATGCATCAATGAAGCTTATGTAGTATCTGTATCCTTAGGTTGAAACTATGGGTGTTGGCCCCCACAGGTCAGTATGTATTAACTGAAGTGGCTGAGTGTAAATGATCTTAGAGTCAGAATATGGCAGCTTGTGTGACTTGCCTATGCAGCAAAATTTGCAAAATTCTTGATCCTTTTTTATTTATTATAGGAATATTACAAGATTGTAAAATCTGAGAGACAACTTGTGGGGCACTATGGGCTAATCTGTTGTGCCATATACTATAAGTGGGCACTATACTACAGGAACTATTAACAGACACATCAGTAAGTGAATTTGGATATTCAGGATTACTGAATGCTGTGTACCCAGCTGCGCTAGACTTGCGATCTTAATTTTCTACACTAGTTGTTGCTGTTGTTGATATTGACTGCTGCAGATGTTTTAATTGAAAATCTTTAAACATATATAGTCCCTGCTTAACGGTTCCTTCCAAAAGTATGCGATGTGTGACCTGATCTTTGACAAAGCATTTAAGAGGGTGAAATTCGAAAAATACAGCATTATCCTGTGCAAATTTTGATACACTAAGCAGGTTTTTAGTAATCTTTGGCACATGAAGTAAATCTTGTAAGGTAAGAATGTTTGAAGAAAATGGAGAGGAGATCAGAGATTGGCCGATATTTTCTATTTCTAATCCAGCCCCGTCTCCTATGTGAACCTTCTCTTGTCCCATATAGTAGTTCTTATTCATCATATTGCTGGACTCTGGGGTTACATGATTTGTAGCCCCAGAGTCAATGTACCATGCTAAGTCAGGATTAAATCCATTTGCTGCGGCTACATTTGCTATATAGTTTCCTTGAGGTTTAAAGTACTGATCAGATGATTCTTGGTATGTTTGATCAAATCTGTAGTAACATTGCAATGCTGAGTGCCCATGTCGATTACACACTTGACATACTACAGTGGATCTATTTCCAGGAAACCTTCCTCTTCCTCTGCCTCTGTAACTGCTTCTGTAATTTCCTCTAAAGCCTTTATTGATGCTGCTTCTGAAATTTTGGTTGAATCCTCTGCCTGAATATCCATTGAACAAACTCCCTCTACCTCTGTTGTTTGAATGGTTTGCTATATTTGCACTTATATTGTCTACAGAGTTTGAATTTGTAACAGAGTGGACTGACATTGAATTTTCTGCTTTGTTGTTATCTTCTATTGAATTTTCTGCTTTGTTGTTATCTTCTATTGAATTTTCTGCTTTGTTGTTATCTTCTATTGAATTTTCTGCTTTGTTGTTATCTTCTATTTGGGCTTCTTGGGCTAATAGAAGCGAGTTTATTTCTGCTAAGGTGTAATCATCTTTCCTGCTTACTATGCTTGTAATGAAAGCATCACACTCCGAGAGAAGACCAGTAAAGATGATCTCAAGATTGTCAGAAAAAGATAATGGATTACCTATCGTAGCTAATGAATCAGCAATTCTTTTTATCTTTAACAAATATTCAGATACAGAGAGATCATTCTTTTTCATTTGCCTTAACTGAATCTTCAATTGGCACACCTTTGCTCTGGTATGAGTTTCAAAATATTCTAACAGCCTATGCCAAACTTCAAAGCTATGTTCATAGTCTACTATACGGGTTAGCATACTTACATCCATCGATGATAGGAGCCAAGAAAGCAAGAGTTGATCCTGAAGTTCCCATTCGCAATATTCTTCAGAGACTTTGTTGACTAATGCATCTCTTAGAGAGCTAAATTTGTCTGGTACATAATTTCCATCAAGAAAGCTAGTTAATCGAAGACCTTTCACTGCTGCTAAGATTTGCCTTTTCCATAGAAGAAAGTTCGTATCGTCCAACTTTATGGACAAGGAAGAAGAAAAGGTAGTGATCTTCCTTTTCTGGTTATTTTCAAGAGGGGTACCCAAGATTGGATCTATGGAGGCCATGCCTCAAGGCTTGCGCTCTGATACCATAACAAAATACAAAAAGTAATAGGAAGAGAAGCGATAGAGAAAGCTGAAGGAATAAAAGAATGTATTTTTCATATCTGATCAGTGTACTCTTGCATGCTATTTATAATAGCTTTTACGTTATTAATGCTAACTAACTGTTTAACTAAAGTTGACAACAACTAATTTTGCTGACTCAACAGCATAACTAATCTCATGCAAACAGATCTTCTAATAATAATAACCTGTACGCTACTTTCTTGGTTTAACTAAATGTGAAATTTAAAGAAAATGATTACTTGATCCCACTAATGCCACACTTTGTAATAGATATACTAGAATTACCTTCTTTTTTCATGATTATTATCAAGTATGAATCTAGAAAAAGCTTATGAATTTTTGTTTGTGTTGATTCGTAGTATTTCATCATCATATTCTCAATAAACATGAACCCCGTGAGAAGAAAAAAAGCAGCCAGGTCTCGATCAAAGTTGACAACGTACTCTTGCGTGCTATTTATAATAGCTTTTACGTTATTAATGCTAACTAACTGTTTAACTAAAGTTGACAACAACTAATTTTGCTGACTCAACAGCATAACTAATCTCATGCAAACAGATCTTCTAATAATAATAACCTGTACGCTACTTTCTTGGTTTAACTAAATGTGAAATTTAAAGAAAATGATTACTTGATCCCACTATGCCACACTTTGTAATAGATATACTAGAATTACCTTCTTTTTTCATGATTATTATCAAGTATGAATCTAGAAAAAGCTTATGAATTTTTGTTTATGCTGATTTGTAGTATTTCATCATCATATTCTCAATAAACATGAACCCCGTGAGAAGAAAAAAAGCAGCCAGGTCTCGATCAAAGTTGACAATGTACTCTTGCGTGCTATTTATAATAGCTTTTACGTTATTAATGCTAACTAACTGTTTAACTAAAGTTGACAACAACTAATTTTGCTGACTCAACAGCATAACTAATCTCATGCAAACAGATCTTCTAATAATAATAACCTGTACGCTACTTTCTTGGTTTAAATAAATGTGAAATTTAAAGAAAATGATTACTTGATCCTACTATGCCACACTTTGTAATAGATATACTAGAATTACCTTCTTTTTTCATGATTATTATCAAGTATGAATCTAGAAAAAGCTTATGAATTTTTGTTTGTGCTGATTCGTAGTATTTCATCATCATATTCTCAATAAACATGAATCCCGTGAGAAGAAAAAAAGCAGCCAGGTCTCGATCAAAGTTGACAACGTACTTGAGTTGATAACTTCTATGAAGACGAAGTTAAAGAAGAAGTTTACTAGAGAGTTCACCGACCATGGAAGCTCCTGGGGTAAATTTATTGAAGATCACTTCTTGGTTACGTGGCATTATTAGTTTTTACAATTTGATTTTGAATCAATATTTTAATATCTTCCAAGATATCTAAAAGATTATCAATGACAAAAGAAATATTGTTAATATAAGTATAATTGAAGTGATATTTCTCATAGGCTATGAGATTTTTTTTACAAGATTTTATGTGGTGCCACATAAATGTAAATGTAGAATCTCCAAAATTCTATCTTCAAATCAAAAACTAAGCAAAATTCCATATTTTCCTTTTTGGAACCTCCAATCTAAAATATTTAAGTCATGTTGGGGTGAGGTTCAATGTAGGAAAACATAAAAATTTGCATAGTTTTTAATTTAAGAATGGAATTTTAGATATTTTATGTTTACATCTATGTGACACCTTAGAAAATTTTAAGAGAAATCTCATTGTCTATGAAAAATGTCTCTTCAATGATCCTTATATTAAAAACTTTTTTTCCTCATTGATCTTCTTAGAGATGTTTCGGCGAATAGTGAAATATTGATTCAGAATTAAATTATAAAAATTAATTTGCCAAGTAGTTATTAAGATGTGGCCTCTCTAGTAAACTAGTTTTTCTCAAAAGCTACCATAGTTGGTGAAATGTTCTACTTTGCTGATCTTTTTGAAGACCTAATTAAATGCATGTTATAGAGTACCATGGCACGGGTGGAAGGCAACTCGAAGAGAGATTATTTTAGAACTCTATGGATTGTTGTTTTAATCATTGTAGCTTCTCTTCTTTTACTTGCTTTAATGATAGCAGTATTTACTATCAATTTTCAACATCAATAGGTGCTCTTAAAGTTGTAACTAGCTCTTTATATTTTCCACTTGCTTTATATATATATCTTCGATGACAACAAGTTGTAATGTATATAAAGTTAGCTGATTTATAACTCTAGTTTGTAACATTAATAGGTGCTCTTTTATGTACTTCAGTCATTGTCGCTTAGTTTGTTAATATATATTTGTTCTGTATCATTTTTGTTGTTTCAATTTTTGGTATTTATTGACATATTTGTTGAAATTACCTTGTTAAGTATACTAAAACAATATTTTAACACCACAAATGAAAATGGGAGATTTTGCAATAAAATTGGTGAGGTTTCGATTAGTGTAAATATTTTTGTTAAAAAAATATGTGCATTATAAAAATTTGTAGAAAAACAAAAATCCTATAGATATACTTGGGATTGAGTTGTTTATATTTTTTGGATAATTTTATATTATGAGAATTTAAATTCTTAAAAAATTTTGTAGAAAAACTTTATATCAAACATGATTATCCCATTTTTTATAAAACCATTTGCTCAATAGGCTCTTCCTCATTGTTGCAAATTGGACATATATATATATATATATATATATATATATATTGTCAAATAGGACAGAGATGACTGTATTTCCTGTTTATATCAAACATGATTATCCCATTTTTTTTATAAATCACTACCAAACCATTTGCTCAATAGGCTCTTCCTCATTGTTGCCAATTGGACAGAATTTTTTTTATTTTTGGTCAAATTGGACAGAGATGACTGCATTTCCTGTTTAAAAGGCTTTTTTTTAAGTGGGCCAAAACAAACAAAAAATTTCCTTTGCCCGTTTAAAGAGTCCAAAGGGATAGTCTCGTCTTCAAAGTCTTGGCCCTTTCAGAATCTTTGATGTGCTTCTTTGGAAATTTCGCTTCTTTCTTGTGGGTTTTAAAATTACAGTACAACCAAGTTTTTCTTTTGCATCCAACGATTAGCTAAGTTGAAGATGCTGATTTTGGTGCTATTAAAGTCCTTTTATGGGCAGAAATTTATCATCGAACAAGTAAATGTTATTATATGTATAATTAATTTATAATGAATGAAATAAATAATAATTTTTCCTTCTCGTCCCAATCACATTATCAATTTTTTCTATACATAAATTATATTTCGCGACCCAGATTCAAGCAAGTTAATTATTCGTTTAAGATTTGGAGCATGATAATCCATATTCATAGATATTTTTTGCAATAGATTTAAAAAAAATTAATTTTATTTATTTTAGTTTAAATATATTATAATATTCTGAAAATTATTTAATCTGATTCCATAAGTAAGTAAAAGTTATTATACCAACAAGAGATAGGTATAATGATAAAGGAGCTACACATCCAAAGTGAAAACACGATTTCGATATTGAAAAGTGACAGAGTATAATGCATCTTCCTACATAGGATTTTTTGGTTAGAAGCTTCTAAACTCCTGCGGGCTGCATTTTCCATATAGATGATATGGGCTAACATTAACGGTGCTTTCCAAATTAGGAAACCTCCACTTCTTATTGCTGGGGCTGTGGCTATGGCTGATTTTGTTGCGTTCTACTCTGTCAAAAAACAAGTTCAAGTTGAAAGTACAGAGAAGAAAAAATTTCAAGGAGATCTAATATAAAAAACATTAGTAAACTAAATTAATTATGGAGGAATATATAAGTATGTAGGATGTAAATTTCATTAAAATATATATATATATATATATATATATATATATATATATATATATATATATATTAATATGTTTATATATTTATTGTTATTATTATTATTATTATTATTATTATTATTATATCTATTGAAAATAAATATGCAAACATGGATAGGCTTGAATACACTTTCTAGTCATTAAGAGATCTTGATTAATTCATATTCTTGAAAGTCAAATTTAAAAAGTTTGTTCTTTATAATAAAAGTACTGATTTGTTTGATTTCATTTTTCCTTTCCTTCTTAAATTTTAATATCCATTTTCTTATTTATTTTCACATCAGCGCTTATTTATGCTCTTTAATTAATTTTTCTCTGACCTAAATTTAGTCAAGTCATTTTTCACGCCAACTATATATTTTATAAAAATATTCACTATTCTCGTGTAATAATAATGAAATTGTTAATTTTCATTATGTGATATGATTTTTAAATTTAACAAATTATCCTTGATGACATATGATAATATCTATATTGAATTGATCGAAGTTAATAAGCTCATCCGACCATACAAAAATTTTAACAAAGAATTTGATCATACAAAAATATTTAAATATTTATATTCATTAATTTAATTCTCTCGTTACGAAGCTCCTTCAAATAATCGAATAATTCATAACTATTATCAATTGATATACGAAAATATTTAAACATCTTTATTCATTGAACTAGAGACTTAAAAAATAGGATAAATACTAACTATTCTCACCTCTCTCTCTCTCTTTAAGTCTTTATTACTAGATGTTCTTTCTCTAGGGCTTTTATAGTGACTTTACCTTCATTAATCTGTAGTAGAGTACAACTAAATCTAGTTCTCACACTGAATCTAATCCAAGTCGTACCATTTCAAGCAATAAAAAGTCTTCAAACTCTACTCTCTATATTGAAGTGCTTGAAGAGATTCAATTGTATAAAAAAAATGATAAAATAAGTATCAAACTTGAAAGAATTGGTTATCTTGAAGATATGTGGTGTATTTGAAAAAAAAAAAAGCAATCTCTAAAATGTTGTAATAGATAATTTTTTTTTCTTCTAAAATATTTAATTTTTTTCATTTAACCATAATCAGTGAATTAATATAGATATCAGTCAATTAATTTTTTTTCGTTTAACGCTTTCACCATGTCACGGCCCCAAATGATGGAACACATGACCAGCACGGCATAAGGGTTTCCCCCTAGCCGTAAACCTAACACATAGCATGCACAAACATTCAGCACACAATCCAAAGTACATAATAAATATAACTGACCACATATGCCACATCCAATATAAGAAAATACTGTGTATATATATATATATATATATATATATATATATATCATGAATCCAACATCCTTGATTCAACTTGGCCCATGGCCTCATAATACAAACATCGTTGTAAAACTTAAAACCATTTTTCAAACAACACAAGAAGCGAGGATCCTGCCTGTAACTTCATGGAGATACACTAAACATAAACTTAGACTATACAACCAGTACAACGGAATCTTGCCCAAACTGGGGCTCACCAATGCTATATTTAGCCTCCTATGGAGCTGTAGCTGGATCAGTGTTTCTTTGACTATCTGTAGGGAGAAAACAGAAGAGGGGTGAGATTACCACATTTCAGTGAATGGATAAATCATACTATAACAGAAACAGGGCAAACCAAGTACGAGTGTTTCACAATGAGTTTAATAATTGAAACATTAAGCATTTAACCATAATTTATTAAAAAAAAACTAAACAATTCAAATGTATGTTCAAAAGATAAAACAAGATTAAATAAGTAACCGTAAAGCAAATCAATTATGCATGGTAAGTAAGAAATGAAGATATTTATGCAATAACAATGATGAATGAGGTATTTTAGAAATATTTAATCTTTAAGAAAAATGTACTAATTTATTGGAGTTCTTTCCTGACAGATCATCATTTTCCCCAAGCACATAGCAAGGGAGGGGTAATCACTGTAGGAAGTCCACCTTAAATTTTCCCCAAGCACATAGCAATGGGTATGGCAATCACTGTAGGCATAGACATAAGTCTACCCTAAATCCCTGTGTCTTAGGCAGTCATATGCTCGTCACAGTATCCTAGGCCGAAGCCTTAACATGATCATGGTGCACCAGGGCTAGCACTACCTGCGGCTAGCTAACAGTGATCTAAAAGGGTCCCTCCAATAGAAAACATTTGAAATATGCTATTCAAAGAGTTTAAAGGAAAAACATTTCAATAACTTTACAATAAAGTTATAATTCTCCATCTAACTCTTTTCATGCATAAAATTCTGTTCTAAAATATGTCTCATCCATGAATTCCCATGGAGACCTTTAAAATCATAAACTTTCCCTTTTTAAACATAGATCGTCCGTAGATGTTACATAGATGCTTATCATGCATCAAATCACTTCATGGTTAACTTAGTTCATTTCTATATGACTAAGTTCGCATTTCTATAAATCTAGCTCAAATGGAGAATTAATAGTCTAGATGCTTGCCCTGCATACCTAGGGTTCAACTAGGATTGAAATTTACAGTTTCTAACATGGTTGGAACATATTGGTTTTCAAAGCGGTAAAACAATTTAACATACATTCCAACTAGTTAAAATCATACGAGAGTGTTATAAATCAAATTCCTAAAACATGCGCTATAATATGAAAAACCCACTCACCTTACTAGGAGTCCAACAACGAGAAATTCACCTCGTGATGGCTCAACAACCTAGAAAACATAGACATAACATGAAAATTAGAAAACTCTAAATGTCACTATTCACGCCAAAAAATACTATTCACTCGCTGAAAATACTATTCACGCCCAAACCTAAAAACCCTATATTCTAGTATAGAAACTAATTCTAAGACTATCTATGGAAAGAAGTTCGGTAAAACGAAGCCTAAAACGCGATTAAACATAGTTTTACCTTTGGAGATACTATTCACGCGATTTTCTGGCAACCTTCCGATGACTTTCTGGCGAAATTGATTGGTGGGATTTGTAACTCTTCTTCCCACGAGTCCAACAGTACCTTGCTTGCTCAAATCGGACATCCGGATGATGAGATATCTTTGAGAAAAGTTTGAGAAAAGTTTTAGAGAGAGAGAGTTAGGGTTCAGATGAAAGAGAAATGAAGGAAAAGGGGGGTCCGCAAAAAAAAGCTATCTGACGAATCTCGCCGCCGGCGAACTCATTCTCGCCGCAATTTTCGCCACAGCGAACATATTTTCGCCGCGGCCAGATTTGAAACCAGAAAATTCATGCTCTCGGAAAAATGCCGCATCATTCTCGCCGCGGCGAACTCCATTTCACTGAATTTGACAAAATGTCCAACATGAAAGTTGTATCCCTTTCTCTTAGCTTTCCGTAGCCACTTGAATCACCTAATTTGGAGTTCATATGAAGGAGTTATGCATAAAATAGTAAGCACAGGTCCAGACCACACTACGCTTCGGTTTTTGCCTCTTCTCACTATCATATTCACGGAATTTGCAAAAGTTTCCACCATCAAAGTTGTAGATATATGTCTTAGATTTCATTAGAAATTGGAATCACTTAAATTAGATTTCATATTAGAGAGTTATGCTTATATGAGTGATGAAAGGTCAGAAGAAAATGTCAGAAACGCTCTAAAATTTTACATTGTTCTCAACTTTCTTTATTTCAAATGATTTGTACTTAACCTTCAAAGGTTTTATTAGTTGAGGGTTATTACACACCAGTTCACTGATGTTTTTATTAATCAATTGTTTACCTTATTCGGTAGCTACTAATTGTTAAGTCAATCAATTTGTAAATAAAATTTTTGTGTTATATGCTCAAAACACGATATTTTAATAAGTTAAAATATTATATTTTAAATACAGCACAGCGTGTTGTGTTTTAAACACAATAAAAAAAATTGATTCAATTCAAAAATATAATAAATACTAACTTCTTAAACTGACTATCCTCACTCTCTATTACTAAATGTTCTTTCTCTATGGCTTTTATAGTCACTTGACCTTCCGTAATATGTAGTAGAATACAACTAAATCAGGTTCTCTCACTGTGAAACTCCTCCAAGTGGTAGGGTAAATTACAACTATAACCGGTTGACATACGAAAATATCTAAATATCTCTATTCATTAATCTAGAGACTTCAAAAGAGGATAAATACCAACTTCTTCAACTAACTATCCTCACTTTCTCTCTTTATTACTAAATGTTTTTTCTCTATGGTTTTTATAATGACTTCACCTTCAGTAATCCGTAGTAGAGTTTTCACTCTGACGTAGTGTTAAACGGTCTTTTACTCAAAGAACTAAATTTCTTTTCTTTTCCATCGAAACGACCAAAACGTTTCCGTTTCTTGAGTCACCGACACGAAACAAAGTTATCGAAACGAAACGAAGTGTTTGTTGAGAAATTATGCTATTTCAATTAAAATTACTATGTTTCGAAATGTTTCGGTAGAAATACTCTTGTTTCAATAGAAATTTCGGTAGAAATACTCTTATTTCGAGTTGTTTCGATAGAAATACTTTTATTTTGAGTTATTTCGATAGAAATACTCTTGTTTCGAATTATTTCGATGGAAAATACTCTTGTTTCAATGGAAAAGTATTAAACTAATTTGAAAAATAAAAAAATTAACAATATAAAAATAGATGAAAGTAGCATTATATCATATTCAACACCAAGTTTTTTTTTCTCACAAGTTACAACATCTTTATTAACTCCATACTCTCTCCCTCTGTTCTCATAACATTATTTTCCTTCATTATCTTCATTTTAAAGAGAACTACAAAAATGATGCAAAGATATATTGAAAGGCAAAGAGAGAGGAATATACTTAAAGATAGAGATAGAATCATGGTCGATAGAGAAAGAGACTTAAATATAAAAGTCACAAAAGAGTTAAAAAAAATGAAGAGATAGATGCAAGAGAGAGATTGTTATTGAATGCTATTAGAATTTGAGTTGAAGTCCCTACTGTAGTAGTATGTTTATTTACTATTCAATTATAGACATTAATTTGAATTAATTTTAATATAATTGTATATATCTATATTATCAATATTATGTTAAAATATTTTAAAATAAAAAAATATTATTTAAAATTATTTGAAACGTTTCTTAAAAACTATTTCGTTTTCTCGAAATTTTTGAAACATTTCGAAATATTTTTGTTTTTGGAGTCACCAAAACGGTATCTCAAAACAAAATTTAATACCTTACTTATACTGTACAAATCCACTGGACATTTGCTCCCTACAATCGCAGCTTGTTGTGCCTAGCCATCGCACCTGACCCTCATTCACTAACAAAAAAAATGGAAAATTCTAAATAATTCTTTTATTTTATTTTTTGGCAATTACCACAATTGATATGTACTTACATCAATTAAATTTATTTAAAAATGGCCCAAAATGATTGAAAGATATAGATAAAAATTATATTTGATAAAAATAATTTATAAAATTTTAGTTAATTTAAATTATTTAAATAAATTTATTTATTAAATATTTTTAATTTAATCAAACAAATTTATAAATTAATTAAATACATTATAAATTTATTTATTTAATTTAACAAACACACTAGAAATCAGTTTAAATCAAATATAATCATTTTCATAAATTTTATTAAAGACTAGTCTTTCTTATTTTATAATATTTGTCTTTTTTTTTTTCTTTTGGTACTGGTTATAGAGTAAGAAAGTGGAATGGGCTTCGTCAGTGGAATTTACCTGGGGAGCATTTACGTTCGCAGTTATTTGAATTTAAAAAAAAAAAAAATTTGAAAACGTAACTTTCAAAGAATTTTACCCATTGCAGGTTTGTCTAAAGAAAATTATTCTTTTGTCTCATTCAAAGAAAAATAAGTCTTATAGTCACCAAAAAAAGAGAAAAGATATTGAAAGCCACTGGGCGGTAGTCTATTTACAACAGATGTTGGTAGTTTAAACTTAGATTCAAAAAAAAAATTTTTTTGTCGTAACTAAATTATTCATTATCGAACATAGTAACTAATCTCTTTGCTTATTGTAGATATCTTGTTGGGTAAAACAGCTGACTTAAGAATTTAAGATTACTCCATACCCAAAGACAGGGGTTCGGATGAAACAGTTGGTCTGAGAATTTAAAATTGTTCAGTATCTAAAAACAGAGATCGAACATCTGATGATTAAGGATGAATGAGCCCCTTTTGCTTGGCCACACCCCCTAAGTTACTTAGAATCAAACTTTAAACTTGTGCTTCTTCATGTAAAAAATAAAAATAAAAAAAATAACATTTTTACTATACTTTTTTTTACCTTACTTTTACATATAACATTTTTACTATACTTTTTTTTACCTTATTTTTACATATAATTCAGTTCAATTTTTTTATTTTAAAATGTATTGATTTGATATATTATATTTTTTGAGATGTTACAATCAAATTTTTTTATAAATAATTTGTCCATTTATAAATAATTTTAAATTATGTAATTATTAAAAGTTCAACATCATTACTATCTATACAAATTTTAACAATTACAATATCAACAATTATTTATACATAAACAATTTATTTTACAAAAAATAATTTTATCGTAAAATCTCACAAAACATAAAATATCAAAGAAGTATATTTTAAAATAATAATAAAACTTGAATGATTTGCTAAATTTAAAAAATAAAAAAATATATATATTTAATTAATAAAAGACAGAGAGAGAGAGAGGAAAACCGACAAGCTTTCCCCTTTCGTTTTCAGGGTTACTGAAAAAGCACAAGCGTGTCCATTTCATTCTTCAATTTGTTTTCCATTAAACCTTATCCTTTAATCATGCCCCCATTTTTCTTCTTTTAGATTGGATTGCGTGTTAAAATGTCTTGCCACTTCTTTGGCAACAAGTAAATAGTCAAGAAATATAATAGAAAGTTAGGATGTATGGGGTTTGAAATATTTATATTATTTAATAATTTTTTGTCAAAAAGAATCATTTCTAATGTAATCATTAAAATATAATTAATTGTTTTTCAGCTGTCGTAAATATTTTCACACTTTTTAATATATAGTTATATAAAATTAATTTTATTTAAAGTAATAAAGTTGTTTATTTTTACAATTTTTTTCGCAAGTTTATATTCTGAAATATTTTAACCATTAAATTTAAATTTATTTATTATTCAAATAAAAAATTTATAAATAATTATAAATATATTCATCGTGCATGTTAAATTTATAAAAATTTAAAAAATAATTGTTTATCTTTTACTGTTTTAAAAGTATGTATAGCTTATTGTTAAGACAATATAAAAATGTATATATGAAATTTCATTAATAAAATTTTGATCTAATTATAAATTTATAAAATAAATTATTCAATAATACTAATACAAGTTTAATGTTAATTTGTCTTTTTTTCTCATGAGGGGTACCTTTCTTCCCCTGCCATCACTAGTCAACTAAACTTTTCAAATTCCAATTCCAAAATTAAGAGGTAGGCCATGTATTCAAATTAAAAGATATTTAGATAGATCTATTTTTATAAAATATAAATAGATTAAATCGATTATAAAATCATATATAAGTATATTAAATATACACTTAAACATATATTAACATTTTTATATATTTATTTATAATTAATTTCAATTTGATTAAAATTGCTCTAAACCAATAAAAATAATCAAAATAAATTTAATTTTTTTATTTAAGTGAAAATTGAATACATATTTTATAATTTTTTTCAAATTTATTTATTAGACACTAAAATTTTAGTAATTTAGCTTATAAATATTAGAAAAATATTTTTAAATTTTCTGGTAAAAAAATTAATTCTAATTCTAATTAAGACTAAAAAATAAAAATAAATTACACCAAACCAAATCAAACCTCTTAATAATTTGATTCTGTTGTACCATTTTAAAAAAATTGAATAGATTCAAATGTTTAATAAATTAAATTAATTCGAATTTAAGTTAAAAAATCTACGGAATCAAATAATTGAACACTTTCATTTAAACTTATTTTATATATAAAAAAATTGTATCAAAAATAAATATTCTAGAATTTGAACAATGCTTAAAAGTCTAAAATCTGTCTGGCTCCGCGTGCTTCGGTCATCTGGATTCCCCACAGTTTGGGCACGTAGCAAGACCCTTTGGTTCATGATTGAAAAGTCTAATGATTCACAGAAATTAAATACTTGAAAACACGAGCAAACGCCGGGAGCTCCACGGCGAAATTGACTCTACGGCGTAATGCACACTTTCTTTTCTTTGGACTATCAAAGGTATTTTTTTTGTAATTAGATGAAATATTATTATTATTATTATTATTATTGAATATGAATTATAACTGATAAAGCGCGTCTTTGACGATCAAATGTTTGTCATTTGATGAAGTTTAAATAATTACTTAGATTGAGGTTTCAAATTATCCCACAAATCTACAAAAACGTCATGTCGTTTTAGGATACACACAGTTAACTCTAAATCAGTAACGTACCTCGTTAATAAAATAATTTTAATTTCTTAATCATCTTCCGAAGGTTGCCCAAACCATAAAAATTAGCAGTTTTGTGTTGGGAAGTAAGCGGACGAAACAAATATTTAATGTCAGTGTCGCCGGAGTAAGTTTTGGATTAGACTCGAAGGTACAAGAAAACAAATATTTAAAGTGGAAGTTGAAAAAACTGAATGATTGTGTTCTTAAATATGGTAAATTAAACTCAAAGATGCAAAACGGTAATGTCAAAAAAACAAAGAAGAGTTTCATCTCTTAACCAGTAATCTTCAAAGTATATGAAATTTAGTTTGGAAGAAAATCTGAAAATAAGATACGGTGATATAATAAATAAAACAAAATAAAATAAAAAGGGGAATGAAGGGTCTCCTCTCTTGCCCAATGGTTTCAAAGCCGTCAGCGCCATCAGCTCCATGTTGATGGGGCTTGATGGCGCTTGCAACCATTCTCTCTCTCTTTCTCTCTGGACTTATAAAACAGGTCGTTTTTCTTTCTTTTTCTATCACACTTGCAGTGCGTATCACTTTTTGGAACAATTTTTTTCTTGTTGACGATCCTTCTTTCACAGATATTTTTATTCGAATTTGAAAAGTTAAATCTTCTCTCTAAAGTATTTTCAGACATACAAAAAACCATTGGTAGATCGATCTCACACATCTTTTCAATCCTTTGCTCATAAGAATACCTCTTTTTCACGTCTCTAAGATTCTTATTTCCCATACCCTGAAAACAGAGCCCGAAAAATTTTCTTTCTTTTCTCCTATTTTCAGAACAGAATGAAGAGCTCTAATCCTCATCAATACCCAATAAACTCTGTTTCCAAGCTCTTCAACACCCAATTCCACATCCTCCATTTTCTCTCCTATCTTCTTCTTCTGGCCTGCGGTATAACCCTTGGAATCATCATCAGTTTCTATCTCAAAGGCTGCAACTTCAGTCTCTCTCTCTCTTCAATCCCATCTCTCCAACCGCCAAAACCAGAAATATCCAATTTGATCGGTTATGTAGGATTGACGGAGTACCTTAAGCCTCCTGGTGTTCAGCATGATATGGATGATAAGGAATTGCTATGGAAAGCTTCAATGGCTCCTAAGATCCAAGAATACCCATTTGATCGAGTTCCCAAGGTAGCCTTCTTGTTCTTGACGAAGGGTCCTGTGGTTCTAGCACCCCTGTGGGAGAAGTTCTTCGAAGGGCATGAAGGGTACTATTCAATTTATGTGCATTCGAATCCATCTTACAACGGATCAGACCCAGAAAGTCCTGTGTTTCATGGTCGGAGAATTCCCAGGTCAGTCGTTTTAGGGTCCGTTTGGATTGGCGGTAGCAACACCAAAATCACGTTTGTAACGTGATTTTGGCAGAAGCAACAAAATGTTGCTTCTGCCAAAATCACGTTACAAACGTGATTTTGATGGTCTCGCCACCAATCCAAACATGCTATTAGTTTCTTGTTAAGTTACTCGTTGGGTTTATTTCTATCTTTACGAATAAGATTGATGATCGAGTCCAATTTTATTTTGTTATAATTCTTAATTTGGTTTCTAATTTTTTTTTAATTTCATTTTGATTCCATATTCTTAACATCTATCTCCTTTAGTTCTTTGCATGAAATGTTAATTTTGTTAATGGATCTAATAACATGGCATCGTTTAGTCTATTAATAAAGTTAGCCATTGACTAAAGAAAAGACTAGATTTTATGATTTTTTAAGAATATAGGATCATAATGAATATAAAAATATCTTATAGACCAATCTGAGAATTTGTAATTATGTGGAGGACCAAAATTAATTTTAGTCATTAATGAATTTTAGCTTAGATAATTGAAGGAGGTTAAAAGTAGTCCATATCCAAATGCCCTTGTTTTATTCTTTGTATACAAGTTGCTTAATCGGTTCCACTCTTCCAAGGTGCATTATGTAAGGTTTGCAGTGTAAAGAATAAAGTGCAAATGAATATATTGATGGGAAAATCAAGAGTTGTACTTAACTCTTAAAAGTATAAGTTATTATTTATTTTTTTGGCAAAGGAGGTTTCAAGGGGGGGAAAAAGGCAGGAACAAAGAGGATCAAACTCACTTTTATATTGAAAATAGATGTGATGTGAAACAAAATACCCTTTAGAAGAGCCAAATCCTTGCTCAATAGAAGGAAGAAATCAAGGAAAACCAATCAAGTGAGAAAGGAGAAGTAGAAAACAGAACAAAACAGAGGGAGACAAATTAGAGTTTTTATGAGAAGAGCGAGTTAGAATGATACTGGGTATGGAAGTAAACAAGCCATTTTTTTTTCCAAGATTCATATATGTGACAAGGATCTACACTTACCCCATTGGGTATGCTTGCATCTTCTTTCATGTAAACAGTGGCTTTGATATCCTTAGCAAAAAAATTGATCATTTAAAGCCATGTAATTGCATTTATAAGGGTGGCTCATGAGGCGCCAAATTAACGCACCCCATCAACTCAGTCAAAACAGGTAGTTGTCACAGATCTTGACAAAGCTTTCCAAATTTAGTAAGACCAAATTAAGTAAATTGTTCACATAACTCTGTTCATGAGTTGGTATCCAAAAAAAAAAAAAAAACTCTGTTCATGAGCAAATTAATTTCCTGTTGCTGATTGTGTGTTTTGTTTGAAATTTTAAATTGGCAAAATTGGTCATAGATTTCTAATTTCATCCACTTTTTTCAACTTAACTAGAATATTCACTTAAACCAAATTTTTAAAGACATACTCTTACCTCTTTTCATTTTAATTGATACTAAAATCTTTCACAAAAATTATAAAATTTAAATTTACATTCTTGTTAGAATTAAAATTATTACTATAACTTTACTTATTTTAATTTTTATAAATATGACTAGGTTTTTTAGTGTGAAATGGATATAAGCTCTAGTGCACTACTAATAATTTTGATAATAAATTAGATTTTTGAATAAATTAAAATTAAAGAAAACCTGAGAATAAGTTTTAAAAATGAAAAAAAATAGGTTAAGTACCTAAGTTGTTTGTTATGAGATTTCTTACTAGGAACATATGAGGTTCGGAGAAAATGTTTTTTCTTAAAAAAAAAAAAAAATTCAATCATGTAACATTAAATTATGAAAAATATTTACATGTTAATGTTTTTATTATAAAATTTGATAATAAATACTTTTAAAACTATATTTAAATTTATCCTTTAAAAAATAAAAATAAAAAGTGAATATAATTTACTACACATATAATACTGATTGATTAAATTATTCTCTAATTGAAAACAGAACTAAACGGTTTTTTATCCACTTTTTCATAATTTGCATGGTTTTAAATTGGCAATTATTCCATTAATTACTAACAATCTTCATCTTCCTGAATCAAAAATTTCAGAAAGTTAACTGGGGCAACATCAACATGATAGAAGCCGAGCGTCGCCTACTAGCCAACGCACTTCTGGACATCACAAACCAACGTTTCGTTCTCTTATCAGAATCCTGCATTCCCCTCTTCAACTTCTCCACCGTCTACTCTTACCTCACCAACTCAACCCTCAACCACGTCATGGCCTACGACGAACCCAGCTCCGTCGGGCGCGGCCGATACAGCTCCCGCATGTACCCCAACATCACCCTAAAGCAATGGCGAAAAGGGTCTCAATGGTTCGAAATGGGGAGAGAGCTAGCCCTAGAAGTTGTCTCCGACAGAGAGTTTTTTCCAGTTTTTAAGAAGCACTGTAAGGGTTCGTGTTATGCAGATGAACACTACCTGCCAACGTTTGTGAGCGTGAAGTTTTGGAAGGAGAATTCGAATAGGAGTTTGACTTGGGTCGACTGGTCAAAGGGTGGGGCCCATCCTGCAAAGTTTTCGAGAAATGATGTTACGGCTGAGTCGTTGAAGAAACTGAGGAGGAAGAGATGTTCGTATAATGGGAATAGTACCAATGTTTGTTTTCTGTTTGCTAGGAAATTCTTGCCGTGTACTTTGACTAGACTTCTTAAGTTTGCTCCTCAGGTCATGCAGTTTTAATACTTTTATTATTAATTTATTCATTCTTTATTAATTACAAAATATATTTAAATTCAATTTTTTAAATAAAAATTAATATTTAATTTATTATCAATAAATAATTTTTTATTTATTGATAATATTCAAATTATAATAAGTAATAAAAATAAATTTAAAAAAAAATACTACAGTGGATAAAAGATTATCTCCTAATAACATATTAAATTTTTTTTAAGTATTAGAATTAAGCAAATTGAATTATAAATTCAATTTGATTAGATTAATTTTTTTAATTCAATTTATTTATTTTAATACAAAATTTTTTAAAAAAGTATTTATATAAAATTATTAATTTAATTCAATGTATAACAAATAATTTTTTTTATTAATTTCGATTGCGCAATCATAAATTTTTATAATGTAATTAAGGAGGGATAAAAAGAAAAAAGATGGGAACCCCACCTGCGTTCGATTTTAATCCCTTTCTATTGTATTCAGTGCAGTACTCCACAAAATTCAAAAATAAGAAAATAATTATTACTTCTTGAAACCCCGGTAAGCACGTAAAACTGTTAAAATAGAATTGATCTCAAATGATTAAAGAACTTTTCGGTTCATTTTATCTCCGCCCATAATCTTAGATAGATTGGATGGGACGGCGACATGAAATTTTTTTAAAAATAAAATGTAACTTACTTTTTTCAACTTAAATTCATATACAATTTAATTATTTGTGCTTTAAAAATTATTATCATCTTTTGAACTAGTCATTTCATGTAATTTGCTCTTTTTATTAATATTTTCGGTCGGCTCTTAACAAAAAAATATGATTATAGAATTTAACGAATTTGAATAAAATATTAATAAAAGAGATAAACTGTACATAATAAAGAATTTAAAGAGTTAAATTATACATAAATTAAAATTTTTGTTTTGGACAAATTACGGGAATTTAAATTAGAAGGAAAAAAAAGTAGATTTTAAACTTTTTTTTCAATGAAAGGACACTGGGCCTGCCAAGATAGGGGTGGAAAAAAAATTAGAATCTCAAGGCACCAATTGGAGAGTGTGAAAGACCGATTTAGTGGAATCTGGAAGCTCTGGTCCTAACAAATTAGACCAGAAAAAAAGGAGTGGTGGCTTTGCAGAAAGAAAAAGCATGACAAATTGAATTTGGATATCTCCTTTATGCATCGTCAAAAATGGCGTTTCAAATAAGTTAACTTTTTGCTAATCAATTAGACCAACAACTTATTTTGGCATATTCAGATAATCCAATGAACGTCTTCGCCAACCGATACCAAATTATGCCGGTCAATAGAAGAAAAAGAGAAATTCAAAAAATGGAAAAATTTGGAGGGGGGGGGGGAGGAATTACTAAATTATGATTTTCTTTTTTTATTTAGATGTTTAAAATTATAAAAATTCATAAACTAAAATATTTAATGAATAAAATAAGTTATCTTTTATTAAAATAATTTAATTTCTTGATTGCTATAAAATAAATTTATGGACATGATTTGAATAGTATTATATTATTATATTTAATGATGATTTTTTTCAAAACTTTTTAAATTGAAGGAATTTAAAATTATATATATAAAGAGTTAAGAAAATCTTGAAAAGTTAGTCCAAAATGTGAGAATTGGTGGCCATGTGATCGTTCATTTACTTGCAAAAGTGAGTGTGGAGATTTGTATTATCAAATTACTTGTTCAAGTGAATCAAAAGATATGATTTATAAAATTACTTGTTGAAGTAAATAAAAGGATTTGACTTATTAAGTGACTTGAAGAAGTTAATAAAGAGACACTTCATAATAAATTGTGCTATTAAGTGATATGTACTTCAATTTAATTAGTAAATAAATCTTAATCATTGATTATATGTTTTTTTTTGTATTTGATAGACATATAAAATTAGCTTTCTCTCTGTACAATTTGGTTCTCTTTTCACACAAAATACTTTCGTACGTGACATATTCATCAAATCAATTTGTGACAATTATTGAAGAGGATTACGTGGCAGAAAGTGATTTTGCTTCTTTGAAGATTATAACTTCTTCCTCGGGCATAAAATCCTAATTGATTATTTTCCAGTAATAATTTTGATTTCAATATCCTTATTATCAAGCTCATTTTGATTAAAGATAAGAAATTTAGACTAATATAAAATCATTAATTCTTCCTCTTTTTTAATATAGCAAACATTCAAACAAGATAAGTACGAAACCTTCTGTCCCCTTTCTTTTTGTTTTTTATTTTTCTATTATTCGCCATCAAATCATCTATTCATCTAATGTCATGTATACAATAAAATAAAAGCTACTAAATTCACATTGTTATTTGTTTGATAAGTGGTATTCTAATTTTTTTTTAATTTCTTTGTTTAAATTTTTTATTAATAAATTATACATATACATACATACATACATACATACTGTTGTGTGTGTTTATCAAATTACCGCATAGCTGTAGTTAGTTCAACGAATACGGATCGTATTTCACAAAAATCAAAGATCAATTATTAGAATTCTACAAAACAAGTTATCTAAATCAATATAATTCAATTGGTATGAAGTCACAATTAATTAAATAAGGTAATCAACTAACAAAAGTCTAGAGCTAGAGTTTATCGCACTTATAATATTCAATAATCAATATATACCTCTAATTACAATTATTTAGATAATCAGGAATGATTTAACCATAATTAATTAATAACTTCTTTCGAGCGTTACTAATTGTACCTAGGTCAATGCAATTGACTACTTTCGTAATTCTTAGTTTAACTTAAGTTTATTAAGTTTCATGCTAACTATAGGATTCAATTCATAGGTGTTTTCGTGCCTACCAATTTATTCAATTCTTAGAGAACCTTAATTACGTTCGTGATTAAGATGTCTCTAATTAACTATTAAATTTTGACATTAATTTTTACCTTTTAATTCATCAATTAATAACCTAATATGTGATAAAACGGTAATCAGACGTTCTATCAATTTGCATAATGAATAATAGTTAATCTTAATTAACCACAAATAATACAATTAGGATTTCACAATTCCAATTAATGCAGTATCATTATATCACAAGTGAGTTTACCAAAATCCTATATCAAAATCTACTCACACATGATTGAAAGAGAAAACATAATCAAATTTATTAAGTAATTCATAAACATTCAATACAATCTAAGAGAAAGAAGTAGAAGTAGAGATAGAAGGATAAAATCTGATTTTCAGAAAGTAATGAATTAGGGATACAAAACTTGAATCAATCTCAATTTTAGTCTAAGGACATAAAGTAAACAATAATCTTACTCTAAACATAATCTTAGAGTGTTTCCTAAGCCTAAATTGAGTCTCAATGAGTCTATATCCGTCTGTATATGTTTTTCTTCATTTTCCCCTGTATATATATCACCTTGGCTGTTGAAATCACTTAAAATCACAGATTGTACAGACCTGAAGCACAGTCGTGTTCTAGGACACGGTTAGCTGTGTTGAAGGCTATCAAAGTCAATCTTGCCAATTTCTTCTGTGTTTTCTCCTTGCATCCTCCTCAACTTGTTTCAAATCTACATAACTCTTTACATGAGTGTTTTCCCTTGATTCTTGGCCTCTTTTGCTCACCTACAAACAAAAAATAAAGCCAAACAATATCTAAAGCAAGCAAAACAAAACAGAACCAAAGAAGAGAAATAATCACAAGTTAACTATAAAATATAACTATTAAACACACATTTTTTCTCTTTATCAACTCCCCCATACTTAAACATTTGTTTGTCCTCAAACAAATAACATGACATATCAACAGGAAAGGGAGAAGATGCATTTAAATTTCAGATGATAGAAAAATAAAATACAGGTAACATTTTATTTAATCAATGTGAACACAACAGATATATGAATAGACATTTATAAGATAATCTCTATTCTTCTAAAATTAAACCCAAATTCTCTTATTGTACACCTATTTTCATTGTTACCATTGACTGTATGCACAAAATTGATTTTTAAATACTCAAGTAGGCCACCTCATCATTTATATTTTCTTATGTTGCCTTACCGTTATTTCTATTTTATTTCTCTTTTTCTCACTTTTTCTTCTTTCTTTTCTTTTTTTCTTTTGTTTATTTCATTCATTTTTTTAGAAATATATAGTGAGTGCATTTTATACTCCATCTCACTAGGATATAGACAGTTAGGTACTTATACTAAGGCATTTTTGGTGCCTTGAATGGGTACTCAGAGTAAAAAAAATTTGAGTTTCATATTCCCTCATTTTTCACCTCTCCTTACCATCTTACTCTCATAGTGTTAAGATAAAAAAGGGCATACAATTTATAACAATAGTAGAGAGATTTTTGAAAAAAAATTAAAGATTCAATACTAGAAGAGAGAGATTAAGATGACAACTACCTCTTTCATATTCTATTGTGCATCACTTTTTCATGGGCTAAAATTAACCTATATTATATCAGTCTATCTCTAGAATAGCAAACTTTGTGATCATGCAATAAAACAAGAGTAATCAGTCAATGAAGTATATACATGCAACTAATTTCAACCAATGAAAACCAAACTAATCCCAAGTAATTACTACTCTCACATGTTTAAATTCGACATTGTCCCCAATGTCAGTAATAATTAGAATACAGACAAAGGAAAAGTATAAGTTTACTTGTTTATTGGTCGTCTAGAAGTGGTGGACTGTGGTGGTAGATTGTGGGTTAAGTGCCAATTGTACAATGCTTGCATTATTCCCTGCATGATTTGGATTGAGTCATTGATTGCATGCAGGTTGGCCTTTTAAGATAGTTGCTCCTCCTTTATTTGGTAGAGCCGTGAGGAGATGGAGTCTTAGTCCTCCATCGATACATGTGATGGACTTGCCGTGTCAAAAAAATGAGAAGGGGTGGGTTACAGAAATTGGAGGTGGAGAAAGAGAGGGAATTCGCATAGGCACGAACTAGAGCACAAGAATGAGGAGAATGAAACACAAGAGGAGAAAATAAGAATAAAGCATAGGAAAATTCAGACATGGGCCTAAAACATGGTCATGTTTCCTACTGGAGGGGGAAATTTCTTGTTGGGCGTAGAGCACAGCCTGGAGTCTGGTCATGTTGAGGAACACGACCCAGCCGTAATACTGATTGATCTTCAATTCTGCTTGGAATGGCCCATGTTCCATAACACGAAAGGCTTGTGTTTAAAGTATGAAGGCTCGGCACAGTCGTGTTAGCCAACATAACCAGCCCACGTTGCATGCTAGATGGCATATTTGCTCCAAGGGGCCTCGGGCACCCCCGTGTTTGCAGCGGGAAGCTTCAATTTCTCTTAATTTTTGCTCATGCTTAAAGCATAAGCGTGCTCCAGGACACGAGTATCTTGTGTTGGGTGCTGGAAATCTCTTTTTCTTTTAATTTTTCTATATTTTTTGATTCTCTTAAATTTCCTTTAAATTGCATCTTTTCTCCAACATTGTGGACATGAAAACTGACCTGAAAAATATATCAAAACACTCATTAACATCTAACTAAAGAAATTAAACTAAGAATAAGATAAAAACCAAAAACAAAACCATAAAATGAAAAGAAATTCAAAAACTAAATTGTGGGTTGCCTCCTACAAAGCGTTTATTTAAAGTCATTAACTTGACTCCCTTACATTTTATTAGATTGAGGAGGGCTTCAAGAGAGTTTGAGTGGCTCTCTTTTCAACTTATTGTCCCATGACATGGTGCTTGAGGTGTTGTTCGTTAACTTTAAAAGATCTGGTGGCCTCACTCCATATTTTTACTACTTCTTAGGAAAAAACTTGACTCACTTGAAATGAGCTAGACCAATGAGAACAAAGTTTTTTGAGAAAAAACTTTAGCCTTGAATTAAATAGTATGACCTAATCTCCTACTTGGAATTGAAGCCTCAGCATATGCTTATCGTGCCATCTCTTTGTTCTTTCCTTATACAACTTAACACTATTATACACATCAAGTCTCAGCTCATCTAGCTTATTCAATTGCAAGTATCTCCTTCTTTCAGCGACTCTTAAATTAAAATTAATCGTCTTTATTGCCCATTATGCCTTATGTTCGAGCTTTATCGGCAAGTGGCAAGGCTTTCTAATGAGTGAGTTTTATAATCATGAATTAAATACTTTTATTTTAATTGTTTTTCATATTTAAGTACTTATTTTTTATACTTATCTTTAGTTCTGTACATCCTTTACAGATAGAAAAAAAATAGAAAATGAACACAATTGGAGGAATCAAAGCTAAATTGTGTTTCTTTAAGAATGATGTCTATAAAGTAAACAAATAAAATAAATTCATTAAAGATGGCTGAGTAAGGAGTATTAACTTTTTGACGCTTAAAACACATCTTAATGGATATATGTGTCAATTATATCTTAATTTATGACAATATTTTCAAAAAAACTTAAACATAAAAAGTCAAGGAACATCCAGTGTTAAAAATCTGTTTGCTATTTATTTTTTTGCCCTACCTTACTACAGTATTTTAACCATAAATTGTAAATTACATATTCAATATATATGAAATTTGGTAAGTAAATAACTGACACAATTTTTTACAACTTTCATATTTACATAATCAACAAATTTGAACATTAATAAGGCAAAAATTGGACAAGAAGAAAACCTGCTTGCTGTTGTAATCCAACCCAACCTTGCTGCGGTATTAGAGTTGTATCTCATAAAATACGCAGTCAATAGATATAAAATTTGACAGGTAGATAACTGACACAATTTTACTACAACTTTACTTTTAAAATGGGCAGCAAATTTGGTGGCTATCAAAGAGGAATATCATAATTACTTTCGATGGACGTAGTGCAATACAATTTATTAACTTTAGTGCAAGTTGCTTTGTCACTTACCTCACTAGTTGTATATATAAATAGAGAGAACTTGTGAGCTAAGGGGAGGTCGACAATAGCTGAAGAGAGTGTAATTTTGAAAGCATAAATTTGGGTTTTTAGTATTGTAATGTTCTTATTTTTTTAGACACCTTGTTATCCTTTCATAATATCATCATGCTTGTTCATCTTCAATTTTGTTTTATTGCTTTGAATATGGAGAACTAATTTTCTTATGTTAAGGTAAAGGGTGAAACACTTGGTATGAGAATAATAATTTATCTAACTCTTAATCTTAATGTTTATCTTTGATATTGTATTTACCTTCTTATTTCTTTTCTCATGTTATTTTTTAATGGCTGGTTTTACCAAACCATCTCTCTCATTATTTTAATAAATGATTTTATCAAACTGCTTATTTCTTGTTATATTATGATAGTGTATTTACTTTCATACCTCTTATCTCTTATTATCTTAATGGTTGGTTTTATCAAACCGTCTATCTCTTATTATTTTTACGACTAGCTTTACTGCCTATTTTATGTTGTTATTATTTATGGTTGGCATCGCCACCTATGTCTTGTTATGTTTTTTCTCCGTCCCTCTTTTCATTCTAATCTTATAAAGTGTGAAACTTGATACATTGTAGACAATTTTTGACATAATAAATTCTTGAATCAATCTTGCTTTATTATAGACAATATAATAATTGATACAATGTATGCTTGAATCTATTTTAAAAGCAAGTATTAATGGTGTAAAAGGAGGTAAATATAATTCTTGTATAAACAAAAGTGAGCTCGAATTAATACACTTTTCGATTGAAACCTTATTCATATGAGAATTCCAATTGAGTGATAGAAAAAATTAAATTTATCATTACTCATGCCAGGAGTGGATCTCCTAACCTTAACATTCATTTTTACCTTAAATACATTTCAATTTAAATTGAGTACATCAATTCCCTGTACACTTGATTTAATGTTCTCCTCATAAAACAAATATTTCGACAACTAGGTTAGAGTTATCTATTTGGATTCAAATTAGAATTTTCATTCAATCGGCAATCCTCGTGAGATCGACCTTGTATATCGTTAAATCTATACTCCAACATATTTGTGCGATTGTGAGTTTAATTAAAATAACAAGTTTTTAGCGTCATTGTAGGGGATTGCGGCAGAAAAGATAATCAGATCTAGGTAAATATAATTCTTCCACTAGTTATTATTTAGAATATTTATTTATTCTTTGTATAGAAAATTTTCTTTGTGACAAAAGTATTTATTAAAAGTTTGTATGGTAATTTAGATGTGTAAAATTAGTTTATTCTGGCAACATGGATAAAAATTTCTAAAGAGTATGGATTTTAAGTGAGACTATTGTGACTCCTCCACACTTTTCTGACGATCAACTAATTGAATACCACACATTATTACTAATACTAAAAAAAATTCTTTGTTACATAATTTTGTGATACTTTTTTTGTTGTACTTGCACTTTATTACTTGTAGTTAACATTGTTTATACATGTTATTAAGTTTTAATTGTAATTGTGTTAGAAATATTTGTTTATAGTTTTTTTAGTTTATGTGTAACATTCCTAATTTCGTTTCATGTATTCAAAGTAACATATCTAATTTTGTTTCTTTTATTGATACAGGTACATAAATATTTAATGAAGGAAATAAAATTTATTAAACAATTTTTAGATATTTAAAGAAATATAATTCTTAAAAATTCTTCACCTTACATGTATGCATAGAAATGTTCTAACATTAATGGAATAGGTAAAGAGAGAAAGCCTAAGAGGAAAAATTAGAAATAAATATACTAAAGAAAGGAGAAATTCTTGGGTAAGGAAGATAAATTTTTGTGAAGTAAGTAAATGTATTAAAATTTCAAGAAGATTGGATTAGGGTAATTTTTCTTAATTTAAAAGTTAATGTTACTAAATTTAGTATCTCCACCCATAAATTGAGCTTTCACCTATGGACACTTCATATATAGTTTTTCTACTTCACATGAATTTTTAACAAGTCAATAGGATGGCCCAAGGAAGAAATAAAACATAGATTTAGACTAAAATATAGAAATTGGAATGGTAACCCAAAAATCATGAAAATGTGACTAAACCCATTATAAAAGGTAGAATTTTAACCAAAGTAAAGAAAATAGGCAAGAATGAGCCTAAACCCAAGATAAAAAATAAAAAAATAGAGTGATGAAATAATGGTGTAATCAAGATTAGGTGACATGGCATTAAGACAAAAATTTAGCAAGTGGTGTGATATCCTACATTCATAATTTTAGCAAGTGGTATGATAATACATGGTATTAGTACAAAACATATATATCCTACACTCATAATTTTAGCAAGTGGGTAAGAATACATAGCATTATGACAAAACATCCTTATCTTACACAAATAATTCTAGCTAAGGAAGGAAGATTCAAGGGTTGAAAATTTGCCACCTAAAAAAGTAAACCTATCATAATTGATTAAGACAAAAGAAAAAGGAAATGAATCTCTAAATCAAAGGGATCTTGTCCCTTATCTTAAGAACATATTATCATAATTTTCAGAATACAAATCTCATTTTCCTATGCATATCTTGACTAAAGAAAAAGAAGACAAGAACATGAGTTATTTGCTTTCTAAAAATTCAACCAAGTGCACCCTAATTGTGATAAGGTAGACTCATGATTGTAAAAGGTGAATTATTTGATAGTCTATATAAGCAAAATCTACCCTTATAACATTAAAATTTTCATCCAAGTGGAGGAGAGGAAAAATAGAAGCAAGGTAGAGTGAGGAAAAGAGAGGAAAAAAGAAACAAAGAGGAAGGAGAAGTCTAGAGGACTAAGTGCTCAAGGTAAGTTTAACAATATTTCTTTTTAAAAAAAGTTTTTAAATTTATAACATCTATGTGGGATTTTGACTTTAAAACTTTGATGATTGGTCATGAATGTTGCTATATCATGTTACATATTATGTATGTTTGAATACTTAAACTGGTGTAGATAGTTCTGCATTGATATGACTATGGGTAGCAAAATTTTAAGTTTCTGTTTTTAAAATTCTGAGAAGAATCGGTAAAGAACTTAAAAAAATAGTTAACATGAAAAATGTAGATCTATGTCTCATATTTTTAACCACTAGAATCACTCAATTTTGGAGTCCATATGAGGTAGATATGGTCCGATTAGTAAGTAATGGTCAAAAAATGGTTAATCAAGGAAGAATATGTTAGGATAGCTTCTGTGTTTTAATTTTTGAAAATATTTTGTAGGAAATTAAAATAAATCACTAACATAAAAATTATAGTTATATGTGTCGTAGATTTTTAGCCACTGTAATAACTCAATTTGAAGTCCATATGTGGTAGATATGGTCCGATTAGTAAGCAATGGTCAGAAAATAGTTAATCAGGGAAGAATATGTTAGGATAGTTTCTGTATTTTAATTTCTGGGAACATTTTGTAGGGAATTAAAATAAATGGCTAACATAAAAATTATAGCTATATGTGTCACACATTTGTAGCCACTGGAATCTCTCAATTTGAAGTCCATATGAGGTAGATATGGTCCGATTAGTAAGTAATGGTCAAAAAATGGTTAATCAGAGAAGAATATGTTAAGATGGCTTTTGTATTTTAATTTTTGAGAATATTCTGTAGGGAAGTAAAATAAATAGCTAACATAAAAATTATAGCTATATGTGTCGCAGATTTTTAGCCACTGGAATCACTCAATTTGGAATTTTTATGAAGGAGATATGGATATATTAGTAAGTAGAGATCAGAATCTACCCGAGAAGAAATTACTTGTATATTGAGGGAGTAATATCACCATGATCCTTTAATATTTTGCTAAACTGTTCAACATAATAGTTATAGATAATTGTTTTATCTTTAAATTGACACCAAGATCACCTAAATTCGAGTTAAAATAGGAGAGTTATGCTATGGTTAGTAAGAAAAGGTTAGATAGGATGAAAACCTAAATCAAAAAAATAATGAAATAAACTTAATATTTAAAAAAAAAAGAATCTTATAAATGAAAATAATAAATGACTAGTATATGCCATAGCCATTGCCATTGCATGAATTTCTTACCATCTTAAGTGTGAAATTTTGACATGGAAATATTTTATAAAGTGATATTTGAAATGGTTATGTTCATGACATGAATACCAATGATTTTTTGTAATAATTATATTTTGATAAACATACTTGTTATTGAAATCATATTTTTGGCTATTATTGTGAAAAGAAAAGAAATGAACACGGTCACATGACAATTCGTGTGGTGCACCAGTAGGGGACGCCCTACCAACGGTTATGATTATGCTAATGAGAAAGTGTGCTATGTCGGACGGAGCGAGAAAAGCCCATACCGAAGAGTAGCAAATATTCACCTTGACCAGGGTAATTTGATATGAGAATAAATTGATAGTCATCATATGATATTCTAAAAATAGTTAATCATGTCATACATGTCATTACTGTACGATTCTCATATGCATAGATATAGTGCATTCATTGACTAAAGATATTTGCTGTAGTTTATACAGATGAACATAACGTGATGAGCTATATTGATGATGATTTATTGTTGAACTTACTGGAATTTAATTCTCACTATATTTTTATGTCATGTTCAGAAAATTAGTTATGCAGATTTTTCTATGGCTCTGGGTTTTAGTGCACGTTGGATCGAGTTACTTTATATTGGGCAGATCTCAGAATCAAATAAAATATTTGTGGTTGAGTTGGCTCAGATCCCGGTGAAGGTGCAACCATCCGCACCTGTATCTCCGAAATTGGTCAATCAGAATAAATAAGATGTAGATATTTATGTGTTTGATATCTTGTATGTACGTTTTGATTAATGACGTGTATGTAAACTCTATATTGTATAAATTAAAAAAAAATTGTTACATAAATAGAGTTGTTACATTATGCCTGCTTGGAAACGTTATAAATATCAACGTTTGGTTATGAAAAGTTTAGGATCACCCATTGATTTTAAAATTGAAACAATAGACTTTGTTGGGACACCATAAAAAATGGAAGAACAAGTTATACACGAGAAAACTCTTATGGAATATTTCTCACATGTCATAACTAGTACTGCATCTTGTATAGTGTTACCACAAATTAATGCAACTCACTTTGAGTTTAAACTAGCCATAATTTAACTATTTTCATCATTTTATGGATTAGAGAGAGAACACCCATACATGCATATTAAAGAGTTTCTTAAAATCTACTCGACATTTCGCTTTCAAAATTTCAATGATGAGTTAATCAGGTTTAGAATGTTTCCATTTTCATTAAAAGAAAAAGTTAAAGCCCAATTGAATGCCCTTCCTACAAAAACTATTACTAGTTGGAATCAATTAGTAAATAAGTTTATAACCAAAATTTTTCCAATGTCTAAAATTGATGCCCTTGGAGAGAAATCTCTGATTTTTTCAAAAAGAGGGGGAATAATTTTTTAAGTGTTGGGAAAAATTTAATGACCTTTCGAAGTGTCTTCATCATGGTTTTAAAATTTGGAGACTCGTAAAATATTTTTATGACGGTTTGATGCCATCAAATCGTCAAATGATCCAAAGTAAGCATGGTAGAAAGTTTTTACAGTTAAATGAGGTTGATGTTTGGGGATCCTTAAGGTCTCTATCTAAAAACTCTCAATATTGGAACTGTATTGATCCAAAAGGTAGAAAGTCTCAAATCACAAAAAGAGGAGGAATTTATGAAGTGAATAATGATACTTATGTGAGAGCTGCCTTGGCCAATCTTACTAAAAAGGTAGAAGATTTGAATTTAAGCCATACTCTGAACTCTTCTACCAATACTAGGAATGAAGCATGTACTTTATGTTCTAGTACATCTCACATTACACAATCTTATTTATCCATACCAGCTTACCAAGAAGCATTATTTGAGCAAATTAATTCTCTCTAGTCTTATGAAAAGTTATCAAATAGTCCATTTACACCAACATATAACGCAAATTAGAGAAATCATCCAAATTTTTTGTGGAGACAAAATCAACGTTCCATGAATCAAGGTGGACAACAATTTTCCTTCCCAATTCATACCTTCATGTTCCTCGACATATTCTTCCTTTTGGGGTACCACAACAAAGAAAACTTTCTTTGGAGGATACCTTGCAACAGTTTATGTAGTCGATCCAACAAACTTTACAATCTCCCACTCAAGCTATTTCAAAGTTTGAAACACAATTGGGTCGAATAGCCAATGTTGTAGGAGAGAGAGAAAAAGGAAAATTCTCCATTCCCACAAAGACTTACAACAATCAAGAAAGGTACTTAATATAATGACATTTTAGAGGTGTTTAAACAAGTAAGTATTAACATCCATTTTCTGAATGTTATCAAACAAGTACCCGCTTACTCAAAATTTTTAAAAGATCTTTACACTGTGAAAAGAAAAATCAATGTTCTAAAAAATGCATTTTTGACTGAATAAGTGAGCTCTATAATTCAACAATCTCTCACTCAAACTATTTCAAAGTTTGAAATACAATTTGGTCAAATAGCCAATGTTGTAGGAGAGAGAGAAAAAAGAAAATTCTCCAGTCAACCTATTCTTAATCCTAAGGATTAATTTGAAGTAGGATTATCAACAAATCCTAAGGAAGAAGTAAAGTCTGTAACAACCTTTAAATCTAAAAAAATAATTGATAATCATGTTCATATGCCAAAAAATGAGGAACGGAGTTAACACGAATCCCAAAATAATGACTCAAGAGAAAAGAAAAGTGAACATATTCCTTGTGCCCCTAAAACTCCATTCCCACAAAAACTTGCAGCAATCAAGAAAGGTACTCAGTATAGTGACATTTTAGAGGTGTTTAAACAATTAAGTATTAACATCCCTTTTCTGGATGCTATCAAATAAGTACCCGCTTACTCAAAATTTTAAAAAAAATCTTTGCACTGTGAAAAGAAAAATCAATGTTCTAAAAAAGGCATTTTTGACTAAACCAGTGAGCTCTATAATTCAACAAAAAACTCTTATCAAGTACAAAAATCTTGATTATCCTACAATTTCTTGTGTGATAGGGGACCATGTGATTAACCGAGTTTTACTTAATTTAGAAGTAAGTGTTAATTTTTTGCCATACTCTGTATATGTAAAACTTAGACTAGAAAAGTTAAAGCCTACATCAGTGACTCTTCAATCAATAGATAGGTCTACAAAAATTTTTAAAGGTGTTATAGAGGATGTTCTCATAAACATTAATAAATTCTACTTTTCAGTAAATTCTATTGTTCTTGACACTGCACCTGTTTAGAATGTAGATACACAAATACATCTCATTCTAAGTAGACCATTTTTGGCAACATCAAAGGCAATCATCAACTGTTGTAATGGTGTCTTAAATCTATCTTTTGAAAATATGACAGTTGAACTGAATATCTTTAATGTCTTCCGTCAACCTGTGGATACCGGTGATATATGTGAGGTCAACATGATTGAAAGTATAGTCTATGAATCATTTTTTAGTCCTTTTGGTGATGACCATTTGGAAAAATATTTGGCCCACTTCAACATGGACATAAATGATGACTACTTAATTGGTGAAGTAAATCTTTTGTTAGAGACCATTCCATTAATGAATACCAATAAGTGTAAAGCTAAAACAGAGACACTTACACCCTCTGAGTCTATCCTACTGCCATCTATAGAGAAACCTCCACAATTAGAATTAAAACCACCTTGATTCTCTGAAGTATGTTTTCTTAGGACCTTCTAAGACATTGCGTGTTATCATAGCATCTAACTTGGATAGTAAATAGGAAGTTGAACTGATAAAAGTCCTCATTGAGTATAATGAAACCATAAGGTGGATAATAGCAGACATTAAAGGTATAAGTCCATCAATTTACATGCACCAAATATATTTGGAGGACAATACCAAAACCTCAAGAGAGCTACAAAGACGTTTAAATCTAAACATGAAGGAGATTGTGAGGGCTGAAGTAATTAAATTTTTTGATGTGGGTGCCATTTATCTAATTTTTGATAGTGTATGGGTTAGTCTTGTTCAAGTAGTCTCTAAGAAGTCTGGCATTACAGTAGTCAAGAATGAGAATAATGAATTAATTTCCACTAGAATACAAATCAGATGGCGTGTTTGTATTGACTATCGTAAGTTAAATGTTGTTACAAGGAAATATCATTTTTCACTTCTCTTTATAGATCAAATGCTAGAGAGGTTAGTTGGATATGCATATTACTGCTTTCTTGATGGATACTCTTATTACAATCAAATTCTCATTACACCTAAAGATCAAGAGAAAACTACATTTACTTGTCCTTTTGGAACCTTTGCCTATCGTAGAATGCCATTTGGATTGTGTAATCCACCTGCCACATTTCAGCATTGCATGACAAGCATATTTTCTGACATGGTAGAACCATTTTTGGAAGTAGTCATAGATGATTTTTCTGTACATGGGTTAAGTATTGAGGAATGTCTACACCATTCAAGATTAGTCTTATTTAGGTGTAAAGAAAATAACATTATTTTGAACTGAAAAAAATGTTATTTTATGGTTAAAAAAATAATTATTTCGGGACATGTTGTGTCATATCAAGGTATTGAAGTAGATAAAGTTAAAATTGAATTGATTTTCAATCTTTCACCTCTTCGGACAATGAAAGAAGTACGTTCTTTTTTAGGCCATGTAGGATTTTATCATAAATTCAACAAAATTTTTAGCAAAATCTCCAGACATTTGTGTAGTTTATTTATCAAAGATACATTTTTTATCTTTGATGAAGAGTGCTGTAAGTTTTTGAGAAGTTCAAATTCTTATTCACCTTTGCACCCATCATTAGACCATCTGATTGGAATCTTCTATTTAAAATAATGTGTGATGTTTTTGATTATACAATTGGAGCCGTTTTGAATTAGCGTCTTTATAAGTTTCCTTATGTGATATACTATGCGAGTAAAACTCTTAATGATATTCAATTGAATTATTTTATAATAGAAAAATAGTTACTAGTTGTCATATTAACTATATATATATATATATATGAAGGTAAAATAAAATAAATAAATAAATAAATAAGAGTCTTACATATATTTCAATAATGTAGATTTAAGGGTTTAATAAAAATCTCTCACGTATCACCACTTCTCTAAATATATTTCTTTATTATCATGAGAGAAGGAAAAAACAAATGGTCCAAAGAGAAAACTTTGAATCACAACCACGTTCAAATCTCTGGGAGCGGTCATTCGCAGTCAAAACATTTCTCATTGGAAGTCATTCGCATATAAAATAGTTGAAGTATATATTCTGAAATTAAAATCTCATGAAGTTTGAAACTTAAAAAATTAAAAATTAATTTGAATTTCAATTAATTAAATTACCCCAAATATATACATGTAAATGGATGGTGTAAAAACTTCTTTTATTCAAATTATAATTGATAAAATAAATCTAATAAGACTTTTGTAATAATATATAATGAGTAAGTTTTAATCTCTTAATGTTAAGATTTTGTGTTGGTGTTCAATATTTGGAATCCAATCTTCTGATTGATTTTCTGTTCATTTCTTATTAAGTCGTGTTTTTATTCCGATTCTTATACCAAAGTCTTAGATATAAATATTACGAGTTAAAAAAATGTGAATGTAAATTTAAAAAAGAATATGTAACACGTCGATCACTATTTCTCTTATAACTTTTTTCTTTTTTTAGTTTTCTGTATAAACTCACAATTATAAAATTGAAAAGCTTTCTTTTTAATTTTTTGTGTGTGCCACTTTACTTGTTTATAAAAAACAAGAAATTGCAAACAAATAAAAAAAATCCATAGTTTTGTTATAATTTATATTTAAAAAATTAATACAAATAATGCCATTTTATAAATATACTAAAGTAATGATAAGAATAAATGTAAATTAATTAAATAAAAAAATAATATATATGAACTACTACAATATATAATAATTAAAAAAATAATGTTAGTAAATAAAAAAATTAATTAAAAAATAAACATAATACTAAATAAACAAATAAACACAATATTGAAATAAAAAACAGGGCAAAACAATTGAAAATAATATAAATAACTTAAAAAAGCATAGATATTTTTCTCATTATTATTAAATATAATTTTATATAATTTATAGATAAGTTAATGAGATAATTTGAAAAATTAATTAATTGAGAGGAAAAAATACACCTAATTAAATGCAAAAGTGAAAATAAAAAAAAATTATTTCTCATCTTAAAAATTTTGATATATCAATTTTCAATAAGAATTAAATCAATATCGAATATATCATATGTATTTTAAATAATATTTAATTAATATCATAATTAAATTAAATAATATTTATAATAAACAAAACGAAACACTAGGACTCTTAATTAAAGCCCATAAGCTCTATAATTATAATTTCATATCGCTTCAAGTGGCCAAAACCCACCAGGGAAAATTTAACTTAAAACTTAGATTAAAAAGAAATAAAAGATCAAAACAAAGATAAAAAAGAAGAAAAGGACAAAAGCTATGTTTACTAACTACCTCCGCAATTTGCGTCTTCCGACAAGGATGGTGAGTCAGACACGGAGTCCAACGTGTCATGACACGGCGACACTTCGACCCCACGTATCTCCTCAATCATCTTGACCACGTGGCTCATCTTGGGTCGCTGATCAGGTGCAGCCGCAGCACAGGCCATGGCTATCTGGAGGAGCCCCACCATTTCCTCTTCGATATCCTTGTACCTCATCAACTCCAGATCAAAAACCTCAGCCGTCCATTCCTCCCTCACCACGGACTGGACCCATCTAGGGAGGTCCACCACCCCGCCACCGTGGCCATTTCCGGGCCCACCAGTGTCCACCACAGAGGGGCACTTCCCTGTGAGAATTTCCAGGAGGAGAACGCCGAAGGAGTACACGTCGGATCTCTGGGTATGCTTCCGACCGTCCAATGCTTCCGGAGCACGGTAGCCGTTGGATCTGGGAGCTGCTGCAGCTGCTGGGGCCGGGATTGCGAACGTGGAGAGCCCAAAATCTGACACGCGTGCGTTTCCTTCCCTGTCAATGAGGATGTTCGTAGATTTGACGTTACCGTGGGTGAGCTTAAGCGGTTTGCATGAGCTGTGAATAAAGGCTATTCCTCGTGCCACTCCAGCCGCTATCTTGAGCCTTATGGTCCAGTCCAATGGGGTTCTCCCGGGTCCTCGGTTCCCTGTCGGAGATACCAATTCACCCATTAGCTTTTCTATAATTACACATTTGACACTGATATTTTAAATTAACACAAAATTTGTTTTGGTATTCTAAATCATTGATTTAATTTCTTTTATTTAATCAATTATATAATCTTATTTTAATATTTTTAAAATAATAAAATTAAAATTAAATTATAAAAATATTAAAATATCAATTATTGAATAACTCTAGACACAAATATTTTTATACTTTTTTATTATAAAATTAATTTTATTTAAAATATTAAAATTGTCACTTCTCTTATTAATGAGAGAGACTCTTTAATAGTTTGTTTCAAATTTTTTTATTATTTCAATTATAAGTTTAAATTAAAAAATAAATAAAAATAAAATTATATTTTTTAGATATTAAAAATGATAAAATATTGTTAAAATATTAAATTAATAATTAAGTAATTACAATATTTTTGTGAAATTAAAATTTTTGTCTTGAATTAAATAATGAGTTCAAATAGGGAGGGCCCTACATAAGCACTTTTGGGGTCACATTTAATGGAAGAAAGATAAAAGCAAAAGGCCCGGTTGTGGTTGTGGAAAAGAACAAAAAGGAAAAGAGGTAGAAAAAGACAGATGCTTGTAATTTTTTTAATGGGTTCCAAACAGACACAGAGTGAACAGTCTGGAAATAGTACAGTGATCCCAATTCCCAGGTGGTTATGAATGTGCAGCTTCTGAACATTTAACAGTTCCTTTGTCTGCAATTCCCAGAAACTGTATAAAGTAAGGACTTCTGATTCTGAAGTCCTTATAATCACGTGGTCCAACTTCTGCTTCTTGATGGACCCCAGGCACATAACCTGATCCAGATACCCTAATTGGGTACCCTGCTCAGTAGTTCACTATTATCACTGGATAATTAGGTGTTCCACTGTGTTGGGTATTTTGTTTGTGCCTGTTTGGCTGCTAGGAAAATACAAAACAAGGAAGAACCCACCTTCACCCATCTTAAAAGAGTCAATCACGTAAAAAATACTTATTTTTTCTTAAATAAATCAACCCATTTAAATCATATTACTGAAAATCTATTACTTTTCATCTTGTTAATTTTTTTACTAATATAATTATAAATTTTTTATTTTTAATTCAAAATTTAATGTTTATTAAATAAAAATAACAAATAATCTTGTATATGTGTGCGCATATATATATTTGAAGAATTTTCATCTTCAATGATGAATGTAAAATTAAAATCACGTACCATGAAGGAGCGAAAACAAGCTACCATTGGGCATGAAATCATAGACCAGCAATTTCTCCTCATTGGCAAAATAATAAGCTCTCAAGCTCACAACGTTGGGATGCCTCAGCCTTCCCAGAACTTCCATGTGCTGCTCGAACTCTCTCTTCCCTCCAATCTGAGCATCCTTCAACCTCTTCACAGCCACCACATACCCGTCATCAAGCACCGCTTTGTACGCCGTCCCGAACCCCCCTTTTCCCAGCATTTCAGCAGAAGCTCGAAGCAGGTCCTCTAGCTCGAACCTCTTCACCCCCTCGAAGAACACCATTCGACCCCTCTCGAATCCGGGTTGGGATGATGGGTATGGGCTCGATGAAAAAACGATCTTCTCGCTTTCCAGAAGCTTGGACGACCCGTTTTGCTGTTTTAGTTTAGCAGAGTAGTTTCGCCAGAAGTAGCAGTAGAGAAGAATGGTCACCACGGCGAGAACTACAATGTCGCCGAGGATGATGGCGATTAGAGTTACTCGGGTCATTTTCGGAGCTCCGTTGTGGTGGGTGGATGTTCTGGGTGCTGTTTCATTTGCAGACATTGAAGGATTGCTTCGCGGCATCAATGGCGATGCAATAGCTCCCTCAGATCCGGGTTTGCCCGGATCGACGGCAGTATTCTTACATGCCAGCAATGGGGCTCCGCATAGAGATGGATTTTGAGAGAAAGATGATTTGGGGAAACCCGACAACGGTTTGGGTATTTGCCCGGAGAGAAAATTCCCGGAGACGTTGAAGTCTTGCAGATTGGGAAGGTTTAGAACGGGAATGTGGCCGGAGAATTTGTTCTCGTCGAGACGAAGAGTGAGAAGGTGGGTCAAGTGGTTTACCGTCGCCGGAATCTTCCCGGACAAGTTGTTGTGAGACAGATCAAGACGGTACAAGCGGGAAAGCGACGAAATCGTCGCCGGAAACTCACCGGAAAACTCATTGTGAGACAGAAACAGAAGCTTCAAAGCTGTGAAATTAGACAGACTCGTAATGTGACCGGCAAAACGGTTTCGCTTCAGGCTCAGAACTCGGAGCTGAGTCAGAGCGGTTAAGGGCTCGATAGAGCCATGGAGATCGAGGTTCTCAAGAACGAGTCGCGTGACTCGGTTCTTGAGGCAAGAGACAGCGGCCCAAGTACAAGGGTCGGTGCTGGAGTTCCAAGATGTGAGCTTGTTGTGTGTATCAGAAACGACTTTGAAAGCCATGAGAGGTTCTAAATCTGGGTTTCGGGACGATTCAACTAGAAGAACAAAATGAAAAGTTAAGGAGAAGAAGAAGAAGAAGAAGCTAGAACGTAGAACGAAGTTAGAGGGTGACGCCATTTTTGCTATGAAGAAGCAGAGACAGAAGAGGGAGAAGAAGAGGTAAGTGAACCGAGGGAGTGAGAGAGTGACGTGGGTTTGTTTTTGTAATGACTAATTGAAGAGTAGCTGTAAAGCGAAGAGTGTTAAATGTGTAATTAATTAGCAAATGAAGGGGCTTAACGGTAAAATAATATAAAATGATAATAAATAATTATTATTATAATTTGCATGTTTAATTAAAAATATTATATAAGTTAAAGTGGGAGGGAGGCCCCGCTCACAGAAATTACGCGGAGGAAAGATTTGTGATGAATATAAAGGGGAGTGTCATAGAGGTGCTCAACTCTCTCTATCTCTATTTATAGTGCAAATTTAATTTTCTTATTAAAAAATGTCATTGACATGTTTAACTTGTTTTTATTTCGTCTATCTATTTCTTATAAAATTATTTAGATAACAAATTTTCTTGTGCGATCTAATTAAAATTTTAATTAGTCATTAAATGTTTACTTGATTTAACTTTAAATTAGAGTTTTTTCATTCAAAAAAGTAAAGTGATGATATTTTTTTAAAGTAAATTATTAACATTAGGTAAAATGTGATGTATCTAATTAAGTTAGATAAGCTCCTGATTAAATAAAATAAATAACTCTATTAACATAGATAATAGGAGGATGTTTTGAAAAATAAAATATATTTAAAAGACTGAAATTAAAAAAACTAATATTCAATCAACCAAAATTAAAAAATATATTATTTTTAAATTAAAAAAACAATTTATTTAATAATATATTGAAGATCTTTTGAACTAAAAAATCATTTTGCTACTATTCAAGATTTTACAACATAATCAGAGTCATTTATTGAAGAGTATAAAGCCGAGTAACCTCTTCAAAATAATCATTCACTTTAATTTACACTAATTAAATTTTACCTTTAAGTACAGATTCTGCTTATCTTTTGGTTTTGAACGGAAAACTTGGTGTGAAGCAAAAATAATTCCAAGAGTGCAACGCAAAAAGTGGTGAGGACGGAAGGAATAAGCCCAAGCTTCTCTGCCTTTTCTTTCTATAACTTGCTTAGAGACAATGGGTTTGAACTATTGCCTTTTTTCTATAATCATTTACTTTATCTTATGCAGAGGATTGCCATACAAGAATTACCAGAGTCTAAGAATGCTAAATAAGAACGATCAACTTTCTATAATGTTTTTTTTACATAATATTAGAATATGTTCAACAAGAATTAAAAAAATTATTCGTATAAAGAGAAATATAAATACAAAAGGGTATTTTGATATTTTATAATTAATTTTTAAATATCTATCTTTATTTTTACATAATAATCATATTACATAAAATAATTGAAATTTGTTGAAAGGAAAATTACATACTGTCATTTTTCATGACCGTCATCTTGTGACCAAAAGGCCTAAGAACCAAAGAGAGAAGGAGATTTATGAGAGTTTAAAATTTAGATCTGGCTCTTAAGAAATCCAAATACATCAACCAATGAAACAACACGCTTGAAAAAAACATGACAAAGTTACAACGTGCTACAATCTTGCACCAAAATTATCTTGATTACAGGAAATTAAATTTTATTTTTATCGAAATGATCAAAACATTTTTATTTTTGAAGTCACCGAAATAAAATAAAATTATTAAAATAAAATAAAATGTTTATTAAAAAATTATATTATTTTAATTAAAATTAATATATTACGAAATATCGATAAAAATATTCTTGTTTCGATAAAAATATTATTATTTCGATTAAAATATTTTTATTTCGAACTGTTTTAATATAAAAGTATAAACCAATTTAAAAAATAAAAAAATTAACAATTTAAAAGTAGATAAAAATAACATCACATCACATTACATCTAACATCAAATTGCTCAAATCTGTCTTATTCATCACTCTTATTTTCTCTCATAAATCATAATATCTTTGTCAACTTTTTACTCTTCCTACTTATACTTATAACATTATTTTCTTTCATTGTCTTTATTTAAAAAAAAACTACAAAAACGATGAAAACAGATATTGAAAAATAAAGAGAGAGGAAAATACCGAAAGATAAAGATATAATGATAGTCAGATGAAGATAGTATAACATCCCTAAGATTTAATAATTTTCATTTATGTATGGATTATTAAAAAAAATAAAGAAGTATGGATGTAATTATTGAAAGATTTTAAGGATGAAAATGAAAATTTATTAATATTTTGAGTCAAAATGTAAATAATGAAATTTGTAAAGACTTCTTCTAATAATTAAAAAATTGTTAATTGGTCTATCCATCAATAAAAAAGAAGAAGATAATTTCCTCTAACAATTAGAAAATTGTTAATTGATCCCTCCATCAATAAAAAAAAAAAAAAAAGATAATCATTCTTCTCGTAATCGATGAAATGAATAGTGAATAGTAACTTTTAAAAAAAATTTGTATTTTTATTTTAAATTTGGAGTACCTTTGAGTCTCCGATCTCAAAACTACGGGTACCATTAGATTTAGGACGAAGAGTACTACAATATTGACTAAACAATTTTAAAATCGATCGAAGAATCGCCGCAGATCAGAAGTAAAAAATTTTAAAAAAATGTAAGTTCTAAAACTCCTATTTAGAGACGTCAAATTGAAAATCTAACACCATAAATATATTCAGGAGATAGATAAACTATAAGATATGAAATTTCTCAATCATTTGACAATTTTTTGTATTATAAACAGTAAGTCCGATCGGTATTAATAGTAATTTCGATATGTGTGAATAAAAACTTTGTCCCAACATGAATAATGATTTTGGCCGATGTGAACAGTATTTCGTCCATAAATAATGACCATCGGTTGATTAGCGTTGATCAAACTCCTAGAGTCATTTTTTTAATTTTTGGACCATTCGGACTTGTTTTTTAAGTTAATTTGGTCAAATTTAGATTGAAAAATAACATTTTGAAGCTGTCTAACCTGGAGTCTTACCTTGTGAGTAGATAATTCTTACTATAACTTTTTTATGCTATTCTTGAACTATAAATATGAATCTAATCCAATATATGAAATTATTTTTATTTATTTGATAGCGAGAATTGATTATATGGTCATAATTGATTACTAACTGGTATAAGTTCAAAAATAGTATATATTTAATTATTGCTTTTAAAAATAATTATTACTCATTGGGTATGAAAATAATGCATGTCATATTATAAATGTGATTGAATGACAAGCATAAAACTCATGACGAATTATTTGATAATTGTGCATTGTATTTTATGGATATATATATATATATATATATATATATATATATATATATATATATATATATATATATATATATATATATGCATTGATGAATATCGACGGGTTATATAGCTTGAGATGATACCGAGTAGGGGACAACCTATTAGCTTAAATAAACCAAGGAGAGAGCCACTTCAATCCGGTGATAGTGAAAATGTAAGGAGGCAGAAAAGTAATAAATTCACATTCCCTTATTACCTATTGTGATTGTAGTTAGTGGTAATACGAAGAGGCACAAGGGTAATGAACTCACATTCCTTGATTACCTATTGTAACTGTAGTTGATCAGTCACTATACGTATAGCAAATGAGTGAAGTAAGTATATTGAGAGCTGTGACATGTTTGAGCATTATGTAAAAATAGTAAAAAGAAAATATTTAAAATATGGGTTTCATATGGATGTACTTTCGACTGTATTTTTTATGACAAACTTTAAAATATAAATTTATCTATATGCTGACCTAAGAGGTTATATGAAGTATTATCTGTTTACTGAATTGTCAAATTCACTACACGATATTTATATTTTTTTCTAGATAAAAATGCAGAGTTTAGTTTTGAAAATACGCGATCAATTAGGTGTTACGCTCTTTAAGTGAGTCTACGTTGCTTTCAAAGCTCATAATATTTAAATAATTTTGTACTTGGTAATTTAGAGTATGCTCTGAATGCCACAAGTAGAATAGCTACTTCTGATATTATTTTGATATTTATAGATTTGGTATGCATATTGTATACACATGATAATACTAATATATGACTGTTTTCAATGATAAAGGAGTGTATTATGCATATTATGACAAATATTTATTTGTAAAGTAAATATTTCACGTACTCTTAAATTAGAGGTATAATAGATAGAGAGAGAAAGATTTAAAGACAAAGGCCGCTAAAGAGTTAAAAAGATAAGTAAATGGATGTAAAAGAGAGGTTGTTATCAAATGCTACTAAAATTTGAGTCGGAGTCTCTCCTGTAGTAGTGTACTTTATTTACTATTCAACTACAGACAATAGTTTGAATTAATTTTAACATAATTTTATATATTTATATTATTTATATTATATTAAAATCTTTTGAAATTAAAAAAAATATTATTTAAAATTATTTAAAACATTTTTTCAAAAAATGTTTGTTTTCACGAAAATTTTAAAATATTTTAAAATATTTTTATTTTTAGAATTTCTGAAATAGTATCTCAAAATAAAATTTAGTACTTTGATTATATCTAAATCAAACGTCCTCCAACAGAATCACTTCCAAGCACTGTAGTGAAAAAGATGGACAAAATCTACTGAGGCTTCCTCTCACACACGAGATCAAATTCTTAGAAAAGAGACAATCCCAAGGATGGGAAAGCCTTGGTGCTGAGAAAGTGTCTCAGATTGTTGGGTATTTGACTATATGGGTTGAGGAATTTATGGTGGCTGGGCTTTTGATGTTAGGAAATTTGCTCTCTCAACTCTGGAGGCCGAAGCAAAAGCCTCAGAATTGACACTGCTATTGGCCAAAAATTTACAAATTAGAAATGAAATTTTTGAATCAGATTGCAAAAACTTAGTTGGTGTGTGTAACGGAAAGATCTAGTTGTGGAATATCTCCCATTTAATGCAGTTGATTGAGGAGCTTACCGTGGATAATGGTTGCTTTAGATTCCAATGGGTTCCAAGAGAAGCCACTTCTATTGCTCATCTTGTGACAAATCAGCAGGCAGCAAATAGGCTGAGGAGGAATTGGCTCTATAACCCTCCAAAAGGATTGAAGCTACTTTTGCATGAAGATAGACGATCAATGGGAGCCTGATGTAATAGAGAAGATGTGTGGTGCAGGAGACCGGGATCCTCTGCGGCGCAAAAACCACAGTACCGTGTGCTGTGATTTTTTGCTAGTCACACCAGTCGACTGGTCTCCCACCAGTCGACTAGTGAGACGAGCACAGTACGCGGTGCTGTGCCCATACACACCGTAGAGGATCCTGTCTCTGGTGCAGGGTCTTTGGTTTATCCCTGTGTCTTTTTTTTTTGTATTGCACCGTTGGCTATTTTGGGCTTTCAGTTTGGGCTTTCAGGAAGCTGGACCCGGTCTGATGGTGTGGCCCCTTTGTTTTCCTGGGTTTGGGGCCTTAGTGCGCTTGTTGTTCTTCTGGCTCATGCCTGTCCAAAAAAAAAAATCTCACTCGTTTACCTCCTTTTTTTTTTCTTTTTTTTTCTTCCTTGTAAAAATGTTTTCCTTTTCTATTGAAAGAATTATTTCCCTTACTTTTTGGAGTTTTGACTCTTAAAATATGTTCTTAAAAATTTATAATTTATCTTACTAAATCTGTAATTTAGCTCTCTACGTCAACAACAACAAAAATCGTGAAGAAAACAAAACTTTCATTAACAATTATACGTTATTTCTCTTTTAAAGATATTCAAATTTTTTGTTATATAGTTATAATACAGATTATATTTGTTATAAATTTTCTTGTCTTATAGTTAAAATAGTTTTCTTAACCCAATTTGTTTCTTAATGAATAAGTTACTATTTTTCTCATGCTTGAAATATACTGTTATCATTAACTAAGTCTTTTAAAAATATTTATTTTCATTTTTTTAGTCTTAATTATTTAAAAACAGTATTTTACTCCCCTAGGTATATATATATATATATGAAGAATGTCCAGGTGTATTGATTTTATGAATGTCAATTATTGATATGGACATTTTGATTTTTAATAAAATTAGAACCAATTTTCTATAAATTGAGAATATCTTTTAGTCTCTAATCTTATTTAAAAAATAGTGTGTTTTTACACAATAAATTTGTTAAAAGTTTAATATATCTAATGTCATGAACTAAAATAATTTATATTTTAAAACAATTAAAATGAAAATAATGATAAACATTTTTAAAATATTAAAACAAATAACATTATTTTTCAGAGACTAAAATAATGGTATAGTCTTATTTTTTAGTGGACTATAACCTAATAAATTATTAAATGTGATACAATAATAGAGAAAGTTTTAGATAATTTATAAAGAAATCTTAAATTTATACTTTTATACCATCTTATAAGCCTATAAGATAATCTGGATATAGTACAGTTTACTAATTTAGGGAATTAGACTCTTTTAAATTTATTATCACGTGATTTTTAAGTCAATATTTTGCTATTCTAATTTTATTTTGTAAGAAAAATACTGCATAATGTTTTAATTTCATTAAGTTTCAAATAGAAATTCTCAAATATTATTTGATTTTTTTTTATAAAAAAATTCTTCAATTTTGTCTTAAAAAATATTTTGAACTAAGGCTTTAAAGAAGGAATAAGAATTTGAGGATGAAATTATACACAAAAATATAGAGATGAGACAATAATTTAGACCTTTGAAAGTTAAAATTTTGAGATAAAATTGAAAGAAATTTTGAGAATGTTAAATTGAACAATTGTACATGAATTTGGGTGTTTAAAATTCAACAAAATCAACGTAGAAGGTAGTGGCTTGTATGTATTTTACCATTGAGAGTATTAGGATAAGTAAAATTGTGGAATTCAATTGAATTAAATTTTAACTATATTAAGTTTAATGATTTTTGAATAAAATTAATTTTTAAATTCCATTATTTATTTCATTTAAAGCTGAGTTTCCGTATAATTTAGAAAATTTACTAAATTTGTTACAAGATTTAGAAATTTTTTTATTTATTTTAAACATTAAATAATAAAATTATATTATAGTTAAAAGTTTATTTGAATTTACTGAATTTGATTCCAATGACCATTTGTGTGGATAGTCTGGCTTTTTATTGGAAAATTGTTTTTAGCCTTTTAAAAAGACTTTTTTTTTTTTACCTTCCCGAGAATTGTTAATCAATCTCGTTTCCAGTTTCCAACGATTTTTCCACTGTCTTCTCATTTCATGTCTCGTGGAGTAATTTCTTACAAGTCAACAAATACAATGAATTAATTAATTTGAATATTTTAAAATATTTTATACAATGAATTAAAAATTAATTTTACAAAATTAATATTTAATAAATTAATTAATTTATTCAAATACAAACTTTATATACTGTTCTTCAAATTTATCTATTAACATTAAGCATTCCTCTCCTATGTTCTTTTGCACTTAATTTTTTAAATTATATATATAAATATTCATGTAAAATAACGCTTAATGTCTAAAGATAAAATGAATCCCAAGTTCAGTTGCTGAGCTCATTTACAGCCATACAATTTAGAATTATTATAATAAAAAAATCATAATAAAAATAGATTATTTCAAGAGAATTGCTCAACTCAAAAGTGTTGGTGGCATGCCTCTATACTAAAAGGGGCAAGATGGATGATTACTTCAATTTTTTTAATATTATATTAAAATTAAATAAATTTATAAATTTAAAGAGTAAATTATAAATTTAATGTCAAAGATTATTTCCTTAAAGAAGAGAGAATATTGGAAGTTTGGTAAGCAATAAGTTTTTTTATTTTTAAGAATCATATTTTTTAATAATGATAATTATTAAAAATATATAAAATGTATTTGGTTGATTTTAAATATTTATTTAAAAAAATTTTATTACTATATTTGGTTATAATATAATTTTTTTAAATTATAGTATTTTTTTAAAAATATTTTTATTTATATTAAGATGAAAGATAGAAAGTGAGTATAAAAATGATAAAAAAAAAATTATGAAAAAAAAATAATAAAAGAGAAAATACGAGAAAAATGAATGAAAAAAAAAAGAGGATGAGAGAGATGAATAAAAAAAATGAGAGAGAAAGTGACAAAATAAAAAATATGATTATTTTTTTATATTTAAATTTATTTTTATTGTATAAAAAATTTAAATTCTCACTCTTTTACGTAAATATGAAAAATTTTCTCTTACCAAACACTTCCTAAATATATAATACGGTCAAAGGAGATATTTCCTTTTGTGTTTGCCGCAAGTTTTTACAATAAAATTATGATACATGGATATACTTTTTAAAAGAAGCAACTATGTGAAAGTTATAAAAAAATATTTACATATTATATTTTTGTTGTAAAATCTAATAATAAGTATTTTGAAAACTAAACATAAATTTTGTATGCTACAAAATCTCCCGTCGAAAGGTTGACAATATATTCTCCTTTATACACATCTCTGGTTTAAGTTGTTATTGAGGAGAAGATTTCACAATTGTGAAGTGCAATTAATCTTTAAGAACGATTTCCCTTAACCTTTCGTCAACTGGGCAATTATCATGGGTAGTGTGATGTGATTTTTACACGTTTTATAGCATTCTATTTTCTAACTTTCCCTCTGTAGTTTTGAATTTCCCTCAAGGTGTCAACTTTAGATCCCATAGAGAGGGGCAAGAGTCCTAATTCAAAAGAACGATTGACTCTCCGGATTCTAGTCAACAAGTCCCTAAATTTCAATAAATTTTCTTAAAAAGAATTGACTACTGAGATTCCTAACCAAATAGACAAATATAAAACCGAGAACACGGAGATGCAAAACCATGACTGCGGAAACTTTAACCGCGGACCATAAACTTGTCGTACACTTTCTCATTTGTGCGTTTCCGCTTCTGCATTGTGATTTAAGTGGAGAAGTAGAACTATATATACACACTTTGCCCACATTCATTTCTGGTTGGATAATTTTAGGATGGTTCCAGTTCATGCATTGCTTTGCTTTCTCTTATTTTCTCAACTAGTGCAATTCGTCTGTGGAAAGTGCCCAACTTCATTTAACTGTGGAAATCTGGGGAAGATTCATTTCCCTTTCACCAACACAGAAAGCCCAGACTGTGACTTATTGGTGATACATGGATGTCAAGATGGTGACCCAGAGGCTAAGAAAACTATAAAGTGTAATAAGAAGTGGTTTGATGTTGTGGAACTCAATCAGTTCACCATTAAAATCAGAAACCAAGATCTCCGCGACGACTTGCTACTCAGAAAATGTAAGGTCTTCAGCCATAATGTTACCTTCACTACAAGCTCTGTTTTGGCTTCTTTTCATATAAGGGATAATATGACGCTGTTCAGATGCAACCGCTCCCTCCATTTGAGACCCCCTAAAGCTTTTAATAACTCTGCAATATGCCCTGATGAAGATATATTCTATGGCACCTCAATTGATACTGGTGATGATGAGTTCCTCAGATTCTCAAAAGCATGTACACTTGTTCAGCTTCCAATCGCAAACTCGTCCAAAGCTGACATAACACCAGATACATACAAACACTTGGATCCCAAAGACCTTTTTGACGTCCTATCTGCTGATATCCCCATCGAAGTACAATTATCCGATGATTGTTCTGAATGTTTCTATGTTGAAGGAGGACAATGTCGACTTGACATGAGGGGTAAGTTTTATTGTGCCAAAGGTACGTATGTTTATATATATATTCTAACACGACTATATCACTTATTTGGAAATAAGACTATAATCTTATTTAAGATACTGAGATTGCTTTTTTTCATAGGTGTTTTTTCATGGACTCGAACCATGACACTGCAAAGACATTTTAATAGCTGATTGCTTGCTTGTGTGTGTATATATTATATTATGTTTCACTCCGCTTGGCGGTCGGTACTATATATTGGATGAACAAAAATTTGCTGTGTTTGACTTTGTTAGAATATCAGAGAAAAGAAAACATAGGTGAAGAAGCAACCCACTGATTTAATTCATATGGGTAATATTTATACACAAAATCACAAGGAGTACATGGCTGTTTTAGGATCATACTTATCTGACATTACTTTGCTTGACTTAACAAAACTCCCTAAAGTATAAAACACATTCCGAGAACTGCCAACTAAAACTGCTAAACTCATAATAATAAAGATAACATAAAAATTTCATAGTCTAATCGTTTTTCAAGTTGATCAAATTGTTGTGGCTATGTGTACTGATGGTATCACTACTATTTGTCGTTCTGCAGAGACAACCAGGAAGGCTGTGCATGTAGTGGCAGCAGGTAAAACATTTTTAATCTAAAAATGGTTTTCAATAAACCATTTTTTTTTTTAAATCCAAGCAAAGCAACTAATATATTATATATTCTACAGCTGTTTCGGCTGCTGGCGCGCTAGGAATGCTGATGGTCTTGGCCTTCTGCTTCAGAAGACGCTTTTGCAACAAAGAAAACCCAACCCACCAAATAATTGAGAAGTTTCTTGAAGAACATGGACACCTAGCAGCCAAAAGGTACAGTTATTTGGAGGTAAAGAAAGTGACCAACTCCTTCAGAAACAAGTTGGGTCAGGGAGGATTTGGCAGTGTATACAAAGGGAAGTTGAATGATGGAAGTCTTGTGGCAGTAAAGGTTCTAAGTGAACTAAAAGGTAATGGTGAGGAATTCATCAATGAAGTTGCTAGTATTAGTGTGACTTCTCATGTTAACATTGTTAGTTTACTGGGATTCTGCTTGGAGGGTTCTAAAAGAGCTCTAATATACGAGTATATGCCTAATGGATCTCTTGAGAAGTTCATATTTGACGAGAAAGATTCATTGAAGCTCAATCTCCAATTAACCTGCAAAACTATGTACAATATTGACATTGGCGTTGCTCGAGGGTTAGAGTATTTGCACAGAGGTTGCAACACTAGAATCTTGCATTTTGATATAAAGCCTCACAACATATTGCTAGATGAGGATTTCTGTCCAAAGATCTCAGATTTTGGACTTGCAAAAATTTGCCCAACAAAAGATAGTATCATATCTTTATTTGGTGCAAGGGGAACTGCTGGATATATAGCCCCTGAGGTGTTCTTTAGAAACTTTGGTAGGATCTCCCATAAGTCAGATGTTTATAGTTATGGAATGATGGTCTTGGAAATAGTTGGGGGAAGGAATAATATCAATATTGAAGTTGAATGTTCTAGTGAAATGTACATGGCCCATTGGATTCACAAGTGTCTTCAATCAAATGAGGACCTCAGCTTGCGATGTATTAAAAATGAAAATGACAAAGAAATGGTGAAAAAGATGATAATAGTGAGCTTATGGTGCATTCAGATTGACCCTTCAAATCGACCAACAATGTGGAAAGTGGTAGATATGATAGAAGGAAGCTTGGATTCCTTGCAAATACCTCCCTTACCAATTCTTTCGCCACTTCCCACTTCTCCATCTCATCAACAAACTCAAACAAATCATACATAGTTTGTGTGTGCGTGTGTATACACACGCGCATATACACATATACATATAAAGTATTGAGCTGATATGATCACATCTAGCAGCTTCAATTTTAATCTTGGTTAATTCCCCATTTTTAATATGATGGAACTTGTGCGTATTATTTGTTATGACTTATAAGTTTTAATAATCTTCTTTTCGTAGAAACTCTAATATATAATTTGGATCTTAGTGCTGTAACTTGCAACTCTTTTGATGCAAAAAGGATTAGGGAGAATTACTATTATATTATTTTGTTATTTAAGATAATTATGAATTTGTAATTAAATAATTAGAGTTAATTCTAAGGTTAGGAAGTAGTTATCATTTAAGATATTTGAGCCTAAGAAATTTTCATCTCATTAGTAGGAGGATGAGTTATTCATATTATTTTTTTGGGATTAAGATTTATACTTCAATATTTCATTAGCATTAAAATTTCTTATTTTAATTGTCTATATACGTATATATGATTTTAGGAGAATAACATAGTCACACTTTTATTATTGCATAAATAAATATTGGTTATGGAGTTATTTCATAGAGTTCTTGAGTGTTTACTTTTGATTCTATATCATCTTTACAATTTTTAATCCTATAGATTAAATCGTTTTCGCTTTACTTTCATGTAGTTCAAAAGTTAATGTTCTACTATCTAAGAGTTAGTCCGTTAACACAACAACATTACTATGTACTTTAATTATAATGAATATCAAATCAAAATTCCCAAATTACAAGTGATTTTTCATTTTCCTCTAATTTCAACTCAAAATACATATCCGTCTCTTCTCAACTGGCTTAGAAGTTAGAATACCATAAAAAGAAAATATCTAGTGTTGATTGAAGTATCTAGCATTACCAATCGACAACAGGTGAATAGATTTGCTGATGCCTAGAAACTCAGTCCATGTTAAAGCTATCCATTAAGTCTAACCTACCCTAACCCTAATTAGCCCTGAGGCTAAGTCAAAAATATTTTTAATAAAATGCGATGTCATTTTACGAGTCTAACCTAGTTTTTAAAAGCTTAAAACTAGCCTTATAAACTAACTTTAGAGCTTGACTCCAAAGATATGCCTGACCTTACTTTTAAAGGCTGTCTTAAGAGTTGGCCTTAATAATTTTATAGTATAACAATATATAAAACTTTTTAAAAAACAAGTAATAAATATAGGAGAAGAGAAAAATACTAGAATTTTTTATAATAGAGAAATTCATTATTTTCTGAATTTTTTTTTTGCTTTTACTTAAATTGTAATTTTTTACAAATAAGAAATAAAAATTGTACAACTATGATTAAGTTTAGGACTAAATAAGACTGGACCAAAAAGCCTTTTCTACAAGCATAATATCATTTTATAAATTCAGCCTTATTACTTTTTAGGGTTAAATAGATAGGGTCTTAATCCATTTGACAGGCCAAGTGTAGGTTCCCCCACAGCCTTTGCTAGTCAAATGTAATACCCATTTTACATTAATTCGTGGATATTAGATATACATCTGTTGTTACTTGACGGTGAGAATCAAGCAATTACTTAACCTATAATATTATGATCACAGCAAAATGAATGATGGCATAAAGAATATGAGGAAATCAATTAAGAACTTATGACACTTTGACTCCACTGGGGCGTTTCCCTTCCATGGCATCTTTCTTATCGCGACAATCAGCGCATAGAAAAGGACCCTGCCAGGGCTTTGAGCTGGTGGAGAAGATGGAACCAGCATGAACAGATATTCCCTCACTTGAAGCAAGATCAATTTGGCACACAGCACAGACAAAAAGGCCAGATGTTGATTGCCCTGAGTTTTCATCATTCCCCAGTCTGCAATATGTGCTAAGTCTTATTAAATTAACAGAGAAGTATTAAATACATATTTCCTATAAAATGATTAACCTTACGAAAAGAAAGTTTAGATTTTAGTAAAAGTCATCCAACAAGAAGAAAAAAGGTAATTTAGAGTAAACTACAATTTGGGTCTTTAAAAGACGCATGTTCTATCAATTTAATTCTCAGAAGATATTTACTATCATTTGATTCCAAACATTTTTAAAAGCCCATCAAGATGATCCTGCCCTGAGCTCTGTAAATTATCAATTTAGTCATAGAATGATCATATTGATGGGTTTTCTAAAAAATTTCGGAGTCAAATGATGATAATTATTTTTAAGAAATAAATTGATAGAACATGCATTTTTCAAGTTTCCAAATGGTAGTTTACTCTATAACAAATCTTACAAACAAACCAAGCTTCTGGATAAAAACGAACTCACAGTTACTGAACATTTTTTTGAGTTTGGCTTGTAAAGCCATATCAAGAATAGTATCCAAAGTAGAAATCAGTGAGAGAACCATTCATGAATTTCATAGATGACAGGATAATAGATGTTTCTATAGTCACATGCCTATTATTCTGCCTAGAAGGGCTACGGCAAAATATGCAAGTTCTTGAAAAAAAAAAACAATAAAAAAACAGAGCCATTTACAACTTGACATATTACTATCTGCTAAATTATAGTGCACCCATTGGTGGTAAGACCATGACGTTCTCTAAGATTGAGCGGATTAAGCTAAAGCCTTTAAGTTTAATTGCTCAGAAAACCTATAGAACATTGGTTTTTCACTTTTCTCCTATATTTTGTTCATTTGAATACCAATAACAGAAACAACCTCTGGAAAAAATGGAACATCGTGCTTTTCAAGTCCTACAGCTAGATAGACCCTAATCGATAAATAACCAGGTGATCATGCGAACATAGGAATGTATCTCAATATAAGTGTGTCTGAGGAACAATTCAACCAATTTTTTTAATAATTAAGAAAGAAAAAAAAATCTTAAAAGCATAACACTTAGAGTCAGAGGAGTTCAAGAATTAAATTATTATTAGAGATAGATTTCCACCCAACATCCTTTCTCTCTGTACCTTCTGTATCCTTGTCACAATTAAATATTAATCTCTACTTTTAACAACAGAAACTAATATACAGGCCACTGTCATGAGATTTTTGAATATTTGTAAATTGAAAAACAGTTTCCTATAAAAGAGAAGACATCACCTTTCAGCAAGCATAGCTGATCCTTCTTCAAACAGTTCTTCCACTATATCTACAGCTGAAAGTTTCTTTGACAGCTTGCCAACAGCATCACGAGACCTCTTCCTGAAAAGTAGAGCTCTCAACTTGTTCTGCTTTTTTGGGGGAGGTGGTGGCGGCAATGCATTTTCAGGTGGAATTATGTCAACTACTATACAAGTTGTGTCGTCCTTTAACCCTCTTGTCCTTAATGCTTCCTGAATAAGAGCAAGATTATGTAGAGACTTAAGCTTATATGAAGACAAACCTTGAGCATGTTATACATGAAGCTTATGTAAAATAAAAAGCAAGAAGGTATGTTGATTTGACCAGAACTAGCCCAGAGCACAGTAATGCACATTACCTTCACAACCTGCCTAGCAGCAAGTTCAGCAGGCAAACCCCTACAAGATTTTGCCGCCATGTCTGAGGATAAAGCATCCCAGATGCCATCAGAAGCAATTATAAGCCTCCCGCCAGCATTTGATAGCTATAATTTATCAAGGTCAGGTTTCATCATGAAGACAAACCTAGCAGTATGGAAATATAAACTGTAAGTAGAAGATGTCAGGAAACACATTTTACCTTAACTTGTTTGACATATGGTATTGGAACTATAAACTCCCCAACATCCATGTCTCCTATTGACCTAGAAAGGCACAAACCCCCTGGCCAGCAACGGAGGGGACCAATCTGAAAAATTAGAAATGCAGTACATTTAAAATGATAATAGAGGGAAGCAAAACGGAAAGTCCTAAGTAAAATGCTGAAAAGAAAATAAATAAATAAATAAATGAGTTATCTCTTCCTTTCTCTCTTTTCAAGAGGACAAAGATAGTAATCTGAGATATTATGCTCACCTCTGCACCACCAACAATGCTCAGTCTCCCAACTTCACCTCCACTGGCTGTAACACGTTCCCTCCTGCAAAAACAGTTCTACTAATTAGTGATTATAATATGCACAGAAGAAAAAGGTTACCAACAAAATTAAGACATACTCTTCAATATTCTCTTCAAGCCGGTGATCAACAGTTAAGTTTGTTACAGCTCCACCCTGGGTGTCTAGTATACAACGAGAGTCACCAACAGATGCAACTGTCACGGTCCATCTATCAACTATCACAAATGTGGCCGTGGTTCCAGAAGTTTCTCCTGGATAAAACCAGATAACCATACATAAAACTAGTTAAGAATAAAGTTCAAACTCGCCCTCCTTTCTTTTTAACTACCTAATGAATTCTGTCTATATATAAAAATAAAATAAAAAGGAATCAAGGTCAAATTCCACACCTCTGCTCTGGAATTCCTTGTCAGTCTTCACAAACCCAGAGACCAGTGCCCGAGGTAAAGCTTGAAGCCACTCATCCCGTCCAAGACCACGAGGAACAGCACCCAACACATGATTTAACAATTTCTCCCTAGTGAAAATGGCAGCAGCATTTCCATTGTGTCCATCAAAGATCTGAAAATTGGAAGAAATCAGTGACTATCTCACATTTTAACACACGTCTATCCAAGGACTATTCAGTTCAACACCCAATTTATAAATATAATAGGAAGAGTTGTTGCTGCATCTAAGATTTGAAAGAGAAAGGAGTTTAAATATGCAGAACTGGATGTCAGTTATCTCCTAAATGCCAGTTACCGTGCCATGCAGTTCAAGAGGAATAAATACAGTCTGCAATAGAAATTGTGAAAAATACCGCAAATACATAAAAAGTTGATGAGGGATTCCCAGGTACTCGCTGACAGTCTGTCTTAATTAGAAAGTAATCCTCCCCTTTCTTAGACTGAGCAGCATGCCCATACCTCAAATTGGGCTTCTCCATCTTCTCACTCTTCATTTCTTTGCTTAGCAATGCAGCAAGAGGCACAAGACCATGATGACGCCGCCTCCCTTCACCAGAGGCCATATCTAGCCTACCAGTATATTTCTTTCAGACCCAATAATTCAAATTCACTAAGCTCTCTTTCTCACAAGCACATTAGAACTCCAAACGTAACATACTGTACATTCGGCCCGTTCAGATTAAGAAGCAAGGTGAAACGAAGTCCTTCCTCAAAGTAAACACTAATTGGCACGAAAATTCAGAATTCAAACTCGTTTCCAAATCAACTCTATCTTGATCTGCATTCATCACAAATGAAGTTGTCAAGCTAGGATCCAAGAATTACCCAGTGATCCCTAGCAAAAAGTAGCTACAATTTTAAACTGCAAATACAGTTTTTCACAATGCAGTTTGTATCACCCAACTTTGGCCTCAGTAACTTTATTTATGGACCATGAGCTTTAATTTTCCAACACTAAGCATAGTTTTTGAAAAAAGAGAAGAAACTTTAAGCGGGGTTCACAGTTTTCACAACAGCCAAACAGAGAACAAAAATTCCAAGCAGAAGAATTAAAGAAGCTGAATTACCCTTGAGAATGTCTGGATGTGCGTCCCGCGCAAAACCAGATGCAGATCTGACAGCGACAACAAGCAAGAATTCATAGAAGAAGTAAAGATAATCAAGACGGATACGAAACGCGTATTGATGACAAGATATGAACTGTAAAACCCATTAATCTAAACCCAAAATCTTCAACCAAACCCCCAATTTCTAGAGAAAGATAGAGAGAGAGATGTATTATGGGCATAAAAAATAGGAAATGATTGAGAACTGTGAGACCAACGCAAGTCAGCTTCGGAACAATTTCCTCCACCAAACACTCGCGCAAAGATTTTTGTTAATATATATATAATCCGTTTCGTAACCAAACATGAAAATGCCGTGGAACCTCGGTATCTAGCTAGCTTCCATACAATGAAGGAAGAAAGTGGCTTTGCTTACTAAAAAGCCTTGCGTCCAAAATCCCACATTCTGTTTCTCTTAAAAGTCGGTTTCTTTAACCTTTCTTCCTCTCTTCCCTTTCCCATAGGGAAAAGCCAAACCGATTTTTCTTTGCCGGAAAATTTACGGTGAACCAGCACTAACAAATGGGAAAAATTAATGGCTGGGTGTGAAACTATGAAAGCGAGTTGAATTAAATTACCTATCAGATAAACAGACCAGTTTTCGTCCAAAACAATGTTAATTGGATGATTTCGATATTTGATTAGATTAAAACAAGAAAACAACGAGTAGAATTCATTGAGTTGTAGTTTTTAAATTTTCTTACAAGTTAATTTTTAAAAAAATTAATTTTTTTTATCAAATGTTTAGAAATTAAATATAACGAATTTTTTTTTTTGAATAATTAATATGCTGGGAGTTTATTAACTTAGAAATTGATGCGTATGCTCAACAATATTCTAAAATTAACTTTAAAATTTATGCAAATTATGTTAATATTTTTTCTAATTTATAAAATTATTAGTAAATTTTTTGTTTTTTTTCTTAATAAATAAATTAATTTAATCATTAAATGATTAAATTAATGTTGAAAAATTTTTGAAATAGAAAATATTAAAATAATTTTTTAAAACTTAACAAAATATAAATGTAAGTTTTATAAATTTTAAAAAATTATCTTAATTCAAATTAAAAAAATATAAATATAATTTTTATAAATTATATAAAAATAAAGACAATTTACTCATAGAGATAGGAAAATCTAATAATTTAAAAATTAAATGGATAATTTACATAACAGATAAACCAAGGAAAGGTAAACGAAAAATTAAATTTGGCATTTTTCGTTTTAATTTTCTAAAAAAAGGACGAGGGAAATTGAGTACAAGAAACAAACAGAACCGGAAATGGGAGCTTAGGAAATCGTGTATGAAGAAACCGACACGCGTTGGGCGGTTTGCATATGTTTCTGCAAGAGCAATGATGATGTGGAAAACGGAGCCCCGCTAGGGTGCGACGCAGCTTGGCAGTGGTCACTGGACCACACTACCCACTTTACTTTTTACTTCAAACCGGGTCCGGGTGGGTCTGGTTTTCGGACTTTTCGGGGACCACTCTCCATTGTCAACGTTAATGGAGAAGAGAACCAAAAAGATGCAAGATTCCACTTCCAACTAGCTAGACGGTGGTGTAGGTGGTGAGATTTTGTTGGATTTAGATCTTCAAGTGGAACAAGAATTTTCTTAATAAAACCAAAAAAAAAAAAGGCACAAAACAAAGGAGAAATAAAGATGGAAGAAGAATGACAAAAATACAGAATCGAAAAGACCTTTTCGTCCCTTCCGTTGAGTGTGACCATCCCCGGTTAAGGTTTGAGTTTTATCCTAAATTGAATTTTTTCAAACAATTTTAAATAAAAAATAATTAAATTTATCGACAAGAACTTTGAAACAGGTTAACATCGTAAATAACTGCAAATATGTGAAGAAATTAAGGAACAGGTGCATGCAAGCGAGGCCAAAAGAAAGAAAGAAAAAAGGTTAAAAAGCATGTGCATGAGATTGTATACGATGAAAGAGTGTAGGCTATTTTGATTAAATAATTTAGCTGCGTAGGTATCCAATGCCGCATAATCTGACTTCCATCAAGCAAATGCGCAATTATACTTTGGGCAGTGATACCCTATTAATTAATATGCTCCACCTGTCACGAATATGAAAAGGTGAAGAATAAATTGAAAAAAAAAGGAAGTAATTAATTTCAGACATGAGTGTAGCAATAATTTATTGTTGGATTTGTTGTGATATTTAAGATCCACATGCTGAACTATCTTATTTTTTATATTTTATTATATTTTTTAATTTTTTTTTTAATTTAAGAATTATCCATTGAGTTATTTAGATACAAGATATTGATGTCCTTAAATAATTACTATTTTATTTTAAGTTTTTAGTTGAACAGAATTATAAGCCTACATTTTAGTATATATATTCTTAATAATTATAAACTTAATATGTCTGTATACATGGGTTTATGTGGTTATGTTATTTATTAATAAAGACAAAGGTTTTTTAAGAATATATTTTTTAACTTTGAATAATAATTCTCTAAATATTACTATAAAGTGATAATTTTCTGTTAATTTGTTATCTCATTGTGCGAGATTAAGAAAAATGAATACTGTAATTTATATCTATTATAATATTATATGATGGTTTGACTTCTTTTAATGGCTTAGAGACATTGAAATTTTAATTTTAATCAAATAATTTATTTAATTATGAAATTTCTAAATTGTTCTGAATAATTATATTATAATTTTTAACTGTCTGCAGTAATAACTTATCACCTCTCTTTAATTCAACTATTGTATTATATTCACTTGTAACTGTCCAAAAACAATAATAATGTATTAAATATTAACTATTAAGCCCGTAAAAAATAAAATATTTTTTTTATAAAATTTAGTTTTAATGTTTTCTATAAATAATCTTTTTTATAAAATATTTGTAAGTATTATTTTAAGTATTTATATTATTAAAAAAATATTAAATTCTTAAACAAAATGTTTTAATTTATCATTTTGGTTGTTAATGACATTTGTTAATGATATTTTTTTTTTTCAATTTAAGTTGATATTGTAAAATGACATTTTAATAACTACATTTCTCTACTGTAAAACTTTTGGAAGAATCATATTTGAAAAATTACTTTATGAAATTGGAGAGTTCAAAATTTATTTATTAGAATCTCTTTTTTTTTTTTTTTATGTGGGATAAATAGAACGTGAGCCATTGGAGTGGCACCCACACCCCTTTAAATAAATAAATTGGCATGAAGAATAATCAGGATCAGAATTCATTGGAGTGGCTAGCAATGATCACTAGGGCATGAGCATTATATCTCTGCACTGTCTTCAATCTGAGCTTTTGTATGATTTTGATGCTTATGGGGCCATCTTCACCCAAATGACAGAATAGGGTAATACTATTTAAAAAATATATATAATTCCAAGAAATTGGTATATGATCTAAAGTGTATGATAATTTATTTGGGGTCAGATTACAAGAAATTTTTGTGTGAATTTCTAATTTTAGCGTGGATAACTTACTTTAAGTGTGTTTGATTCAACGGACAGGAAAAGAAAAGAAAATTATTTATTTTGTTTTGTTTAAAAGAAGAGAAGTAAAAGAAAATAATTTTATTTTATTTTATTTATAAAAAAAGAGAAAAAAATAAAATAAATATTATATTCTTTTAATTTTAGATAAATATATAAAAAATAAAATAAAATTATTTTATTGAAAGTATTTTTATCTTTTTTTATTATATATTTTCTCTTTCCTCCAAATTCTTTCACTTTTAGAAGAAACAAAAAAATGAGAGTAGAAAAGATATTTTATTTTTCTATTTTTCATCTCATTTTTTTAAAATTATTCTTTTAAACAATGTATTTTAAAAAAATTCTCTTTCCTCCCCTCCAAATAGAATGCGTACAAATTGGTTTCTAAAAAAGCTGAAAATTAATAGGAAAATTGCAAATACTCTCATTCAATTTTTGGTCATTTGTAAATATACCATCCAATTTTGAAATTTGAAAATTACTTCTCTCGGTGATCAATAACTAATATTTAACACGTTTAGTTTATTTTTTTTATTAACAAAACTAATAAATATGTCACCGTGTTAGGATTGAAAACACAAATTTATGTATTTTAAAGTACATGATGTGGCATTTGTATTACTTTTACTAATGAAAAATGAACAAAAGATATTAGATGCTTAACTTTGAATTATTAAAATTAAAGAGAGTGTTTAGCAAATGATTTAAAATTAAAACAGGATATTTATATTTTATTTTTTTCAAAATTAACTGAGAAACACTTTATTTGAATAAATTTTTTGCTGATCCTCATTTTGCTTTTGATTGGCCTCTATCTTTGACCGAATCAATCCAAGTATGTGCAAGCTAACCATTGACTGCCGTAAGAAAAAGGTTGAAAAATATGTAATTGATGAAGCACTTTATTTGCCTGGGACTTGCCGGATATGCATGAGTGGCCTTCCTTCCATTACTCTTATCATCTACGGAGCTATCGGAAACATGGTGGGGGCAGAAAATTTATGTGGTTCCTGTGATATCCCAATTGGAGATGACAGTGAAACAAAGCATTTAATATGGGATTTCTGGAGAGATGAATGATGAAGAGCAGAATTCGGATTAAGAGGAGTAGTTGGGGAGGAAAAATGGCAGCGTCTTTTGGGAGTTCCCTTGCAACTTTTTGATAGTGACTAGAGATAGTTTGGTGGTTATCCTAAATCAACATTAGCTGGCAACTCAATGACTGCTTCTGTGTGGTACCATCATCCAACGAAATTGGATTTGTCACAAAAAATGCACCAAATTTAGTCTGGAAAGAGGCGGAGAAAAGGGAATAGACTTCACTTTTATGGGTCTCCTATGGACTCTGTTTGTTTTTCATTTTAAAAAATTGTTTTTTTTTAAATGGCAAAAAAATCAAAAAATAATATATTTTTAAAATAGTTTATTAAACGAATTTTTTTTATTTTTATTCTACAAAATAATTTTTAAACATAATTTAAAAAAAAAATCAAACAAACCCATAAATTTTTAAATAGTTTAACTCACTATATTTTCAAGATTCATGATTTATTTAAAATAATAATTATTTTAAAAATCATGATTCTGAAAAGCAAAATATGTTCAAGCTCCATATAACAAAAAATTTTGAGTTATTATTTTGTTTTGTTTGAACTTAAATTTTTTGTGTAAACGATTTTAAAGACAGATTTTTTCGCATTGAAATAATATATTTAAAATTTTATTCTCCTTATCCAAAACAATTAAACTTAAGTTGATAATAAAAAATTTCATCCTCTCTCGTTATCATTTGAATTAACCCTCAGTACCATTGGGTTCCAATTATGCCATTATAGCATTTGGCTTATGTGCTGACATTGGATAAGAGAAATTTGGAATTTTGCCATTAAGTAGTGTACTATTCTGTCTTGGACATGAACTATGTTTCCAAGCTTATGGAAAATTTGTCTTCTTTTACATCCAAATAATCACTAGAGGACGACTCTTATCTGCCCCAAGAGTAATGGTATTCTCCCTTGCTAGTAAGATTATTAATCATTGTAATTTAATCAGAAATTAATTTGTTATCACGGCTGTAATTGTATGGCTCAATCCTAATATGATTCGTATTATTATTACTTAATTATTTTATAGTATTTTTTGTGCTAATTCTTATAAGATCAATCTCCAATAATTTTACGATATTTTAAAAATATCGTCGAGAATAAATCAACAATTAAAAATTAACACTCTTAACTTAATTTTAATAATAACCTTTAAATTTTATGAAATTGTTCAAAATATAAATAATAAAAAATTAATAATAAAACTATTCATTAGTTTGACATTTATATGACTATTTTGATTAAATTATGAATAAAAAATTGTGTTTGGATGATTAAATAATAATAGAACAAGTTTGAAAAGAGGTGAAGGACACATTTTAAACTATATTGTAAATTAATTTTAAATCAAACCAAATAAGTTTTGCAATGTTAGAACTTCAAATTTGTGAAAAAATATTTATAAAGAGAGACAATTATAATACTCTTAATGAGATTAGTTTTATATCTAAAAATTATGAAAATTTTTGTAAAAAAGAGGCCAAAAAAAGAAAGAAAGTAGTTCCAACTATTGATAGGTGGCACTTGAAGCATAAAAGAATTCACCTCATTACAGTTAAATTATGTTATCTTTTACAATATAAAAGTCCCCAAGATTAGGTAAAGTAAGTAGAGGAGGAAAGTGAGAATGGTACTAAAGCCTATAAGGAAATTACCCAAAAGGAGGGTCTGTTTAACTTTTTAGGGGGAAAAGATAGATAGAATTTTATAATTGAAAAGGTCAAGTGCAAGTTCAGAACTCTATTTTTTAATGTCACACCAGATGTGGCTGAGTAGTGAAGCATAATTGAAAACTGAGGGATCAAAGTGAGACAAGAGCATATGCCATTTCAGTAGAAAGTCTCAGTCTTAATTAGTGCAGAATAGGAGGAAGGGCACAATCTCCAACTTGTCTATTAACCATCGACAACCTGAGATTTCTGAGAATTTTCAGACCAAGTTGAAGTTGGTAAGTAGGTAAGATCAATTTTCATGCTTTGAACAAAAGCAAACAGTGTTGGCAAGCACAGAATGAACAGGCTGGGAAGATGGGCCTTTCCGGCCCTGCATGAGAGCCCAGTTTGCTCCTCCTTCGGGGAGCAAACAGCCACTGCTTACCAGTTTGGTCCCACCAATTTTTAGATAAGATAGGGAGATAACAGATCCTGAAGAACAAGGCGAATAAGCGATCCATCCAACAAAGGACAGGATTTAAGTAAAATTTTAAAATATTTATCATTAACTTTTTTAAAATTTGTATCACCTTATTAGCTTTTAAAATAATTCTTTTACATGTTATAATTTTGCAAAAAAAAAAAAATTATTATATATATATATATATATATATATATATATATATATATATATATATATATATATTAAAGTTTAACTTTTTCAAATTAATCTTTTAAATATTGTTATATTTTCAAAATTGACCTCATATACAAATTTATTTACATGTTCTAATAAAAAAATTATTTAAATTAATATGGTACTCTATGTTTTGTTTATACTCAATTTTTTTTGTCATTTTACTTTTTTGAATAAATTTTTTTTTATTTTGAGTAAAATTTAACCTATCAAATTAGGATAAATAAATATTTATGGACTAATTAAAATATGGATAAGGTTATATACCCAAATCTTGTAATAAAATTAATGTGAGAATGTTTTTTAAATAGAATAGTTTTTAAAAAACGGAAATGAAAAAGTTAAATGAAAGTAAACCAACATGTATCTATTAAGAAACAACATTCACCCTAATTTTATTGAAAAAACTTAATAAAAAATATTTAAAAAATATTCTTAATTTTTTTGGTCTTCAACCATGCGCTAGAGATGAGGATGGATTGGATTTTACTTTAAAGTGCTTTACTTTTGTTAGTACAAGTTTTTTTTTGGGTGGGGGGGGGGGCGGTGGGGGGAAGAGTTGAAATGCAGATTTTTCAGTGGCCCATGTCACGGGTTAGCCATAAGCCCATAACAATCCCACCAGTCTGAAATCAAGGGGTGTGTTTGTGTGTTTGATTGTTTTTTTTTTTTTTTGGATTCAATTGTTCGATTAGACAGTCCAAAATAAATATTGTTCGGTTTAATATCCAATGGGTTTGAGCTTATTTTTGAGCTTCTACTAGTTTTACTATAAAGGTATAAATTTAGGATTTTTTTTATCACACATTCAAAATTTTCACTATTATTATATCCCATCTAATTTTTCTTTTTAAATGGTACTTTATTGACAACAAAATGTAGATATGAGAGGCTATGATGTGCTTTAAATGGTGCTTTATCGAATGAACTATAATCGCTTATTATTTATTTAAATAAGCTCATAAATTATTTATTAAGGATTAAATTCAATCACCCATTAATTTATTTTAATAAAAAAAATACTTGGATCCATTTATGAAGGCTATCGGCATCCCTTTTGTGGGAAATGTCTAACATTTTGAATTTGTTCAAGATTCAAAATTTTTGAGGAATTTCGTTGGAGTTTATTTCAGTTCAAATTCCGTGCAATTTTAACTACCCAAATGTTATCTACACTACTTGAAATGTTTTCTTAGACATAGGTCCAATATGGTATAGTTCTTTTAGTTTTATCGATATACATAAAATTTTATTAAATTATTATATTATATTTCAAAGCGATAAAAATTATTTTAAGAAGCCAGATAATGTATATAGTTAAAGAGTATTAAAAAAAGTGAGTTAATAATTAATAATGAGTTGACCCGCTATAAATTTATGTTTAAATAATTTATTTAATAATGAAACATTGAAGTTTAATCATATTATAATAGGATCAAAATTATATTATTCTAATAATTTTATTTTTTATTAATTTTAATTTTAATTTTAAATTTTTATTCATTCTTAAACTTTGAATCAAACGAAATCTAAATATGTAGAAAGGTGGAGATGGAATATCTCATATCAAACTCTTACATCATAAAATTTTATAAACGGAGTTGATTTCCTCTAATATCTCATGCAGGTTTCACTATTTTGAAGGAAATTAAATCCTTTTTGCGTAAGAGAATTAACAATTTTTGAGCATAATAATTTCTTCCAACTTTCAGCTTAGACTTTTAACATGCCCAGTAAATAAAAATGATGACTTTTAATTTCTTTTATTTTGATATGCTTTCCAGAACTCATAACCAGTGTTACGTAACAAAAGAGCATGCGCATTTTTCTGAACAACTCCATGAAAAGCATCACCAATACTGGTCAACGGTCATGTAAACGTGTTGCAAAGACCATCTCAGTAATTTTCTTACGTCATATGGTTGGAATAACTTATTTTTATTATGATTTTTCTTATAATAATTTTATAAAAAAAAAGTTGCATGCATGTTAATAAATAAACCCCCAGTTCAAATTCGATTAGTATAGAATTTAATACTCGACCTTTTTAGTTTATTTAAAAATAAAATAATATATTTATATACTAAAAATTTATTTACACCAATTATATAATACTTCAAAATAAAATTATATATATATTAATCATATTATAGCTCATTTAGTTTTATTTAACTCATTTATTGAGTTTAAATAAGCATATTTAGTTTATTAAAAATATTTATATAATCTGAAATAATCTAAACAAAATGAACCCGAATTTTCATTTAAATTAACGAGTTAAATTTAAAGAAGAATATTTAGTTCATTAAAAATGTTTATATAATTTCAAAAAATTTAAAACTTTTATTTAAATTAATGAGTTGAGTTTAAATAAGTATATTTAATCATTAAAAATATTTATATAATTTAAACGAAACAAACCTAAACTTTCATTTAAGCTAATGAGCAGGGTCCAAGTTTATTTTTTAGCTTGTTTAATTTAATGAATTCAATTTCAATAATTCATTTATCTCGTGAGACGAGCAGAGGGGATTAGAATTTTGCTTAGCTTGAATAATTCGTGTCTGTAAATGAAGCTACCAAAAGAGCTTGCCCTCGGAGAGGAATGCTTTCTATATTTTGATTACGACTTAAGACTAAAACAGTCTTCGTTGACTAGTAATTTTTCCTACGAAAGACCGAGAAAATTACTCCTGAAATAAAAAGACAGACACGTGGAAAAATCGTGGAAGATGAGATTGATTAACAATTCTGGGGAAAAAAGAAAAAAAAGAAAAAAGAAAGTTCTTTTTAAAAGGCTAAGAACAGTCTTCCAATAAAAAGCCAGACCATCCACACAAAATGGTCATTAGAATCAAATTACAAATTTTTAAATTATTTAATGATTTTGGGGTTTGAAATAAATGCTAAATTTTCTAAATCCTCTTAAAAATTGTCATCGAACTTGTACTTTGATTTGGTTGAATCTTAAATAAAAATTCTCAAATTTCTTCTAACTTAATTAGTCTCAAATTTCATCTTGTCCAAAGTTAAAAATTTCCAAAAAAATTGAAAATTAGCATCTTAACAGCGTCCTGCAAATATTTTAATAAACTTATTAAAATATTATTTTAATTATATCAGTTTAAATTTTTTTAATGAATTTATACTTGATGAAGTTTTTTTTTATATGGGAGATATATATATTTTTAAATATTTATAATCAGACAAGTATGTACCAGTTAACACTATTAATGCATATTGGATGCATTTGCTTGCAAATCCAATAGTTAATAATATTATAAATGAAAAATATTATTAATTAAGAGTTCCATGCAACTTAAATATATGTCCATATCTGGGTATGACAAGTATCACTTAATTTTAAATGCACACAGATACTCATTTAACCATATTTTAGTGATAATTCACGGTAATTTTTCATAACTAGTGTAATATATATTACAAATTAATTAGCGATGAATTAACTATACGAAATTATTATAATACAGCAATTTACAATAAAGGAGATCACTTTTTAAATATTTATATTTGAAGACTCATTAATTAAATTCTATTAAGTTATTTGGTTATAAGGTATATATAGTTATCTGCTATAAAAAAGTCATTAAGTGTGGTCTAATTAAAGGCAAGGAGTATAAGTAATTAACAAGAAGTAACTTGTTTGGTTATGTTCTTGAAAATAAATTGTTATTTTTGGAAATAAAAAATAATAATAAAACATATTTAGAAATTGTGTTTTAAATAAAAAATAAAACAACGATAACATGTTTTTAAAAGCACTGTTTCGATAACACTTGTTGGTAATAATTTTGTAATTAAATAGATATATTAATGGAATTGTAGTAAATGTCATACTTTCATTCTCTTTCATTTAAGTAAAGTAGGACACAATAAAAATGTTTGATCATCATTTTTATATTTCATGTATGTTGATTGAGTTTATTTATTTTATTCTATTTTTTATTAAACCATTTTTACTTTTTTTTTTTTATAAATTTTTTTGTATAATTTGACCTTTAAAAAAGTCGTAGAAACAGATGTAACAAGTATTTCATATTTTAAAATTTTAATTTAATTATCAAACTACATTAAAACCACTTATTTTACATCTTTTTTTTTATAAAAAAAGTTTAGGCTTTTCTTGTATTAAAATTTAATGATTTTATTATTATTTATAATTAACTAAAATTTAAATAAAAACTCTAAGTTTTAATATATCTTATTTAGTTAAAATTTATTTTATTTTATTTTCAATATAAAATTATTTTATACTATTTAGAAAAGATAGTTCAACTCATTTAATTGACTTAGTTGAACCATAATACTAAAAACGTAACATCTTCAATAATTCAATAACAATAATTATATTTTATATTTTTATTTAATACTGTTGTTATGGTTTCTAATTTTTTTAGTCAATATAATTCTACGCCAATTAATAATTTCTAAAAATAAGATATTTGTAAGACTTTATATAATTGCACATTCATGTTGAATAAGATAGTATAAATATTTTTTAAATTAAAAATTAATGAGGCAATAATATTATTTATACCTTTTTCTATTTTGAAATTTTGAATAAACTTTGTCTATAAAAACTTATAATAGATATTATCTTATGATGTACAAAACAAAAGATATTAGGTTATGTAAGATTATAACAAAGTATTTAATTTTATGTGTAACTTATTATTAAATTAGACTTGTATTAATTTTTTATTTTTATATCGAAACATTATTCATTTTTTTATCATTTTAGATATATGAAAAAAAATCATATGTAAATAATTATGAAGTAAATAATTTTTCAAAAGAAAAAACTTATTTTTAAAAACAAATTACCCAAATATAATTTTTTTTAAAAATTATCCAATTTTTTTTTTACTTTTATTCTTCAAAATTGTATTTAAATCATTTTGAAAAACAATTTTTAAAGATAAAAACAAAACTAATCAAGATTTCTCCTCTGTCATGTACCAAAAAAAGTTAACTCCTATAATTTAGAACGATTTTGAATTTTGATTATAATCTTTGAAGTAAATAATTTTATTTTTTTATATATAATTATGATCTTAGATGTAATTTAGTAATGAGAAGTTCGAATATTTTGTAAAAATATTTGGATTAAAAATTCAAATTAACCAAAAACAAACAAACTTTTAAACTAATTAACTAATTTTTTTTATTTTTTGGGGTACTAATTAATTCTCCCCAACTGTGAGAAGTAGGCTCCCGAGACAGGAAAAGTCCAAGAATTTAGGGGACCTGCTTAAATCAAGAGTCACGGAGCTGAGTGTTGAACGGACTCCAATTCTCCAACTTTTGGCATCAAATACGCCGAAAAACTAAACCCAACACTCAGAAGAAAAAGAGAGAAAGAAAGAATTGAACAAATTCCCATACCCTTTTGAAGTTTCAACCTATCCTTCTTAGACCGCTTATGGATTTCGTAGTTTCTCCATCCCAAAGAGTGCGTTTCACGTCCATATTGTTCTTGGACCAATTCACCGCGTAAACCCTTCAGACAAGGGGGAATAGTATATAAGGAACATGTTCTTTAATATCTGCCATAAGAATTCTCTTCTTTTTTGGATCAGTTATAAGAAATTGCCTTCAATTCGTTGATTAGGAGAAATTGCGTTACAAGGGTATTCTTAATATGAGCAGCAATGGCCAATCTTCCGGTGGTAGTCAGAATGCCAGAGACTTAATTTTGAACGCTGGTTCTGGTGCCGCAGCTGGTAAGGCTTTTCGCCGTTAGCCCTTTTTCAAATTTGAGTTCAGTTTTATTGGGCATATATTAATTTCTTTATTTTGATTCCCAGTTCTTATTTTTGAACTTTCCTATGTTAATTCGGTAGTACTTTTGTTTGCCACTATTATTTTAATGACTGGTGTCTCTTTGGTTCAGTTTTGTCTTATTTGCTGGAATGCTTGACAGTGTAACATTTGCTACTGGATAATTAACTTGATTGAATTGCAGGGGCAATAGCGGCTACATTTGTGTGCCCATTGGATGTGATCAAGACTAGACTACAAGTTCATGGTCTTCCCTCTGGACAGAAAGGTATGCTAGATTTTTTACCCATATTAAAGTTAATTCACTTTGCTATGAGAGCAAAATGGTCATAGACCATAGTGGGCTTATTGGAGTTGAATTTGAATAGCTAGTATTTGTAAGATTGAGAAGTAGTATTAGAACATAAATGGTTGGCATAAGTTTGTAAATATGATACCTTAACTTTACAAAAGATTTGCTTCTTCTCTTGTGAGAAATAAGTTTATGTCGTCAACAGAAGGCTGAAGATTGTATCTTCTAAATTGATGATCTGGAACATGTTAATTTAATGCAAAGTGGATTAGTAAATTCTTTCATACGAATATTGAGTGATTGTTTCCCCTGATAACTTTTTTTATTTTCTTAGGTAGTGTCATTGTCACGAGCTTGCAGAATATAGTAAGGACGGAAGGTTTCAGGGGAATGTACCGTGGCCTTTCACCAACAATACTAGCTTTACTTCCAAACTGGGCAGTGCGTTTCTCTTTCTGTTGCCTCTCTAACTAAATCTTTATGCTGTGATCGGCAATCATAATGGCAAAACATGCCAGCTTCTGCGAGCTAGGGATTAAGATGTATTTCTAATTCTATCTTGCTTCAACTCAATTTGTCTTCCCAACTTATGTCAAACAAACTTAACAAAGACAAGCCATAAGCCTAAAATTTGGGGCTACATGGGTAGTTTTCAGAACAAACTATCAGCTCCATATTGATTCTCATTTGCCATGTAGTTGTATCTAGGCGTACATTCTTCAACACCCTACTTGCAACTATAGCGTTCATTACCTCTAGGACCCAAATTCTTGGTCTCTTCTTATGTTGTATTAATCTTAACTTCCCCTTTCTCAATATACTCATATTGCAATGGAACCTTGTGTTAAGTTCTGTCTCCACTACTGCTTAAGTCTGGAAGGATCATTGAGTTTCCGCTTCTCTTTTTAGAGAAAATTATTTATTAAAAGCCATCTCTTTGAGCATATTCTGCATTTACTTGTTTAGATATAAGTTTACTGTTACTGAAAGTGGCTTCATATTTTTTTTTCCTCTTTGGCTACTTTCATAATTTCCTTTTAAGTAAGTAAAGTCTACTGAAGTTGGAGGAATTAACATTAACAACAACCATCATGTAAATGACTGTCTCTTTGGTCATTTGCTGGAGGAATGTTAAACTCCACCCTCTCTAGCGGTGGAAAGTATCTGCACATATTCTTTTGCATCAACAAATGAGAAACCAATTAAACTAATCTCCCACTTGTTTGTATTTTATTCATAATGATCCTGTTTGAAGCATTGGTTGTACTTCAGAGATAAAATATTTCTAATAACAGAAGATGAATAATCTTTCTAACATTGTTCAATCATATATTTGTAACAGTTGCTATTCATATTTCTTCAAGTGACAAAATTTTGCTTCAATTGTAGGTTTACTTCACAGTTTATGAGCAACTAAAAGGCCTGCTACGTTCACATGGTAAATATTATGTTAATGTTGTGTAGTTAGATCCTTTGGTTACTTGATATTTTCCTGCTTTGGGTGTCTATGCCTGAATTGAAATTTGCTGGATTGACTTTATTTTCTATAACATTCTTCATTTGTAATCTTGGAACAGGTGGTTGCGACCAACTCACAACTGTTGGAAATATGATAGCTGCTGCCGGGGCTGGGGCGGCCACCGCAATTTCAACAAATCCATTGTGGGTTGTTAAGACCAGACTCCAAGTAAGTTGGTTCTCAATCTTGCAGGCATGCGGACGAGTCTTTTATGTTTGTTTTATCAATTTAATTTGGAGTACCTTTGCTGTATCTGATGTGTATGCTTTCCCAGTTGATTGATTAGGCTTGGAAATCTGTTAATCTTTTTTTGTTTAATCTGTATGCTTGGTTGTACAGCTATTTGCTTTAATGAACTAAAATATTAAAAATTGTTACTTTTATAGTTTACTTTTTCATTGATAAATGATGTTGTTTCTAAGTCTCTGAAGAAACCAAATTTTATATTGATATTTGAAATTCTGAAGACATTTAGGTCTAGCTGTAATGCTATCAACATGAACTTTTGAATTCTTCGGTTTCACTATGGTTTGATTTTATACCATGTGATAAGTTGTATAGTTTGCCTACTCCTATCTAGCTATTATGCTGAAGGTTTCTTTTTTTTTTTTGGACAAAAATTCATGTATTTATCTGTAACTATTAGACACAGGGAATGAGGCCTGATGTTGTTCCTTATAAAAGTGTTCTTTCTGCTTTGACAAGGATTATCCATGAGGAAGGCATGCGAGGACTATATAGGTCAGTTTCTTTGTTCTCACACTTAGTTTGATGACTTTTTTGGGGAATTTTAAAATGAAATTTAAAAGGGTAAAAATTTATCGCACTTTTTGTCTAGTGTGTGTGTGATAATTTAAAAGGGTAAAAATAATTTAAGAGTGTAAATGAACAATTGATTTCTTTTTAATCTGGTTACAGTTCAAAAAACAAAGTAAAGAAATACTAATATAGAATAGATGAAATTTTCTTTCTTGATTTTAAATGGTAGATAAAATGTAATAATTAATTTTCTCTCTCTCAAGTCTCAACCACTATTTTTATATATATAGCCCAAATGGGCGTACTAACTTGTGTACATAACTTCACCGTAAGTTATTTTTTTAAGGTGGAAAACATGAGGTCCATTTAACATGATTATGTATACTATGCTTTTTTTTTTTTTTAAAAAAAAGAATTCTATTTGATCAAGCATAGCTGAGATCTACCGAATCATTTAGCAAGAGAAGAATTGTATTAGGTAAGATAATAAAAGTACATGATATGAAGTGAATGTTAATCTGTGACCAAAAACCAAAAAAAAATAATGTTAATCAGTTAAAATTATGGAGAATCTGGAAAAAATGGCAGTCGTGCATAAACTGTGGATGATCCCTAATAATTCTAGTTTCTATATATATGCTGCTTCTGTTTTCTATCTCCCCAATACCAAATTACCGATTTAAGTACAGGTAGAATTAAACAGCCCTGCACTTGGTAACTGTTGCATAGAATGAAATAAGCGATTCACACAAAAAAAGAAGAAGAATGTAAAATCAAAGCTTGATTGACCTTGAGTCTTCCTCTTGCATATTCAGTCATGATAATATTGTGTTCTTGTGGAGCAGTGGCATTGTGCCTTCATTGGCCGGCGTTAGTCATGTTGCGATACAATTCCCGGCATATGAAAAGATCAAGTCATACATGGCAAAAAAGGGTAAATATGAGAACTTCAAATTGTTTATTCATTTGCTTGTCCTTGGAATGAATGGATCCTTCTCTGTTTCCTTATGTCTAGTTGCTTATCAAATGAAAATTTCAAATATTTCAGATAACACGACAGTTGACAAGCTAAGTCCAGGAAATGTTGCCATAGCATCTTCAATTGCGAAAGTAATTGCCTCTGTAATGACTTATCCTCATGAGGTATGTCTAACCTTCTGGCTAAACTGCTATGGGATGAAAGTGCAGGATGCCTATCTGCAACACATTCTTTTATTTTTATTTTCATCATGTTTTTCATTAATCCTTAGAATTGCATTTCCAGGTGATACGTTCCCGGCTGCAGGAGCAAGGCCAGGCCAGAAATATTAAGGTCAAATATGCTGGGGTTATTGATTGTACTAGGAAGGTGTTCCAGAAGGAAGGCCTTCCCGGATTTTATCGCGGTTGTGCAACCAATCTATTGAGAACAACTCCATCGGCTGTTATTACATTCACCAGTTATGAGATGATATACAGGTTCTTCCACGGGTTTGTACCTCAGAACAAGGGCTATCCTCAAGGCTATTCTAAATCCAATGACCTTAACAAGCCCCAGCCAGAAGACAGTGATATAAATTTAAAAAGTGGCCCTGTGTAATGATCCTATTATTGCAAGGTATGAAACTTGAGTCCATTTTCAACCTCATTGACCAAAGCTTGTACTCGAGTGAAATCTCCGAGGTTGTAGAGCCCAAGATTCACATAAACCCCTCATCAGAATCCCATATTTCTTCTGTGGACCCATACCTTGCAACTAGGATCTTCACATCCTGATTACTGGCAATCACTATCTCAATCTAATAAGAAGGCTTCATCAGTTCCTCTGGCAAATAAAAAGCGGCTAATTTGATAGGAAGTTATCTTGTTTTCTATATATATATGTAATTTGTAATTTAGTGGCTAGGTTTTTTTTTTGTCTGATGCAAATCCTTGATTTAACCTGAATTGTGAAGTATGATAGCTCCCTTTAAAAAAGGGGTGTAGTAAATAAGTTTAAGGCAATTTCCTTAAGCAGATTAGAAAGGGGGACAGAAAATGGGGCTTGGGGGATTTTCATTTGACTTTTAACCAAAGTTTAAAATGCAAATATCCTCTTTTAACTTTGGGTTATTTGCAAACATTCCATTCAACTTTAAAAGTCCAAAATTATCTCTCTCTCTCTCTCTCTTCACTAGCTGGAATTTAACACATTAAGATGCCGCATATTTCTCATTTGGCATTTCACCATTGAGATTACATATAATGGTGGGATCACAAGCCAATGTAATGTGACATTTTTGTTAGTTTTGTTGGTAGAAAATGGAGCGAATGTATTAAATGATGGCTAGAGAAACTTGAGAGAAGTAATTTCTAACTTCAAAGTTGGAGCCTGTGTTTTCAAATAACCAAAGTTGAAAGGAGCATATACATTTTTTCCTAAATTAAAGGATTATGCCATTCCAGGTCTCTTGTAATTATGTTTCCTGGATGTTCTAAGAATAGTATTCTTTGTTCTAAACTAAAGCTTTTATGTGATCTTTATAATGGCAGGCAAGACCAAAGTCATGGTTTGTGCATTCTTCCATAAAGCCATGCTTGTCTTTGTCTTTTGCCTTTTTGTTGACGTTGATTGTTCATGCTTTAGCAAAGTATTCTTCCATTCCAACTCCAGTTTGTCCCTCTCTCCTCTCTTTTACCTTCCCACTTTAACTTTTCATTCCCTATTTCTTCCTAAAAAGAATAGGAAATTATAAAGAGTATCTTTTCCTTATTACAAGAAACATTTAAATAATTTAGATACCAGCTGATTTGATTAATCTAAACAATGCTACTTTTAGAATTATTAAAAGATTTAATTAGTTATTTTATTTTTGTCTCAATTATTAACGACTTTTTATAACACTTGTTAGTTAATAGTTCACAGGCTATGTACCTCAGAACATCTTTGGTAATTAGGGATAACAAAGTTTCTTGAATCCTTGTGAGAATTGTTAGTATATGGGAAACGAGAACACCAATTCATATTTTTCACTTTGTGAAGATTTCTTTATATTGAAATTATGAAAATATTATATATATATATATATATATATATATATATATATATATATATATATATTTTAATAATTTACGTTTAATAAATTTAATATCTGTTTGTTGTTAGTGATTTATTTTAAAAGTATTCCATTTCAATTTTTTTCAAAATTTTAAATATAGAAATTTTGACAAATCTTCATTTTCTATTAATAAGAAAAATTTTATTTTGGAGATAGGGACAAAGACATAAGGACACAGAAGTGATAGGTTAATACGGTCATTAAAGTTATTAAAATTATTATTAATACGGTATTATTATTAAGGGTACAGAGTATTGAAATTATTTTCTCTTTTTCATCACGCCGTTCAATAAAATAACTTCTTATATTTTAAAATTTTGTTAATACGGTCTTTATTGTTTTCAATTATTATTATTTTTTGAAAAATAAAAACTCCACAACTTAAATATTTGCAAACGTCTTGATTAAGTTACTAAATTTATTTATTTTAAAATATTGTTTCGATAATTTTAAAAATAAAAATATTTTAAAATTTTGTAAAAATGAAATATTTTAAATAATTTTTAATTAATATTTTTTTAATTTAAATAAAATTTAATATAATATTAATAATATAAATATATAAAATTAAATAATATAATGTTAAATAATGATATTATCATTAAAATAACATTTATATAATCAATATTTATAAAATTTGACAACATTTGACCTAGATGTTTTTAATAAAATTATATCTTAATTTTTATTAAATTTAAATGTAATTATCTAAAATTTATTATAAATATTGTCAATAAAATTTTAAATAAATAAGTTGATGACAAATGATCAAAATTTTCTTGTAATTTATATTCTATAATAATTATATAATTAAAAAAATAATATAAACTTAATTAAGAAGTTAAAAATATTTTATATTTTTAAATTTGTTATCTTTAAAAATAAAAATAGTTTAATAAAAAATATAAAATAAAAACTATATTAAAAATATATTAATATTTTTGTTGAAAAATTATAAATATTCTCAATTAAAATAATATTTTTTAAATAATATGTAGAAGGGGCCAAGATGGGATGGTCATCCCAGTACGTATGCCTGGGTTAACTTTGGTAACAAATAATTTTTAAAAAATATATATAAATAATAAACGTAAGAAGTAGGAAGACTTAAATTTTCTATCATTGAAACATTCATTATTTTCGATCTAATTTATCCTACAAGACCCACATAAATAGGTTTTGACCCACCCAACACAGCAACACTTATGGCGCCGATAATAGACGGTAGAATTTCATTTTTATTATCCTATTTCGTGTGGGAGGGTACCAAAATAATTTTTTTTTTATTATTTCCACCGAAACGGCATGACATTTAGTACACTGATCTTGAGATAAAACAATCACAATTCTGGGCTAATTATCTTAGGAATTAAAATGCCATATTCAAGTAATTTTAAAATCCAATTTAAATAAATAATAATAAATTTCAATTTGATTTGCAGAAAATTTCCATGTCATTAGAATGCTAAGACCTATTTGGATCAAGTGTTGAAAATTCAAGAAATGCAAGGCAAAACAATACACTCCTAAAATTATGAGAAAATCATTTACTTTGAATAAAGCGCAAAAACTCAATCCATAATCATAAATATAAAAATAACAATTATGATTTTTTTAATTAAAACAATATTATAACTTTGATTACTCGGGAATAGTGACTAGTACGGGGCGCCAAGCTCTCTTCAGTAACGACCGATAACGAAAACCCATCCAACCCGGTTTTGGTGACCCGGGTCGACTTCTCCATGTAACTGAACCGCCAAGATTCGTAATGTTTCCAACAGAACCGAACTCTCTAGAATGAATCTTCTTCCCCTTGCTTATTTCTTCGCCACCTTCTTCGTTTGGAAGCGGAGACACAAAGAGCTCTTTCAGTGAGTGCCTCCGCATTAAATCCTTGTCCTTCTCGTCCGTCTTCTCCGGTGAATTCAAAAGATGCTTCTGCTGAAGCGGCGAGTCTCGCCGTCGAGATGATCGGCGACTGGTGCTCCGGCTAAGAAACATCCGTAGGGTGGTTTTCGGGCGCCGGAGCTGAATCAGCGGGCTTGTCCTCGGGCTACGTGTGGGGCTCTGAGCCACGCCGCATTGCATCGCGAGGAGCTTGAATTTCTGCAGCGTAGCCATTCCTAGGTGAGTCTGCTCTCTCTCTCTCTCTCTCTCTGTATCTGTAGCTGTGACTCTCAAACTGGTTTGAGTTGAAGTGGCTTTGAATTTGAATGCTCAGTGATGATTGTGAGGGAACAGAGGGAAATTGATTGCTTCTAAGAGGGAAAATGGGATCTGTTTTGGGAATTGCTGCATCTTTTCTCCCAACACATCATTGATTGGTTTGTTCCCTTTATTTCTTTCTTTCTTTGAGATTTCAAAGGGAGGAAAGTGGTTCAAAAGATTGAATGGCCAAAATAGAAAAAGGGACTGCACAATAAGAGTAGGAATGGTACATTTTCCAATGTGGGTTTATTAAAAAATTTGAAAAGAAATATAACTCTTCTTTCATTTTTCATCTCAACACCTTACATTATAACCAATGTCTTCAAGAGTCATCTACTACTAAATAAAAATAAAAAATAAAAAATAAAATAAAAATTTCTAGAGTCACGCTCAAGCATGAAAAAGGAAATAAAAATAAAAATTCCCAGAATTCTCAAATTAATCAACTAACAAGGGAAGACTTCAAACAATTTCTAGAAAGAAGAACTGTAAGGAAACAGACTCAATCATGAAAGTTAGATTTCTTTCTAAAAAGAGGAAAGAGGTTAATATATCAAGAAAAACTTACTGTTTGTTCTAGTCAAAATTTAAAATAAAATGATAGCCTAATTCTGTTATTTCTTTTGCTAAAAATGATAATGAAAGTAGTTTAATAAAACTTATATAACCCGAGCAAAACAGTTTATCCTTTTATTTGCCTTGTTGCCTGCTTCAAATCTTAGTTGAAAGAAACAAATGCAAAACGTTTGATGGGTAGGACATCATCAGAGCTTGTTAACCCAAACAAAAGAATAAGGTAAAACAGAAACTCGCTTCAGTTTCCTTGTACATTCCCTCAGCCATTGAAAATTGTGCCTTGTAATATAACCAACCTATAAACAATAGTACAATTCATTAACTGAAGATGAATGCTGACAAAATGTTGTCATTCTTTCTGAAATTTCATATGGTAGAATGGAGTAACAAGTATAAAGTATGAACAATTGGAAATTGGCTAAATAATTATGCACCGACTTTGATAAGTTATGGTAGATTCACTGTCCCGTTTATCAGGTATTTGGTGAAGGCGCTTCAAATTATTCAATGATCCAACTCATCTCAATCCACTGATGTTGGTGTAATTGTACTTACATTCCTGTGTGAAATCCCAGCACCATGAATCTCTAGATGCTTTGTCTCATCCTTCCCACATTCAATTTTTTGTAGTGCCTTCAAAACTTTATGCATAAGAGGTCTCAGTTCCTTAGCTCTTTGTAAACATTAAAAGGCCAATTTTTCCACTGAAATTATCATCCTTTTAAATTCATTATCTGATTCGTAACTAAGGGAATGATCTACCAGCTCAGTAAACTTTCTTGTTTGAATCTTCTTTATGGCTAAATTTGCCAAATGAATTTCATTAATATTCCTTGTACAATCTACAGCTGGCATAGAGGATATTAGCTCTATGAGCATGACTCCAAAGTTATATATATCACTTGTCAGTTAGCTTGTAGGTTTCTCAATATTCTGGGTCAACATAACCCAGGGTTTCTTGGGGAGCTGTGATGACATAGGAAACGTTGTTGGGAGACAATCTTGAAATCTCAGAGTCTGCAACTTTAGTACAAAAATTATTATCAAGGAGAATGTTGTTTGTTTTCACACCACGGTGAATAATGTTATAAGCATGGAGATTAGTTGATGCATTGGCAGTCTCAAGGGCAATTTTCATTCGTACTAGCCATGGCACTGAACCAGGCTCAGCTAGATCACCATGGAGATGACTAGCAATGGTGTCGTTTATGATACGTGGGTCCCTCCAAGTGGGGCCCATGCTATATTAAAATAAAAAAAGAGAGGCTGTGGGTTCCACCATTGAAAATTTTCAATGGTAGGCACCAAATATTGCTGCAAATCTTGAAGAGAGAAAAATGAGGTAGAAAACTTCCTGCAGCCACGTAATTAGGTGGGGGGTTGGGCTCTATAAATAGAGCCTCTCCCCCTCAATAAACTCATATTAGATTCAGAGAGCCTCACACCTTCAGAGAGAAAAGTTGAGAGAAAAATAGAGGGATTCTTAGAAAGAGAATTTTTTGAGAGAAAATTAGTGAGTCAATTTGTGAGGGTACAGTCCACAAATTGAGAGAGAAATCCACCTAAGGGTGAGTTTTGTAATCCCATTATTATTATAGTGGAAGTTTAAGCGGCCTACGGGTCCCGTGGTTTTTACCTTCATTTTAGAAGGGTTTTCCACGCTAATATCTTTGGTGTTATTTTTCATCTATTTAATTTGTGAGAATTATCCCAACAAAGTGGTATCAGAGCCGTGGTGATTATTCTTTTAAAATTCTTAATATGCTATGTGGTTGTACTATTCATACATACAGAGTACTGTTCATATTGCTCAAAATGGAGGAAAGCACCGGCAATATGATCAAGTTGATTGCATTTAATTATGCAATCTAAAAGCCAAAGATGGAGGATTTTTTATACATTAAAGATCTATGGAAGCCGATTGTGATGGCGAAGGAGGAAGCAGTGGCTACTCCAAAGGATGACAAAGCCGATGGTAAGGCAACAACCAGCACATTAGACATCGACTGGACTGTGCTGAATCGTAAATGTGCTGCTCAAATTAGACAATGGATTGACAAGAGTTCCTTTGTTGGGATAATTCCCACAAATTAAATAGATGAAAAATAACACCAAAGATATTAGCGTGAAAAATCCTTCTAAAATGAAGGTAAAAACCACGGGACCCGTAGGCCGCTTAAACTTCCACTATAATAATAATGGGATTACAAAACTCACCCTTAGGTAGATCTCTCTCTCAATTTGTGGATTGTACTTTCACAAATTGGCTCACTAATTTTCTCTCAGGAAATTCTCTTTATAAGGATCTCTCTATTTTTCTCTCAACCTTCTTTGCTGAAGGTGTGAGGCTCTCTGAATATGATATGAATTTGTTGAGGGGGAGAGACTCTATTTATAGAGCCAAATCCCCACCTAATTACGTGGCTGCAGGAAGTTTTCTGCCTCCCTTTTCTCTCTTCAAGATTTGCGACGATATTCGGTGCCTACCATTGAAAAATTTTAATGGTAGGACCTACAGCCTCTTTTTTTTTCATTTTAATATAGCATGAGCCCTACTTGGAGGGACTCACCTATCAAATCTCTCCCTCCCGACTTAAGTGGGGATAATGCTAAACTTGCCGCTTCTTTGCAGGCTTCTAACTTCTCCGTAGGTAGAGCCTTTGTCATCATGTCAGCTCCATTTTCATTGGTGTGAATTTTCTCAACTCGCAGCTGTTTACTTTCCAACACATCACGGATCCAGTGATACCTCACATCAATGTGTTTCGATTTGGAATGAAAGGTTGGATTCTTGCTGAGGTGTATTGCGCTCTGACTGTTGCAATAGAGAACAAAACTTTCCTGGTTCTGCCCTAACTCTTGCAGGAACTTCTTCATCCACAGGATTTCTTTGCAACCTTCAGCAATTGCAATGTATTCTGCTTCTGTGGCGCTTAAGGCAACACACTTTTGTAATCGTGATTGCCACGAGACAGCTCCCCCTACAAATGTTATCAGGTATCCAGATATAGACTTTTAGGTATCTACATCTTCAGTCATATCTGAATCTGTATATCCTTCTAGTACAGCTGTACCATTACCAAAGCACAAACAATGACTAGAAGTACCTCTGAGATATCTGAGTATCCACTTGACTCTGCCCAATGTTCCTTTCTAGGATTTGACAAGAATCGGCTCACAACACCAACAGCATGAGCAATGTCTGGTCTAGTGCATACCATAGCGTACATTAAATTGCCAACCGCTGATGCATAAGGCACTTTGCTCATCTTTAATTTATCCTCCTTGCTTGAAGGACATTGACTCACTTTTAACTTAAAGTGACTTGTAAGTGGAGAACTGACAGATTTTGCCTTGTCCATGTGGAATCTTTCAAGAATCTTTTCCACGTACTATTCTTGAGATAGCCAAATTTTGTGATTCTTTCTATCACGGATAATCCTCATGCTAAGGATTTGTTTAGCAGGTCCTAAGTCCTTCATTGCAAAGGACTTGCTCAACTCTCTCTTCAATATGTTAATATTGTTGATGTTTTGGCCTATAATCAACATATCATCAACATAAAGTAAAAGAATGATAAAGTCATCATCAGAAAATTTCTTGACGAAGACACAGTGGTCAGCCGTCGTTCAATTGTATTCATTTTACTCCATGAATGAATCAAACTTTTTGTACCACTGTCTTAGTGCCTGTTTCAGATCGTACAGACTCTTTTTTAGTTTGCACACCAGCTTCTCTTTCCCCTTCACTTGAAAACCTTCAGATTGCTGCATGTAAATTTTCTCGTCGAGATTACCATGTAAGAAAGCAGTCTTTATGTCAAGTTGTTCAACCTCCAGATTGAGATTAGCCGCTAAGCCAAGAACAACTCGGATAGCAGACATTTTTACCACTGGTGAAGAAATTTCATCAAAGTCAATACCCTTCTTTTGACCGAATCCTTTCACAACCAATCTTGCTTTGTAATGTGGTTGTGAGTTGCCTTCTTCATTGTTGATTTTGTACACCCATTTGTTCTTGAGTGTTTTTCTTCCCTGTGGTAGTTTCACTAAATCAAATGTGTGGTTCTCATGCAGGGATTTCATTTCCTCTTGCATGGCTTTTAACCACTCATCCTTGTACTGGTCAGTAACAGCTTCGTCATAGCTCTCTGGTTCTCTCCTGTCAGTGAACATTACATATTCGTTAGGAGAATACCTGCTACTCAATTTTCTTTCTTTGGTTGATCTCCTTAACGATACTTCTTGTTGGACTTGTTCAGAAATTTGCTCTGGTTGTGTACTGCTAGCTGGTAGATTAACATCGTCAGTATTTGGAGTAGCTCTCCCGCTATTAGAATTTGTTGGTGGAGAGACTGGATCCAAATTAACTGGAATTTCATCTGATTGTGACTTTTCTGATTTCTCAAAATCTTTGATTGTCTGATCTTCAAGAAACACCACGTCTCTGCTTCTAACGATCTTTCTACTAACAGGGTCTCAGAGTCTATAACCGAATTCTTCATGGACATATCCCATAAAGATACACTGTTTCGATTTTTCTTCCAACTTGGACCTCTCATCTTTTGGGATGTGAATAAATGCTCTGCAGTCAAATACCTTCAAGTGTTTGTAAAAAATATCTTTCCCTGTCCAGACTCTTTCTGGAATATCATAGTTCAATGGAACTGATGGAGAAAGATTGATTAGATCGACTGCTGTTCTCATTGCCTCCCCCCAAAAAGGGTTTGACAGTTTTGCATTTGAAAGCATACATCTGACTCTTTCACAGATAGTTCTGTTCATCCTTTCTGCGACACCGTTGTGTTGAGGTGTCTTTGGCATTGATTTTTCTAGCCTGATGCCGAAATTTCTACAGTACTCCTCAAATGGACCGCGATACTCATCGCCATTATTTGCACGTACACACTTTAAATGTCTGTCAGTTTCTCTCTCAACTTTTACATGAAATTGCTTGAAAACTTCTTGCATTTGATCTTTAGTTTTCAAAGCAAATGCCCACACTTTTCTTGAATGGTCATCAATAAAAGTCACAAAATAAAGTGCTCCGCCTAGTGACTTAGAACTCATTGTGCAGACATCCGTGTGTATTAAGTTTAGAATGTTTGTTTTTCTAGAGGGTGGAGAACTACGAAATGTTACTCTGTGTTGTTTTCCCATAATACAATTAACACAAGTATGCAAAGATATACCTTTCAATTTTGGCAAGAGCTCCTTTTTGGAAAAAATTTTGAGGCCTTTTTCACTCATGTAGCCGAGTCGTTTATGCCATAACTCGATGGAGATTTCTTTCCTGGTAGTATTTACATCTCCTCTACACAACTTTGCTTCTGTAGAGTAGAGAGACACATCTTTCTTGCCTTTAGCTACTACCAAATTTCTTTTGGTAAGCTTCCACTTTCCTTCGCCAAAATAGCTGCTGTAGCCATCATCATCAAGTACTCCGGCAGAGATCAAATTGAGACGGATATCTGGAACATGCCTCACATCTTTCAGAAGTAATCTGCATCCAATGTTAGTTTTCAAACAAATATTCCCGATACCGACAATTTTGGATGCATTATCGTTTCACATCCTTACTCGCCTGAACTCACCTTCAGTGTAGGATGAGAAGAACTCTCGTCTTGAGGTGACATGGTAGGAAGTACCTGAATCAACTACCCATGTAGAGTCTTGACATGTTAGATTGACATAATTAGCATATTGAACAATGACAACTTCTTTGGTGACAGTTGCAGTGTCATTTGTTTGGTTTTCAGCTTCTTGTATTTTGGATTGCTTTAACTTCTGACATTTTCGAATGAAATGTCCGAGCTTGCCGCAATGTTGACACTTCTTGTCATGCCTTGATCTAGACTTTGATCGTCCTCTTTGCTGGTTTTGACTCTGAAAATCTCTACCCTTATTTCTTTCACGCCATTCTTGCTTGCCTTGTTTTTCTGTGACAAGCGCTTCAGCTTCAGGATTATATCCTTCGTCTTTTCGTCGAGATTCTTCATTCAACATTCTGTCTTTTACCATATCCATGGTAAGCTTGCCTTCAGGAGCGAAGTTGCTTACTGACACAACTAAAGTGTCTCAGCTTTTTGGTAGAGAACTCAGCATCAGCAATACTTGTACCTCATCGTCAACAGTCATTTTCATTGAGTTGAGTTGATCTACAATGCCTTGGAACTCGCTCATGTGTTCTGATACGCTGCTTCCGTCTTTATACTTCGGATTAACTAATCGTCGCATCGGATTGGCTTTATTCTGTGCGGTTGTCCTTGCATACATTTTCTCCAACTTTTGCCAAAGAACATAAGCATCATGTTCATTAGTAAAATTTTGAAAAATACTCTTGTCAATCTATTGTCTAATTTGAACAGCACATTTACAATTCAGCACAGTCCAATCAATGTCTAATGTGCTGGTTGTTGCCTTGCCATCGGCTTTGTCATCTTGGAGTAGCCACTGCTTCCTCCTTTGCCATCACAATCGGCTTCCATAGATCTTTAATGTATAAAAGATCCTCCATCTTTAGCTTCCAGATTGCATAATTAAATGCAGTTAACTTGATTATATTGACGGTGTTTTCCTCCATTTTGAGCAATATGAACAGTACTATGTATGTATGAATAGTACCATATGTATGAACAGTACCAGTACGTATGAATAGTACCCCGTACAGCTTCCTTCAGCCAATAGTATTTCTAATAAAAAAATTTTTGATGTGGAAGATCAGTCAATACTGCAACCACAGAGCATACTAAAATTTTTAAAAGAATAACCACTACGGCTCTGATAACACTTGTTGGGTGTAGCGAATACGACACATATCTCCACAATAGTATGATATTGTCCACTTTGGGCCAAAAGCTCTCATGGTTTTGTTTTTGGACTTTCTTCAAAAGGCCTCAAATTAATGGAGATTGTATCCTTACTTATATATCCATTTTCTTTAAAATTTTTAGTCAATGTTGGATTTTGTTTGCATTCCTAACAGTTTAGAATATATTCATATCCTAACAGTAGCCCAAGGCTATAAAGTGAAGTACATCAACAGAGAGACACAAGATTTCTCAGGCGTAGGCATGGGAGGATTTGAATTTCATTCCTGAACTGTTTTACATGCTTATTGTCATGCTTGCGCCTGTATAGGCGTTTGACGGCAACTTCCCATCCATCTTGAAGTTTTCCTGGATGTTAAACATCAATGCATAAGTTATTCATCGGGACATAATATTTACATAGGCTTTCATGTTCATTTTACAGATAGTAAGCTAAATGTAGAAATTTGGATTGGTTAAAAATACTTTCCTAGCAAATGATGCACTCTTTTTAAATTTTCTGGTATATTATTTATTTTTACCTTTTTTAGGTGAAGTTATTTTTACTAGTAATCTTGGAGTAGAAAATTTTTATTTGAAAAGATGAAATCTCGGCAACCCCTACAGTACCCTACTTTATTGGAACGATTATTAACTATTAGATCAAAATTATAAAAAATAGATTTGACCTTTGGTAACCCAGTCAACAAAGTAGAGAACTGGTGCTATTGACACTGAAGAATTTTCTACTTGAAAAGAAGTAAAAGAAAAAGGTCTTTCAATCTAACGTATGTATTAAGGGAAGAAACAGTGTCTGAGTCGTTTACCGTAGTAAACAGTCCCAAAGCCTCCGTTTCCAAGTCCCTTAAATGGTTCAAAGTTGTTTGTTACCTTCTTCAGTACCTTCTTCTGGGTTGTACTAGATTTGATATCAAAATAAATGTTTCTTGATTGGTTTAGGAAGCCTGAACAATTGTATCTTTCTTCCTTCAGCAGTAGAATAATAAATAAAGCAATTGTAATTATGACTCCGCATTCAATATCTAAACCTGCAGGGGGAAAGCTTTAGACATTCAATACATTGTAACAAGTTTTCTCGTTATTGTTTAGGGATATTAAATACCTGTAGTATTTAATACTCATATATCAACCAGAAGTAACCCCACAATTAGAAATTGTCCTTTAAGTTATTAGCTTATACTAACATTAAACTCAGGAGGGAGTGTGCCTTGAATACTAATAAACTCATTAACTAAATGTAAATCAATAATTCTTTAAGTACTCGAAGGAAGGGGATAACGTTGGATTAGTAAGAAAATAGTGAGACTATTTCTACATGTGATAATGTGGGAAAGCAGTGAGAAAATAAATATTGTGCATGTGGAGGCAATTAATTTTGGAAATGTAATACCTATTATTGAAACCTTTGAAACCCGTCTCTTGTCCTCTGTTATCAAATAATGTGAAGAATAACAAGTTAGACTTAAGAAAAACTAAATACATCTCAAGTTATTCTGATTGACAAATGACATAAAAACTATCGATATCAATGATAATTTAGTGATGCTTTACTAATTATTCTATATAAAAATGGGTTAAGAAGTATCAGATGTATGTTTATTTTTCGTCGTTTACTGTCTAATGAATGACCTGTAGAATTTAATTATTGAGAATCTAATGTTAAAAGGCTATGGAGTAAGTAGTTTATACAGTGGTGAGTCATCGCATTTACTGGATTATGTAAAACAAAAATTTATGGATCAATGTTCATTAGTTTTTTTTTTCACACTTCTTAACTACACTTTTGGTCCTTTTGTTATTTAAATGTTTTAATTTATTCCTTCTAGTTTAAAATAGAACAATGTTGCCCTTCCATTTAAAAAAAAGTTGCAATTAAATCATTCTTCGTCAATTTTTTTAAACTAAAATTGATGACATGAAGGTTAAACCACCGATGTACCCTTTCTTTTTTTCAATAGACTATTTAGATGACACCTCGCAATTGACATCACCTTTTATTCATGTGTTACTAATCCTCCAAACCGTTTTTCTCAACTAAAAACAAGTGCTTTCAGAACAGCCAAATACACCTTAAGTTATCGGAATGAATATGTGGCCTAATCTGATTGTCATATATCGAAGTGCTAACCATTAATGCACAATTATCCTTTAGGTCGACTTTGCCCTCCTTTTTTATAATAACAATCATGATAAGACTCAGATAATGCTACTTTTAGGAGATATCAGCAGTTAAGAATGCAAATAGGTCGGCCCTGAAGAAAAGGTCAGGAGGTGGCATTTTAAATGGAAGTTGGATAGTAGAACATGCACTTAGTCGGGCAACTTGTCAATTGTTTTGTTAAGATTGAGGTAGATATCGTAGTCAGGACAGTCTGTATATCTGAGGAAGTTTCTAGGGGCATTGTTCGTGACGTTGTGGTTGCGTTTGAAGAGGGTAATATTGTCTATGACTCGGAAGGGCATCATAGAGACACCGGAGGCATAGTGAGAGTATGGTCGAAGTCACTGCACTTGTTGGAGGACAAGTGCTCCTGTAACTCATCGTCTTGGATGATGATTGTATTGTGATCTTCATCCTGATATATGCTTTCAATTTTGAACCATCTTTAGTTTCCCAATAAGACTTCTTTGTCTGACTTTGGATCATCACAACCCATAATGGGAAAACCGCGTTCTGGTCTCGTTGTGCTAGTGAAGGGGAAGTGAATTTCCCCAAGATTCCCACAGTGAAAGGACTTTGGACAGTTTTCCTCTTCATGGTATTTCTGTTCTTCTGCAGCTGATAGAAGAAGAAGAATAAAATAACAGAGAAGGGAACGAAGCAGAGAATCTAGAACCATAATAAATTTCATAATTTTTGCATCCAAAACATACGGATTTTAATAAGAAAGTAACATATCTCTAGTCTTTTGGCTAACCTAACCTCTACTTTTAATTATTCACTGCATACACTAGTTGAGTTGGACAAAGACAGAGGAATACTTGAGAACATAACAGGGTGTAAGTTAATCTCTTAATCGCAAGACTTTTTAATACTTGACTTTTTAAAATATTGCTTATGGTCCAAAGTTGTTTCCTTGGAGCTTGAAGTTTACACAACGGCAAATTGACCCTTATCATTATGATACCTCAATCACGGCAAATGAAGATTGAAACAGAGATGTGAATGTCCATATAAGTTAAGCTAAAGCTTGTAGTTTTGGATTTGTGCCAGGAAGTGCGTCTTTAAAAGTAGTTTCAAAGGGAAGATTCAGTTATGGATGAAGTTCGAAAATATCTTTTAACTATAATATATATATATATATATATATATATATATATATATATATATATATATATGTACAAACAACACCAAATATTTCAATTTGTATGGATATGAAGTTGAAGAATGCCATCAGCCTCCAGTTTGTTCACACAAAATTAATTATTCTCCTAGCATATCTTTGATATGGAAAATATAAATTAATGACATATAGGGAATTTTCTTTTCAACCTTATGTCCAGAATTTTAGTATATGGATTAGTATAAGGATGAGATCCATCGAGGGGTTTCTCCACCCATAAATGGCTGTAAAAGTTATCCAATTTCTTTTGTCAAAGAACCAATTACCGTTGGCCGATTGTCTTGGTATACTCTACATTTTAATGATAAAAGGAAGCAATGATCATGATGTTTACCATCTCTCTTAAATGGAAACAAAATAAAAAATTGCATAGCTGCAAGTTCCACATAACTTCAGAAGTGCGTTAGATTATTAAAAAAAAAAAAATAGCACCGGAATATGACTGCTTGGGAGTAAAGTACTTCAATATATTTTTTTTTATTATACTTCTTGTTTTTTGATTTTATTTTTTATACCCACACACAAACACAGAGTGTATGTAACAAGGTATGTATATTAAGATACTCAAAAACTAAAATTTTCTTGTACTTAAACATCAAAAAACAAAAAAAAAAGGTAGCATAGTGTACGAGTCTTTTTGAGATCTAAAAAAGATAGATTTACGTATTTATTCCTACAAACAAAAAAGTTGTTTTCAAGATTTAAACTATGACCTCCAAATTATAAAATGGCAATTTTACCGTTGGTCAAGGCCCATGTACCTAAACATCGCTTATGGATTTTCATGGCTTTTTTCTTCTTTTTTTTGGTGATATTTTTCAGTCATTTAGGATGGTTTAGGTCTACATTTTGGAGAATGGGTTTGAGAGCTGGTGTCAAGTTTCAGCCTAAGCCAGGCTAGGACGATGGATCCAATCCGAGACCAAGTTGTTGTCCAAAAAAAGAATCAGAGACCAAGTCTGATCTAATTTGGTTTGATTTTCTTTGCGAAGTTACGCAGCCTCGTCTCTCGTTTCTCTATCACTTCCCCAAACTCTAATTACTTACTATCCCCTCCTCTACTTCCTTCTCTTGGTTTTTTTTTTTTCAAGGGAAACATTTTTGTTCATTAAAGAAGTTTTTTACTATCTTTAAAAAGGTTTCTTATTTCTTTTAAAAATGTTTATTCTCTTTTTGAGAAGGTTTATTCTTTTTTGAGAAGAAATTTTGTAATTTCAAAATTTTGTATATTCACTTTCAGATTTAAAATTCTATACTTATATTTAAGTAAAAAAAAATTAACTCTTAAAAAAAAGTTAAAAGACGTGATGACTCTTCTTGTATGGGTCTGTTTTTTTTTTATCTAATGTTATTTTAGTTGTGTATTTAAAATATTGAATTATAATATTTAATAAATTAATATTAGTGTTTGTGAAGTGTATTATATTTATTTTTTTATATTATAATTTTTAATTATTTTGCACTTTAAGTGTTAAATCTGGGTGGTTCCTCATTTGATTCTCTTGTCTCTTTTTGTTGTACTTTCAGCGGCTTGTACTAATTATGTATTAATCTTTTGTAAGGATCATTTTATGAAGAAAATTCAGATTGTTATTTTTTTTATACCTCAAATTCACTTGGAATTTTTTTTTTTATTGGGGCCAGGATGGGTCAAAAGTGATTGTTGTTTATGAATAATATAACTCTATTTCTTGCTTATAGTTTCTTTTTTTTTATCTCTCAAGAATGTTCTTGCGACTCAAACCCTAGCAGAGTGCCGCGACCTCCAAAGCCAGGAAATGCTATGTGAGGAGGGGGCTGTGATGGCAGCCCTCTCCTCATCTCTCTCTTTCTCTTCGTCTCTCTCTCTCTTTTTTTTTTACTCTATTTCATGGTTATTTTGTATTTATTTTTTTTAGGAAGATTTTTCCTTTCATTAGGAGAGTTTTTTCCTTCTATTAGAGAAGTTTTCTCCTCTTTTGTTTAAAAGAGGTTAAGAGCTTGAATATTTATATTTTTTATGTCCAAATCTACAATATTGAATTCAGATCTACATATTTGATCTTAGATCTGTGTAGAAAAAAGTCAAATCTACAGCATTATTCTTACAAAAGAGTAGAAGAATATTGAAGTGTTATCCTTCAAAAAAAGTTAGGAGGTGTGTTGCCTCTATTATTACAACTCTTTTCTTCTTTTTTTAGTATGTTGTAATAGCTGTATTTTAGATTATAGAGATGTAATATTTGGTAAACTAGATTTTAAGATGTGTGTTGTCTTTATATTTTCTATTTATAGTACTAGTTTATTTGTATTTTGTCTTTAGAAGCTGTAGAATTTATTAATTCTACCTTTGTCTTTTGATTGTTGGTCTCAATGCCTCCTTAATGTATGAATAGTAGTATTCTATTTTGTCTAAAAAAAAAAACCTCTATTATCGCTTCTCTTTCGCAACCTTTTACGGTCGCAACTATTTGTGTGGCAGCTTCCTCCCCCACCTCTTCTTCTCCTTTCTTTTAATTTATTATTTTGTCTTCTTTTGATAGAGAAGTTTTTTCTTCCACTAGAAATTTTTTTTTCTTTTTTAAAGAAAATTTTATTTCTTTTTTGAGAGAAACTTTTTCTCTTTTATAAAGATTATTCAATATTTACCAATTTTAAAATATTTACATAATTTTATTTCAGATCTACAATATTTTAAAGTTGGAAAAATTTTCAAATCATAAGTCATAATTTTTAGAAAAGATTGAAGGATTTGTTGTATTTCTTTAAAAAACTCTTATTTATTTTCTCTTATTTTAAAGTTAATTGTATTTAAGTAAAATTTTTTATTTTTTTATGATGTTAGTAATAAAAATTAGAAGGCGTGTTGTTTTATAATTTAGATTTTTTTTATCTTTTAGAATACATGTTTTGTAATTTTTATTTTGTTTTATCTTGTTAAAATTTCTGTATGTTCAAATTTAATATCTGTTTAATGAATATTATGATATTTGATCAATTTTAAAAAAAAATTATTTGCTTAGCCAATCGTAGACATGTCAAGGTTATGGGTCAAACATAAAGAAAATTGATCAACGTGATTAATTTTTTATTTATTAAAGCATAAAATATCCATGGGAGATGGAAATATAGCGAAGAAAAAAAAACAAGGGTTAAGAATTGAATTGAACAAAACATAGTTCATTACAATTTTAAAAATTAAGCTGGTAATATTTAAATTTTATCATTGACTACTTTTTAAATTTTATCATTTTTTTTAGACAAGATCAAAGATCATAATATTAACTAAAAGGCATTAAACTTAAGTTTACAGAAGTCTTTAACAAGATAAAAAGATAAAAATTACATCACAGCCTGCACTTCTGAAGTGTAGATAAAACTCAGATTATAAGACAACACATCTTCTAACTATTACTAACTCCTAACATAGAAGAATAAATTTCATCCAAATACAAATAACTTTGAGTACAATGAAAAAAAAAAAGTTATTTAAGGGAAGGCAATACACCTATTAATCTTTTCTAAAGATTACAATTTTTAACCTTGATATTTCTTCAAAACTTGAGATAATGTAGATCTGGACAAAATATGTAAATCTTCTAATTACAATTAGCACTGGATCTTCTCTAACCATGAGAGAAAATTCTCTCACAACGAAGAAAAATACCTTCTCAAATAGAAGGAAGAGACTTCTCTTATGAAAGAAAAAGGCTTCTTTAATGGAAGAAAAAAGACTTCTCTAATAGAAGAAAATACATTAAAAACATTAAGGTAAAAGCAAGAAGGGAGGGATGAAGAAGAAGGGGGGGAGGAAGCTGCATTAGCAGCAACCTCCCCAAGCATACTTCAGCGCTGGGAGATGAGAGCTCTGCTCTGCTCTGCGGCACTAGGGTTTTTGGCTGTCCCTCCAAACTCCCATGTACCCCTCCAACTTGGCAGTTTTTAATTTTTTGTTTTGTTTTTTTTATCATTGACTACTTATATAATTGTTCATAAACTAAGTTGGGTTGAAGTCAGGCCTATATCTAAATTTAGACTTACTCTAATTTAGACCTATCGTGAAAGATTAGTAGTAAAAAACCTTAGCTGCAGAGGTTCTACCCTTAGTTGCAACAAGTTTTTTTTGGGGGGGGGGGGGGGAGGAGTTGGCTGCAAATTCTTTTATTTTTTGCAAGTTTTGAATAAATTTTTTTATCAATTTTTTTTTCTTTCTTTAGAGAAATTTTTTCTTTTCATTAGGAAAGTTTTTTTTTTTTTAGAAATATTGTTCTTAAGAATTTTTCTAAAATGTTGTTCTTAAGAATTTTTCTTCCTATTTTTAGAAGAGATTTAGTGTTAGTCAAATTTTTCAAAAAAAATTTATAATTTATATTTCAGATTTATAATATTTCAAGGTTAAAAAAAGAATTGAATGAAAGAGAAATCATAATCTTGAGAGAAGATTTAGAGGTGTATTACCTCTCCTTGTATGATTTTTTTGTCTTCTTATGAGATATTTAGTAGGTTATAATTTTATTAAGTGTATTGTAATTTTTTTATAATATTTAGTTAATAATATTTAGGAGGTGTGTTACTTCTTAATTTAAAATTTTTGTCATTTTTAAAAGTATAAATTTAAATTGTATTTTATTTACTTGTTGTGCTTTACCTGTTTTTGTAAATTTCAGATTTTTGTACATGTTTATTAAATATAATAATTTATTAATCTGTTCAAAAAATAAAAATAAAATATCAGTAATGGTTCAGTCCATGAGTCAAGTTTGGGCTTGGCCTTTGTTTTGTTAAAATGTAATATAAAATATTTTTGATGAATTTAACAATTTTTTACAAATGAATATTATTTTTTAATCTAAAATTGCTAAGAAAATTAATGGATTGTCAAATTTATATCATTTTCATAATTAATGAAATTTTTATAATTTTATCCAAATAGTTATATTTTTTTTATGTAATTTATTAAAAAAAAATTAGATTTATATAATAAAATAATGAGCTATAATAAAAAAAATAAAGAATAAAAAATTAATATATGTTATATAAAATTTAAAGAATAAATAAATTAGTGAATTATATTTTATTTTAATTAAAAGTAATATTAATTATTGAAAGATAACATTCAAATTCATATATATCTAACCTCATTAATAATAAGCAAGGCATGTCTACATTTTAAATGTAATAAATATGTTCATTGGTCGAGTTCAGATCAGTTTAGACATAAATTTAGCTCGATCAAATAGTGGTTGGGTTGAAAAAAATCCATATAAATCCACCCATGATTTTGGCTCACCTGACGTATACAAGTTTGAACGGGTTATGTATATTTTGGACAGATTCAAGTGAGTCATTATTGAAATAAGATCTGATACATTGCACACAAAAAAAAAGGAGAAAAAAAAAATGGAATGCACTGAACAATGAAATATTAACAATAAGTTATAATCTAATTCTAAATTAGATTATATAAATTTTATAAAACAACTTAGAGTAAATAATATATTATATGAAAACTCACGCTAACAAAAGCATACAAATTGGTTTCGTCAAAGAGTAGCAGACTAAATTCATAACCAAAACTCTACAAATGCAATAATGGTCATAGCAGCGTTCTAATAGAGGGGAAAACACTAAAAATGTCAGCTATAAAAATATCTAAAATTGATAATATAAGAGAAATTAGATGAAGAGATGAGATTAGAAAAAGAGATGGACACAAAAGATGAAAGATAAGGGTTTGCAATGGCCGAAAGCAAAGCAAAGAGGAACGAAAAGAACCTACGATTTCTTTAGGTAGAATAGAGAATGTCACGGATGATTGAGAGGCCAAAATTAGCTGTTGCAACTTAAACTTGAGACACCAAAACTATAATATGAAGGTGGATGGTGTTTTAATTTTGAAAACATAAATTTAAATTAGTCAATTGGCTTGGATTATATTGAATTCAAATATTTGAATCCGATCTGAATTGGTGAACACAATTTTTTTTAACATATCACTCGAATAAATTCATCAATCCGATTCAATTTATCAAAAATAAGTATTTTTAATCGAATTAATTTGGGTTCAGGTTATGCATACTCTAATAATAAAGTTACCCATAAATTAATACTCTATAAATACAAAAAGTTTCTTATTTTAATTTATTTAATAAATAATACTAATGAAAAATATCTCATCAAAATAATACTAGTGATTGGGTTTGAGTTTCTTTCAAACCCACACTTTCCCAAAAACGAGGCTCTCACAGTTTCGTAAAATGCAGGGTTTTAACTTCTTCTTTTTTTAAAAAAAAAACATTTTACCATTTTACTTAGAAATTTAATATATTAAATTTAAGACATAAAAAATAGTTTTAAAATTTTTATAAAAAATAAAAATATTAAATGTACATAACTTTTAGGAGGTGTTTTGTAGAAAAAAAAATTTAAAATTCTTAAAAATCTTAATATTAAAGATTTCTTTGTTTAATTTCAAAATAAAATTTATGATTCTCAAAAAATTTTAATTTTTGAGAATATTTTTTAAATAAAGATTTTTATAAAAAAAATTACCATGAAAAAGAGTGTGAATTGATGATTTTTATGAAAGTAAAATTTTTTTATTAAAAATAAAATATAATTTTATCTTTCAATATTTTATATAAATTTTTTTTATAAAAATAAATTTAATTGTTAATATATTTTTTAATGATTTTAAAATTAATATAAACATAATAAATTATTAACAATAATTTATTATATTTTTTGTTAAAAAAATAAATAATTTTTTTAAAAAAAAGAAGAGTATTTTTAAAAATTATATATATAAATAAAAAATTTTAAAAAATATTATTTAAAAATTTTTAACAATATTAAAAATTAATTAAATACATTTTTATATATTATCAAAAATTATTATTTCTATCAATTATATTTTTTTAAAAACATAATTATCAAAAATAACAAATTTTATCGTATACCAAACACCTCCTTAACATTTTAATTATACATAAAAAAAAAAAAAAAAAAAGCAGTCTTTTATGTTAAAATCTATGCAAATAACAGACTTTTTCGAATTTGACTAGTCTAACATAGGCCGAGTCTTTTTTATGGGCTCAATTTATAAAATTTAAAATAAAACTCGTGGGCTCATAATTTGGTTCAGTTTGTTTATAGTTGAAGCTAGTGTAACTTTGGAGTGGGTTATAACATGGCAAAGGCTGTATTAGATATGTCATTTTAAGAGGACCGTAATCCATTGCCCTCAAAGGCCTTCTTCGTCCCTTGGACGAAGAAAAATATAGTACCGAGAAGAGGGCACTGCCAGGAGAATTTGTAGCTCATCGTCCCTTGAATGTGTATCCCCGTCTGAAATCCCAGCACAATGAACATATAGATGCTCAGGTTCATCCTTCCCACTTTTAATTTTCTGCAGCACCTCCACAACTTCATCCATGGAAGGTCTCAGTTCCTCGTCCTGTTGCAAACACTGAAAAATCAAGTCTGCCACTGAAACGATCATTCTCTTGACCTCATTATCTAACTCATAACCAACGCAAGGATTTACCATATCAGTAAATTCCCTTCTTTGAATCTTCTTTATGGTTAGATTTGCCAGGTTAATCTCATTCCTGTTCCTCCTAATATCAACAGCTGACATAGAAGATATTAGATCAATGAGCACAACTCTAAAGCTATATATATTACTATTGTCAGTAAGCTGGTATCATTGGTGATATTCTGGATTAACATAACCTGGTAATACAGTTTGTGAATATATAAGTTGAGATGCAGAATGAGAAGGAATAAAAAGGGGGGAGGGGAATTCAATATCAATTCAATATATTAATAAAATAAAGTATGAACAATTGAAAATAGGCTAAGTAACCGTGCACCAAACTTTGATAAGGTATAGTAGATTCACTATCCCATTTATAGAGAGTTTGGTGAAGGCGCTTCAAATTATTCAACGATCCAACCTCATCCTAATCCACTGAGGTTGGTGGACTTATACGTATATCCTTGTGAAACCTCAGCATTATGAATGTCTAGATGCTTTGTCTCATCCTTCCTACATTCAATTTTCTGCAGTGCCTCCAAAACTTTATGCATAGAAGGTCTTCGTTTCGTATCCCTTTGTAAACATTGAAAAGCCAATTCTGCCACTGAAATTATCATCCTTTTAAATTCATTATTGGACTCGTAACTAAGGGAAAGATCTATCAGCTCAGTAAACTTTCTTGTTTGAATCTTCTTTATGGCTAAATTTGCCAAATTTATTTCATCAATATTCCTTGTACAATCAACAGCTGGCATAGAAGATATCAGCTCTATGAGCACGACTCCAAAGCTATATACATCACTCTTGTCCGTAAGCTTGTAGCTTTCTCGATATTCTGGGTCAAGATAACCCAAAGTTCCTTGTGGAGCTGTGAGGACATGAGAAACGTCGTTGGAAGACAATCTTGAAATACCAAAATCTGCAACTTTAGCACAAAAGTTATTATCAAGGAGAATGTTGTTGGTTTTCACATCACGGTGAATAATGTTAGAAGCATGGAGATAAGTCAATGCACTGGCAGTCTCAATGGCAATTTTCATTCGTAGTGGCCATGGCAGTGAACCAGACTTTGCTAGATCACCATGGAGATGACTAGCAACGGTACCATTTGAAATATATTCATATGCTAACAGTAGTCCACAGCTGTGATGTGAAGTACATCCATAGAGAGACACAAGATTTCTATGGCGCAGGCGTGTGAGGATTTGAATTTCATTCATGAACTGTTTTACATGCTTATTGTCACGCTTGCGCTCGTATAGGCGTTTGACGGCAACTTCCCGTCCATCTGGAAGTTTTCCTGGTTATTAAACATCAATGCAAAGTTCTTCATTAGAGAAAAATAAGATTTACCTAGGTTTTCATCTTCATTTTACAGATAGTAAGCCGTATGCAGAAATTTGGATTGGTTACAAATATTTTCCTAGAAAATGATGCACTCTTTTTAAATTTGTTGGTATATTATTTATTTTTATTGAGACTTCAATGTATAATTTTTGTAAATGATATAGTCTTAATTGATGAATCAAAAGAAGAAATAAATATGAAGTTAAAATCATGGAAACAAGTTTTGAAAACACATAATTTTCGTATAAATAAAAATAAAACAGAATATATAAAATGTATTTTTAGCAAAAGACGAACTTTGTAATAGAAAAATGTCACTCAAATTTAAAAGAAAATGTTATCATATAACTATAATACTTGTTATATTGTATGGTACTAAATGTTGGGCAATTAAAAGATAACATGAAGATAAATTCAATGTTGTAGAGATGAAAATATTGCGTTAAATGTATGGATACACAAGAAGAAATATGATTAGAAATGAGTGTATTATAAAGAAAATTAAAGTAACACTTATTGTAGAGAAGATGGTAGAATTTCGTTTAAAATAGTTTGGACATATGTAGAAAAGATCTGTAGAAGTTTTATTGATAAAAGTAAATCAAATGAAGAATAGTCTGATAGTTAGAGGTAGAAGGAGGTAAAAAAAAATAATAGGTAAAATTATTAAAAAAATTTAATAATTAATAATTTATTTATTAATTTTATTTATAATAAATTTATTATAACGCCGTTTGATTCATATAGTTAATTTTATCTAATAAAAAAAATTTAACTATTATTGTTGTTATTGTCGTAGATAAAGTTATCTGTACTAGCAATTTTGAAGTAGAAAAATTTTGTCCCTAGATTATCGTATGGGACATAGAAAAAGTATTTGAAAAAATGAAATCTCGGCAATTCTTATATCTTACTTTATTGGAAGGATTATTAATTAATAAATCAAAATTATAAAAAATAGATTTGACGTCTGATAATCCAGTCAACAAACTAGGGAACAGATGCTATATAAGATACTGAAGAATTTTCTACTTGAAAAGAAGAAAAGGAAAAAGTCTATCAATCTAATGTATGTATTAAAGGTGTCTGACAGTCTGAGTCGCTTACCATAGTAAACAGCCCCAGAACCTCCGTTTCCAAGTTGTCTAAGTGGATCAAAATTGTTTGTTACTTTTTCAAGTATCTCATAGGAGAAGACAGGGATCCTGAAATTGGCAGCAATACATTCTGGGCTTGTACTTGATTTGATATCAAAATAAACGTTTCTTGATTGGTTTAGGAAGCCTGAACAATTGTATCTTTCTTCCTTCAGCAGTAGAATAATAAATAAGCTAATCATAATCACAACTCCGCATCCAATAGCTAAACCTGTAGGGGGGAAGCGTTAGACATTTAATATACTGTAACAAGTTTTCTCGTTATTGTTTAGGGATATTAAATAAATATAGTGTTTAATACTCATATACCAAGCAGAAGCTACTCCAAAAATAGTTGTCCTTTAAGTTATAGGCTTATACTAGCATTAAACTCAACATGAAATGTGCCTTGAATACTAATAAACTCATTAACTAAATCAATAATGCTTTTAATTAGTACTGGAAGGAAGGGGATAATGTTGGGTTTATAAGAAAATAGTGAGACTCTTTCTACATGTGATAATACTGGAAAGCAGGGAGAAAATAAATATTGTACATGTGGAGGCAATTAATTTTGGAAACGTAATACCTGTCATTGAAACCTTTGAAAGCCGTCTCTTGTCCTCTGTTATCAAACAATGTGAAGAATAACGAGTTTAGACTCGAGAAAAATCAAACACATCTCAAGTAATTCTGATTGACAAATGACATAAAAACTATCGATCTCGATGATAATTTAGTGATGCTTTCCTAATTATTCTATTTTTTTTCATTTACAGTCTAATTAATGAGCCACAGAATTTAATTATTGAGAAGCTAATGTTAAAAGGCTATGGAGTAAGTACTTTATAGAGTGGTGAGTCATTGCATTTGCTGCATTATGTAAAACCAAAATTTATGGATCAATGTTCGTTAGTTTTTTCTTTTTCAAACTTCTTAACTACACTTTTCGTCCTTACGTTACTTAAATGTTTCAATTTAGTCCTTCTGGTTTAAAAAAGAGCAACGTTGCCATTTTATTTTTAAAAAATTTGTAATTTAATCTTTCATTGATAATTTCGTCAAATTTTTAACCAAAAATGATGACATGAAAGTTAAACCGGTGATATGGCTTGTTTTGTTTCTAATGGACTACTTAGTTAACACCTTAAAACTGAAATCACTTTTTATTTTTGTGTTACTGTTCCTCCATTTTTTTTTTCAACTAAAAACATCCAGATAGTCTACATGAAAAAAAAAAGTTATGATACTAGTTTGAAATTCATATTAGCGTTTCTTTTTGTTAAAAAAAAGAAGATAGAATTGTGAATAAAAAATTTAATTGTAATTTTTTTTAAAAAATAGAAAGACAAGATTGGTCTATTTTTGGAAATCAATTGAAGCATTTAATCTTTATTTTAAATAATAAATTATAATTGAATCTAAAGTTTCAAGTAATGTGTCCAAACTTTGCCGTCCTTAGTTTTTCACTCCCATTAAACTTATCTAAGCAATTCCCCTTTTGTTTTGGCCAAATATCTAAGCAATTATGAAACATATTAGATTATCATGGTCACTACAATAATGTGAAAAGCATCACTTTCATGTCAATTCAATTAACCTAGAAGTGGGTGATATAGGTTTTTGTGCTAAGCTTAAACAACGGTGCGCAGTTCTGCAAAATGCGTCGTCATGAATTCAACAGAGATGCTCTAAAACCAACGTTATATATATATATATATATATATATATATATATATATATATATATAGAGAGAGAGAGAGAGAGAGAGAGAGAGAGAGAGAGAGAGAGAGATGAGTGAAAGGAAGGACTAACCAGGATCACATTTCGAAGCATAATCTCTATGAGGGCAATAGCACTTGAAATTGTATGCTTCGATGTCGAACCCACACTGCCCTCCAGTCTTCGTGCACAAGCTGCAATCCGATGCATTCCAATTCAAAACAAACCCTCTTCTCAATCCCTCAATAATCCTTCCTTTCTCAACATACCCATATCCCATTTTTGCTTTCACCACCCCACCCTTACAATTCTTCGACGCCAAGCTCAACTCTTCACCCCCATCCCCATACATTGCCAAAACAGAGTCCGTTTCGTTTTCTTCAGAACACCCTATTCGGTACTCTATAAGCGACGACGATGGTACTAGGTTGCAGCCGAACACCAAGAACAGGTCCTTCTGGTTCGGAGCAAGACCGAACCTGCTCTCGTAAAGGGTGAGGTTGTTGATCCGACGGAGACAACCTGTGGTGTTCAGCGCAGCATCGGAGATTCGAATTGTCTGGTTGTTGTAGAAAATTTGATGGACAATATATCGGTTTTCGGAGAGATTAAGAACTGGGAAGCCATTATCGATACAAGAAAGGGCGAAACCAGGGAACCCACAAAAGGCTTCCTGTCTTCCTTCAACATAAAAAGGGTAGCTTATGTTTTGAAGATTACCACAACTTCTGGGCTGACAAGCTTGGAACTTCGGATTCAGAGATGAACACAAGGTGATTCCAGTTAGGAGAGAGAAGAGGAAGTATGAGTTGACATGGTGAGAATAGGAGCAAGGCAAGAGGCTTTTTTGCTTCATTTTGGATTTTCTCAAACTGTGGGCATGGAGATAGACAGAGGGCGAGGGACGTCTTAATTTGCAATTATTCTGCAGAAAATTGCAGAGTATAAATTTTATTGGGCACAAGATATCTTTCTACGGAATGAATGCTAGTTAACAGTCAGGGGTGGGAACAGCACAATATATGAACAAATACAAGTGAATGGGGGACTTTATTTATTTATAGATCAAGAGATGATAACATTCATACATGAAACCTTGGTACTAGCATAAATTTTAGCAAAGTATAATAAAAAAATAATTATACATCAAGTTAAATAAATTACAATTAAAATTATAATAAATTTTACAATAAACCTCAAAAAGAAAAGAAAAAGTTAACAGATACCGTACACTTTTTTCAAAAATCAAGTGTATATTTTTAAAAATTAGATAAAAATTACAAGAGACAAATTATTGCTAACTATCAATATAAAAAATTATAATAAATTTTATTAAAATAAATATAACTGATAACAGGTTTCAAAATAAAATTGTTTTCAGAAAAATAATATACTTTTTAATCTTTCAATATGATTTTTTTAAATTTAAAATATTATAAATTTAGAAAATAAATTATAAATTTAAAAGAAAATTGATTATAACTGTGTGATAGAGAAAAACTAAGAAAAATTTTAGTACCGACTCTGAAGGGAAAATTCCGCCGAGGCAGAGAGGGGGGGGGGGGGGGGGGGGGGGGGGGGGGGGCTGGGTGGGTGGGTGGGTTGGTTTGCAATGGTCCCCCAAAGATTGAATGGTGGAATAATTAGTCAGAGCAAGGCGCCAGAGGCTTCTTTTGGTTCCTTTGGGATTTTCTCAAACTTTGAAAATGGAGACGAGCATTGTAATGAAAGAAAGCCTTTAAAGATGTGGGTTTGACCAGCAATTAGAGAAATGAAGATTATGTTAATATTTAAAAGCAACTTTGAGTCTAATAATTATGAATTAGAGTCAATGGAGAAATTTCAAATTCTTACTTTCTTATTTTAATATTTAAAAGTAATTTTGAGGCTAAACCAAATAAAATAAAAATATTAAAAAAATATTTTTTTAATAAATAAGTGTCTCTTTTTTTAGAAAAATTAAGTCAAATAGTCACCCGTCCGATTGCTAGGCAGACTTGGGCCCTTATCTCTTTTAATGCCTCTCGGTTTTCTACGCAATCCTGTGATGCGAGTGTACACAGGTCGGATTTGTACCTACCCCGACATCCGACGGTCCGGATAAAATTGAGTTTCAAAATAGAGATGCAATCCAGCCAACCCTGGCCTGGTCTTACCGAGACCCGTGTGTCTCGAAAGTCCTCTAGGTCACAAGGCCGGTTGGTCGGTTTATTCCTTTATTGTAACAAAAAATAAAAAATGCAAGCTTCTAGATCTAGAGTAATGGGATGTAGAAGAAATAAGATAAGAAAGGTTGCAGATATACTGTTATTTGATCTGGGAGCACTACTCACCATGGGTTTCGTTATGCATAATGGAAATGGTGAGAGCTTCATATTTGCCATCGGTTGCAGTACTGGAAGCCATTGTGTTGGATAGCATGAAGAAAACGAACACATCTAAAAAATCCAAAAAGAAAGGGTGGAGAAGGAGTTGGTATGGAAGAATGAATGAAGCCTACGTTGATGGTCATATTAGGGAAGAAGGGCAATGGTTGTATACCTGTGTTTGTGATGGGAAGGGGAGGAAGGATTATGGGAATTGGGAGGGGAATGGGACGTTTGAAAGCCTTGGAAGGGAGAGAAGTAGGTGAGAAAATATCACTAAGAACAATTTCAATGATAGCTGGTTAGAGGGTGAATCACCGTGGACGGTGGCATAAAAAGTAATAAAAATTTAAACACCGTTATTTCTGCATAGCAACGGTGTTTAAATAAAAATAATAATATTTTATTATATTATATTTTTATTTTTATTTAATATTATTAAAAAAAATTATTTTATTTAAAATTTTATATTAAAATAATATTTAAATTTTTTTTATATTTATTATTTTAAAATTAAAATATAAATTTATTATATTTTAAATTAAAATATAAATAAATATTAATAAAATATAAAAATATGAAATAACTTGTAAATTTTATTTAATAAATTTTTTAGAATTATACTATTAAAATGTAGAGTTATTTAAATAATATAAAATTATTTAAAATAAAAATTTGATAATATGACAGTAATTTACTTACACAATTCACGAGGGTTGCACCATTGCAGATGGCCTAAGAGGGGAGTGGATCTTAAGCGCAGTTCCTTTCATTCTTTTTCTTGTGCCAGGTTTTATTTTTTATTTCTTTTTTTACAAAAAAAAAGTGTGCATTTTTTAATAAATACTTTTATTGAGTATTAAAAAATTTATTCAAAATATTTTGATACTAATTTTGGTGATATATTTTTTTTTGTCAAATTTAGATAAATTTATTATCAAAATTTAATATTTTGAACATAATTTATTTTTATTAAATTAAATTAAATTTAAATGAAAAAAAATTATTTTATAATAGTATATCTCGTTATGTAATTAAACTATTTAATTTTTATAAAAAAAATTATATAAAAAATATTATTTAAATTTAATAAAAATAAATATAATTTTTTTAATAAAAATTTTTGTTGAATATTAAATTTTATATTTAAATTTATTCAAAATAATTTGATATTAATTTTTAAAAATGTTAGTATAATCTTTTTATTTCTTCAGGTATTATCTAATAACATTATTGTTTTGTAAAGCAATTCAAAATTTGATAAAAAGATTCTTTTATTTTATAATATTCCATTACATAATATAATGAAATAATTTAAATTTGATAAAATAAAAAATTACACACAAAAAATTATTTAAAATTGACAAATTTGAGTATAACTTTTCTTTTCTTTTTTTAGTGAATATTTTTTATTAAATTTAAATATTATTTTGTGTGTAATTTTTTTTTATCAAATTTAAAAAATTTCATGGTATTATTAGATACAGTATTACAAAATAAAAAAAATTATAATCCAAATTTGATAAAAGATAAACTATATTTAAAATAATAAGTTTTAATAATAAATCTATGACAAGAAGAAATATATTAAAAATTTATTTAAATTTAAATAAAAAAAATGCACAAATTTTTTTTTTTTGTATCTTTTGTCAAAAAACAAAACATGGCGCTTAAAAAAGGGAGAGGGGAGAGCTATGCCCAAAACATCACTATTTTGGACACACCACGCTTTGTTGTGTTTTTTAACACCGCAAAAAATTCACCCTCCACTAAAAGTATGAGGTATTAAGAAAACAAAGACAATCAGTTATTTTTAAAAAATATACAATAAAAAAATAATTACTATAATTGAAATAAATAGTGATGACATATTTTTTAAAATTTTAATTTATTAAATATTATATTTTGATATTTTATATATATAAATAATATAATATATTTAAAAAACGTATTTTTATAGAGATAATAACATATTTAATTTTTTGTTAAATAAATCGGGATCCAGTAAATTCAGAACTTCCGGCCGGACCTGCGGCCCGGCCCAACATTCAATATGTACAGCTTTACCTGTATCTCCTTCATTGCTTGGTGGACAGGCTTTGATCAGATGGATAGAATGGGTGTAGATAAGGACAAGACGTTGTTAATTGCTCTTTCTCTTATTTGGTTTTGGGCAAATAATTAAATTTTTTTTATTAAAATAATTAAAATATTTTTATTTTTTGAGTCATGAATATAAAATATAATTATTAAAATAAAATAAAATATTTATTAAAAAAATTATGCTATTTTAATTGAAATTATTATATTTCAGAATGTTTCGGTAGAAATATTTTTATTTTTATAAAAATTTTATTAAAATACTCTTATTTCGATAAAAATATTTTTGTTTTGAATTATTTCGATGAAAAAGTACTAAACTAAGTTGAAAAATAAAAAATTAATAATCTAAAAGTAGATGAAAGTAATATCATGTTACATTCAACACTAAGTTATTTTCTTCCACAAGTTATAATATCTTTATTAATTTGTTATTCTTTCTATTTATTTTCATAACATTATTTTCTTTTAATATGTTCATTTTAAAGAAGAAACTATAAAAATGATGAAAAAAGATATTAAAAGATAAAAATATACTTAAAAATAAAGATAAAATCATAGTTGAGAGAGAGAGACATTTAAATATAAATATCACGAAAGAATTAAGAAGATAGAGAAATAGATACAAAAAATAGATTATTATTGAATACTATTAGAATTTGGATCAAAATTCTTACCGTAGAAACATATTTATTTATTATTTAATTATAAATATTAATTTAAATTAATTTTAATATAATTTTATATATCTATATTATTAATATTATGTTAAAATATTTTAAAATTAAAAAAATATTTTTTGAAATATTTTTTTTGAAATTTTTTATTTTTTTAAAATTTTCGAAACATTTAAAAATATTTTTATTTTTGAAATTACTGAAACGATATTTCAAAACAAAATTTAATACCTTCCTTTTAAATAAAATTAGAAATAATTTTGTATTTATGTTTCGTTTGTATAATATAATTTATAATTTATTAATTTTTTTTATTAATATAAATATTTTTATGTTAAAACAATAATATTTAAATAAATTTAAATAAATAATTTATTAATTTTTAATAAATTAATTTTAACTTATTTTATAAATTAAATTTTTAATTTTTTTTGAAATTTTTTTATAAAAATTTAAATTTATATTATCATAAAATTATTTTATAACTTTATAAATTAAAATTTTATCAAAATTATATATTTTATTTTTTTATTAAAATTATATTTAAATATTTTAAAAAATATTTATAAATTTTAAAAATATTTTTTAAAATATATATTCAAATATTAAATAATTTAATTTTAAAAAAATTTATAATATAAATTTTTTTTATAAATATTTAAATAAATTATTTATCTAAATTGAAATGATCCGTTGGGTTATTCAAAGGCAGTGGCCGCAAAAGCTGAATTCAATATTGGTCACAACCTTTTTATTCATTCTGTGGGTTCCGTGTAGGAACAATTATAGTACCTTATCATCCAATTTCTTCTTATTTTGGGTAGTACGTTGGTTGAATGCGTTCTTATTTGGTGTTTGATAAGAAGATTTTTGATTTATTATATAAATTTAATTATTTAAATAATAAATAAAAATGAAGTTTGATATTAATTTAAAAAATTAATTTTTTTTTTAAATTTTGAAATGAAATTTATGTTAAAAAATATGTAAATGATCAAAAATTACAAATACAATTGATATCAATAACTTTTAAAAATATTAATGAGAAAAAAAAATTAAAATTTCACGAATGTAGTTGAAATTAAGTTGTCTATATTTTGATATCAATAAATTTTAAAAATATTAATGAGAAAAAAAAATTAAAATTTCATGAATGTAGTTGAAATTAAGTTGTCTATATTTTGTAAATAATTAAATATCATGAGAAACTTAAATTTCTAAATTTTTTTACAAAAAAACTTATATAAAATATAGTAATATTTTTTTTTAAATAAAATTATCTAAAAAAATCTAAAAGAATTCCTGCACCAAAAAACTACTTAGCACGAATTAATACCCTGTTTCTTGTATGCCGGAGTTCTCTGATTTTCTAAGTAATAAATGAGCCGCCGGTGTCTTTCGGGAAAAAATATAAATCATGAAGTAAACTGTATCATATTTACAGAGGGCAGGTGTAATAAATTATAGCCTTTCCTTTATGTATTTAGGAAGAATAGCAGAGAAAAAGGAAACAGGGCAGAAAATGCGAAGCCATCCTTAAATTCACAATTTTTTTTGCAGCCAAAGCTAAAAACACATGGAGTTCAATAAGAAAACAATGTCCAGTATTTTAGATAACCCAACCACTGTGTCCACTGCATCAGTGTGATACCCATGGGCGAGGTGATGACGGCAACCATTGCCCAGGCTCAGCAGCATCCGTAGGGTGGTTTTCCAGCGCTGGAGCTGAACCAGCGGGCTTGTCCTCGGGCTTCCCGTTAGGGGGGGGGGGGGCGCTCTGAGCCACGCCGCTTCGAATAGCGAGGAGCTTGATTTTCTGCAGCGGGGCCATTTCAAGGTGAGTCCGCTCTGCCTCTCTCTCTGGTTTTTAACTGTTACTGTGACCCTATAAATGGTGTGAGTAGAAGTAAAACTACAAGCATGTACCTTGTGATATAATTGTTCTATGAAAAATAGTGCAAGTGAATGAGAGATAATGATACTTTAACTCACCCATCCAAAACTCTGAATTCATATGGTAGAATGGAGTAGCAAGTATCAACTATTGAAATTAGGCTAAGTAATTATTCGCTGACATTGATAAGGTATAGTATATTCACTATCCCATTTATCAGTGTTTGGTGAAGGCTCTGGCTTCAAATTCTTCAACGTTTCAACCTCATCCCTATCGGTGAGGTGTATCTGTACCCATGTCTGAAGTCCCAGCATTTTGAACCTCAAGATGCTCAGGCTTATCCTTCCCACTTTCAATTTCCTGTAGTACCTCCAAAACTTGATCCATAGAAGGTCTCTGTTCCTTGTCTCGTTGCAAACATTGAAAAGCCAATTCTGCCACTGCAACTATCATCCTTTTGAATATTTTATTGAACTCAAAACCAAGGGAAGGATCTACCAGCTCAGTTAATGCTCTTTCTTGAATCTTCTTTACGGATAAATTTGCCAACGAAATTGCGTCATCATTCCTTTTATAATCAACAGCTGGCATAGAAGATATCAGTTCAATGAGCACAACTCCGAAGCTATATACATCACTCTTCTTAGTAAGCCGGCTGCTTTCTCGATATTGTGGGTCAACATAACCAATGGTTCCTTGTGGAATTGTGGAGACATGGGTCACATCCGGAGGGAACCATCTTGAAATCCCAAAGTCTGCAACTTTAACACAAAATTCATTATCAAGGAGAAGATTGTTGGTTTTGACATCACGGTGAACAATGTCAGAAGCATGGAGATAATCCAATGCACTGGCAGTCTCTATGGCAAGTTTCATCCGTACAGGCCATGGCAGTGAACCAGGCTTTGCTCGCTTACCATGGAGATGATCAGCGACAGTACCGTTTGGAATATATTCATATACTAACAGTAACCCACGGCTTTGAGGTAAAGTGCATCCGTAGAGAGATACAAGATTTCTATGGAGCAGGCGTGTGAGGATTTGAACTTCATTCATGAACTGCTTTTCACGCTTTTGGTTATGCTTATGCTCATACAGACGCTTGACGGCAACTTCTCGTCCGTCTTTAAGTTTTCCTATGCACAAGTTATTCATTAAGACATAAGATTATTATAGGCTTTCTTCTTCATTTCACAGAACATTACTTGTTTGCGGAAATTTGTGTTGGTTTAAAGTATTTTTCTGAGTGTCTGAATTACTTACCGTAGTAGACAGTCCCAAAGCCTCCGTTTCCAAGTTCTCTAAGTGGATCAAAATGGTTTGTTGCTTCTTCCAGTTCCTCACAGGAGAAGATAGGGGCTCCAAAATCGACAGTCACACATCTTGGGCTTGTATCTGGCTCGACGTCAAAATAAATGTTTTTTGATTGGTTTAGGAGGCATGGACAATTGTACCTTTGTCGCTTCAATATTAGAATAATGAATAAGCCAATCATAATTACGACTCCGCATCCAATAGTTAAACCTGTAGGGGTAAAGCTTTAGATATTTAATCCATTGCAACAGGCATCCACATACAAGAATATTTTAACGAGTTTTTCATTATTGTTTAGGGATATTAAATTCCTGTAGTGTTTAATACTCGTATATCAAGCAGAAGCAACTCCAAAATTAGAAGTTGTCCTGTTTTCTTTTTTGGGTGGAACAAGCGGGGAAAACCCAGAACTACAAAAGCCTTCTTTAGAAAGACACGCCACTAACATCATCAAACAGAAGACTAACAAGAGCAGTGGGGGGACTGTGAAAAACCTGCAATCCCAAGTGCAAGGAATGATCCGTCTTTGCAAGCGCATAAGCACATCTATTGCCCTTTAGGACTGAACTTAGGTAAAAGTTGTTTTTTAAGATTAACTTCGACATGAATTCGTGCAAACTTAGCAGGAGAGGTCAATGAGGTTGCATCATCCACCTTAATTGTTTTACCCACCAGATTCCCAATCCTCCAAAGTAATCTTAAATTGTGAGACTCTAAAGGAAGCCTCATAATACGAATCGAAGCAGCAATTTGTCACTTCATCTTCTGGGGGGTTGAAATTGGGAGGCCATTTCTGTTCCACCAGGCAATGATCCGTTATCATCTATGGACCTTCCTAATAAGTAAAGAGGAAATCTTCCTCCGCCGTGAACGTTGCCACAAAGAAATCACCATTGAAATTTCAAATCTAGATTGAGCCCTGCAGCTTCCACATTTTCTCCAACCAACCTAGCCTTCATAAAATCCAACCCCGCCTTCTTCCCAAGGAGCTTCACAGTTAGGAGCCTCTTCCAAGAAGCACACCAACCTTATATGCTACATCAGAGACATCTAGAGAAGGAAACTTATTCTCACGTTCTCCAGACTGCAAATCATCTGACTCAATTGAGACTTATCAGAACTATCATCTGAAACTACTTCCTTGGACTCATCAGACAATGAACTATCAAGGTTTAGAGCGATGTCAGCATCCTCTTGAACCCCAAAAAACTTGTGCCCATATGATCCCCTAGAACGGCCCTCCATTGAAACCTTGCTATCCAACCAACCCTCCTCCACCAAAGGAGGATCCTCAACACCCATTTTAACCTTCTCATTACTTCTGGTCAGTTTCCTGCCGAGAAAGCTCACCCATTTTAAGTTTTTAAATCCTACTTAAGATATCAAAGATTATTTCAACTAAAAAATTTTAAATGAAGAGTGAATTGCTATTTTGATCCTTAAAAAATACACTCTCTCAATTTGGTTTCTCAAAGCTCTATTCTTTCAATTTTGTTCTCCGAAGACTATTTTATCATAAAAACCTAAGAGACGAAAATTTTGTTGGGTTAGTAAGAAAATAATGAGTCTTTCTACAGGTGATGATGTTGGAAATATGGGAGATGATCATCAGAAGCACAATAATCAAGAATATTAGCTATGGTGATCGAATTGGGACGCAATTTATTCCAAGTTGTATACTAAGTGCCCGTTTGGATTGGCGGCGGGAGTACCCAAAATCACGTTTGCAACGTGATTTTGGCAGAAGCAACATTTGCAACGTGATTTTGGGTACTCTGCCGCCAATCCAAACGGACCCTAAATAGTGTACATAAGAACGCAATTTGCTTTGGAAATGCAATACCTATTTTTATAGCCTTTGAAAACTTTCTCCTATCCCCTGGTATGAGCAAAGTGAAAAATAATTGGGTCAGATTTCAGAAAAGCCAAATACACCTTAAGTTATCTAAATGATTATGTGGTACCAAATCTGAGTATCATAAATCGAAGTGCTTACCATTAATACATAGTTCTCCTTCAGGTTGACATTGTCCTCCTCTTCTATAATAACAATCATGACAAGGCTCAGATAATATTACTTCTATATGGATTTCAGCAGTAAAGAATGCAAATAGGTCGGTCTTGAAAGAAGGGTCAGAAGGTGGCTTTTTAAATGGAAGATGGACAGTAGAACATGCATTTAAAGAAGAGCTGGGCAACTTGTCATCTGTTCTGTTAGGATTGAGGTAGATATCGTAGTCAGGACAGTTTGTATATCTGATGAAGTTTTTAGGGACACTGTTCATGACGTTGTAGTTGCATTTGAAGAGGGTAATGTTGTCTATGACTTGAAAAGACACCATAGGAGACACCCGACTCAGAGTGAAATTTTGGTCGAAGGCACTGCAATCTTGGAATGACAAGGACTCCTGAAAGTCATCGTCTTGGATGATGATTGTATTGTGATCCTCCTCCTGATGTATGCTTTTAATTTTGAACCATCTTCGGTTTCCCAATAGGACTTCTTTTTGTGGCTTTGGATCATTACAATCCCATATGGGTAAACCACATTCTAGTCTCGTTGTGTTGGTGAAGGGGAAGCGAATTTCCCCAAGATTCCCACAGTGAAAGGACTTTAGACACTCTTGATAGTATTTCTGTTCTTCTGCGGCTGATAGAAGAAGAAGAAGAAAATAATAGAGAAGAAGGGAACGAAGCAGAGAATCTGGAGCCATAATAAATTTCATACTTTTTCCAGCCAAAACATATGGATTTTAATAAGAATATAATCTCTATCTCTGGTCTTTTGGCCAACCAAACCTCTATTTTTAATTATTTATTGCTTACGCTAGTTGACTTGGACAAAGACCGAGGAAGACTTGAGAAGTTAGCTCCAAAATAATTATTTATTACATAAGCTAGTTCTTTATCCCTGTTGAAAAGCAAATTTGCCACTGAAACTATCGTTCTTTCAAATTCATTATCTGATTCGTAATTAAGAGGAGGATCTATCAACTCAAGTAAATTTTCTTCTTTGAATCTTCTTTATGGCTAAATTTGCCAGGAGCTTCAAGCCCTACTTAGTTGACTGACAATGACAAAGGCATGCGAAACTAAGCAGGGCCTTTTCCCTTTTGAAGAACCCTTTCTTATTATATTTCATAAATAAGTAGGTGCTCCCTGACTGGTCGCAGCATTAATACTTAATAGCATTGACGAAAAAGAACAGCCGATTAAAATACAACGCATTTTTTTATTTATATATAAATAAAAGAAAGATTATAAAAAAAAAATATAAATTTTATATAGGCTAGCTTGACAAGCTACCCTTCCTCTTGGTCTGAGGTGCGAAGAGAAAGATCTCTTTTTTATGACTTCCACTTATCGATCCCAGCCTGGAAAAGTAACCGACCAGGCCCTATTTTTGAAACTTAATTTCATCAATGTTCCTTGTGGCATAGAAAAGATAGGCTCAATGAGCACAACTTCAAAGTTATATACATCACAGTAAACTTGTAGCATTCTCGATATTTTAGATTAACATAACCCAGAGTTCCTTGTGGAGCTGTGATAACATGGGAACCGTTGTTGGGGGACAATCTTGATCACAAAGTCTGCAACTTCAGCACAAAATTTATTATCAAGGAGAATGTTGTTGGCTTTCACGTGATTGATGTTAGAAGCATGGAGACAAGGCAATGTCTTATAACTCTTCTTCCTTACCTTTCATTGTCTCTTCTCTATGATCGTTTCATTTTCTATCCCAACTAAAAAAAGAAAAACAGATAAATAAATGAGAAATTTGTCAATGTCTCTGGAGTCATGTACTTAAAAAAAAGAAAAAGAAAAATTCCAGGGTCACAGTATAAGAAAGTCAAAAATATTCTTCCATGATAAAATATTCAAATCAGACCAGATCAAAGAATTGCACTTGTGACAAAGAAAACAGAACTGTCAGGAAACAGAACCAATCGTGAAAGTTAGACTTACTTTCTAATATGAGGAAAGATGAATAATATATCAAGAAATACTTTCTTCCTTTTTTTTAATTAAAGTTTAGAATAAATTAATTTCCAAATTTTGCAATTTCTTAAGCTAAAGATGACAATACCAGCAGTTTATAAGTAACTTATATATCCCAGGAAAAGTAATTTATGTTTATATCTGCCCTGCTCCCCTGCATCAAATCAGTATAGTTGAAAGAATGAAGTAAAACAAAAACTCACTTCATTTTATGTGTACATTCCCTCAGCCATAGACATGACAAGGATGTGCCTTATAATATAATCATCCTTTAAAACAATAGTACTAGTGGATGAGAGTTAATGATACTTTCTGAATATAATGCTGACAAAATTTTATCATACTTTCTGAAAATTCTTATGGTAGAATGGCGTAAGAAGTAATGGGCATAAACCACTGGAATTAGGCTCAGAAATGTTGCATTGACATTAATAAGGTATAGTAAATTCACCATCCCATTTATGATCAGAGTGTTTGATGGAGGTTCTCTGGCTCCGAATTCAGTGATCCAACGCCATTCCTATGCGCAGAGAGGTTGGTGGAGCTGAATGTATTTCCCTGTCTGAAATCCCAGTACCAAGATGCTCAGGTTCATAATTCCCGCCTTCAAGTTTCCGCAGCACCTCCACAACTTCATCCATGGAAGGTCTCAACTTGTTGTCCTGTTGCAGACACAGGAAAGCCAAGTCTGCCCCTAAAACTACTTGACCTGACTCAAAACCAAGGCAAGGATCTACCAGATCAATAAATTCCCTTTTTTGAATCTTCTAGATTTGCCAAGTTAGTCTCATTCCTATTCCTCGTAATATCAACAGCTAACATAGAAGATATCAGTTAAATGAGCACCACTCCAAAACTACAAAACATCACTCTTGTTAGTTAGCTGGTAGCATTGGCGACTTCAAAGGTATTTAGTTTTTAGTCAAATAAATTGAATATGACTGAACTGAGTCAGGTCAAATCGGGTTTTCCAGTTGGACCTGCGGCTTCGCCCGACCATGCGTCTGGTTTGACCGGATTCACCGAGTTTTTGGGATTTTTGTACAGCCCTACATCTGACTCCTTCATTGCTTGGTGGAAAGGCTTTGATCAGATGTGGATAGAAAGGGTGTAGACAAGGAAAACGTTGTCAATGACTCTTCGGCTTACTTTTGGTTTTTGATTTAAGGAACAAAATTTGGTTTCGTGGACAATTTTTTGTCAAAATTAATATTTTTAAAAATTATTTTTACAACGTTTCGTAATTTAAATATTATTAATAAATAAAAAATTATACATCAATTATAAAATAAATATCAACTCTTAATTTAATACAACAAAACATTAGGGGCGAGACAGATTGCGGTAATTAAAAAAAAATACTCAACTTTTATTAAATGTTTAAATTATTTAAAAGATTAATTTTAAAAATTTAAGCTAATTTGAGTCGAGTCAAATTTAAAGAATTTTTTAAAATAAATTATTTGACTTACTTATCAAATTTAATTTTTTTAAAATTTGAATCTATCTCTTTTTCAACCGACGGCAAAAAGATGAATTCAATACTGCTCAGCAACCTTTTATTCATTCTGTGGGTTCCGTATAGGAACAATTCTAGTATCTTATAATTCAATTTCTTCTTATTTTGTTACTTATGTGGTGTTTGATAAGAAGATTTTTAATTTATTATATGAATTTAATTATTTAAATACTAAATAAAAATTGTTTGATATAAATACAAAATTTTAATTATTTTTAATGGAATTAAAAAATAAATACATTATCAAAAATTACAAATATAATTGATATCAACAAATTTTAAAAATATTGATGGAATAAGAATGTTTAAAAAATAAAATAAAATCTCATGAATGTACTTGAAATTAAGTTGTCTATACTTTTTAGATAATTACATACCATGAGAAATTTAAGTTTCCAAAAGATTTTACAAAAAAAAAACTTAAAAAAAAAATATAGTTATCTTATTTTTCTAAATAAAATTGTCTGAAAAAATCTAAAACAATTCCTGCATCGAACAACTGCTTAGCACGAATGAATATCCTGTTTCTTGCATGCTGGAGTTATCTCCTTTTCTCATTAATAAAATGAGCGTCCAAATCATGAAGTAAATTGTAACATATTTGCATAGGGCAGGTGTAATAAATTAGAGCCCTTATGTATCTAGGCAGAATAGCAGAGAAATAGGAAACCGGACAGAAAATGCGAAGCCATCCTAAATTTCAGAGTTTTTTGAGCCGAAGCTAACAACACATGGAGGTCAATAAGAAAACAATGTTTAGTATTTTGGATAACCCAACCACCGTGTCCATTGCATCAGGGTGATACCCATGGGCGATGTGAAGGCAATCATTGCTCTGGCTAAGCACATCTGTAGGTTGGTTTTGCAGCGCTGGAGCTGAACCAGCTGGCTTGTCCTCGGGTGGGGCTCTGAGCCACGCCGCATTGAATCGTGAGGAGCTCGATTTTCTGCAGCGGAGCCATTTCAAGGTGAGTCTGCTCTGCCTCTCTCTCTCTCTTTGTCTTTTAGCTGTTACTGTGACTCTATAACTGGTGTGAGTACAAGTAAAACTACAAGGATGTACCTTGTGATATAATTGTTCTATTAAAAATAGCGCAAGCGAATGAGAGATGATGATACTTTAACTCACCCATCCAAAACCCTGAATTCATATGGTAGAATGGAGTAGCAAGTATCAACTATTGAAATTAGGTAAAGTAATTATGTGCTCACATTGATAAGGTATAGTATATTCACTATCCCATTTATCAGTGTTTGGTGAAGGCTCTGTGGCTTCAAATTCTTCAACGTTCCAACCTCATCCCTATCAGTGAGGTGTAGCCGTACCCCTGTCTAAAGTCCCAGCATTTTGAACCTCAAGATGCTCAGGCTTATCCTTCCCATTTTCAATTTCCCGCAGTACCTCCAAAACTTGATCCAGAGAAGGTCTCTGTTTCTTGTGCCGTTGCAAGCATTGAAAAGCCAATTCTGCCACTGCAACTATCATCCTTTTAAATATTTTATTAGACTCAAAACCAAGGGAAGGATCTACCAGCTCAGTTAATGCTCTTTCTTGAATCTTCTTTATGGCAAAATTTTGCCAACGCAATTGCACATGTTTTTGGCTGTGTTTGGATTGGCGGTGGACAAAATAAATTTTGTGTGAACGTAATTTTTATAATTGATTTTGGTTAAAAACAAATTTGTATGAACGTGATTTATGTTTGAAAACTTTAGTTAAAAAGTGATTATGAAAGAATTGATTTTGTTTGAATATTGTATATCAGAATCACTTTTGGACATGAAATTACTAGAAAGGGTAGTAATGTTATGTAACTTTGTTTGACTTTGACCCTTAGTATTTTATTTTAATTATTCTTAAATATAAATTCAACAAATAATAATTTCTTAAATAATAATTCCTAAAAATATTCATGTAATTTTAAGTTTACAAATGAAGTGCATGACATTAAAAAAATAACAATTTAAATCAACTAGTTATTTTGCCTTTGCTCTACGATTTGACCCGAATAGCGTCTCGAACACGATCTATTTCAGATGAAGAAACAATGTTTAAACTTGGTAATGAATCCAAAACAACTTGGTCATCATAGTCTTCAAGTATGTTTTCATCTTCGTAATGACTAAATTCAGAATCTGTTTTACTATGCCTTCTAATAAAATTATGTATGGTCATTGTTGCACAGACTATTTGAACTTGTGTTTCAAATTTGAACTTAGGCATGCGGCATAAAATTGCAAACATATTCTTCCATACTCTAAAAGTTCTTTCTATAGTACTCCTCAAACTTGAGTGATAATAATTGAATACTTCATTATCATTTGTGAATCTGGATGAACGCCTAAAATCAGGGAAGTGGTAACGCTCACATTTATATGGACTAATGTATCCAACTGGTGTTGGATAGCCAGCATCCACCAAATAAAATTTACCTAATAAACAAAAAGGTATTAATATTTACAGCATGAGAGAATAAATATAATCTATTTCAACCATAAGAAAGAAAAAAAACCTGGAGGTGGATGTGGGAATTCATGTAAGGAGTTGTGAGAGTATGAGAAAATACACGGGCATCATGGACAGTGCCTTCCCATCCGGGCAATGCAAAAATAAAATACATGTCCCAATCACATACAGCCATTACATTTTGTGTTGAATATCCTTTTCTTTCAATAAATTTTGGTTGTTCACTAAGGCTAACCACACACGGGACATGGGTTCCATCAATTGCTTCTATAGCATTATTGAAAAATGGCCAATATCGTTGGTCATTTCGAATCTTTGAAGGGATTGACTGAAATGTAGGATCTTGTGGCTTAATATATTTAAAAGCCAATTTCAAGCAAGCAATTAATACTTTATGGAAATGTCTACCTACAGTCTCCCCTGAATGTTGAAATCTTTCTTGTAACATCCTATTACCTATCCCATGGCCAATCATATTTAAGAACATTGCAACCATCTCATTAATTCTCATGCGTTTAGTGGCCTTCAACCCACATTCAACCAATTCAATGCAAAATTGTTTGAATACATGTTTTTCCCTTCGAAACATCTCATAGCAACGAATGGGATGCCCTTGCAATATTTCTTTAACCCATACATGTCCAATTTGTTCACTTGTTCTACACGATTGTTTACATAAATATGTTACTGCGTACTTACCAATAAGTGAGCTCAAAACAAAAATTTCTTCCCATTCATCATCTTTGGTTTCAAAGCTATTGGTTTCTATTTCTCCATCCCACATTTTCATTTTGTCCATTCACACCTATACACAATTGAATTGTTAATAACCATAACAAAGTATTTATAATACTAATGCATAATCCAAATACATGTTCATGACCATAATCCAAATACAAGCATGACCATAATACAAAACCATAACAATGATCCAACTACATAAGCATGACCATAATTCAAATATATAAGCATGACTATAACTACATATTCATGAACGGCAACGGGTTATTTGCTGTATGCTTAAGCCAATTCAACCTTTTATCCTCCACACTACGTAAGGCTACAAACATCTCCCTTGCTAGCTTAAGCATCATCAATTAACAACATTTTGCATGCAATTCTAGATCATTTGCAATCTCATCGATCAGGTTCAACTCAGCCATCACTTCACCTATAGATAAGGTATTGGGGGCACTAGTGTTGCGTGAGCGACATGTCTCTGCAATAACACTTACAACCTCAACTATTTTTTCGGAGGCAGGAACCTTGGCCTTACTTACCTTTTCACTAAGATTGGTCATCTTCCTCTTTCCACCACTCATTAGGCCACTAGTCCCTTGGGATGTGCATAGATTGATATTAGTAAACTCTTCACTGGCTCCAACACTGACATTTTCGCTATCCTCAGATCCTTCCTCCATATCTAAGCAAATATTATTCAAGTTTGGGCGATACCTAATGTCAGTTTCATCGAGGCCATTGAATAATATACCTGATGATGGTGCCCATGCAAATTGTCTGGTAGCAAGTACATCCTTAAAAAGTATGGTTAATTCGTTGGCAAATGAAAGTCCCTTATGCCTAAATTTCCCATACTGTGTGTTCTCCTGCATATGAGGGACATTTAATCACTTTCACAAATATCAATTTATAAATAAATATGAACACTTATAATAACTAGACCATAATACATCACATACCAATTGTTTCTTCTCCCACCACTCATTAGATGCATCTACAGTCATCTTTACACTATCTCAACCTAATCCAGTTTAATTGGCAAACAACTTATGCCATGCTAACCATTCCTTTTTCAGGCTATCCCATTTGTTCTTCATCTGGGTTTTGTCATATTTTCGTCAAGTCAAACTATTAAATTGGAAAATAACAGCCTTCCACCCTTTCTTCGTGAGGGTGGTTCCATTTCGTTCTCCTTGCTGGACTTGTTCTAAGCATGCCTTGATAAAATGCTCAGTTGTTTTAGGGTCCCACACGGCTTTTATTTTCTGGACTTTATTATCATTTGAATGGGAATCCATAATAACCTTTTTTCTTTGAGAACTCATATTTTTATGTAAAATAAAATAACATAAAATATATAATTATCTAATAAAATGAGATGATACATATTAAGATATATTATTATATAACATATATTATTATCTACACAAATACATGTGTATATAAATAATAAAAAGATAACATAAAATATAATTTATAATGTAGGCAACAATGGCTATTGTTAAGGCCAAGGAGGATTAATTGTTAATCAGTTGTTCAACTTTTATTTTTTTAACTATTATAATTATGATTTATAATGTAGGCATAAATGCTCTTTTGATTCTTTTAATATTTCAATTTAGTCTCTCTAATTTAACATAAAATAATATTGCTCTTTTTTATAAAAGATAATTAAATCTTTTATTTATAATTTTGTCATTATTTTTTTATAAAAATTAAACCATCAATATAAATATAATAGAGTTTTTTTTTACATAAAATATTTGAATGACATCAAACAATTGAAATTTTGCGTTTTAAACTAGGAGGAATGATGTGATATATAGAGTATTAACATAGAAATAAAATATGATTTCAATTATCAAAGTGTCACACAGATAATTTAGTTGGAAAACAAAACAAACCGTTATATTTGACTTAACCTTCGTATCAATATTTTTTATTGAAACAAAGATAAAACTATAAATACAAAATTTAATTGTAACTTTTTTAAAAATAGAAGGGTATAAAAATAAATAAATAAACAAACAAATGCAGGAGACCCACAAAAAGTTCTGCTGACATAAGAAAGAAAAAAAAAGAAAATAAAAAAGGGGGGGGGAGAGGGTACAAAATTTAATTGTAATTTTTTTAAAAATAGAAAGGTACAAAAATAAATAAATAAACAAACAAATGCAGGAGACCCACAAAAGGTTCTGCTGACATAAGAAAGAAAAAAAAGAAAATAAAAAGGGGGGGGGGGAGAGGGCAAGGATAGACTAACCAGGCTCACACCCTATTTCATATTCACAGTGTATAAATATATACATATATCTTACTGTTGATATTAAATGTTTTTCCTTTCAAGTTGTTTAAAATTATTTAAAAAATTAAAGTAAATGAAAAAATTAAATGCAAATACATTGGTAAGGAGTTGACAAATAAAAACACCGATAGAAAAAATACATTAGCATAAATATTTTAAAAAGATTGTGATATTTTAAATAATTATTTAACAATGATGCTATTAAAAATAGTCTCTGACAATTTAGAATTACATATGAATTTGTTGTTTTGAGTTATATTAATTGTTATGTAAAATATTTTATTTATTTTGATATTTTATGAATAAATTTCTCAGTATGAGAAAAAGTTTACCAATTTTGATATTTTATTGGATAAATGAATCTAAATTTCGTCAAATAGGATGGACAAAACTGTAAGGCAACAAATCCGATCAAGAAAAGTCAGCATTTTTTTTTTGTTTGGTTGCAAAAATGCACTTTTGTCCCTTAACTTTACACTAGTTTCATTTTTGTTCTCAACTTCAATTTATTTTTATTTTTGTCTTTTAATTTCAGAAAATCAATCAAATTATTTCTTTTCCCTAATTCCGGGACCACTGCTCATTTTTCCTATGCATCACTTGAAGTAGTTAATAACTGACATCTCATTGTCCACTCAGCTCCAATTCAATGTCACATAACCTAATCCATCTAAATACTGCCTTTAGCCCCAAAGTCACCATCGAAACTATACAGCCAAATTCTGGCATTTCTGAATTGTACTTTTCCTTAAACTTATAAATTTCGATTTAAGGCAAAGAAAAAATTGTCTATCATTCAATTCTGAACTGGGCACAACTCTTTTTATTCTTTTTTTAAAATCAACATTTAGAATAGAATTATAGACAAATTCTGATATTTCTAAACTAAAGATGATCATAAATTCATTTTATATGAACATTGCCGAAGCCATCGATATGCCAAGGATGTCCCTAATAATATAATTATCTTATAAACAATAGTACCAGTGGATTGATGGGAGATGATGATATTTCGACTCAACCATCCGCAACTGAAGATAAATATGCAGACAAAGTTTTATATTTCTTTTTGAAAATTTATATGATAGAATGGTGTAAACCATTAAAATTATACATATAAGACACAGTACGATATAGACAGTGTAATTAGGATAAGTAAGTATGCAGGGACGATAAGGTATAGCAGAGTCACTACCCCATTTATCATAGTGTTTGGTGAAGGCGTTGTGGCTTCAGATTCTCAAATGATCCAAGCCCATCCCTATTCAGAGAGGTAGGTGGAGCTGTATTAATATCCCTATTGGGAATCCCAGCACCATACGCCTCAAGATCCCCAGGCTCATCTTTTCCACTTTCAATTTTCTGCAGCACCTTCACAACTTCAGCCATGGAAGGTCTCAATTCCTTGTCCCGTTGCAAACACTGAAAAGCCAAGTCTGCCACTGAAACTATCATCCTCTTGACCTCATTATCTGACTCAAAACCAAGGCAAGGATCTACCATATCAGTAAATTCCCTTCTTTGAATCTTCTTTATGGCTAGTTTTGCCAATTTAATCTCATCTATACTCCTCGTGATATCAACAGCTGGCATAGAAGATATCAGCTCAATGAGCACAACCCCAAAGCTATATACATCACTCTTGTTGGTAAGTTGGTAGCATTGGTGATATTCTGGATCAAGATAACCTGGTAATACAGTATAAGAATGTATATGTATTATTTATCATATTGTATAAGTTGAGATGCAGAATGAGAAGAAATAAAAAAGCTAAAGAACAAAATTGAAGATCCATTCAATATATAATTAAAAAAAGGATAACAATAATAATTAACTAGAGTCTGATGTATAGTCAATAGGTATTTAGGTTTCCTAATTCCCAAATAATACTTACATTGTTATGTAATGGAATGAAGGGGTTTGGTCTAAATTTAATTTGTCCCCTTGTGCTTTCAAGCCTGTTATTCAACCCTATTGTAGTTTGTAATGTTATCACTTAATCACTTTATGATAATTTTTATATAAATTTTAACAAAAGTAATCATGATAATGTTAAAATAATGAACAATTTTATTGTTATAACTTGTATAATCTCGTAGTATTGTGAGCTTATTATTGTGATTAAGATAATAAACTCAATTTTTAAATGTCATCTTAATCACAATAATGATTTCAAAATACTATAAAATCATTTTATAAGTGAAATGTACTTTCAACAATAAAAATGTTCATAGTTTTAACATTCATATTAATATTTTGTTAAAATTTAAATAAAAAATACACGAGATAATTGAGTAATTACATAACAAATTGAATGACATACTTTAGAAAACTCATTTTGGGTCTAAGCACAGTAAGAAATTGTAATTTACCCTGATTATAAATGATAAATATATCTTCTCATACAACATTACCTGGAGTTCCTTGTGGGGCTGTGGAGACATGGGAGACATAGTTGGGGAACAACCTTGAAAGCCCAAAGTCTGCAACCTTAACACAAAAATTCTTATCAAGGAGAAGATTGCTGGTTTTGACATCACGGTGTATGATGCCAGAAGCATGGAGATAAGCCAATGCACTTGCAGTGTCTATGGCAATATTCATTCTTATAGGCCATGGTAGTGAATCAGGCTGTGCTAGATTGCCATGGAGATGACAACCAAGAGTGCCATTTGAGATGTACTCATAGACTAGGAGTAGCTCCCGGCTGTGACGCGAAGTGCAGCCATAGAGTGACACAAGGTTTCTGTGGCGCAGGCGTGTGAGGATCCGGATTTCATTCATGAATTGCTCTACGTGCCTGTAGTTGCGCTCAAATAGGCGCTTTACAGCAACTTCCCTTCCATCTTTAAGTTTTGCTGGTTGTCAGAAATCAAACCACAAGCTATTCATCAGGATATAAAATAACACAGGCTTTTTTCCTTGTTCTGCAGATTTGTCTTGTTAAAAAATATATTCAAAGAAAATTATACGTTCTTTCAAAATTTCCAGTATATAATGTTAGGATAAATCACACTTAATTCCTGTAACTTGGCCCGAAATCGGTTTATTCCCCTGGTTTAAAATAAGTCATGCAATTCTTTGTTATTGATTCTAATTTTTTTTTAACCTTTATAAGTGTTACTAGCAACTACTGAGTAGGAAATTGTTCTTTCTAGATTATCACACCAATACATGAAAATAGTCTTCCAACTATTGACTTCTGACAAAAGAAACCCTCTCAATCTATATATTAAGGGAGAAACACACTGTCTCAGTCGCTTACCATAGTAAACAGTACCAAAGCCTCCTTTTCCAAGTTCTCTAGATGGATCAAATTTGTTTGTAGCCTCTTCCAGCTCCTCATAGGAGAAGATAAGGACTCCCAAGAAGACAGGTCCACTTTCTGGGTTTGTATTTGAGTAGCTATTAGAATGAATGTTTCTTGATTGGTTTTGGAAGCCTGAAGACTTGTGTCTTCGTATTTTCACCACTAGAATGACTAACAGGACAATTGTAATTGCGGCTGGGATTCCCACTGCTAAACCTGTCAAAAATTAATTCATGGAGTGTAACTAGCACACATGATTTTTTTAATTAGTATAAAAATTTAAAATTACTCTAAATTTCTAACAGAGGGATCTAAATTCAAATGCGTAAGACTCATAAATTTAGCAAAAGCAACTCCAATATTAATAGTTTTGTCTGTGATATGTCCAAAGTTTGCAAAATCATTTAGCTATTTGATTACAGTAATCGTCAGTGACAATTTCAACTTTAGTTTTATGAACAATTTTATTATTATTGAAAGTTCATGAATAGCTTTATTATAATTTTTTAATGCAAGAATATATTTTTAGGCTTATGTCTCTAGAAAGGAAATGTCTACCTACCTTGTGGAGGAATTTCATGGGCAAGAGAAGGATCAAACTCTAATCACTTGTTTATAGAAAGTTTAACATTATATCAAAGATTATTTCAACTCAAAAATTTAAGTTTTCAAATGAAGAGCAAATTACTATTTTAATTTTTAAAAGATAAATATTTTTTCATTTTGATCTCTCTTAAGTTTTAACTTTTTAATTTAATTCTCCAAAGACTATTTTATCATAAAAACCAAATAGATGAAGTTGATGTTGGGTCATTAAGATAATAATGAGTCTTTCTACAAGTGACGATGTTGGAAAGATGGGAGATGATCATCAGAAACACAATAATCAAGTATATTAGCTATGTTCATTGAATTGGGACGCAATTTGTTACAAGTAGCATACTAAATAGTGTACGTAAGAACGCAATTTGTTTTGGAAATGCAATACCTATTTTTGTAGCCTTTGAAAACTTTCCCCTGTGCTCTGGTATCAACAAGATGAAAAATAGCAGAGTCAGATTTCAGAAAAGCCAAATACACTGTTAAGTTATCTGAATGATTGTGTGGCCAAATCTGAGTGCATAAATTGAACTGCTTACCATGAACAAAACACGAATCTCCTTCAGCTATACATTGCCCTCCTCTTCTATAATAACAATCATGACAAGACTCAGATACTTCTACTGCTATATGGGTTAGAGCACTTAAGTATGCAAATAGGTCGGCCTTGAAGGAATGGCCAGGAGGTGGATTTTTAAATGAAACCCAGATAGTGGAACATGCATATAAAGAGCTGGGCAACTTGTCAACTGTTCTGTTAGGATTGAAGTAGATATCAGGACATCCTGTAAAATTGGCTAAGTATTTAGGGACACCGCTCATGACGCTGTAGTTGCATCTGAAGAGGGTAATATTGTCTATGACTGGAGAAGACGTCATAGGAGATGCCGGAGGAATAGGGAGATTATGATCGAAGGCCCCGCAACTTCTGAAGAACAAGTGCTCGAATAACTCATCGTGTTGGATGATGATTTCATTGTAATCCTCCTTCTGATATATCCTTATAATTTTGAACCGTCCGTCGTTTCCCAATAGGACTACTTTGTCTGGATTAGGATCATCACAACCCCATATGGGAATACCACATTCTGGTCTCGTTGTATTGGTGAAGGGGAAGTGAATTTCCCCAAGATTCCCACAGTAAAAAGGGTTTGGACAGTCCTCCTCTTCAGGGTATTTCTGTTCTTCTGCAGCTGATAGAAGAAGAAAATAACAGAGAAGAAGGAAACGAAGCAGAGAATCTGGAGCCATAATAAATTTCATAATATTTGCAGCCAAGACATAAGGATTTTAATAAGAAAACAATCTCTATCTCTAGTCTTTTTGGCTAACCTAACCTCGGTTTTTAATTATTCAATGCATACGATAGTTGACTTGGACAAAGACTGAGGAAGACTTGAGAATTGAGCTCCAAAAGACTCAGAGTGTAAGGTGAAGGCATTCCTACTCGGCTTCCTCTTAATCGCAAGACTTGTTAATAGTTGACTCGTCAAAATATTGCTTATGGTCCAAAGTCGTTTCCCTGGAGATTGAAGCTTACACAACGGCAAATTGACCATTAATAATTATGATACCTCAATCACGGCAATGAAGATTGAAACAGAGAAGTGAAAGTTCATATAAGTTTGAGTTCTGAAATTTAAAGCTTGTAGCTTTAAGTTTGTGTCCGAAGTTGGTCTTTAAAATTGGTTTCAAAGAGAAGATTAAGTTACGGATGAAGTTCAAAAATATCCTTAACCATAATATATTAAAAAAAGAAAATCTTAATGATGTTTGCCATCTCTTTTAAATGAAAAGAAAATAAAAAATTGTATAGATGCAGGTTCCACATAACTTTAGAAGTGCATTAGATTATTGAGAAAGGTGGCACCTGAATATGACTTCTTGTTTTTTATTTGAGTGAAGTACTTCAATATATTTTTATTTATTTATCATATTTCATAATTATTCTTCATCGTGTTTTTAAACTTCTCCTTCACTTTCTGTGTTTTGGCTAAGCAAACTTATTATCTGCGGTACTTGGATCTGTGCTTGTTTACTGGGCTTAATTGACTTTGACAAAGTAATTGGAAGACTGAGAAATTGGCTGGAAATAACTGTATGGGAAAATATGACGCGTACACGTGTTGAAACCTGAAAATTCTTTATATCTCTTACATTTGTTATAAACAGGGTATTATAATAGAGAAATTTCAAGAGAGTTGTATTTTCTTTTATAAAAAAATTAAAAATTCTAATTCTTGATATTTTATTTTTATATTTAATTTAAAAATAAATAATTAAAATAAGAATTATAAAATGCATTAGAATAAAAAATTTAATTTAATGTCATTAAATATGGCTTGGAGTGTGGGTCGTAAAAAATAATGTTGTAAATTAGTCACTGAAAAATTAATGGGCAGACCGATTTTATTTTAACATCTAGTCAAACATGCATTTTAATTTTTTATTTTAATGATTAATAATAGTATTGTAAGTGACTGTTATTGAATCATATTATATTATGTAAAATTATAAAAAAAAAATTCAAAAATATAATATATTTATAAAAAAAATTAAATATATTAGTATATTTTATTTAATTTAATTTTATCATAAATAATTTATTTAATTGATTTTATGTATTTAGATTTTAATGTATCATATTTTATAATATAAAACTAAAAAATAAATATTATATATTTTAATATTAATTTAAATATAATTTAATTTCAGTTGAATCAGTCAATTATAAATTATTTATTAAATTTTAAAATTAAAAACAACATAGCCTGGACATTTAAAACTAAAATAATAAGCACACCAAGTTGCTGCGGGGATTTGGGCTTCTGACTGTGGTCTCCTTAGTAGGTTTAAAAATTATATGACCAAATTTTGGACGCCAGAAATAATCCAATTCAATTTTTCTGCTTCTTTTCTGCTGCGGCACGATAGATTGGCCATCCAGCTTCAGAAGTTGCTCTGGCATAGACATACTATTTTAACTATGATAGAGATTGATGGACAAGAGATTCCAGGAGTAGAGGGATGCTAAATGAAGGGACCACACCCTTTCAAAGCCTGATATTATTTTAATTGGTAGTTTTGATCCTAAAATCCTTTGATTTTGACTCTCTTCACCGTTATGAAGTGTGATTCATGAACCGGATATTTAAAAGATAACCGAAGAAGCATATTCATTCATTCGTCTTCGTTTTCTTCCTAAAAGATTTTACGAATATTATTATGGTTAAAGGCACTGCAACTCTCCAATAATAAACACGCGCGTCAAGTGTCAATGTTCAAACATAAAGAAAATTGATAGACCTTGCCAATTTTTGAATTATAAACACATAGAAGATCCATTACATGGGAAATGGAAATATAAGGGGGGGAAAATGACTAATGATAGGGATTGAATTCAACAAAACAACAAGTTTACCTCAATTTTAAAAATTAAATTAGTAATATTTGATTTATATTATTGTTTGCTCATATACTTGTTCATGGATAGAGTCGTGTTGTACCTATTTCTAAACCGAAATTTAAACTTACTCTTAGACCCATCACGACAGGCAGAAGTGGTTCAGGCCATGAGCCAAGTTCAGAGTTGTTATTTACATATAAATATAATTTTATTAAAATTTAATATATGAATTTTTTAGTGAATTTGAATTTTTTTTTACGAATAAATAGTATTTTTTTTCTAAAAATGCTAAAAAAAATTAATTGATCGTCAACTTTGTACCATTTTCATAAGTAAGGAAATTTTTATAATTTTATCCAAATTATATTTAATTTATTAAAAAACTAAATTTACAAAATAAAAAAGAGCTACAATAAAAATAATAATTAAAAATTAATATATATCATATAAAATTTGAAGAATTAAAAATTATTTTATTTTATTTGAAAATAATATTAATTATTGAAAAAGAACATTCAAATTCATATATATCTAACCTCATCAATAATAAGTATGGGATGTCTACATTTTAAATGTCATGAAGTTACCCATAAATTAATGTAACAAATAAATTAAAATTTTCAAATACTCTATAAATACAAAAAAGTTTCTTATTTTAACTTATTTAATAAATAATATTAATGAAAAATATCTCATCAAAAATTAGGAGATGGGTTTTGAAAGAGAGAGTGATTGGGCTTAGGATTTAGGGATCCTTTGCATTATTAATCCAGTAAAAGACAGGCCTATTGACTTAGCAGCGGCCGAGAGAAGAAGAAGAAAATAATAGAGAAGGGAACGAAGCAAAAAAGCCAAAATATATGGAGCTTAATAATAAAAAATGTCTGGTCTTTTGGCTAACCTAACCTCTTTTATTAATGATCCATTGCATCAGTGCCTTTACTACGCTAGTTGACTTGGACAATGACAGACGAAGACTTGAGAAATTGGCCCCAAAATAGGCAGGTGATGAGGGGAAGATATTCCAACTCAGCTTCCCCAAATTTATATGGTCCAAAGTTGTTTCCTTGGAATTTGAAGTTTACACAGCAGCAAATTGACCTGTAATAGTTATGATAATTCATGCACGCCAATGAAGAAACAGAGATGTGATTGTCCTTATAATTAGAGCTCCTCAATTTATGAACATAAGAAATTCTTTTATGTTCAGAGTGTTTGATGAAGGTGCTGTGGCTTCAAATTCTTCAGTGATCCAACCCCATCCCCATGCAGAGAGGCTGGTGGAGCTGAATGAATATCCCAGTCTGAAATCCCAGCACCAAGAACCTCTAGATGCTCATATTCAGGGCCAACCTAAAGGTGAAATTGGTAAAATTAAAATTTTAGACTTCTCAAAAAAAAATTATCTATTTTAATAATTTAAAAAAAGTTTAAAAAAGTTGTATTAAAAATTGAGTCAGCAATTGCACAAATTATTTTTATTTTTCTCACTTCATCTCACGTATTTTTTTATTATTTAAACAATATGAAAGATAAACTTTAAATAAAAATATAATATTTTTAATATAATTTTATTATTTATTTTAAAAAAATTTCAGTTTTAAATTCACATCCATAAATGTTGGGCTGGTTTACCACTTTCAATTTTTTGCAGCACATCCACAGCTTCATCCGTGGAACGTCTCAGTTCTTTGTCCCGTTTCAATCACCGAAAAGTCAAATCTGACACTGAAACTATCATCCTTTTGACCTCATTATGTGACTCAAAACCAAGGCAAAGGATCTTTGAATATTCTTTATGGCTAGATTTGCCAACACTGAAAAGCTAAATGTCTTGATAATGGAATATCATTAAAAAAAATATAGAAACCATGTTCCCAAAAGATTTCTTGCGATTCTTCGAGCCAATCATCCATTTTATATCTTATTGAATAAATAACTTTGTTTTTAAAAAAATATTTCTTTTACATATGTCTTTGTGAATAAATATAATATTATTATTTAATTTAAATTTTTTAGATATTTGAGAAAATAACTTCATACACTTTATGTTTAGCGTCTCATTTAAAAATAAAAAATAAAAAATAAAAAGTAATGATTTCACATTGATTTTGATGAAGTAGCATAAGTAAATTTAAAATATGCCCTCCGATATGACACTTAATCCCGAGTCACACTCCACAACTTCAGCGTCGCTAAATGAGGACACCGTGTTTTCGTTTCTCTTCTGCCTACGAACACCATCTGCTGATGCCATAACTCAATTCATTTCAAATATTTTAATATAATATTATTTAACTGTTTCTATATCTTAAATCACTTATTTAATTCCATATATAACTCATCCATGCACTGCACTTCGCCAATCTCCCAACTGGAGGATTAATCTGACCCAATACCATGCGGTAATCTTTTTTTACTTAAAAACACAACCCAACAAAGTTTATAAATACCATATTTAGCTATTCTTCTTCTAATCTGCTCTCTTACGATCAAAACCAAAATAAACCCGTTTTCCCTGTTTATTGGCTTCTTTAGCTGTGCCTGAATTTCGGGCCATACTCAAATATTGTGCTGTTTTTCTCCAACTACTCGCATGCGATGCAGTTGTTTTAAGTCATGGAAGGCAGATGAAGCCAAGCAACCGGCATTCCTCGCTGCACCTTTTACAAATGCTTTTCCATCCAAAACACCAGGAAACAGTCCTGGGTTTGGAGAAGATGAAAGATATGAAAGCAAAGGTGGTTGTTCACGCTCCAGATGTTGAACACTTTGTGACTCAGGTAAATGTAAATGATTCCAGACCTCCTCGTCACAACCCTGGCGCTGAGCATGATCCACACAAAAATTATGGGGGCGACTCTATTAGAAGTGCAAAGCAAGAATAATTGATGTAAGGTATGTATCATTGTGATACACCATCGTATTTATGCACCTTGTTTGTAAGACTTTAATGCAAAAAAAATAAAATAAAATAAAATGAACGAAGATGAATACTGAAAGATATTATGAGAAGTTATAGGACGTCAATGAATTTCCACAATATATTGCCGCAATATGTCAAAACTAAAAACTATTATATGTACTGTTTTCATAAATAAATAAATAAATAAAGAAAAAAGAAAAAAATGTATGTACAGTCATGTGTGCTTGACGGCTTGTAAATTATAACAAAAAAATTTTTATTGTCATTTTTCGAAAAATATGCTAAAATTGGTAGTGCGAGTCCCTCCAACGGAAGGCCCACCCCCCACCAAGTAGTGGCTATATGCAGCCACCGAAAGTCTGCAACTTTTTTTTCTTTTCTTTTTTCCGCTCTGCGCATCAAGATGTGGTTTCTTCTTTCGGTGCCACCATAAAAATATGTTTGTTTATTGTTTTTTATTTTTATTTTTAAAAAATATTTTTAGAATTTCTGAAAATTTTGAAAATGTCAAAAATATGTTTTTAGAATTTTCAGTTTTGTAGTGCATTACAACAATGAAATTTTCATAATTATTTTAAATTATATATATAATATTTTATTATTTATATAATTATAAAGTAGTAAAAATAAAAATACAATAATATAATTAAAAAATAGTAAAAATGAAAATACAAACTAAACGTATTTTCAAAAATATAAAAATTAAAAAATGAAAACTGTTTTTAAAAAATAAAAAATAAAAATAAAAAATATTTTCGTAAACCAAACGCATCTTAAAACTCTTTCAAAACACCACTACCCTCTGTCCCTATGAATATATATGCTTAAAAAGATAAATGACAAAATAGTAAAAAATATTTTTGAAGTGTTTTTAACAAATAGTTTGAGTATCATTATTTTAATTAAACTTCATTGTTGTCTTTAGAACTAGTCTAAAGGAGAAATCTTTTTGTATTTAATATTTTATTAGTAAAAATTTTATTCAAAATTTATTCCGTAAACATAGAATAAAAATAAAAAGATCACCACTGCCCCCAACAAAAATATAGAGTTTGATTATTTCTATCATTTAATTTTCGCTTATAGTTCCCACTGCCCCAACAAAAATGTGTTGAAAATACTCTTTTGTGTGAATTACATGATTGATTTTTTTTTTTTTTGGGTTTATCAAGATATCTACGTATGCTACTAACATAATAAAATTAATTTTTTAAAATTCCGTTATAATAAAAATATCATTTCAACAAGTATATTCTTTAAAAATTAAATGTAAATCTTCACTTTTAATGATAGCTCATTTATCACTATGCTTAATAGGTATTAATAATTACATGATTTCTATTAGAAGTGCAAAGCAATATTTATGAGAATAATTAATTAAAGTGCAAGATTGTTATATTTTAAAACCAGTAGTGATGGATGGGCCCTCCCCGAATTCAATGGAAGACAGCCGAGATAAAAAAATAGCTTCAATATGATTCTCGAATGATATAGATGTTCTAGCAGCCGCTAGAGAGTCGAACAATTCTTTTCGGTTTTCAGAATTCATAGAGGGAATACTTTGAGGGGCCAGAGGGAAATTGATTGCTCATAAGAGGGAAAATGGGATCTGTTTTGGGAATGGTCGCATCTTTCTCCCAACACATTATTGATTTGTTTCTTTCTTTGATATTTCAAAGGGAGGAGGGCAGTTCAAAAGATTGAATGGCCAAAATAGAAAAAAGGGACAGCACAGTAGGAGTAGGAAAGTTACATTTTTCCAATGTGGGTTTATTTAAAAATCTGAAAACAAATATAACTCGTCGATCGTTCCCCTTCCATCCCAATTCTTTACATAATAAACAAATCAATAGATATATTAATTGTCAATGTCTTGTCTCCAGAGTCAACTACCACTTAAAGAAATTTATAAAGTCACAGTAAAGCATAAAAAGGAAATAAAAATAAAAGTTCCCCCGAGTCCTCAAAGCAATCAACTAACAAGTTGAAGACCGGACCAAATAATTTCACCGAAACAACTTCTACAAAACCGAACTGTAAGGGAACATACCCAATTCAGTTTAATAAAACTTATATAACCCTAGCGAAACAGTTCATCCTTTTATTTGCCCTGTTCCCTGCTTCAAACCTTAGTTGGAAGAAACAAATGCAAAACGTTTGATAGGCAGGAAGCAAAATTCACACGGACATCATCAAAGCTAATCTGCCTTAAATTTATAAACGTTGATTTAAGGGGAAAAAAAGTGTCTATCATTCTATTCTAAACTGGGCACAATTCCTTTTATTCTTTTTTTTTTAATCAACATTTAGAATAGAATTATATATAAATTCTGATATTTCTAAACTAAAGATGATAATCCATTCATTTTATATGGACATTCCCTAAGCCATTGATATGCCAGGGATGTCCCTAACAATATAATTATTTATGAACAATAGTACCAGTGGATTGATGAGAGACGGTGATATTTCAACTCACTCATCTGCAACTGAAGATGAATGCTAACAAAATTTTGTCATTCTAAATTTCATATGGTAAAATGGAGTAAGAAGTATGAAGTATGAAAAATTGAAAATAGGTTAAGTAATTTTGTACCGACTTTGATAAGGTATAGTACATTCTCTATCTTATTATCAGTGTTTGGTGAAGGCGCTTCAAATTAGTCAATGATCCAATTTCATCCCAATCCACTGAGGTTGATGGAACTGTACGTACATCCCCTTGTGAAATCTCAGCACCATGAATCTCTAGATGCTCTGGCTCATCCTTCCCCCATTCAATTTTCTGCAAAGCCTCCAAAACATCATACATAGAAGGTGTTGTGGAAATTGAGCTATTTTTCCACCAATAGCAAATCTAACAATGGCTAACAATGATAAATAAAGAGCAGAAAAGCAAACAAAGAGAATACCAGGATTTGACGAGGTTCGGCCAATTGTGCCTACGTCCCCGGACACCACTACAAATATATTCCTCAAACAAAATACAAAGGAGAGAAAATCAACTAAGCCTTTAGAAGAGTCAAAAGGCTACAAAGTTTGGTGTGAAGTTTACTAAGGGGGAGGGTTCCTTTTATAGGCTAAGGACCCTTCCCAAATTCAACAAACTTCCGATGTGGGACTAAATTCCCAAAAACCAACAAATCTCCACCTTGGGAATAAAGTCCCAAAAGTTACAAAACTTTCTCTCACAGTAATACTATCTTTAGTAGTGTCTTCAAAAGCACCTACGGTGCTATCCATCTGCAATCTTCACAATATTGATCAAGTCCATACAATGTTGAAACTTGATCGATGTCACTATCTTGGTCATCATATCTGCAGGATTTTCAGCTGTCTGGATCTTCTGAAGTAGTATTTCACCTTCTTCCAGAATCTCCCTTACGAAATGATATCGAACATCTATATGCTTCGTGCGTGCATGATAGACTTGGTTCTTTGCTAAACAAATAGCACTCTGACTGTCACAATGCACTTTGACGTGCTTCTGACCAACTCCCAAGTCCTTCAGCAATCCTTGAAGCCAAATAGCCTCCTTAACAGCCTCTGTAACAGCCATATACTCTGCCTCTGTAGTAGACAAAGCAACTGTTGACTGCAAAGTTGACTTCCAACTAACCGGTGCCTTTGCAAGTGTAAACACATAACCGGTAGTTGATCTTCGTTTGTCCAAATCACCAGCATAGTCGGAATCACAATATCCAACTACATATTGACCAATCTTTTTATCCTGCTCAAATAACAACCCAACATCCACGGTGTTCCGAATGTACCGTAAAATCCATTTTACTGCTTGCCAATGTCCTTTTCCAGGATCATGCATATACCTGCTCACAACCCCAACTGCTTGTGAAATGTCAGGTCTCGTACACACCATTGCATACATCAAGCTACCAACAGCATTTGCATAAGGAACTTTCGCCATATATTCTCGTTCAGCATCATTCTTCGGAGATAAATCAGCACTAAGTTTCATATGAGGAGCAAGCGGAGTACTCACAGGTTTTGACTTGTCATCCATGCCAAAACGTTGCAGCACCTTTCTCAGATATTGTTTCTGAGTTAGACGAAGTTGCCCCAATCGTCTGTCTCTATTTATCTCCATGCCGAGAATCTTCTTAGCTTCCCCTAAATCTTTCATCTCAAATTCTTGCTTCAGTTGAGCTTTCAACTTGTCAATTTCTCCAGAATTCCTTGAAGCTATCAACATATCATCAACATAAAGAAGAAGATAGATAAAAGATCCATCTTGTAGCTTGCGCAAATACACACAGTGATCGTATTTGCTCCTTGTGTACTTCTGCCCCAACATAAACTTGTCAAATCTTTTGTACCATTGTCTTGGAGATTGCTTCAATCCGTACAAAGATTTTTCAAGTTTGCATACCATATTTTCTTTTCCAGCAACCTTGAACCCTTCCGGCTGAGTCATAAAGATTTCCTCCTCCAAGTCTCCATGTAAAAATGCAGTTTTTACATCCATTTGAACTAATTCCAAATCCAGTTGAGCTACCAAGGCCAGTAAGATTCTGATGGAGGAATGTTTTACCACTGGAGAAAAAACTTCATTGTAGTCAATTCCCTCCATCTGAGCATAGCCTTTAGCTACCAATCTCGCCTTGTAGCGAATGCTATTCTTGTTAGGAAATCCTTCTTTCTTTGCATATATCCACTTGCATCTAATAGCCTTCTTTCCCTTCGGCAGACTTGCTAGCTTCCATGTCTGATTCTTATGAAGAGACTGCATCTCTTCATTCATAGCATTCCTCCACTCCTCATCTTCGGAACTTTGAATTGCTTCTTGATAAGTGGTAGGAATTTCATCATTCACTATTATAGATGCGTGAGCCACCATATCACTAAATCGAGCAGGTTTGTGTCTTACCCGTTGTGGCTTCCTTAATGCAATTGGTTCTTCTTGCTGGTGAGATTCTTGGGTTTGAACCTCTTCTTCATTTGACTCCTCTTCTGCCAAAGGAGTTTCTCCTTCTTTGTACATAACTGGGTCTATTCTCCTTTCAAACTCCACCTGCTGCGGAGTACTATTGATCTGTTGAATGTCAACCTTCTTCAACATGGCAGATTCATCAAAGGTGACATCTCTGCTAACGATTATCTTCTTGGTCTCAAGACACCAGAGGCGGTATCCTTTAACACCAGTAGTGATCCCCATAAAGAGCGCCTTCTTGGCTCTCGGATCCAACTTCGATTCCTTCACATGATAATATGCAGCGGAACCAAATACATGTAAAGAATCATAATCAGTAACAGATTTTCCAGACCAAATCTCCAAAGGAGTTTTACCACCAATTGCAGTTGATGGTAAACGGTTAACCAGATGGCTTGCATATCTCACAGCCTCAGCCCAAAATTGTCTGCCCAACCCAGCATTGGACAGCATACACCGAACTTTCTCCAGCAATGTCCGGTTCATGCGTTCAGCCACCCCGTTCTGTTGTGGTGTATGTCTAACTGTGAAATGTCTCACAATACCTTCATCTTGACAAATTTTATCAAACGGATCACTTCGATATTCACCTCCATTGTCTGTTCTAAGCCGTTTGATCTTTTTGCCAGTCTGAGTTTCAATCATCTTTTTCCACTTAAGGAAACAATCTAACACTTCATCCTTTGACTTCATAGTGTACACCCACACTCTTCGAGAGAAATCATCAACAAATGTAACATAATAATGTTTTCCTCCCAAAGAAGCTGTCTTGGAAGGACCCCACACATCAGAGTGAACATAATCCAGAATACCTTTAGTATCATGGATTGCAGTGCCAAATTTCACCCTCTTCTGCTTTCCCATCACGCAATGCTCGCAGAAGTCCAGCTTACAGGTTTTCACATCTTTCAATAATCCTTGTTTCGCCAGAATTTGCAAGGATTTTTCACCTGCATGCCCTAATCGCATGTGCCACAACTTAGTTGCATCTGACCCTTCATCATCAAGAGTTGCAACTGCAGCTGTTCCAACAATTGTATTACCACCATAGTAATACAAATTATTCTTCCGGGTGCCTTTCAACATCACCAGAGCTCCAGAAACTATCTTCAAAACTCCATCTCGCATTGTCACCGTCAATCCTTTGGATTCTAGGACTCCCAAAGAGATGAGATTTTTCTTCATGTCAGGTACATACCTGACCTCTGTCAAAACTCTAGTTGATCCATCATGGTTCTTTAAGTAGACTGAACCGATTCCAGTTGTTTCACAAAATGTGTCGTTGCCCATGTAGACAACTCCACCGTCTATTTCTTTGAACTCAGAGAACCACTCCCGGATATAACACATATGTTGGTTGCATGCTGAGTCAAACAACCACTTGTCAGATCGCCTTGTGGAGGTTGTAGCAACCAGTGAAAGATCTGAATCTTCATCACTGTACTCAGCAGCACATGCTTCTGCAATAGCTTTGCCTTTGTCAACTTTGCCCTTATTTTTCAATTTCGGGCAATCTTTCTTCCAGTGCCCCTTCTCTCTACAAAAGGCACATTCATCTTTACTCGGTCTGCCTCTCGACTGAGATTTTCCTCTTCTTCCTTTCTTCTGGCTTTGTGGTCTGCCTCTGGCTACCAGCGCTTCTGCAACCACCTCCGCATGCTTGCTTTCCTCCCTGTCTTTTTTCCTCAATTCATGACTATATAGAGTACTACATACTTCACCGAGGGAAACTTTCTCTTTCCCATGAAGTAACATAGCTTCTATAAATTCATACTCTTCAGGAAGTGAAAACAGCAACATCAATGCCAGATCTTCATCTTTGAAGGTTTCATCAAGGTTCCTCAAATCAGCTACTGCCTTGTTAAAAGCAGTAATATGATCGTTCATGGTGGTACCCGGTTGATAACTAAACCGGAACAATTTCTTCTTCATAAAGAGCTTATTGTGACCGCTCTTCTTCAGGAATTTCTCCTCCAATGCCTTCCACAGCTTACTTGCAGAAGTTTCCTTTGAGAAGGAATATTTCTGCTCTCTGGAAAGGCATGATCGAATAGTACCACACGCCAACCGATTGATGGTCTTCCATTCTTTTTCTTCAATTTCATCTGGTTTCTCCTCTTCAATAGCAATATCTAGACCTTGCTGGAAAAGCGCGTCTAGAACTTCACCTTGCCACATTCCGAAATGACCCGTACCGTCAAAAATCTCCACCGCAAATCTTGCATTTGGCGCAGCAAATCTCGTCAAAATTGACGACGAAGAAGCTGCCGAAGTTGATGTAGTGGAAACTGTGGCTTTCTGAGTCTGCTCTTTATCATCAGCCATTTTTGCTCAAAAGTGGAAAAATTACTAGTAATAATTTAGCCTGAAAAAATGCACCAGGAAAATTCCCAGGAAAAACTGGAGGGGTCACACGGTCCCACTTAAAAACCAGTTTCCTTAGACAGAACTTTCCTAGACATGCACTTAATTAGACAATATTTTACTAGTAATTTTAACACCAACTTTACAAAAAAATCTCAAGAAATTTTTTCTGATGTGGAAGATCAGTTAAAACCGCAACCACAGAGCATACTAAAATTTTCAAGAGAAATCGCAACCAAAACCTCTGATACCAATTGTTGTGGAAATTGAGCTATTTTTCCACCAATAGCAAATCTAACAATGGCTAACAATGATAAATAAAGAGCAGAAAAGCAAACAAAGAGAATACCAGGATTTGACGAGGTTCGGCCAATTGTGCCTACGTCCCCGGACACCACTACAAATATATTCCTCAAACAAAATACAAAGGAGAGAAAATCAACTAAGCCTTTAGAAGAGTCAAAAGGCTACAAAGTTTGGTGTGAAGTTTACTAAGGGGGAGGGTTCCTTTTATAGGCTAAGGACCCTTCCCAAATTCAACAAACTTCCGATGTGGGACTAAATTCCCAAAAACCAACAGAAGGTCTCAGTTCCTTATCCCTTTGTAAACATTGAAAAGCCAATTCTGCTACTGAAACTATCATCCTTTTCAATTTATTATCTGACTCGTAACCAAGGGAAGGATCTACCAACTCATTAAACTTTCTTGTTTGAATCTTCTTTATGGCTAAATTTGCCAACTTAATTTCATCAATATTCCTTGTACAATCAACTGCTGGCATAGAAGATATCAACTCTATGAGCACGACTCCAAAGCTATATACATCACTCTTGTCAGTAAGTTTGTAGCTTTCTCGATATTCTGGATCAACATAACCCAGGGTTCCTTGTGGAGCTGTGATGACATGGGAAACATCATTGGGGGATAGTCTTGAAATCCCAAAGTCTGCAACTTTAGCACAAAAATTATTATTAAGGAGAATGTTGTTGGTTTTCACATCACGGTGAATGATGTTAGAAGCATGGAGATAAGTCAACGCACTGGCAGTCTCAATGGCAATTTTCATTCGTACTGGCCATGGCAATGAACCATGCTTTGCTAGATCACCATGGAGATGACTAGCAACGGTACCGTTTGGAATATATTCATATACTAACAGTAGCCCGCGGCTGTGACGTGAAGTGCATCCAAAGAGAGTCACAAGATTTCTATGGCGCAAGCCTGTGAGGATTTGAATTTCGTTCATAAACATTTTTACATGCCTGTTGTCACGCTTGCGCTTGTGTAGGCGCTTGATGGCAACTTCCCGTCCATCTTGAAGTTTTCCTGATTGTTAAACATCAATGCACAAGTTATTCATTGTGATGTAATATTTACATAGGCTTTCGTCTTCATTTTATATAAATTAACTTGTATGCAGAAATCCGGATTGGTTAAAAATATTTTCCTAGAAAATGATGCACTCTTTATAAATTCGTGTATCTTGGTTATTTTTACATTTTTTAGGTGAAGTTATTTTTACTAGCAATCTTGGAGTAGAAAAATTTTTCTCCATGGACTATCACACCAAACTTAGAAAAAGTATTTGAAAAGTTGAAATCTCAGCAACTCCATCAATTTCCTAAAAATATATTTGGCTTTTGATAACCCAACCAACAAAGTAGGGAACTGGTGCTATTTAAGATAAAAAGAATTTTCTTTCTGAAAAAACGGAAGAGAAAAAATCTATCAATCTAATCTCTATATTAAAGGAAAAGGCAGTGTCTGAGTCACTTACCGTAATAAACCGTCCCAAAACCTCCATTTCCAAGTTCTCTAGATGGATCAAAATTGTTTGTTATTTCTTCCAGTACCTCATAGGAGAAGACAGGGACCCTAAAATTGACAGCAACACATTCTGCGCTTGTACTTGATTTGATATCAAAATAAATGTTTCTTGACTGGTTTAGGAAGCCCGAACAAGTGTATCTTAGTTCCTTCAGCAGTAGAATAATAAATAAGCCAATCACAATAATGAATCCGCATCCAATAGCTAAACCTGTAGAGGGAAAGTTTTAAACATTTAATATATTGTTACGAGTTTTCTCATTATTGTTTTAGGGATATTAAATAAATAGTGTTTAATTCTCATATATGAAGCAGAAGCTACACCAAAATTAAAAGTTGTCCTTTAAGTTATAGGCTTATTCTAGCATTAAACTCAACATGGATGAATGCTAATAAACTCATTAATTAAATGAAAATCAATAATCCTTTTATTACTGGAAGGAAGGTGATAATGTTGGGTTACTATGAAAATGGAGAGACTCGTTCTACATGTGATGATGTTGCGTCATTAAGAAAATAATGAGTCTTTCTACAGGTGATGTTGTTGGAAAGATGGGAGAAGATCATCATCAGCAACACAATAATCAAGTATGTTAGCTACGGTGATTGAATTGGGACACAATTTATTACAAGTTGTATACTAAATAGTGTTTATAAGAACGCAGTTTGTTTTGGAAATGCAATACCTATTTTTATAGCCTTCGAATTCTTTGTCTTGTGCTCTGGTACCTTTGTCTTGTCCTCTGGTATCAACAAGGTGAAAAATAACTGAGTCAAATTTAAGAAAAGCCAAATACACCTTAAGTTGTCTGAATGATTATGTGGCCAAAGCTGAGTGTCATAAATCGAAGTGCTTACCATTAATAATACATGGTTCTCCTTTAAGTCGACATTGGCCTCCTCTTCTATAATAACAATCATGACAAGACTCAGATAATGTTACTTCTATCTGGATTTCAGCAGTTAAGTATGCAAATAGGTTGGCCTCCAAAAGGGGGTCATGAGGTGGCTTTTTAAATGGAAGCTGGATAGTAGAGCATGCACTTAAAGAGCTGGGCAACGTGTCATCTGTTCTGTAAGGATAGAGGTAGATATCGTAGTCACAACAGTTTGTATGTGTGAGGAAGTTTTGGGGGGCACTGTTCCTGACGCTGTGGTCGCATCTGAGGAGGGTAATATCGTCTATGACCTGGAAAGACATCATAGGAGACGGCAAAGGCACAGAGAGATTATGGTCGAAGGCACTGCAATTTCTGAAGAACAAGTGCTCGTATAACACATCGTCTTGGATGATGATTTTATTGTAATCCTCCTCCTGATATATGCTTATAATTTTCAACCATCTTTGGTCTTTCAAAAGGACTTCTTTTTCTGGCCTTGGATCATCACAACCCCGTATGGGAATACCACATTCTGGTCTCGTTGTGTTGGTGAAGGGGAAGTGAATTTCCCCAAGATTCCCACAGTGAAAGGACTTTGGACAGTCTTCCTCCCCATGGTAATTCTGTGCTTCTGCAGATGATAGAAGAAGAAGAAAATAACAGAGAAGAAGGGAACGAAGCAGAGAATCTGGAGCCACGATAAATTTCATAATCTTTCCAGCCAAGTAAGTACATAAGGATTTTAATAAGAAAACAATCTCTATCTCTAGTCTTTTTGGCTAACCTAACCTCGGTTTTTAATTATTCAATGCATACGATAGTTGACTTGGACAAAGACTGAGGAAGACTTGAGAATTGAGCTCCAAAAGACTCAGAGTGTAAGGTGAAGGCATTCCTACTCAGCTTCCTCAAATCTCTTAATCGCAAGACTTGTTAATACTTGACTTGTCAAAATATTGCTTATGGTCCAAAGTCGTTTTGCCTGGAGATTGAAGCTTACACGACGGTAAATTGACTATTAATAATTATGATACCTCAATCACGGCAATGAAGATTGAAACGGAGAAGTCAAAGTCCATATAAGTTTGAGTTCTGAAATTTAAAGCTTGTAGCTTCAAGTTTGTGGGAAAAGTGTGTCTTTAAAATTGGTTTCAAAGAGAAGATTAAGTTACGGATGACGTTCAAAAATATCCTTAACCATAATATATTAAAAAAAGAAAATCTTAATGATGTTTACCATCTCTTTTAAATTATAAGAACATAAAAAACTGCATAGCTGCAGGTTCCACATAACTTTAGAAGTGCATTAGATTATTGAGAAAGGTGACACCTGAATATGACTTCTTGTTTTTTATTTTTTTATCATTTCATAATTATTCTTCATCGTGTTTTTAAACTTCTCCTTCGCTTTCGTGTTTTGGCTAACCTAACTTATCGTGTACGCTACTTGGATCTGTGTTTGTCTACTGGGCTTAATTGACTTTGACAAAATAATTAGAAGACTTGAGAAATTGGCTGGAAATAAGTGTAAAGAAAAAATATGACGCGTACACGTGTCAAATCCCGAAAATTCTTTATATCTCCTGCATTTGTCATAAACAAGGCATTATAATAGAGTAATTTCAAGAGAGTTGTTTTTTCTTTCTTTAAAAAAAAAGTTGAAATATATGTCTCGATATTTTATTTTTGTATTTAATTTAAAAAATAATTAATTAAAATAAGAATTATAAAATGTATTATAATAAATAATTTAATTTATAACTTATATCACAACGTTCATACATAAATTTAATTACAAATGTGATTATACATATTATCTTCAACAAATTGTCGGATGAATCCACATATCTGCTCATGCTCGAAGTCTCATTCTTCATCCAATTTAATTTCGGGTTTAGTCATAGTAAACATCAATAGATATAATTTTGTTACAAATAAGAGATCTTTCATCTTCTTTTTTCAGATGTGATAGTTTGTGCTATTTACGTTGATCATCTTGTTGGTTTTTGCCTCTATTTTGAGCAGTATGAACAATATCTGTATGTATAAATAATCCTTATATGTATGAATAATATCCATATGTATGAGTAGTCCTAGTACGTATAAACAGTGCCCGTACAACTTTTTAGCCAACAGTAATTTTAATAAAATATTTTTTGATGCGAAAAGATTATTCAATATTGTAACAACAGAACATACTAAAAGTTTTAAGAAAATAGCCACTACGACTCTGATATCACTTGTTGGGCAAAGCAGGTATTACCAGTAAGAGTAAATACAGAATAATCAATAAAAATGACACTAGAAAATTTAACGTAGTTCAACCTTAATTTTTGAGTTACGTCTACAGAATTAAATTCGAATAAATCTTTCACTGTAAAAATAGTATGTACAAATAGAATTTTTTTCAGAATAAATTTAAAGGCTACAATTGAAATCTAATCAAAATAGTAGTACACAAAGTATTTTCTACAATATTTCAAGAGTATTTTTTTACTATTTTGTCACTCACTATTTAAGAACTATTTCTCAAATATCACACTAAATTCTCCTCTATTTTTTTTTCAAAGAATTTCTCTGACTTCTCTAATTTTTTTAGAGAGTATTTGGTAGAAGAAAAAGTTTTAGATTCCTGAAAATCTTAACATGGGAATTGAAGAATCATTTATTTGGTTTCAAAATGAAAATTTTGATTCCCAAAAAAACTTCAATTCCTGTGAATGTTTTTTAAATAAGGATTCCCATGAAAAAATTACCATGGAGGGGGATGGGAATTGGTGATTCCCATGAAAGTGGAAATCTTTATCAAAAATAAAATATAATTTTATCCTCCAATATTTTATATAATTTATTTTTATAAAAATAAATTTAATTGTTAATATATTTTTTAAATAATTTTAAAATTAATATAAACTTAATAAATTATTAACAATAATTTATTATATTTTTTGTTAAAAAAATGAATAAACAAAAAAATTTTAAAAAATAAATAAACAAGAGTATTTTTAGAAACTATATACATAAATAAAAATTCTTAGAAAATATTATTTAAAGATTCTCAGCAATCTTAAAAATCAACTAAACACATTTTATACATTTTTAAAAATTATTATTCCCATCAATCATGTTTTTCAAAAAACATGATTTTCAAGAATAAAAATTTTTACTGTATATCAAACACCCTCTTAGTGTGTCTTCTACTTCATTTCTCTCCTACTTATTTATAGACAAAAATGAGCAGAAAACTTTGAAAAACTTATTTTGATACCTAACACATTGTCAATTACATGTGCAGCAACCAATTACATATACAACAATAAAGAATTTCATACTTATGCATGGTGGTAGATTTTCTATACAGGGAGGACCCACCACTAATAGATCTAATCCCATCCCCATGCAGAGAGGCTGGTGGAGCTGAATGAATATCCCAGTCTGAAATCCCAGCACCATGAACCTCTAGATTCTCAGATTCATCATTACCACTTTCAATCTTTTGCAGCACATCCACAGCTTCATCCATGGAACGTCTCAGTTCTTTGTCCCGTTTCAATCGCTGAAAAGCCAAATCTGACACTGAAACTATCATCCTTTTGACCTCATTATGTGACTCAAAACCAAGGCAAGTATCTTTGAATCTTCTCTATGGCTAGATTTGCCAACTGCCAACACTGAAAAGCTAAATGTCTTGATAATGGAATATCATTAAAAAATATATAGAAACCATGTTCCCAAAAGATTTCTTGCGATTCTTTGAGCCAATCATCCACTTTATATCTTATTGAACAAATAATTTTTTTTAAAGTATTTCTTTTACATATGTCTTTGTGAATAAATATAATATTATCATTTAATTTAAATTGTTTAGATATTTGAGAAAATAACTTCATACACTTTATGTTTAGCGTCTCATTTAAAAAATAAATAAAAAAAAGTAATGATTTCACATTGATTTTGATTTTGATGAAGCACCATAAGTAAATTTAAAATATGCCCTCCGATATGACAATTAATCCCGAGTCACACTCCACAACTTCAGCGTCGCTAAATGAGGACAACATGTTTTCATGTCTCTTTTCTGCCTTCGAACATCATATGCTGAAGCCATAACTCAATTCATTTCAAATATTTTAATATAATATTATTTAATTGTTTCTATATCTTAAATCACTTATTTAATAACATATATAACTCATCCATGCACTGCACTTCGCCAATCTTCCAACTGGAGGATTAATCTGACCCAATACCATGCGGTAATCTTTTTTACTTAAAAACACAACCCAACAAAGTTTATAAATACCATATTTAGCTATTCTTCTTCTAATCTGCTCTCTTACGATCAAAACCAAAATAAACCCGTTTTCCCTGCTTATTGGCTTCTTTAGCTGTGCCTGAATTTCGGGCCATACTCAAATATTGTGCTGTTTTTCTCCAACTACTCGCATGCGATGCAGTTGTTTTAAGTCATGGAAGGCAGATGAAGCCAAGCAACCGGCATTCCTCGCTGCATCTTTTACAAATACTTTTCGATCCAAAAAACCAGGAAACAGTCCTGGGTTTGGAGAAGATGAAAGATATGAAAGCAAAGGTGGTTGTTCACGCTCCAGATGTTGAACACTTTGTGACTCAGGTAAATGTAAATGATTCCAGACCTCCTGGTCACAACCCTGGCGCTGAGCATGATCCACACAAAAATTCCGGGGGCGACTTTATTAGAAGTGCAAAGCAAGAATAATTGATGTAAGGTATGTATCATTGTGATACGCAATCGTATTTATGCACCTTGTTTGTAAGACGTTAATGCAAACTTAAAAAAAAAAAAAAAGCAATACCACAATGGCTTCACGACAATTAAGTGAAAAAAAAAAATCAACGAAGATGAATACTGAAAGTTATTATGAGAAGTTATAGCACGTCAATGAATTTCCACAATATATTGCCGCAATATATCAAAACTAAAAAGTATTATATGTACTGTTTCCATAAAAAAAAAATGTATGTACAGTCATGTGTGCTTGACGGCTTGTAAATTATAACAAAAGATAAGATTTTTTATTGTCATTTTTCGAAGGTATGCTAAAATTGGTAGGGCGAGTCCTTCCAACGGAAGGCCCACCCCACACCAAGTAAAAAAGGAAAAAAGATCCCGCTTTCCCCAATTTCTGGTCAACATTCGTGATTATTTGTGGCTATATGCAGCCACCAAAAGTCTGCAACCCTTTTTTTTTTTTTTTTATGTCCTGCGCATCTATCATTATTTTAATTAAATCTCATTGTCATCTTTAGAATCAGTCTAAAAAATGACTCTCTTTATATTTACTATTTTATTAGTAAAAAATTTATTCAAACATAGTCTAAAAATAAAAGAAGCACCACTGCCCCAACAAAAATAGAGTTTGATCATTTCTATCATTTAATTTTTGCTTATAGTTCCCACTGCCCCAACAAAAATGTGTTGAAAATACTCTTTGTGTGAATTACATGATTGATTTTTTTTTTGGTTTATCAAGATATCTACGTATGCTACTAACATAATAAGATTAATTTTTTTAAATTCTGTTATAATAAAAATATCCTTTCAACAAGTATATTCTTTAAAAATTAAACTTAAATCTTCACTTTTAAAGATAGCTCATTTATCACTACCCTTAATTGGTAATAATAATTATATGATTTCTATTAGAAGTGAAAAGCAATATTTATGAGAATAATTAATTAAAGTGCAAGATTGTTATATTTTAAAACCAGTCGTGATGGATGGGCCATCGGGATTCAATGGAAGACAGCCGAGATAAAAAAAAAAAAATAGCTTCAATATGATTCTCGAATGATATAGATGTTCTGGCAGCCACTAGAGAGTCAAACAATTATTTTCGGTTTTGAGAATTCATAGAGACACTACTTTGAAGGGCCAGAGGGAAATTGATTGCAAACAAGAGGGAAAATGGGATCTGTTTTGGGAATGGTCGCATCTTTTATCCCAACACATTATTGATTTGTTTCTTTCTTTGATATTTCAAAGGGAGGAGTGTATTTCAAAAGATTGAATGGCCAAAATAGAAAAAAGGGACAGCACAACAGGAGTAGGAAAGGTACATTTTCCAATGTGGGTTTATTTAAAATTTTGAAAAGAAATATAACTCGTGGTTCCCTTTCCGTCCCAACTCCTTACATAATAAACAAATCAATAGATAAATTAATTGTCAGCTACCACTTCAAAAAGGAAATTTCTAGAGTCACAGTAAAGCATAAAAAAGAAACAAAAATAAAAGTTCCCCCGAGTTCTCAAAGCAATCAGCTAACAAGTTGAAGACCAGACCAAATAATTGCACCTGAAACAACTTCTACAAAATTGAACTATAAGGGAACAGACCCAATCATGAAAGTTAGATTTCTTTCTAAAAAGAGGAAAGCGGTTAATATATCAAGAAACACTTCTCCCGTTTGTTCTACTTAAAATTTTAAATAAAATGACAGTTTAATTCTGTCATTTCTTTAGCTAAAAATGATAATAAAAGTAGTTTAATAAAACTTATATAATCCTAACAAAAAAGTTTATCCTTTTATTTGATATGTTCCCTGCCTCAAATCTTAATTGAAAGAAACAAGTACAAAACGTTTGATGGACAGAAAGTAAAACGCACTCGGACATCATCAAAGTTAGTTAACTCGAACAAAAGAATAAGTAAAACAGAAACTCACTTCATTCCCTCGGCCATTGACAATTGGGCCCTCTAATATAACCAACTAAGGCCGGTCCAACACTTATAAAATCTTAAAGCAAATTTTAAAGTAAGATTTTTTTAAAATAAATAATAAAATTTTATTAAAATTTTATTTAAAGTTTATTTTTTGTATTTTTTAAGATACAAAATCATTTATTAAATTATTGTAATTAATTTAATTTAATAATTTTTTTCAATCGATAATAAAGTTAATTCACTTAATTTTTGTTGAGACATTATTAATTTTAGATAAAATTTTATTAATTTTAATTTTAAAAAATTTCTTTCTGTCAAAGCAATAATTATGGAAATCGTTAACATTATTCTATAAGTGATATACGTATTTGAAAAAAAATAAATCTTATTATATAATTAAGTATGTTAATTAGTGTATCATTTTCCACTTGTATAATTTCTCTTAAAAAATTTTATTCTGTAAATAAATCTAATCCATCAATATCAGAGTTGTCATTATATTTTAATGAACGTTTAAGGTTAAGACAATTTTCTTTTAATTTTTCATTATATAATGACTTTAATTTCTCAATGCTAAATAGAAAATAAAAAATATCTTGATACATTTTAAATTGTTCAAATCTACTTTGAAATAAAGTGATTGCTTTATCTATTATGTACAAAAAGAAATCAATTTTAAATTATTCTTCAGGAGATTTTATAACTCCATTGTCAATAATTTCATCAAATTGTTTTTCTATGAATAGTACATTTTTTACAAAATTTAAGTTCTATATTCATTTCTATATCAATTTCTTTGGAAGAAATTATAACATTTTTAAATCCATCTTCCCTATATTTTTGAAAAAATGAAATAAGACCTTTCAATTATTGTATAGCAATATCGATACCAATATTCTTTAATTGCATATTTTTACTAACTGATTTTACCACAAACAATATCTCATATCAAATAATCATGCCTAATAAAAACTCAAAATTTTTTAATTTATAAGTTGCTAAACAATCAGCTTCACTTTTTATTTTAGGTTCGTTATTAACTTCACTCAATTTCAATAAAGCATCTTTTATTTGTGAAGTTTGAAATATTAAAATTTTTAAACTTTCAATACGACTTTCTCAACGTGTCTGTGATAATGATTTAAGAGTTAGGTTAGGAATATGATCTTGTAGAATTTTTCATCTTTTAGTATATAAAGAAAATATTTTATATATATATATATATATATATATATATGTGTGTGTGTGTGTGTGTGTGTGTGTGTGTGTGTGTGTGTGTGTGTGTGTTGTAGCACTCTAAAAAAAGATGTAGTTTTAGGACAACAATTAGTCATATCACAATCAAATTTAGACTATGACAACCACATGGAGTCTAAAATAATTTAGGATTAATATCTAAAAACCTTTTTTGCACACTTTAATGTTTTCCTTTCATATTAGACCTATTATCATAACTTTATCTTATTAAATTAATAATATCAAGCCTTTTTCCGATTGTATCATCTACTTTTAAAAATTTTAAACAATATTTAAAAAATTAAATTGGGATTGAAGAAATATCTACACATCATAATACAAAAACATTTGCTTTTGATGACTTACATCAGGAGTACAATCCAGTATGATTGAAAAATATTTTGCGTTGATAATTTTTTTATAATTTGTTTTAATTTCATTTGCTAGCAAATTTATCAATTCATTTTGTATTCTATGTCCAAAGTAATGATTATGAATTTCATTATCTTTAATTCGACGAATGTGTTCTTGCATTATAGGATCAAATTCTACAATTATTTTAATTAGATTTAAAAAAGTTTCATTATTTTCTTGCTAAATCTTTTTGTTTGTTACACGGAAGGTTAAGTTACTTTTTCCAATAGTTCTAACAACTGCAATAATTATAAATAACATATTTCTCCAATGTTCTCGATCTCTATTTATTTGTTTTTGAACATGTTTACCAATTGTTTTATTTTTTAATAATATCATTTTTAAATCAATCCACGAATTCATATTAACAATGTGCTTATTACTTATCTCATGATTTTTTAACTTTTTACTAATATTTCTCCAATCCCTACTACCTTCATTGGCTAAACTACTTGCACTAGGAAGAGCTTTAAGCAATTTGCTACAAAAACAAAATACTTTATCCAAATCTTGGAAATAAATCAACCATTTTCTTTCATGTTTTTCACCATTGGTCAACTTTTGAATATAAAGTGATGAAAAAAAGTGTCTTGAAAATTTATCTTTAAGAAAATCTATATTAGTAACTCTAATAGAATATTTTTCTACTAATAAATCTCTTAAATTTGTATCAATATTTGTCCATTGACTTGGATCATATATATTTTTAGTAGTGAATTCTTTTAATTTACTAATTTCTCTTTCTTATTCATTAAGTAATACTTCTTCTCTATTTTTATTTTCATCCATGTTTACATTATTAATGTGTTTATTCAACGAGCAATCACCTATATTTTCAACTTTCTTATTTGTTTCAAAAAATTTCTCGATAGCCTTTTTTTGTGATTCAATTAAAATTTCAAATTTTTTTTTTAGTTTTGAATAACTTGATTCAAATTTTCTAGCTGACATTTTTATACGTCAAAATAAAAAAAAACAATGTATATTTCACAAAATTAAATTAAACGACTATAAATCAAAACTAAAAAAAAAGTTAGAACAATGGAACCTGATTGCCAAACAAATTCTCTTGATTTTGATGCTTGCTTGTTGGGCCAAATGCAGCGTTTGACACCGCACAGTAGCACACCAAACGAAAAACTAAAGTAGCACACCATATGAAATAGCACCCTAAATTAAAAAGTTTTTCCATCTTCAGGGTTTCCAGAGTCCAGCGTTTCTTGCAAATTAGTAGTACACTAACACATAAAAAAAACTTTCCATCTCCAATCTCTAGCTATTTGATGGGACCCACAAAAAAATAAATACATAGTTTTAAGGGGAAAATGCACTTTGCCACCCTCATCTATTAGAACAATTGCAATCTCCCCCCTTCTTTTTAATTGCAACAATTTCTCCCCTAATCTTTAATTTTATGGTAATTTTCCCCTCCCTCTCTATTTTTATAAAATAAATAATTTTTTTAAAATATAAAATGACAAAACTATACTCTTTAATTTTTTTTAAATAATTCAATTTTTATTCAAAAGATTCATTTTATTTTAAAAATTAATTACATTTAAAAAACCCCCTTTCTTTTTTCTTCACCTCACCCATCAGCAAATAGCTCACCCACGACGCACCCACCATCCAGATCTAGAGAAGCTCGCGCCCATCATCGATATTTGTAAGATTTCCCGAATCAGTTTCTGAAACTGGGAAAGTGAATTTCCATGACAACATTAATAGCTCAAAATTTTGTAATGATGCTTGAAGTTTCAATTTGTTCCTGAAATATTGATTAAGGACCTGAGAGTTACTCTGTAGTGTAGAATAGATACATTCATCATAAGCATTCCAATGTGCATGTTAGGAAGCCTATACTGGTCAAAATCTTGAGCAGAAGATTGGCATTGCTTTGAAAGATTCAATTGTTTGCAATGTGAGGCTTTCTGTTTGTTTTCTCATTTTAATTGTCATCCTACTTACATTTTTTATCACCTTCTTTCCCAATATATCAGCATCTCTTTATTGTACATGATGAGATCATCAAGATAATTCTCCTTCATTCTACGTTCAATTAAAGATGCATCCAGCTCCAATTGAATATCTGCACTTCTCATCCTATCTTTCCACTTGTACCATATATCTGACTACACATTTACATTTCCCTGACATCCATTTATTATCATTGTCTAGCCCAAGATTTTGTACTTCAAAATCATAGAGTAAATGTCAAAGAAACAAAACTTATCCTCTAGCTTTCAGGATATCCTTTGATCAATATAACAACTCTAAATGCATTTCTCTATTTCACTCATCTAGATAAATTCCTTGAATTTCATCAGCATTTTAAACATTAAAAAAGACCCCTATATTTTGAAGTTGACCAAGTTCTCCTACTTTTGCAAATAGTAGACTCCAAAATTCAGCCTTAGCCCAAAGTAACTTAACAACCCAAGATTTAGGAGTTTTTTTTTTCATATTTGCAACATAGAGTATACAATTAATGTTCATCTGCTGAGAATGTATTGCTTTTAAAAAGCACATAACAAATAGACATTATAAATCTCATTAGCTTGGAAACCACAACTCATTACACATACATATACTACAAGAGAATCATTATTTTCTAAAACCTTTTATCTCCTTTAGAATCTATATCATACTTGCCCCAAATCAGTAAAAATTTCATAAATATTTTCTCTCTCTATACTTCTTCATATCCAAACTTGAAAGGAAATTGCATGGTAAATTGCCCAAGCAAGAAAGTAAATTGATTCTAAAAGTTTCTTGCAGTCTCGATACTACTGAATTGCTCATTACCTAATGACTTTTAAGGTCTATCATATCTAATCATACATGTCTATCATCCTCAGACAAACATGTAGATTAAAAAACATATAGCACTGATACAAGTTAAAAAACATATAGGTTAATGTTTGATTGGCACAAATGGTTTACACATAGCATTGGCCTTCCCAGAATTTTATTCAGACTTGGTAATGCATTCCCACTTCAGCCTTGTGTTTTTCCATTGGACTGTTTGACATTAACTAATCTGTTTCTATTGTGCATTAATTGTTAGACTATTTTGTTGGATAATTATGCTGAAGTAACAGAGTTACTTATAAATTCTGATATTTTGTAAATTCTATTTTTTTACAAGATTGAAGTTTTGAATTATGTCACAAGGCTCAAGCTACCATGGATCCTGGAGCTTTCAGAGAAGTACTACTATGTGTAATTGTGGACAACAAACCTATTAACTCACTTCCTTCACAGATGATAATTTCGGAAGGAGGTTCCTAATGTATTCAAATTATCGGTCTACTACGAGATGTAATTTCTTCATATGGGTAGATCCACCGATGTGTGAGCATGGAAGGCGTGTCTTGTTTAAATTAACGCAATTGAGAGATTTACCTGTACCTAGTGGGGAAAGAGTGAATAGAAATATTGAAAATAGAGAGAGCTTATGAATGTCTGAATGTAGTTGATGAAATTTATTATGAATGTTATGAATGTAATTGATGAAATTTTATTATGAATGTTATGAATGTAGTTGTTTTTTATGATGGGCCTCTCAATTTTATTTTTGAATAACCATATAAATGATAATACACAAAATTTAATACAAAAGAGCCATATACTATCAATAGAATTATATATAATCTATTAAACACAAGAGCTAATATAAATGAGTTATATACTATCCATTAAACAAAAGTGATATTACAAAAGAGTCATATATTATCCATTAAACAAAAGTGCTATTACAAAAGAGCCATATACCATCCATTAAACAAATGTGCTATTATAAAAGAGTCATATACTATCCATTAAACAAAAGTACTATTACAAAAGAGTCATATCCTATCCATTAAATAAAAGTGCTATTACAAAAGAGTCATATATCATTCATTTAGTACAAAAGCTAAAACTACTTCCAAGGCTTCTTTTGTTGGCTAAGAGGTGGAGGTATTTGTTGGCTAGACGTTGGAAGCACTGAATGAAGCCTTCCTTCTAAAGCATTTTTCTTCTTCAACATAGGCCTAACCACTCGTGTATCTTCCACGGCATTCTTCCCTTTGTGACTGAATGGTACCTACAAATCACAAAAAGATGAAGTGTAACATTATACATGTAATAACCGTAAAATTTAACGAAAAGTTCAACTTAAAGAAATATTAGAAGTTATGTTTTGGCGCGCTATAAGAAAATATATTTTTATTTATGTAGAAATAATTATGATTTGTTAAAAATAAGTGGATTTTTAAGTAAAAGAAGTATTGTGTTGTTTAAAATAATTATACCGGCTTCTATTGAATTTTTATGGTATTTTTAGAAATACTCTTTCTTTTAATATGAATAAAGATATTTGTTTAGAAATTTGTTTTATTATGATTTTTATCAAGAAAAATTATGATTTAAGAGTTTAACTAAAGGTTTATGAGAAAGGAAATTTTTAGAAATTTTTGGGATATTTTATGATGAAAAACGGAATTTATATGAATTTTTTATAAAAGAAAATCCTATTATAAATTATTTAATAATAATTATTATTTTTTTAAAAAAAAAAAGTTACTGTAGCTCCTGCACATATGTATACGGGCAGCCAGAAACAGAAAGCAGAAAACGCAGCCCCCATTTCCCATTTTCCTCTTCAATTTCAAACCTTCATATCTAGAGCTACGGACCTCCGATTGACGAACCGTCTGAACCATTGGACTCGTGGCAACGAGTACTTCAAAACCCACCGATCAATTTTACCGTAAATTCGCCGGAAGGTCGCCGGAAAATCGCGTGAATAGTACCTCCAAAGGTAAAACTCATCCAATTGCGTTTTAAGCTTCGTTTTTACCGAAATTCTTCCCGTAGATAGTCTTAGAATTAGTTTCTATGCTCGAATATAGGGTTTTTAGGTTTCGGTATGAATAGTATTTTTCGGCGAGTGAATAGTGTTTTTCGGCATGAATAGTGACGTTTAGAATTTATCTAATTTTTATATTATGTCTATATTTTCTAGGTTGTTGAGCCACCACAAGGTGAAATTCTCGTTGTTGGACTCCTAGTACGGTGAGTGAGTTTTTCATACTATAGCGCATGTTTTAAGAATTTGATTTATAACTCTCTCGTATGATTTTAACTAGTTGGAATGTATATTAAATTGTTTTACCGCTTTGAAAACCAATATGTTCCAACCATGTTAGAAATTATAAATTTCAATCCTAGTTGAACCCTAGGTATGCAGGGCAAGCATCTAGACTGATAATTCTCCATTTGAGCTAGATTGATAGAAATGTGAACTTAGTCATAGAAATGAACTAAGTTAGCCATGAAATGATTTGATGCATGCGAACATCTATGCGACGTCTACGGACGATATGTTTAAAGAGAAAGTTTATGATGATAAAGGTCTCCATAGAAATACATGGATGAAACATATTTTTAGAAAAAAATTTTATGCATGAAAAGAGCTAGACGGGGAATTATCGTTTTATTATAATGTTATTGAAATATTTTACTTTAAACTTTTTGAATAGCATATTTCAAATATTTTCTATTGGAGGGACCCTTTTAGATCACTGTTAGCTAGCCGCAGGTAGTGCTAGTCTTGGTGCACCATGATCATGTTAAAGCTTCGGCCTAGGATACTGTGATGGGCATATGACTGCCTAAGACACAGGGATTTAGGGTGGACTTATGTCTACGCCTACAGTGATTACCCTACCCTTGCTGTGTGCTTGGGGGAGATGATAGATTTGTTAGGAAAGACCTCCAATAAACTAGTGCATTTTTCTTAAAGATTAAATATTTCTAGAATACCTCATTCATCATTGTTATTGCATAAATATCTTCATTTATTACTTGCTATGCATAATTGATTTGTTTACGGTTATTGATTTAATCATGTTTTATCTTTTGAACATACATTTTAACTGTTTAGCATTCTTTCAATAAATTACGGTTAAATGTTTAATGTTTTCTATACCTTGAATTCAATTATTTAATTCATTGCGAAACACTCGTGTTTAGTTTGCCCTGTTTCTGTTATAGTATGATTTACCCATTCACTGAGACATGGTAATCTCACCCCTCTTCTGTTTTCTCCCCACAGATAGTCAAAGAAACACTGATCCAGCTACAGCTCCATAGGAGGCTAAATATAGCATTGGTGAGCCCCAGTTTGGGCAAGACTCCGTTGTATTGGTTGTATAGTTTAAGTTTATGTCTAGTGTATCTCCATGAACTTACAGGCAGGATCCTCGCTTCTTGTGTTGTTTGAAAAATGGTTTTAAGTTTTACAATAATGTTTGTACTATGAGGCCATGGGTCAAGTTGAATCAAGGATGTTGGATTCATGAGATATATATATATATATATATATATATATATATATATATATATATATATATATATACAGTATTTTCTTATATTGGATGTAGCGTATGTGGCCAGTTATATTTATTATGTACTCTGGATTGTGTGCTGAATGTTTGTGCATACTATGTGTTAGGCTTACGGCTAGGGAGAAATCCTTATGCCGTGTCGGTCATGTGTTCCATCATTTGGGGCTGTGATAGATTTGGTATCAGAGGATTAGGTTTCCCTGTGTTCATGGAGTAACGGGCCTTTAGGTAGGACTTTGAGTATGGGTATGAATCCGGACATGCTTATACTCACGGTGCTGCTAAAGGGGTTCGATAGGATGTTGTCTTTTTGCTTAAGTAAGTCAGTTTATAGTATGCTATGTTGGCATGGTTAAGTGATGGTTGGGCTATTTCTATTTTATAGCGAGATGCCACTAAGAACGAGATCAAAGGTTAGGCAACCCGCGGTTCAAGAGCAGATGGCTGAAGAGTCTGCTCAGTCCGCAGTACCCGTGCCTAGAGACCGAAGTAGAGGTCGTGGCAGAGGCAGAGGTAGAGGTCGTGGCAGAGGCCGACCTAGAGCCAGTGCAAGAGGCAGTGGCAGGAGTGTAAGGGCTGCTGAAGCAGCTGAACAAGCTGAGTTGAGCAGTGAGCAAGCTGAGACTCCCAGGACGGGGGAAATATCTTCTCACCCCCGGGATGATGTGATAGCCCAGATGCTGGTAACCATGCAGGGTATGCAGCGGGCAATAGAAAATCTAGCTGAAAGAAGGGATGGGCAAGATAGAAGGGACCCACAACAGCCCGAAACAGCTACCTCCGTTACAGAACCAGTTAGGTCCATGGAGCGGCATGTGAGACCTGCCGAGAGGGAAGTGGAACTATCTGAGTTCCTGAAGCTGAAACCGTCAACTTTTAAGGGGTTGTTGGCTAGTGAAGATCCCCAGGAGTTTATAGAAGACACTGAGAAGATCTGTGAGGTGCTTAAGTGTTCAGAGATCCGATCAGTAGAGTTGGCATCCTTTCAGCTGTCTGGTGTAGCGCAGGTATGGTTTAAGACCATGATGCGCAGAAGAGGAGCTACAGCGCCACCTTTGGGATGGCCAGAGTTCAAGGAAATCTTCATGGAGAGGTTTGTGCCTCAGAGTATACGAGATGCCAAGTGTCAAGAATTTGTGGAGTTGAAGCAGACTCCCGGTAAGACAGTCACGGAGTATGACTACCGCTTCACACAGCTGTTGTCGTATGCACCGCACATGGTCCCTACTGAAAGGGACATGATCAAGAAATTTATCCAGGGGTTGATGCCAGCATTGTTTAAATCAGTGGCACCCCAGATGAAGCAATTCCCCAATTATGCAGAGGCTGTGGACTGTGCAAGAATGATGGAGACTAGACATTTGGCCGATGTCGAGAGTGCCAAGTTGAGAAAGAGGGATAGAGACGGGAGCTCTAAAGGAGGGCAAAGTTCTCATTCCCAAGGACCCCGATTTCAGGGCCAGCAGCCTCCAGCACCACAGAATGTTGGGAACCCCAACTAGAGACCAGATGCGAGTGGTAGGCTAGGTCTTAGCCAAGGAAACACCAGGTATCCGGGTCAACCAGGATCAAGAGCCATTCAGCAGAACAGGCCACAATGCCCTATTTGTGGCAACCATCACTTTGGTCAGTGCCGTAGGGAGATGGTTGTTTGCTATCATTGCAACCAACCTGGACACATGAAGAGGGACTGTCCCCAATTGTATGGCTCAAGCCAAGGGCCAACTCGACCGGCTTTACTACCAACCCCAGTGGCAGCTCAGCCTATAAGGACTATATCGGGCCAAGCAAGTAGCAGAGGTACTGGTAGAGGGATGATGGGCCGAGGTCAAAGCCAAGCAGGCCGAGGTCAACCGAGGATTTTTGCTCTTACCAGGCAGGATGCACAAGCTTCAAATGCGGTCATGACAAGTACTCTTTCGGTTTGTCTACATGAAGCATATGTTTTGTTTGACCCTGGGTCTACATATTCCTATGTTTCCCCTAGTTTTGCTAAGAGTTTGGGTAAAGATCCGATTAAGATGAATGCCCCTTTCTTTGTAACCACCCCGGTCGGTGATTGTTTGCCAGTAGAGCATATATGCAAGTCATGTAAAGTGTCAGTGGGTGATAGGGAGACATCTGCTGATTTGATCATCCTAGACATGATCGACTTTGACATAATCCTAGGAATGGATTGGTTGGCAGCATGCTATGCTACCTTGGATTGCTATGAGAAGGCAATTAGGTTCAACATTTCAAGTGAAGTTCCTTTCCGATTTCAGTGTGATCGAAGTAAAGCTCCAAGTAACCTAATTTCAGTCTTGGGTGCTCAAAAGATGTTGAAGAAGAGATGCCAGGGATACTTGGCATATATTAGAGATGTGGATGGGAAGGTACCGGATGTAGATAAGATGGCAGTGGTAAGAGAATTCCTGGATGTCTTTCCAGAAGAGTTGTTAGGATTACCTCCTGAACGGGAGATAGAGTTTGGTATCGACCTTATTCCAGAAGCTCGACCAATTTCTATACCGCCTTATAGAATGGCACCCACAGAGCTTAAGGAGTTAAAGAGTCAGTTGCAGGATTTGTTGGATAAGGGGTTCATTAGACCGAGCACTTCTCCATGGGGTGCTCCGGTCCTTTTTGTGAAGAAGAAAGACGAGTCTTTGCGTCTTTGCATTGACTATCGGCAACTGAATAAGCTAACGGTGCGCAACAACTACCCTTTACCCAGGATTGATGATCTGTTCGATCAACTTCAAGGAGCGAAATGTTTCTCCAAGATTGATCTGAGGTCAGGCTATCATCAGTTGAGAATCAGGAAGGAAGATATTTTCAAGACAGCTTTTAGGACCCGTTATGGTCATTATGAGTTTTTGGTTATGTCTTTCGGACTAACTAATGCACCAGCTGCTTTTATGGACTTGATGAACAGGGTGTTCAAACCATTCTTGGATCAGTTTGTCATTGTATTCATTGATGACATCTTGGTTTATTCTAAAGACCATGAGGAGCATGAACAACACCTACGGGTCATTCTGCAGATCTTGAGGGATCAGCAGTTGTATGCCAAACTCTCTAAGTGTGAGTTCTGGTTGGACAGTGTTATGTTTCTGGGGCATGTAGTCACGAAGGACGGCATTCAAGTAGACCCCGAGAAGGTAGAGGTAGTACAACAGTGGCCTCGCCCAGCTAGTGTGACGGAGATCCGAAGTTTCTTGAATCTAGCAGGGTATTATCGGAGGTTCATCAAGGATTTCTCTAAAATTGCTGCTCCTTTAACCAGATTAACCAGGAAGGGAGTTAAGTTTGAGTGGTCGGATGCATGCGAAGAAAGTTTCCAGACCTTGAAGAAGTGTCTAATCACAACCCCAGTTTTAACTATCTCAACAAGCACTGGAGGATACTCAGTATACTGTGACGCTTCAAGGGTGGGCTTGGGTTGTGTGTTAATGCAGAATGGTCATGTTGTAGCCTATGCATCTAGGCAGCTCAGGAAGCACGAACAGAACTATCCTACACATGATCTGGAGATGGCAGCAGTGGTCTTTGCCTTGAAGATTTGGAGGCACTATCTCTATGGTGAACCCTGTGAGATTTACACGGACCACAAGAGCCTCAAGTACATCTTTCAACAAAGGGATCTTAACTTGAGACAGAGAAGTTGGATGGAGTTGGTGAAGGACTATGACTGCACTATCTTGTACCAACTAGGCAAGGCTAACGTGGTAGCAGATGCTTTGAGCAGAAAGTCAATGGGGAGTTTAGCCCATATTACCCTACTCCGGAGGCCATTGATAAGGGATATTCATCGGCTAGAAGGTGAGGGGATGCGTTTTGAAGTGAAGGAGCCAGGGGTGTTGTTAGCTTATATGCAACTACACTCTCCGCTGGTTGAGCAGATTAAGGCAAATCAGGACAAGGATTCTAAGCTGTGAAAGCTCAAGGATGAAGCTAGGAATAATCAGACTTCTGAATTCAGCGTGGATGCTGAAGGAGTGTTAAGATATGGGAAGCGCTTGTGTGTACCTGATGTGGATAGTTTGAGGAAGCAGATTTTAGAAGAGGTACATCAATCAGCCTATACGATCCACCCAGGAACAAATAAGATGTACAGTGACCTCAATGACTTGTATTGGTGGAATGGGATGAAGAAGGATGTAGCAGACTTTGTGGCTCAGTGCTTGGTTTGTCAACAGGTGAAAGCTGAACACCAGAAGCCTGCTAGTCTGCACCAACAGATTGAGATACCGGAATGGAAGTGGGAAATGATCACTATGGACTTCGTTACAGGGTTACCAAGGACTCCTAAGGGTTATGACTCAGTATGGGTGATAGTGGATCGAATGACCAAGTCATCCCACTTCTTACCAGTGAAGACTACCTTTAATGCGGCTCAGTATGCAAACCTATATCTGAATGAGATCGTCAGATTACATGGAGTCCCTGTATCCATCATATCTGACCGAGGTCCACAGTTTACGGCAAGGTTTTGGAAAGCTTTTCAAGAAGCTTTGGGGATGATGTTGGATCTAAGCACCGCTTTTCATCCCCAAACAGATGGCCAGTTAGAACGCACGATTCAAATTCTGGAGGATATGCTTAGAGCATGTATATTGGATTTTGGTGGCAGTTGGGAAGGATACCTGCCATTAGCTGAGTTTGCATACAACAACAGTTATCAAGCCAGTATTCAGATGGCACCTTTTAAAGCTCTTTATGGGAGAAGATGCCGATCTCCCGTTGGATAGTTTGAAATTGGAGAAGCCAAGCTGCTAGGGCCAGACTTGGTGTAAGATGCCATAAAGAAGGTTAAGCTGATAAGGGAACGGCTTTTAACTGCACAAAGTCGTCAGAAGTCTTATGTGGACCATAGGCATCGGGAGTTAGAGTTTTCTCTAGGCGATCACGTGTTCCTCAGAGTTTCACCCATGAAGGGAATCATGCGATTTGGTAGGAAAGGGAAGTTAAGCCCGAGGTATATTAGACCTTTTGAAATTCTGGATAGGGTAGGAGCAGTGGCATACCACCTAGCTCTACCACCTGGATTGAGTGAAGTGCATCCAGTCTTCCATGTCTCGATGTTGAGGAAGTATCTACCCGACCTATCTCATGTGATTCAACCGCAAGAAATCCTTTTGGATGACAAGTTGGCCTACGAAGAGAGACCCGTGGCCATTGTTGATAGACAAGTGAAAAAGTTGAGGTCTAAGGATATCCCTACAGTAAAGGTGATCTGGCAGAATCATTCCAAGGAGGAAGCTACGTGGGAAGTAGAGGACGTCATGAGAGAGAAGTATCCACAGCTGTTCCAAGAGTAGTCTTATGTTTTTTTTATGTTGTTGGTTTTTGTAAAATTCGGGGACCGAATTTCTTTAAGGGGGGAAGAATGTAATAACCGTAAAATTTAACGAAAAGTTCAACTTAAAGAAATATTAGAAGTTATGTTTTGGTGCGCTATAAGCAAATATATTTTTATTTATGTAGAAATAATTATGATTTGTTAAAAATAAGTAGATTTTTAAGTAAAAGAAGTATTATGTTGCTTAAAATAATTATACCGGCTTCTATTGAATTTTTATGGTATTTTTAGAAATACTCTTTCTTTTAATATGAATAAAGATATTTGTTTAGAAATTTGTTTTATTACGATTTTTATCAAGAAAAATTATGATTTAAGAGTTTAACTAAAGGTTTATGAGAAAGGAAATTTTTAGAAATTTTTGGGATATTTTATGATGAAAAACGGAATTTATATGAATTTTTTATAAAAGAAAATCTTATTATAAATTATTTAATAATTATTATTATTTAAAAAAAAAGTTACTGTAGCTCTGCATATATGCATACGGGCAGCCAGAAACAGAAAGCAGAAAACGCAGCCCCCATTTTCCATTTTCCTCTTCAATTTCAAACCTTCATATCTAGAGCTACGGACCTCCGATTGACGAACTGTCTGGACCATTGGACTCGTAGCAACGAGTACTTCAAAACTCACCGATCAATTTTGCCGGAAAGTCTCCGGAAGGTTGCCGAAAAATTGCGTGAATAGTACCTCCAAAGGTAAAACTCCGTCCAATTGCGTTTTAGGCTTCGTTTTTACCGAAATTCTTTCCGTAGATAGTTTTAGAATTAGTTTCTATGCTCGAATATAGGGTTTTTAGGTTTCGTCATGAATAGTATTTTTCGGCGAGTGAATAGCATTTTTCGGCATGAATAGTGATGTTTAGAATTTATCTAATTTTCATATTATGTCTATATTTTCTAGGTTGTTGAGCCACCACGAGGTGAAATTCTCGTTGTTGGACTCCTAGTACGGTTAGTGGGTTTTTCATACTATAGCGCATGTTTTAGGAATTTGATTTATAACTCTCTCGTATGATTTTAACTAGTTGGAATGTATGTTAAATTGTTTTACCGCTTTGAAAACCAATATGTTCCAACCATGTTAGAAATTATAAATTTCAATCCTAGTTGAACCCTAGGTATGCATGACAAGTTGGTCTACGGACGATATGTTTAAAGAGAAAGTTTATGATGATAAAGGTCTCCATAGAAATACATGGATGAAACATATTTTTAGAACAAAATTTTATGCATGAAAAGAGCTAGATGGGGAATTATCGCTTTATTATAATGTTATTGAAATGTTTTACTTTAAACTTTTTGAATAGCATATTTCAAATATTTTCTATTGGAGGGACCATTTTAGATCACTGTTAGCTAGCCGCAGGTAGTGCTAATCTTAGTGCACCATGATCATGTTAAGGCTTCGGCCTAGGATACTGTGACGGGCATATAACTGCCTAAGACACAGGGATTTAGGGTGGACTTATGTCTACGTCTACAGTGATTACCCTACCCTTGCTGTGTGCTTGGGGGAGATGATAGATCTGTTAGGAAAGACCTCCAATAAACTAGTACATTTTTCTTAAAGATTAAATATTTCTAGAATACCTCATTCATCATTGTTATTGCATAAATATCTTCATTTATTACTTGCTATGCATAATTGATTTGTTTACGGTTATTGATTTAATCATGTTTTATCTTTTGAACATACATTTTAACTGTTTAGCATTCTTTCAATAAATTACGGTTAAATGTTTAATGTTTTCTATACCTTGAATTCAATTATTTAATTCATTGCGAAACACTCGTGCTTAGTTTGCCCTGTTTCTGTTATTGTATGATTTACCCATTCACTGAGATGTGGTAATCTCACCCCTCTTCTGTTTTCTCCCCACAGATAGTCAAAGAAACACTGATCCAGCTACAGCTCCATAGGAGGCTAAATATAGCATTGGTGAACCCCAGTTTGGGCAAGACTCCGTTGTATTGGTTGTATAGTTTAAGTTTATGTCTAGTGTATCTCCATGAACTTACAGGCAGGATCCTCGCTTCTTGTGTTGTTTGAAAAATGGTTTTAAGTTTTACAATAATGTTTGTACTATGAGGCCATGGGCCAAGTTGAATCAAGGATGTTGGATTCATGAGATATATATATATATATATATATATATATATATACAGTATTTTCTTATATTGGATGTGGCGTATGTGGCCAGTTATATTTATTATGTACTCTGGATTGTGTGCTGAATGTTTGTACATGCTATGTGTTAGGCTTACGGTTAGGGAGAAACCCTTATGCCGTGCCGGTCATGTGTTCCATCATTTGGGGCTGTGACAATACAAATACCCATCAACGAAATAGAATGATAAATACAAAACTAATACTCAATTAAAAAAACCTTCTCCTTCTTAAATGAACTTCTCATTTCGACAGTGTGGTCCCTACTATCTGTGACTTGAACCTGCACATAATTTTTTAAAATCTTCAAATAACCATCAACGAAATAAAATGATAAACGTTGTATAATAATAACATTCAAATAATAAATATTGAGGTTAAAAACAAAAAAATCATTCAATATCACTATACTAATAGCAAATTTACCTCAACTAAATTCAAAACATTTGTGGCATTGTTTTGAACATTCTTGTCTTCCCTTGGTTGCCCACTTCCCTTACAAGTCCTTACATTATGTCTCAGAACTCCGCACTTTGAGCACCTCACAACTTGGCCATGCTTAGTCATTTTGTAAGGATTCTTCACTTTCTCATCTTCATCCTTAATCCTTTGTTTTTTAGGCCTTCCAGGCATCTAATTGGGCTTTGGAGGATCTATGTCTGGCAAGTGTGTCTTTGTCCATCCTGTCTCGTCAGGTATTGGAAAAATGATCGGTTCATATGACTTAATGTATGTATCATTTGTGTATGCAGAGAATATAAAATTCTCAGACTCTTGACCATGCATCCAATGGTTGAACATGCATGTGAGCATGGTATCCCATTCAAGTCCCATCTTCGACAACTGCATGATCGTTGGGTCAAGTTTACAATAAATTGTTTTCCCTTACAAATCACTTGAAAATGACAATCCCCAACATAAGTAGTTTGACACTCAAATGAATTACACTTAGCGATCTCCAATTTGATCCTAATATTTTTGCATATATCATGATCATCCTTCTTCGCTTAATCTCTTTTCAACAGAAATCTTCTCATTAATTTCATTCTAATCATTTCCATCATCGTTATTAGTGGCTTGTCTCTTGCTTGTAAGATGTAGTTATTGAAGCTCTCATTAAAGTTATTCACCAACAAATCACATTTGGATCTCGTACTTAAAAATGCCCTACACCATGATCTTGGGTCCACGGTTACCAAATAATTGTAGCCACTAGCATCCAATGCCTTTATCCTCTCCAAGGTGTTATTGAATTCCCTTGGAGTGGAACAGTTTGCAGCCTCCCATAATAGATTTTTTAATCCCTGGCCCTTGTGTCCTCTATCCCTGAAGTTAGCATAGAGGTGTCTAATACATATTCTATGATCTGCATTTGGCATAAGCAACTGAAATGCCTGTGTCAAACCCTACATAGAATGAAAATTATACAAAACATAAGAAAAAACTTCAATTGAGTACTTTATACATAACATATATACAATACTACAAAAAAATAGCATTACCTTCTGCCTATCGGATATAAATGTCCAGTCACGTTCTGCCACTCCTCCAATATCATTTAACAATATTTCCAAAAATCAAACCCATGTATCCTTATTCTCTATCTCAACAACAGTATAGGCAATTGGAAACAAATTTTCATTCCCATCCCTCCCGATAACTGATAGTAATTGTCCTCCAAATGAAGACTTCAAATGGAAACCATCTAGACCCACGAATCTTCTACATCCAACCAAAAATCCTGACTTCATAGCTCCCAATGAAACATACATTCTCTTAAACACGCGATTCCCTAATGCATCATGGTTGGCAACATGAACCTTCACTGTACTACTTAGATTGTGGTCAAGAAGGGTTTGGGCATAGTCATAAACCCTCTTGTACTGAAAACTCCACTCTCCATGAATAGCCCTCATAACCTTTTTTTTGTTCTATACACCTGATGCAATGACACATCAGTCTTCAGATTTTCAGTCATCTCTGTCATCATATTGGAAACCTTCCAATCTAGGTTTCTTCTTAATTTCTCCAGATATTTATTTGCCAGATAACTTGAAGTGATCTGCCTATTTTTATAGGCTCTCGAACAAGAGTGCTTTGGATATAATGTTCTAATCTGAAATGTATTTTCACCTTTTTATTTGATTCCATATATTCTAAACCCGCAGTTCTTTGCACATTTAACTATGACTTTATCAAGATCATTCTTCTTCCACTTCAAGTCTTTCCCTTGTTGAACATTCCATTTACGTACTGCAGTTCTAAAAATGGCCATATTAGAGAATTTTTGACCTACGGTAAAGACTATATTATCCATGTCTTTATCAGGTCTGAACTCATCATATTTTGATGCAGGATAATCTTCATCACTACTTACTGGTGGAGATATTAACTCATCAGAGCGTGTATATTCTGATTGGTCATCGATATCTAAATAATTGGTAGGTTCAGCTTCCCTCATCGTGAGTTGTCTTGGTATCAAACTTGTTCTTTTCTGTGAATTTGTTTGAATAGCCTCCTCATCTATAAATATAAAATAAATATTAATATACAACTACCCATATAACTAAACACTATCTAAAAGTTATTAATGTACTCAAAATTATATCAATGGAGTTAGATAATCCATTTACCTGCCAAGTCATAAATTTCTTCATCACTGCTTACCACCCCTTTCCAATAGGGGTCATCCTCGCATATTCTTCACTTACTTCCTCAAATTCATCATCTTCTTCCACTGACACATCATAGAGGTCACTCATTGTGTTTATTAAATATATTGAAATCTCCATATCTGGCTTATAAATATCATATAGCTCTAGCATGCTTTTAATACCAGCATCTGACACAATGTGGATAAGCCCTATGTTCAAACTCTGATCCGGGACAAGATAGTGAATAGAGACGCTTGATTTCCCCATAAATTTTTGTAGTTCATGCATCAGCTCAAAGTATGACACTACATTTCTATCCATAGGGTTTATAGTTGCCACACTACCTCCTATATAAGTAGTCTCCTCCAATCCCTTATATAGTCTACCACCATAATGAACAATAAAATTTATATTTGATTTATTTGAACCTGCATACAAAAATTTATAAATTTGTAAGTATGTAAAGCATTAAAAAATAAAGTTAATCTGAGTATCATAGTGGCAAGCAAAACAACATTCAAATTAAATTACATTGAGGGGACATAATCTGTAGATTTCACATTTCTTTATACAATTTGTTCTCCACGTTCTGTACCTGAATTTTTCTCTTCCATAGCAAGATAAAAGCAAAAGCACAACTGTTTGGGTTGATGGTGCTCGTGGCCAGCGTCTCTCCTTTCGGTGGCCGTCGTTTCTCCTTCTGGTGGTGGACACGAGTTTCTCTGGATCTGGATGATGGGTGCATCGTGGGTGAGTTGTTTGCTGATGGGTGAGGTGAAAAAAAAGAAAGAAAAGGGACTTTTTTAAATGTAATTAATTTTTAAAATAAAATGAAATTTTTGAATAAAAATTGAGTTATTAAAAAAAATTAAAGAGGATAGTTTGTCATTTCATATTTTAAAAAATTTAATTTTTTTATAAAAATAGAGAGTGAGGGAAAAATTACCGTAAAAATAAAGATTAAGAGGGAAATTATTACAATTAAAAGGAAGGGGAGAAAATTGCAATTGCTTCAATAGATGAGGGTGACAAAGTGCCTTTTCCTCTAATTTTAAAAAGCCTCTCCACCTTTCCATCTTCCTATGCGATGAGTAGATGCTCTTTGTAATGCATTGAAAAATTGAGAATGCCTCTTCAAATTTTAAAAGTACTCTTTTAGAAAAGTAATTATTAAAATAAATAATACATTTTTTTAAGAGAGACTTAAAGCTCTTGCTTTATTGGCTTTTAGTTTGGGCCGGTGCTGTAACCAACCTATAGACAATAGCACAAGTGGACGATAGATAATGATATTCTAACTCACTCATCAACTGAAGATGAATGCTGAAAAAATGTTGTCATTCTTCTTGAAATTTCATATGGTAGAAAAAAGTAACAAGTATAAAGTATGTACAACTGAAAATAGGCTAAGTAATTATGCACTCACTTTGATCAAGTATATCAGGGTGTTTGGTGAAGGTGCTTCAAATTATTCAACGATCCAACTTCATCCCAATCCATTGTGATTGGTGGAATTATACTTGCATCTCTTGTGTGAAATTCTAGCACCATGAATCTTTTGATGCTCTGACTCATCCTTTTCACATTCAATTTTTTGCGATGCCTCCAACACTTTATACATAGAAGGTCTTAGTTTCTTATCCCTTTATAAATGTTAAAAAATCAATTCTACCACTGAAACTATTATTTTTTTAGGGTGTGTTTGGTTCAGCGAAAGAAAGGAGAAGGGAGGGGAGTGAAAGGAAAATAAAAAAATTTTGTTTGATTTAATTTAATAAAAAAAAAGGAGAGGGATAATAATTTTTCTTTGTTTGGTTTGTAAGCAAGAGAAGAAAAAGTAAAATAATATGAATATTATATCTCTATTATTTTATTTTTATTAAAAATAAAAAAGTTTATATTAATTTTTTATATTAAAATTTTTATGAAGAATTTTTGACTTATTATTTTTTTATTTAAAAAAAATTTGTATTTTTAAAAAAATTTTACTTTCAATTAAAAAAATAGGTCAATTTTAAAAAATCAAAACACATGCTGCCCCTCCCCTCCAAATCTCCCCATTTTTGGAGGGGAGGGGTAGTTTTGAGAGAGGAGAGGGATTTTACCTCCCCATATTTTCTCCTCTCCCCTCCAAAATGATGAACTAAATTAAAAAAACTCCTTTCTCTCCTCTCCCCTCCAACTAAACAGTCCCTTAAATTTATTGTCTGTAATTTTATACTAACTTTATTTTTGTCTTCAACTACAATTTATTTCATTTTAGTCTTTTAATTTAAAAAAAAATTATATTATTATTATTATTTTATTAATTTCATGGGGACCATTGACAGATTTTTCCTATGTCTCACCAAAGTAGATTCATAACTGACACTTCACTGTCCACTTAGCTTCATCTAAAGCCCCAAATTTCACAAAATCTATTGAACCTCACTGTCACCAACGAAATAAACAGCCAAATTCTGATTTTTTTTTTTTAAATTCTAATCTGCCTTAAATTTATAAATGTTGATTTAAGGAAAAAAATTGTCTATCATTCTATTCTAAACTGAGCACAACTATTTTTATTCTTTTTTTTTAAATCAACATTTAGAATAGAATTATATATAAACTCTGATATTTCTAAACTAAAGATGATAATCCATTCATTTTATATGGACATTCCCAAAGCCATTGATATGCCAAGGATGTCCCTAATAATATAATTATTTTATGAACAATAGTACCAGTGGATTGATGAGAGACGATGATATTTCAAATCACTCATCTGCAACTGAAGATGAATGCTAACAAAATTTTGTCATTCTAAATTTCATATGGTAAAATGGAGTAAGAAGTATGAAATATGAACAATTGAAAATAAGTTAAGTAATTTTGTACCGACTTTTATAAGATATAGTAGATTCTCTCTCTTATTGTCATAGTGTTTGGTGAAGGCGCTTCAAATTAGTCAATGATCCAATCTCATCCCAATCCACTGAGGTTGATGGAACTGTACGTACACCCCCTTGTGAAATCTCAGCACCATGAATCTCTAGATGCTCTGGCTCATCCTTCCCCCATTCAATTTTCTGCAATGCCTCCAAAACTTCATACATAGAAGGTCTCAGTTCCTTATCCCTTTGTAAACATTGAAAAGCCAATTCTGCTACGGAAACTATCATCCTTTTAAATTTATTATCTGACTCGTAACCAAGGGAAGGATCTACCAACTCAGTAAACTTTCTTGTTTGAATCTTCTTTATGGCTAAATTTGCCAACTTAATTTCATCAATATTCCTTGTACAATCAACCGCTGGCATAGAAGATATCAACTCTATGAGCACAACTCCAAAGCTATATACATCACTCTTGTCAGTAAGTTTGTAGCTTTCTCGATATTCTGGATCAACATAACCCAGGGTTCCTTGTGGAGCTGTGGTGACATGGGAAACATCATTGGGGGATAGTCTTGAAATCCCAAAGTCTGCAACTTTAGCACAAAAATTATTATCAAGGAGAATGTTGTTGGTTTTCACATCACGGTGAATGATGTTAGAAGCATGGAGATAAGTCAATGCACTGGCAGTCTCCACGGCAATTTTCATTCGTACTGGCCATGGCAGTGAACCTGGCTTTGCTAGATCACCATGGAGATGACTAGCAACGGTACCGTTTGGAATATATTCATATACTAACAGTAGCCCACGGCTGTGACGTGAAGTGCATCCAAAGAGAGTCACAAGATTTCTATGGCGCAAGCCTATGAGGATTTGAATTTCGTTCATAAACTGTTTTACATGCCTGTTGTCACGCTTGCGCTTGTGTAGGAGCTTAATGGCAACTTCCCGTCCATCTTGAAGTTTTCCTGATTGTTAAACATCAATGCACAAATTATTCATTGAGATGTAATATTTACATAGGCTTTCGTCTTCATTTTATATAAATTAACTTGTATGCAGAAATCCGGATTGGTTAAAAATATTTTCCTAGAAAATGATGCACTCTTTATAAATTCGTGTATCCTGGTTATTTTTACATTTTTTAGGTGAAGTTATTTTTACTTGCAATCTTGGAGTAGAAAAATTTTTCTCTATGGACTATCACACCAAACATAGAAAAAGTATTTGAAAAGTTGAAATCTCAGCAACTCCATCAATTTCCTACTTTATTGGTAAGATTATTAACTAATAGATCAAAATTATAAAAAAAATATTTGGCTTTTGATAACCCAGTCAACAAAGTAGAGAACTGGTGCTATTTAAGATAGAAAGAATTTTCTTCCTGAAAAAACGAAAGAGAAAAAGATCTATCAATCTAATCTTTGTATTAAAGGAAAAGGCAGTGTCTGAGTCACTTACCGTAGTAAACGGTCCCAAAACCTCCATTTCCAAGTTCTCTAGATGGATCAAAATTGTTTGTTATTTCATCCAGTACCTCATAGGAGAAGACGGGGACCCTAAAATTGACAGCAACACATTCTGCGCTTGTACTTGATTTGATATCAAAATAAATGTTTCTTGACTGGTTTAGGAAGCCCGAACAAGTGTATCTTAGTTCCTTCAGCAGTAGAATAATAAATAAGCCAATCACAATTACAAATCCGCATCCAATAGCTAAACCTGTAGAGGGAAAGTTTTAGACATTTAAAATATTGTAACGAGTTTTCTCATTATTGTTTAGGGATATTAAATAAATATAGTGTTTAATTCTCATATATGAAGCAGAAGCGACACCAAAATGAAAAGTTTTCCTTCATTAATTAAATGAAAATCAATAATCCTTTTATTACTGGAAGGAAGGTGATAATGTTGGGTTAATATGAAAATGGAGAGACTCGTTCTATATGTAATGATGTTGGGTCATTAAGAAAATAATGAGTCTTTCTACAGGTGATGTTGTTGGAAAGATGGGAGAAGATCATCATCAGAAACACAATAATCAAGTATGTTAGCTGTGGTGATTGAATTGGGACGCAATTTATTACAAGTTGTATACTAAATAGTGTACATAAGAAACCAATTTTTTTTGGGAAAATCAATACCTATTTTTGTAGCCTTTGAATTCTTTCTCTTGTGCTCTGGTATCAACAAGATGAAAAATAGTTGAGTCAGATTTCAGAAAAGCCAAATGCAGTGTAAAGTTATCTGAATGATTATGTGGCCAAATCTGAGTGTCGTAAATTGAAATGCTTACTGTGGACAAGACACGGATCTCCTTCAAGTTGACATTGCCCTCCTCTTCTATAATAACAATCATGACAAGACTCAGATAATATTACTTCTATATGGATTTCAGCAGTTAAGAATGCAAATAGGTCGGTCTTGAAAAAAGGGTCAGAAGGTGGCTTTTTAAATGGAAGCTGGACAGTAGAACATGCATTTAAAAAAGAGCTGGGCAACTTGTCATCTGTTCTGTTAGGATTGAGGTAGATATCGTAGTCAGGACAGTTTGTATATCTGATGAAGTTTTTAGGGACACTGTTCATGACGTTGTAGTTGCATTTGAAGAGGGTAATGTTGTCTATGACTTGGAAAGACATCATAGGAGGCAACGGAGACATGGGGAAGTGATAGTCGAAGGCACTGCAACTTTTGAAGAACAAGTCCTCCTGTAACTCTTCGTCTTGGATGATGATTTCATTGTAATCCGCCTCCTGATATATCCTTATAATTTTGAACGGCCTTTGGTTTCCCAATAGGACTTCTTTGTCTGAATTTAGATCATCACAACCCCGTATGCGAATACCACATTCTGGTGTCGTGTTGGTGAAGGGGAAGTGAATTTCCCCAAGATTCCCACAATGAAAGGACTTTGGACAGTCTTCCTCTTCATGGTAATTCTGTGCTTCAGCAGCTGATAGAAGAAGAAGAAAATAACAGAGAAGAAGGAAACGAAGCAGAGAATCTGGAGCCATAATAAATTTCATAATATTTGCAGCCAAGACATAAGGATTTTAATAAGAAAACAATCTCTATCTCTAGTCTTTTTGGCTAACCTAACCTCGGTTTTTAATTATTCAATGCATACGATAGTTGACTTGGACAAAGACTGAGGAAGACTTGAGAATTGAGCTCCAAAAGACTCAGAGTGTAAGGTGAAGGCATTCCTACTCGGCTTCCTCTTAATCGCAAGACTTGTTAATAGTTGACTCGTCAAAATATTGCTTATGGTCCAAAGTCGTTTCCCTGGAGATTGAAGCTTACACAACGGCAAATTGACCATTAATAATTATGATACCTCAATCACGGCAATGAAGATTGAAACAGAGAAGTGAAAGTTCATATAAGTTTGAGTTCTGAAATTTAAAGCTTGTAGCTTTAAGTTTGTGTCCGAAGTTGGTCTTTAAAATTGGTTTCAAAGAGAAGATTAAGTTACGGATGAAGTTCAAAAATATCCTTAACCATAATATATTAAAAAAAGAAAATCTTAATGATGTTTGCCATCTCTTTTAAATGAAAAGAAAATAAAAAATTGTATAGATGCAGGTTCCACATAACTTTAGAAGTGCATTAGATTATTGAGAAAGGTGGCACCTGAATATGACTTCTTGTTTTTTATTTGAGTGAAGTACTTCAATATATTTTTATTTATTTATCATATTTCATAATTATTCTTCATCGTGTTTTTAAACTTCTCCTTCACTTTCTGTGTTTTGGCTAAGCAAACTTATTATCTGCGGTACTTGGATCTGTGCTTGTTTACTGGGCTTAATTGACTTTGACAAAGTAATTGGAAGACTGAGAAATTGGCTGGAAATAACTGTATGGGAAAATATGACGCGTACACGTGTTGAAACCTGAAAATTCTTTATATCTCTTACATTTGTTATAAACAGGGTATTATAATAGAGAAATTTCAAGAGAGTTGTATTTTCTTTTATAAAAAAATTAAAAATTCTAATTCTTGATATTTTATTTTTATATTTAATTTAAAAATAAATAATTAAAATAAGAATTATAAAATGCATTAAAATAAAAATTTAATTTAATGTCATTAAATATGACTTGTAGTGTGGATCGTAAAAAATAATGTTGTAAATTAATAGCAGAAAAATTAATGGGCCGACCGATTTTATTTAACATCTAGTCATTTTAATGATTAATAATAGTATTGTAAGTGACTGTTATTGACTCATATTATAATATTATGTAAAATTATAAAAAAAAATTCAAAAATTAAATATATTAGTATATGTTATTTAATTTTATTTTATCATAAATAATTTATTTAATTGATTTTATGTATTTAGATTTTAATATATCATATTTTATAATATAAAACTAAAAAAATAAATATTATATATTTTAATATTAATTTAAATATAATTTAATTTCAGTTAAATCAGTCAATTATAAATTATTTATTAAATTTTAAAATTAAAAACAACATAGCCTGGACATTTAAAACTAAAATAATAAGCACACCGTCACCAAGTTGCTGCGGGGATTTGGGCTTCTGACTGTGGTCTCCTTAGTAGGTCTATTACCAAGGAATATGGTCGTACATGTAAAAATTATATGACCAAATTTTGGACGCCAGAAATAATCCAATTCAATTTTTCAGCTTGTTTTCTGCTGCGGCACGATAGATTGGCCATCCAGCTTCAGAAGTTGCTCTGGCATAGGCATACTATTTTAACTATGATAGAGATTGATGGATAAGAGATTCCAGGAGTAGAGGGATGCTAAATGAAGGGACCACACCCTTTCAAAGCCTGATATTATTTTAATTGGTAGTTTTGATCCTAAAATCCTTTGATTTTGACTCTCTTCACCGTTATGAAGTGTGATTCATGAGCCGGATATTTAAAAGATAACCGAAGCATATTCATTCATTCGTCTTCGTTTTGTTCCTAAAAGATTTTACGAATATTATTATGGTTAAAGGCACTGCAACTTGTTCTGTTTCATCGAACTTGTCTCGGTCTCAGAGTAGCTTTGTCATTTTATTTAGTGCGAAACTCAAATCAAATCTTGGCTCTCATATTAAACCATCCTTTTGTGATTTTGTCCCTCCAGAAGAACGCACTTGATGACGGAGGTCAATCTTAGTTTCTCTGATATCCAATAATGCTCTCATCTATGCACTGCACTTGGCCACTCTCCAATTATAGACACGCGCGTCAGGTGTCAATGTTCAAACATAAAGAAAATTGATAGACCTTGCCAATTTTTGAATTATAAACACATGGAAGATCCATTACATGGGAAATGGAAATATAAGGGGGGAAAAATGACAAATGATAGGGATTGAGATATTCAAAGTCTTCTACAACTCTAATAAAGTGACGAGTACTATAAGAGTAAGTATTTTATAGTCAAACTTTATATTCATTCCCAACAATTAGTTCACGATCCTTACATCTCGTTCAAGTGATTTGCTACGAAAATATTTTTTTGGTATTTTCCGTACATCAATTTTGTCAGATAAAATAATTTGTTGTTGCCGGTTTTTGAAACATACAGTTTTTCTAACTTATGTCACAACGTTCGTGTATGAGTTTTATTACAAATGTGATTATACACATTATTTTTAACAAATTGTCGAATGAATACACATACCTGCTCATGCTCGAAGTCCCATTCTTCATCTAATTTAACTTCGGGTTTAGTCGTAGTCAACACTAGTAGATGCAGTTTCGTCACAAACAGAAGATTTTTCATCTTATTTCTCCAAATGTGATAGTTTGTGTTATTTAGATTGATCATTTTGCTAGTCTTTGCCTCTATTTTGAACAGTCTAAATAGTACCAGTACGTATGAATAGTTCATATATGTATAAATAGTATCTGTACGTATGAACAGTGTCCGTACAACTTTCTTCAGCTAACAGTAATTCCAATAAAATATTTTTTAACGTGGAAGATTAATCAATACTGCAACCACAGAACATATTAAAAATTTTAAAGAAATAGCCATCACGGTTCTTATACCATTTGTTGGGCACAGCAGATGTTACCAACAAGAGTAAATACGGAATAATCAACAAAAATGATATCAGAAAATTTAACGTGGTTCACCATTGATTTTTGAACTACGTCCACAGAATTAAATTCAAATAAATCTTTCACTGTGAAAATAATAGATACAAAGAGAGTCTTTTTCAGAATAAATTTAATAGCTACAACCGAAATCTAATCAAAATAGTAGCAAACAAAGTGTTTACCACAATACCCCAAAAGTATTTTCTCACTATTTAAAAATTATTTTTCAAATATCACATCAAACTCTTATTTTTTCTCTTCAAAAATTTTTTTTGACTTCTCTTCAGACTGTTTATTGCTGCCTGAATTCTCTATTTTTTTTTTAGTGTATCTTCTACTTCATTCTTCTTCTACCTATTTATGGACAAAGATGAGTCGAAAATTTTAACAAATTTATTTCGATGCCTAATACATTTGTCAATTACATGTGCAGCAGCCAATTAAATGTGTAGCAACCAATTACATATGCAGCAATAAGAAATTTCTTACTTATGCATGGTGGTGGATTCTCTATATAAGAAGGACCCACCACTAATAAATCCAAACCCATCCCCATGCAGAGAGGCTGGTGGAGTTGAATGAATATCCGAGTCTGAAATCCCAACACCGTGAACCTCTAGATAGAGGCGGAGCGTCGTTGAGCTTTGAGGGGCTGTAACTCTCCAACCATGTTAAATTTTTTTAATAATAATACAATATTTATTATTTATATATAAATATATAAAGATCTAGCTCCCTCAACTAAATTATTATTGTAATTAACATTCTTGTAACTTAATTTCATAAAAATAAAATTTTAAAAATAATTGTATGTAATTATTTATAATTTCTTTTAATTTATAAATTATGCATATATTTAATTATTTTAAATTTTTATATATAATATTCTTAAATTTTTTTTCTTCAGCCCCTCCAATAGAAATGGTCTAACTCTGCCCCCGCCTCTAGATTCTCAGATTCATCATTACCACTTTCAATTTTTTGCAGCACATCCACAGCTGTATCCATGGAACGTCTCAGTTCTTTGTCCCATTTCAATCACTGAAAAATCAAATCTGACACTGAAACTATCATCCTCTACTATGCTCAAGACACAACAGAGCGTGCTGTGCCTCTAAAACGCAGCCACAAAATTGTGTTTTACTGTTTTTTTTAAAAAAAAAAAATTTAATTTTAATTTTTTTAATAAATTATTTAAAAAATTATTTTTTTCAAAAATTTAAATAAAAAATAAATTTTAAAATGTAAAACCGTTTTGGTTTTTTATTTTTATTTTTAATATATTTTCAAATTTTTATTTTTTAAAAAAAATTAAATAAAAATAAATTTTTTTAAATATAATAATGTTTTTGCTTTTTAATATATTTTTCAATAAATTTAAAAATAAAAAAATATCACCTTCTTATTTTTATATTTAGTTTTTCAATAAATTTTTAAAATTTTTTAACAAAACAATTATTTTTAACAACTTATATTTAGTTTTTGAACAAATTTTTAAAGTTTTTTAATAAAAAATTATTTTCAATAAATTTTTATTTTTTAAAGTTTAATTTTTCTTTAGTTTTTTTAAATAATTTGTTAAATAAAAATATATTAACAAAACAAAAAAATTTTATTATTTATTTATTTATTTTAAAATAATTTATTAAAAAAATTAAAATTTTATAAAATAAAAAAACGCAATCTTTTAATTGCGTTTTGGGGGCACAGCGGGGGTTCCGTGTCCCATCCTTTTGACCTCATTATGTGACTCAAAACCAAGGCAAGTATCTTTGAATATTCTTTATGGCTAGATTTGCCAACACTGAAAAGCTAAATGTCTTGATAATGAAATATCATTAAAAAATATATAGAAACCATGTTCCCAAAAGATTTCTTGCGATTCTTCGAGCCAATCATCCATTTTATATCTTATTGAATAAATAACTTTGTTTTTAAAAAAATATTTCTTTTACATATGTCTTTGTGAATAAATATAATATTATTATTTAATTTAAATTTTTTAGATATTTGAGAAAATAACTTCATACACTTTATGTTTAGCGTGTCATTTAAAAAATAAAAAATAAAAAGTAATGATTTCACATTGATTTTGATGAAGTAGCATAAGTAATGTTAAAACATGCCCTCCGATAAGCCAATTAATCCCGAGTCACACTCCACAACTTCAGCGTCGCTAAATGAGGACACCGTGTTTTCGTTTCTCTTTTCTGCATACGAACACCATATGCTGATGCCATAACTCAATTCATTTCAAATATTTTAAATGAAATGAGTTATGGCATCAGCATATGATGTTCGTAGGCAAAAAAGAGAAATGAAAACTCAGCATCGCTAAACAATTAAATAATATTATTTAATTGTTTCTATATCTTAAATCACTTATTTAATGCCATATATAACTCATCCATGCACTGCACTTCGCCAATCTCCCAACTGGAGGATTGATCTGACCCAATACCATGCGGTAATCTTCTTTACTTAAAAACACAACCCAACAAAGTTTAAAACACAATCGTATTTATGCACCTTGTTTGTAAGACGTTAATGCAAACTTAAAAAAAAAAAAAAAAGGCAATGTTGTTTGTACCACAATGGCTTCACGACAATTAAGTGAAAAAAAAAATCAACGAAGATGAATACTGAAAGTTATTATGAGAAGTTATAGCACGTCAATGAATTTCCACAATATATTGCCGCAAAATATCAAAACTAATAAGTATTATATGTACTGTTTCCATAAAAAAAAAAATATGTATGTACAGTCATGTGTGCTTGACGGCTTGTAAATTATAACAAAAGATAAGATTTTTTATTGTCATTTTTCGAAGGTATGCTAAAATTGGTAGGGCGAGTCCTTCCAACGGAAGGCCCACCCCACACCAAGTAAAAAAGGAAAAAAGATCCCGCTTTCCCCAATTTCTGGTCAACATTTGTGATTATTTGTGGCTATATGCAGCCACCAAAAGTCTGCAACCCTTTTTTTTTTTTATGTCCTGCGCATCTATCATTATTTTAATTAAATCTCATTGTCGTCTTTAGAATCAGTCTAAAAAATGACTCTCTTTATATTTACTATTTTATTAATAAAAAATTTATTCAAACATAGTCTAAAAATAAAAGAAGCACCACTGCCCCAACAAAAATAGAGTTTGATCATTTCTATCATTTAATTTTTGCTTATAGTTCCCACTGCCCCAACAAAAATGTGTTGAAAATACTCTTTGTGTGAATTACATGATTGATTTTTTTTTTTTTTTGGTTTATCAAGATATCTACGTATGCTACTAACGTAATAAGATTAATTTTTTTAAATTCTGTTATAATAAAAATATCCTTTCAACAAGTATATTCTTTAAAAATTAAACTTAAATCTTCACTTTTAAAGATAGCTCATTTATCACTACCCTTAATTGGTATTAATAGTTATATGATTTCTATTAGAAGTGAAAAGCAATATTTATGAGAATAATTAATTAAAGTGCAAGATTGTTATATTTTAAAACCAGTAGCGATGGATGGGTCGTCAGGATTCAATGGAAGACGGCCGAGATAAAAAAAATAGCTTCAATATGATTCTCGAATGATATAGATGTTCTGGCAGCCGCTAGAGAGTCAAACAATTATTTTCGGTTTTCAGAATTCATAGAGACAATACTTTGAGGGGCCAGAGGGAAATTGATTGCTCGTAAGAGGGAAAATGGGATCTGTTTTGGGAATGGTCGCATCTTTTCTCCCAACACATTATTGATTTGTTTCTTTCTTTGATATTTCAAAGGGAGGAGTGTAGTTCAAAAGATTGAATGGCCAAAATAGAAAAAGGGGACAGCACAACAGGAGTAGGAAAGGTACATTTTTCAATGTGGGTTTATTCAAAAATTTAAAAAGAAATATAACTCGGGGTTCCCTTTCCGTCCGAGCTCCTTACATAATAAAAAAATCTTAATGGTCAAAGTCTTGTAAATCAATTAACTAACAAATTGAAGACCAGAGCAAATAATTGCACCTGAAACAACTCCTAGAAAACCGAATTGTAAGGGAACAGACCCAATCATAAAGTTAGATTTCTTTCTAAAAGCAGGAAAGAGGTTAATATATCAAGAAACATTTTTACCGTTTGTTCTACTTAAAATTTAAAATAAAATAACAGCCTAATACTGCTATTTCTTTAGTTAAAAATGATCATGAAAGTAGTATAATAAAACTTATATAACCTTAGCAAAATAGTTTACCCTTTTATTCCCTGCTCCAAACCTTGGTTGGAAGAAACAAATGCAAAATGTTTGATGGGCAAAAAGTAAAATTTCCCAAGACATTGTTAAAGCTAGTTAACTCGAACAAAAGAATAAGGTAAAACAGAAATTCACTTTATTTTACTTGTACATTCCCTCAGCCATTGACAATTGTGCCCCGCAATATAACCAACCTATAGACAATAGCACGAGTGGAAGATAGATAATGATATTCTAGTTCACTCGTCAACTGAAGATGAATGTTGACAATACGCTGTCATTCTTTCTAAAATTTCATTTGGTAGAATGGAGTAACAAGTATAAAGTATGAACAATTAAAAATAGGCTAAGTAATTATGCACCCACTTTGATAAATTATATCAGAGTGTTTGGTGAAGGCGCTTCAAATTATTCAATGATCCAATCTCATCCCAATCCACTGAGGTTGATGGAACTGTACGTACATCCCTTTGTGAAATCTCAGCACCATGAATCTCTAGATGCTCTGGCTCATCCTTCCCCCATTCAATTTTCTGCAATGCCTCCAAAACATCATACATAGAAGGTCTCAGTTCCTTATCCCTTTGTAAACATCGAAAAGCCAATTCTGCCACGGAAACTATCATCCTTTTAACTTTATTATCTGACTCGTAACCAAGGGAAGGATCTACCAACTCAGTAAACTTTCTTGTTTGAATCTTCTTTATGGCTAAATTTGCCAACTTAATTTCATCAATATTCCTTGTACAATCAACCGCTGGCATAGAAGATATCAACTCTATGAGCACAACTCCAAAGCTATAAACATCACTCTTGTCAGTAAGTTTGTAGCTTTCTCGATATTCTGGATCAACATAACCTAGGGTTCCTTGTGGAGCTGTGATGACATGGGAAACATCATTGGGGGATAGTCTTGAAATCCCAAAGTCTGCAACTTTAGCACAAAAATTATTATTAAGGAGAATGTTGTTGGTTTTCACATCACGGTGAATGATGTTAGAAGCATGGAGATAAGTCAATGCACTGGCAGTCTCAATGGCAATTTTCATTCGTACTGGCCATGGCAGTGAACCAGGCTTTGCTAGATCACCATGGAGATGACTAGCAACGGTACCGTTTGGAATATATTCATATACTAACAGTAGCCCGCGGCTGTGACGTGAAGTGCATCCAAAGAGAGTCACAAGATTTCTATGGCGCAAGCCTGTGAGGATTTGAATTTCGTTCATAAACTGTTTTACATGCCTGTTGTCACGCTTGCGCTTGTGTAGGCGCTTGATGGCAACTTCCCGTCCATCTTGAAGTTTTCCTGATTGTTAAACATCAATGCACAAGTTATTCATTGAGATGTAATATTTACATAGGCTTTCGTCTTCATTTTATATAAATTAACTTGTATGCAGAAATCCGGATTGGTTAAAAATATTTTCCTAGAAAATGATGCACTCTTTATAAATTCGTGTATCCTGGTTATTTTTACATTTTTTATGAGAAGTTATTTTTACTAGCAATCTTGGAGTAGAAAATTTTTTCTCTATGGACTATCACACCAAACATAGAAAAAGTATTTGAAAAGTTGAAATCTCAGCAACTCCATCAATTTCCTACTTTATTGGTAAGATTATTAACTAATAGATCGAAATTAAAAAAAAATAGTTGGCTTTTGATAACCTAGTCAACAAAGTAAAGAACTGGTGCTATTTAAGATAGAAAGAATTTTCTTCTTGAAAAAATGAAAGAGAAAAAGATCTATCAATCTAATCTCTATATTAAAAGAAAATGCAGTGTCTGAGTCACTTACCGTAGTAAACCGTCCCAAAACCTCCATTTCCAAGTTCTCTAGATGGATCAAAATTGTTTGTTATTTCTTCCAGTACCTCATAGGAGAAGACAGGGACCCTGAAATTGGCAGCAATACATTCTGGGCTTGTACTTGATTTGATATCAAAATAAATGTTTCTTGACTGGTTTAGGAAGCCCGAAATAGTGTATCTTAGCATTAGAATAATAAATAAGCCAATCACAATTACGAATCCACATCCAATAGCTAAACCTGTATACGAAAATTTTTAGACATTTAATATATTGTAACGAATTTTCTCATTATTGTTTAGGGATATTAAATAAATATAGTGTTTAATTCTCATATATGAAGCAGAAGCTACACCAAAATTAAAAATTGTCCTTTAAGTTATAGGCTTATACTAGCATTAAACTCAACATGGATGAATGTTAATAAACTCATTAATTAAATGAAAATCGATAATCCTTTTATTACTGAAGACTTGTAACTTGGTATTTTCACCACTAGAATGACTAACAGGACAATTGTAATTGCGACTGCGCTTCCCACTCCTAAACCTGTCAAAAATCAATTAATGGAGTGTAACTAGCACACATGATTTTTTTAATTAATATAAAAATTTAAAATTACTTTAAATTTCTAACAGAGGGATATAAAATGCGTAAGACTCATAAATTTAGCAAAAGCAACTCCAATATTAGTAGTTTTGTCTGTGATATGTCCAAAGTTTGCAAAATCATTTAGCTATTTGATTGCAGCAATCGTCAGTGACAATTTCAACTTCAGTTTTATGAACAATTTTATTATTATTGAAAGTTCATGGATAGCTTTATTATAATTTTTTAATGCAAGAATATATTTTTAGGCTTATGTCTCTAGAAAGGAAATGTCTACCTACCTTGTGGAGGAATTTCATGGGCAAGAGAAGGATCAAACTCTAATCACTTGTTTATAGAAAGTTTAACATTATATCAAAGATTATTTCAACTCAAAAATTTAAGTTTTCAAATGAAGAGCAAATTACTATTTTAATTTTTAAAAGAAATATTTTTTCATTTTGATCTCTCTAAGTTTTAACTTTTAATTTAATTCTCCAAAGACTATTTTATCATAAAAACCAAATAGATGAAGTTGATGTTGGGTCATTAAGATAATAATGAGTCTTTCTACAAGTGACAATGTTGGAGAGATGGGAGATGATCATCAGAAACAATAATCAAGTATATTAGCTATGTTCGTTGAATTGGGACGCAATTTGTTACAAGTAGCATACTAAATAGTGTACGTAAGAACGCAATTTGTTTTGGAAATGCAATACCTATTTTTGTAGCCTTTGGAAACTTTCCCTTGTGCTCTGGTATCAACAAGATGGAAAACTAGCTGAGTCAGATTTCAGAAAAGCCAAATACACTGTTAAGTTATCTGAATGATTATGTGGCCAAATCTGAGTGTCATAAATTGAAGTGCTTACCGTGGACAAGACACAAATCCCCTTCAGCTATACATTGCCCTCCTCTTCTATAATAACAATCATGACAAGACTCAGATACTTCTACTGCTATATGGGTTAGAGCACTTAAGTATGCAAATAGGTCGGCCTTGAAGGAATGGCCAGGAGGTGGATTTTTAAATGAAAGCTGGATAGTAGAACATGCATATAAAGAGCTGGGCAACTTGTCAACTGTTCTGTTAGGATTGAAGTAGATATCAGGACAATCTGTAAAATTGACGAAGTATTTAGGGACACCGTTCATGACGTTTTGGTGGCATCTGAAGAGGGTAATAGTGTCTATGACTTGGAAAGACACCATAGGAGACACCGGAGGCATAGTGAAATAATGGTCGAAGGTACTGCATCTTTTGGATGACAAGTCGTCCTGTAACTCATCGTCTTGGATGACGATATTATTGTAATCATCCTCCTGATGTATGCTTTCAATTTTGAACCACCTTCGGTTTCCCAACAGGACTTTTTTGTCTGACTTTGGCTCATCACAACCCCATATGGGAAAGCCACATTCTGGTCTCAGTGTATTGGTGAAGGGAAAGTGAATTTCCCCAAGCTTCCCACAGTGAAAGGGGTTTGGACAGTCTTCCTCCTCATGCGCTTCTGCAGATGATAGAAGAAGAAGAAAATAACAGAGAAGAAGGGAACGAAGCAGAGAATCTGGAGCCATAATAAATTTCATAATATTTGCAGCCAAGGCATAAGGATTTTAATAAGAAAACAATCTCTATCTCTAGTCTTTTTGGCTAACCTAACCTCGGTTTTTAATTATTCAATGCATACGATAGTTGACTTGGACAAAGACTGAGGAAGACTTGAGAATTGAGCTCCAAAAGACTCAAGAGTGTATGGTGAAGGCATTCCTACTCAGCTTCCTCAAATCTCTTAATCACAAGACTTGTTAATACTTGACTCGTCAAAATATTGCTTATGGTCCAAAGTCGTTTCCCTGGAGATTGAAGCTTACACAACGGCAAATTGACCATTAATAATTATGATACCTCAATCACGGCAATGAAGATTGAAACAGAGAAGTGAGTGTCAATATAAGTTTGAGTTCTGAAATTTAAAGCTTGTAGCTTTAAGTTTGTGGGAAAATTGTGTCTTTAAAATTGGTTTCAAAGAGAAGATTAAGTTACGGATGAAGTTCAAAAATATCCTTAACCATAATATATTAAAAAAAGAAAATCTTAATGATGTTTACCATCTCTTTTAAATGAAAAGAAAATAAAAAAAATTGTATAGCTGCAGGTTCCGCATAACTTTAGAAGTGCATTAGATTATTGAGAAAGTGGCACCTGGATATGATTTGTTTTTTATTTGAGTGAAGTACTTCAATATTTTTTATTTATTTATCATATTTCATAATTATTCTTCATCGTGTTTTTAAACTTCTCCTTCGCTTTCGTGTTTTGGCTAACCTAACTTATTGTCTACGCTACTTGTATCTGTGTTTGTTTACTGGGCTTAATTGACTTTGACAAAATAATTGGAAGACTTGAGAAATTGGCTGGAAATAAGTGTAAAGAAAAAATATGACGCGTACACGTGTCAAAACGGGAAAATTCTTTATATCTCTTGCATTTGTCATAAACAAGGCATTATAATAGAGTAATTTCAGGAGAGTTGTTTTTTCTTTCTTTAAAAAAAAGTTGAAATTTATAAGTCTCGATATTTTATTTTTTTATTTAATTTAAAAAATAATTAATTAAAATAAGAATTATAAAATGCATTAATATAAAAAATTTAATTTAATGTCATTAAATATGGCTTCGAGTGTGGGTCGTAAGAAATAATGTTGTAAATATGTCACCAAAAAATTAATGGGCCGACTGATTTTATTTAACATCTAGTCATTTTAATGATTAATAATAGTATTGTAAGTGGCTGTTATTGACTCAGATTATAATATTATGTAAAATTATATAAAAAAATTCAAAAATATAATATATTTATAAAAAAATTTAAATATATTAGTATATGTTATTTAATTTAATTTTATCATAAATAATTTATTTAATTATTTTATGTATTTAGATTTTAATCTATCATATTTTATAATATAAAACTAAAAAAAGAAATATTATATATTTTAATATTAATTTAAATATAATTTAATTTCAGTTGAATCAGTCAATTATAAATTATTTATTAAAATTAAAAATTAAAAACAATATAGCCTGGACATTTAAAACTAAAATAATAAGCACAACGAGTTGCTGCGGAAATTTGGACATCTGACTGTGATCTCCTTAGTAGGTCTATTACCAAGGAATATGGTCGTACATGTAAAAATTATATGACCAAATTTTGGACGCCAGAAATAATCCAATCCAATTCAATTTTTCTGCTTCTTTTCTGTTGCGGCACGATAGATTGGCCATCCAGCTTCAGAAGTTGCTCTGGCATAGACATACTATTTTAACTATGATAGAGATTGATGGATAAGAGATTCCAGGAGTAGAGGGATGCTAAATGAAGGGACCACACCCTTTCAAAGCCTGATATTATTTTAATTGGTAGTTTTGATCCTAAAATCCTTTGATTTTGACTCTCTTCACCGTTATGAAGTGTGATTCATGAGCCGGATATTTAAAAGATAACCGAAGCAGATTCATTCATTCGTCTTCGTTTTGTTCCTAAAAGATTTTACGAATATTATTATGGTTAAAGGCACTGCAACTTGTTCTGTTTCATCGAACTTGTCTCGGTCTCAGAGTAGCTTTGTCATTTTATTTAGTGCGAAACTCAAATCAAATCTTGGCTCTCATATAAACCATCCTTTTGTGTTTTGGTCCCTCCAGAAGAACGCGCTTGATGACGGAGGTCAATCTTAGTTTCTCTGATATCCAATAATGCTCCCATCTATGCACTGCACTTGGCCACTCTCCAATTATAGACACGCGCGTCAAGTGTCAATGTTCAAACATAAAGAAAATTGATAGACCTTACCAATTTTTGAATTATAAACACATAGAAGATCCATTATATGAGAAATGGAAATATAAGGGGAAAAAATGACAAATGATAGGGATTGAGATCTTTAAAGTCTCTCATGACTTTGATAAGGAAGCGAGTACCATGAGAGTAAATATATCGTCGTCAAATTTTATACTCATTCCCGACAACTGATCTACGATCCCAACTGATCTACGATCATTTGCATCTCATTCAAGTGATCTACTACAGAAGTATTTTTTTGATATTTTATGTACATAAATTTTGTCAAATAAAATAATTTATTGTTGCTGGTTTTTTAAGTATACAACTCTTCTAACTTATATCACAATGTTCATGCATGAGTCTCATTATAAATATAATTATATACATTATTTTCAACAAACTGTCAGATAAATCTACATACCTGCTCATGCTTGAAGTCTCATTCTTCATCCGATTTAATTTCGAGTTTAGTCGTAATAAACACTAGTAGATGCAATTTCGTCACAAATAAAAGAAGATCTTTTGTCTTGTTTCTCCATATGTAATATTATTTAATTGTTTCCATCTTAAATCACTTATTTAATGCCATATATAACTCATCCATGCACTGCACTTCGCCAATCTCCCAACTGGAGGATTAATCTGACCCAATACCATGCGGTAATCTTCTTTACTTAAAAACACAACCCAACAAAGTTTATAAATACCATATTTAGCTGTTCTTCTAAACTGCTCTTTTACTCAAAACCAAAATCCATTTTCCCTGCTTATTGGCTTCTTTAGCTATGCCTGAATTTCGGGCCCTACTCAAATATTGTGCTGTTTTTCTCCAACTACTCGCATGCCATGCAGTTGTTTTAAGTCATGGAAGGCAGATGAAGCCAAGCAACTGGCATTCCTCGCTGAACCCAGCAGAAAATTAAGAAGTTTGAGACAACTTTTGGAGAATCAGGAGGTGCACCCTTTACAAATGCTTTTCCACCCAAAACACCAAGAAACAGTCCCGGTTTTGGAGAAGATAAAAGATATGAAAGTGAAGGTGGTTGTTCACGCTCCAGATGTTGAACACTTTGTGACTCGGATATGTAAATGATTCCAGACCTGCAACTCCAGGTCACAGCCCTGGTGCTGAGCATGATCCACACAAAAATTCCGGGGGCGACTTTATTAGAAGTGCAAAGCAAGAATAATTGATGTAAGGTATGTATCATTGTGATACACCATCGTATTTATGCACCTTGTTTGTAAGACTTTAATGCAAAATAAAATAAAAAAACCAATGTTCTCCCAACACATTATTGATTTTGTTTCTTTCTTTGATATTTCAAAGGGAGGAGGGTAGTTCAAAAGATAGAATGGCCAAAATAGAAAAAAGGGACAGCACAGTAGGAGTAGGAAAGTTACATTTTTCCAATGTGGGTTTATTTAAAAATCTGAAAAGAAATATAATTCGTCGATCGTTCCCCTTCCATCCCAACTCTTTACATAATAAACAAATCAATAGATAAATTAATTGTCAATGTCTTGTCTCCAGAGTCAGCTACCACTTAAAGAAATTTCTAAAGTCACAGTAAAGCATAAAAAGGAAATGAAAATAAAAGTTCCCCCGAGTCCTCCAAGCAATCAACTAACAAGTTGAAGACCAGACCAAACAATTGCACCGAAACAACTTCTACAAAACCGAACTGTAAGGGAACATACCCAATCATAGAAGTTAGATTTCTTTCTAAAAAGAGGAAAGAGTATAATATATCAAGAAACACTTTTACTATTTGTTCTAGTTTAAATCTAAAATAAAATGACAGCCTAATTCTGTCATTTCTTTAGCTAAAAATGATAATGAAAGTAGTTTAATAAAACTTATATAACCCTAGCGAAACAATTCATCCTTTAATTTGCCCTGTTCTCTGCTTCAAACCTTAGTTGGAAGAAACAAATGCAAAATGTTTGATGGGCAGGAAGTAAAATTCACACGGACATCATCAAAGCTAATCTGCCTTAAATTTATAGACGTTGATTTAAGGAAAAAAAAATTGTCTATCATTCTATTCTAAACGGGCACAACTCCTTTTATTCTTTTTTTTTAATCAATATTTAGAATAGAATTATATATAAATTCTGATATTTCTAAACTAAAAATGATAATCCATTCATTTTATATGGACATTCCCTAAGCCATTGATATGCCAAGGATGTCCCTAATAATATAATTATTTTATGAACAATAGTACCAGTGAATTGATGAGAGACGATGATATTTCAAATCACTCATCTGCAACTGAAGATGAATGCTAACAAAATTTTGTCATTCTAAATTTCATATGGTAAAATGGAGTAAGAAGTATGAAGTATGAACAATTGAAAATAAGTTAAGTAATTTTGTACCGACTTTTATAAGATATAGTAGATTCTCTCTCTTATTGTCATAGTGTTTGGTGAAGGCGCTTCAAATTATTCAATGATCCAATCTCATCCCAATCCACTGAGGTTGATGGAACTGTACGTACATCCCCTTGTGAAATCTCAGCACCATGAATCTCTAGATGCTCTGGCTCATCCTTCCCCCATTCAATTTTCTGCAATGCCTCCAAAACTTCATACATAGAAGGTCTCAGTTCCTTATCCCTTTGTAAACATTGAAAAGCCAATTCTGCTACGGAAACTATCATCCTTTTAAATTTATTATCTGACTCGTAACCAAGGGAAGGATCTACCAACTCAGTAAACTTTCTTGTTTGAATCTTCTTTATGGCTAAATTTGCCAACTTAATTTCATCAATATTCCTAGTACAATCAACCGCTGGCATAGAAGATATCAACTCTATGAGCACAACTCCAAAGCTATATACATCACTCTTGTCAGTAAGTTTGTAGCTTTCTCGATATTCTGGATCAACATAACCCAGGGTTCCTTGTGGAGCTGTGATGACATGGGAAACATCATTGGGGGATAGTCTTGAAATCCCAAAGTCTGCAACTTTAGCACAAAAATTATTATCAAGGAGAATGTTGTTGGTTTTCACATCACGGTGAATGATGTTAGAAGCATGAAGATAAGTCAATGCACTGGCAGTCTCAACGGCAATTTTCATTCGTATTGGCCATGGCAGTGAACCAGGCTTTGCTAGATCACCATGGAGATGACTAGCAACGGTACCGTTTGGAATATATTCATATACTGACGTGAAGTGCATCCAAAGAGAGTCACAAGATTTCTATGGCGCAAGCCTGTGAGGATTTGAATTTCGTTCATAAACTGTTTTACATGCCTGTTGTCACGCTTGCGCTTGTGTAGGCGCTTGATGGCAACTTCCCGTCCATCTTGAAGTTTTCCTGATTGTTAAACATCAATGCACAAGTTATTCATTGAGATGTAATATATACATAGGCTTTTTGTCTTCATTTTATATAAATTAACTTGTATGCAGAAATCCGGATTGGTTAAAAATATTTTCCTAGAAAATGATGCACTCTTTATAAATTCGTGTATCCTGGTTATTTTTACATTTTTTAGGTGAAGTTATTTTTACTAGCAATCTTGGAGTAGAAAATTTTTTCTCTATGGACTATCACACCAAACATAGAAAAAGTATTTGAAAAGTTGAAATCTCAGCAACTCCATCAATTTCCTACTTTATTGGTAAGATTATTAACTAATAGATCGAAATTATAAAAAAAAATATTTGGCTTTTGATAACCTAGTCAACAAAGTAGGGAACTGGTGCTATTTAAGATAGAAAGAATTTTCTTCTTGAAAAAACGGAAGAGAAAAAGATCTATCAATTTAATCTCTATATTAAAAAAAAAAGGCAGTGTCTGAGTCACTTACCGTAGTAAACCGTCCCAAAACCTCCATTTCCAAGTTCTCTAGATGGATCAAAATTGTTTGTTATTTCTTCCAGTACCTCATAGGAGAAGACAGGGACCCTGAAATTGGCAGCAATACATTCTGGGCTTGTACTTGATTTGATATCAAAATAAATGTTTCTTGACTGGTTTAGGAAGCCCGAAATAGTGTATCTTAGCAGTAGAATAATAAATAAGCCAATCACAATTACGAATCCACATCCAATAGCTAAACCTGTAGAGGGAAAGTTTTAGGCATTTAATATATTGTAACGAGTTTTTTCATTATTGTTTAGGGATATTAAATAAATATAGTGTTTAATTCTCATATATGAAACAGAAGCTACACCAAAATTAAAAGTTGTCCTTTAAATTATAGGCTTATACTAGCATTAAACTCAACATGGTTGAATGCTAATAAACTCATTAATTAAATGAAAATCAATAATCCTGTTATTACCGGAAGGAAGGGGATAATGTTGGGTTAATATGAAAATGAAGAGACTCGTTCTACATGTGATGATGCTGCGTCATTAAGAAAATAATGAGTCTTTCTACAAGTGATGTTGTTGGAAAGATGGGAGAAGATCATCATCAGAAACACAATAATCAAGCATGTTAGCTGTGGTGATTGAATTGGGACGCAATTTATTTATTACAAGTTGTATACTAAATAGTGTACATAAGAACGCTTTTTTTTTTTTTTGGAAAAGTCTGTAAAATTGACGAAGTATTTACGGACATTGTTCATGACGTTGCGGTCGCATCTGAAGAGGGTAATAGAGTCTATGACTGAAGAAGACATCATAGGAGACGCTGGAGGCATAGTGTGAGTATGGTCGAAGGCACTGCAAAATTTGGAGGACAAGATCTCCTGTAACTCATCGGCTTGGATGATGATTTCATTGTAATCCTCCTTCTGATATATCCTTATAATTTTGAACCAACTTTGGTTTCCCAATAGGACTTTGTCTGACTTTAGATCATCACAACCCCATATGGGAAAACCACATTCTGGTCTCGGTGTATTGGTGAAGGGGAAATGAATTTGCCCAAAATTCCCACAGCGAAAGGGTTTTGGACAGTCTTCCTCTTCAAGGTAATTATGTGCTTTTGCAGATGATAGAAGAAGAAGAAAATAACACAGGAGGAAGGAACGAAGCAGAGAATCTGGAGCCATGATAAATTTCATAATATTTGCAGCCAAGACATAAGGATTTTAATAAGAAAACAATCTATATCTCTAGTCTTTTGGCTAACCTAACCTCGGTTTTTAATTATTCAATCCATACGATAGTTGACTTGGACAAAGACTGAGGAAGACTTGAGAATTGAGCTCCAAAAGACTCAGAGTGTAAGGTGAAGGCATTCCTACTCAGCTTCCTCAAATCTCTTAATCGCAAGACTTGTTAATACTTGACTCGTCAAAATATTGCTTATGGTCCAAAGTCGTTTCCCTGGATATTGAAGCTTACACAACGGCAAATTGACCATTAATAATTTATGATACCTCAATCACGGCAATGAAGATTGAAACAGAGAAGTGAAAGTCCATATAAGTATGAGTTCTGAAATTTAAAGCTTGTAGCTTTAAGTTTGTGTCCGAAGTTGGTCTTTAAAATTGGTTTCAAAGAGAAGATTAAGTTACGGATGAAGTTCAAAAATATCCTTAACCACAAAATATTTTAAAAAAAGAAAATCTTAATTGTTGAGAAAGGTGGCACCTGAATATGACTTCTTGTTTTTTATTTGAGTGAAGTTTTTCTATATATATATATATATATATATATCATATTTCATAATTATTCTTCTTCGTATTTTTAAACTTCTCCTTCACTTTCTGCGTTTTGGCTAAGCAAACTTATTATCTGCGATACTTGGATCTGAGTTTGTTTACTGGGGTTAATTGGCTTTGACAAAGTAATTGGAAGACTTTGAGAAAATGGCTGGAAATAAGTGTAAGGGAAAATATGACGCGTACACGTGTTGAAACCTGAAAATTCTTTATATCTTACATCTGTCATAAACAGGGTATTATAATAAAGTAATTTCAGGAGAGTTGTTTTTTATTTTTTATGAAAAATTTTAAATTTTACTTTAATGTCATCAAATATGCCTTAGTGTCGTGGTCATAAGAAATAATGTTTTAAAAATAAGATTCAATTAATGGGAAGACCAGTTTTATTTAACATTTAAAATCGTTCAACAAAAACTATTAAATCAAAGCAATCTGAATATATTACTTCTTTTACTTTTACTTTTACTTTTATTTTTTTTATTAAAATAACACTATTTTTGGTTATTTTTAAAAAAAATTATTCAAAAAATTATATCATTTTATGTGATTTTTCTTATATTAATAATAATCAAACAATGCATTTTAATTTTTGATTTTAATGATTAATAGTGGTATTGTAAGTGACCATTATTGACTATTAGAATATTATATCATTTAAAAGTATAAAATTACTTTTATATAGAATATAATTATTTATAAAATTTTAAATATATTAGTATATGTTATTTAATTATTTTTATTTTAAATAATTTATTTAATTGATTTTATGTATTTTTATTTTAATATATAGTATTTTATAATATAAAAGTAAAAAAATGAACATAATATTTTATTTTAATATTAATTTAAATATAATTTACTTTCAGTTGAATGAGTTATTTATTAAATTTTAAAATTAAAAACAATATAAGATGGATATTTAACACTAAAATAATAAGCGCACCAAGTTGTAAGAAACTAAATTTTTTTTTTATCAAAATGATCGAAATGTAATATTTGCTAATATGAAATAGAGCCACCAAAATGAAACAGAATATTTGTTAAAAAAAATTATTTTGATTAAAATTATTATGTTATAGAATGTGTCGGTAAAAATATTTTTGTTTTAATAAAAAATAAGAAATCAATTTTAAAAAAATAAAAAATCTGAAAATAGATAAAAATAACATCACTTTACATTTAATACTAAATTTTTTTTTGTAAAAAAATATATAAAAAATTAGATAAGATGTTAAATGCTATTAAAATTTAAATTAAAATCTCTATTGTGATAGCATACTCTACTTTCTATTTAATTAGAGACACTAATTTATAAAGTGTTGAATACTACCAAAATTTGAACTAAAATTTCTATTGTAGTAGCATACTCTATTTACCATTTAGTACAAATACTAATTTAAATTAATTTTAATATATATATATATATCATTAATATTTTATTAAAAATTTTAAAATTAAAAAAATATTATTTAAAATTATTTAAAATATTTTTTTAAATAATCATTTTCACTAAATTTTTGAACGTTTTTAAAATATTTATATTCTGAGAGTTACCCAAATAATATCTTAAAATGAAATTTAGGACTTGTTTGATTTTTTTTTATTTTTTTACTTTTAAAAATTATTTTTAAAAATTATATTTAAATATTGTTCTGTAAAATAATAATAATAATAAATTTATTTAATAAATTGTTTAATATATATATATATATATATATATATATATATATATATATATATTGAAAGCAAAAACAAAAAATAAAAATAATTTTTTTTATTTTCGTTTTTTTATTTTAAAAATAATTTATTTTTAAAATAACAATAAAAAACAATTATTAAATAAATTTTTTTATTTTAAAAATAAAAAACAAACATACCCTTGTATTCATGCTGAGTTGCTGTGGGGATTTGGGCTTCTGACTGTGGTCTCCCGAGTAGTTCTATTACCAAGGCATATGATCGAACATGTAAAAATTTTATGACCAAATTTTGGATGCCAGAAAAAATCCAATTCAATTTTGATTTGACAGTTATATTAAGTAAGTCTAGTTTTTAAATTTTAGTCCAAATTAAATAAACTAAAAAAATAAAATAAAAAGATTTATATTAAAAGTTATTATGAAAAGTTATATCCAATTGAATATCTTTGAACATATGATAAAAAAAAATATTTTTAATATTAATTGGTTATATTGATAATGATTGTTTAAACTCCAAATACAACGACAGTTTGATTTTTTATTAAAAATCAAACTTTTCATTTATTGTGCTTTCGATTCCAAATAATATTCTTATTCTTTACAATTTTTTTATTAAAAAATTTGAGGGAAAAAAAAAAAGACCATCTTTCAAAGCCTGATATTCTTTACAATAGATTGGCTATCCAGCTTCAGAAGTTTCTCTGGCGTAGGCATACTAATTCAACTATGATAGAGATTGATGGACAAGAGATGCCAGAAGTAGAAGGATACTAAATGAAGAGACCACACCACCTTTCAAAGCCTGATATTATTTTAATTGGTAGTTTTTATCCTAAAATCCTCAATTTTGACTCTTCGCCGTTATGAATTGTGATTGATGACCCGGATATTTTAAACATGACCGAAGCATATTCATTCATTCGGCTTCGTTTCCTTCCTAAAAGATTTTACGAATATTATTATTTATGGTTAAAAGCGCTGTAACTTGTTCTGTTTCATCGAACTTGTCTGAGTCTCAGAGTGGCCTTGTTATTTTGTGATTTGGTCCCTCCAGACCGATAATGCTCTCGTCTATGCACTGCACTTGGTCAATCTCCAAGTGGAGCGTGCGAATCTGGGGTGCAGGCATTACAGGAGAATCTTCTTTACTTAACCAAGCCAACAAAGTTTAAAAGCACCCAAGAACTTTGTCATATTGTCTCTATATATCCTTTAAGCTACCTAATCTTCTTCTAAACTGCTCGCTTACTCAAAACGAAAACCCATTTTCCCTGCTTATTGGCTTCTTTAGTTATGGCTGAATTTCGGGCCATACTCAAATATTGCGCTGTTTTTCTCGTACTACTTGCATGCCATGCCGTTGTTTTAACTCATGGAAGGCAGATGAAGCCAAGCAACCAGCATTTCTCGCTGAACCCAGCAGAAAAGAAGGTTGAGACAACTTTTGGAGAAACAGGAGGTGCACCGTTTACAAATGCTTTTCCACCCACAACGCCACGAAACAGTCCAGGTTTTGGAGAAGATAAAGATATGAAAGCAAAGGTGTTGTTCACGCTCCAGACGTTGAACACTATGTGACTCGGATACGTAAATGATTCCAGACCTGTAACTCCTGGTCACAGCCCTGGCGCTGAGCATGATCCAAACAAAATTAACAGGGCCCGGGCGATTTCATTAGAACTGCAAAGCAATATTTATAAGAATAATTGATATAAGGTATGTATCATTGTAAGACTTCATCGTATTTATGCACATTGTTTGTAAAACTTTAATGCAAAATAAGAAGGCAGTGTTGTTTGTGTTGTTTGAGAAATCTCCTTGAACTCTCTGAAGGTTGTGATTTTGTTTTTCTGATTGCCAACCATGGATGGACTTTCAATATCCGCCATGGTTACAGGTCTGATGCCATATTACAACTCTATGAAGAATAAGGAAGAAAGAATTTGCATCAGACACTCGTGATAAACACTTGCATTATTTATATCATTAAAATGTAGTGCCGTGTCCTCTCTTTTTTTCTTTTTCTTTTTCTTTTTCTCTCTGTTTTCTTCTTTTGCTGTTTTACATGGGTACAACGCGCTGAATAATATAAATTACAATAATTCTGAATGAGAAGATAATAAAATTTTGACTCATTTACAAATTAACAATCAAAGCTTGTAAGCTATGAATATGCATCAACCACTGATATTCGGTGTAGTAGATTCGCTTTCCCATTTACCAGTCACCGTGTTTGGCGAAGTAGGTAGTAGTAGCTTCATCTTCTTCAACAATCCAACCTCTTCCCAGTCCGGTGATGGCCGTGGCGGTGGATGCACATTATCACTCTGTGAAACACCATTGCCACCACCATCACCATCTCCTTCCTGTACCTGCTCGTGGGGCTCATCTTTTCTGCTCTCTATCCTCCTCAGAACCTCCAAAACCTCATCCATGGAAGGTCTCAACTCTTTATCCTTTTGCAAACACTGAAAAGCCAATTCCCCCACTGAAACTATCATCCTCTTAACCTCACTGTCTGTGTCAAACCCCAGAGAAGAATCTACCAGCTCATCAAATGCACTCTCTCGAATCTTCTTTATTGCTAGATCTGACAAATTAATCTCATCCCTATCCCTTCCCATATCAACTGCTGGCATAGAAGCTATCAGCTCAATCAGCACAACCCCGAAACTATATACATCACTCTTGCTGGTAAGCTGGTAGCACTGGTAATATTCGGGATCAACATAACCTGGAAGCATGGTATGAGAAAAAAATATTTATTTTATATTACCTAACCTCATGCAGAACGGGAAAGACTAAAAAGAAAAAGAAACAATGTTTAAAATTCAAGATTAATTTAATAAAAAATAATTTAATCTACCATTGTTGTCCTCTATCAATACTAATAAAATTTAAATCGTCATACATTACAAAAATAATAATGTTTAAAATTATATTTGTTATAAATATTGTTAGCAAATAAAATATTATTTATTAATAATAAATTAAATATAAATTTTAATTTAATATATCAATCATAAAATAGTAAAAATAATAGACTTTTTAAAGACTAAAAATATAGACTTAGACTGAGTTCGGCTTGAATTTATATATATACTCAAGTTTCTAGCTTGACTTGAATAAATTTACTTAAGTTCAAAATCTAACCTGAGTCTCGTGAAATATTATCTACCTATTTTAAATTAATTCTAAAAATTTTAAAAATTAAAAAAAAAATACATACTATTAAAAATTACTAAATTGTATTTTTTTTTTTTATAGCAAAACATGAACTAAATTGATATGTAATTATGTATGTATAAAATTAATTTCTTTTAAAAAAATGCTATTCGATACTCATTTTGAAATAAAAGGACACCCAAATTTGAGACATTCATTTTTTGGACCAAGTTTGATAGGACCGGAGAGGCACAGGTCGACTATAGACAATAACTTGTAATCTGGTAGCACTGGTAGGTGAACATTACCTGGGGTTCCTTGTGGAGCCGTAGAAACATGGCTGACGTCGTTGGGGAACGACCTGGACAGTCCAAAATCTGCAACCTTAACACAGAAACTATTGTCAAGTAGAATGTTGCTGGTTTTGACATCACGATGAATGATGTCTGAGGCATGAAGATAAGCCAGCGCACTTGCAGTTTCTATGGCGATTTTAATTCGGATAGACCAAGGAAGAAGCCCCGGCTTTGCTAAATCGCCATGGAGATGAGAAGCAACAGTGTCGTTCGGGATGTATTCGTAGACCAGAAGGAGCTTTCGGCTCTGACGCGAAGTGCAGCCATAGAGGGACACAAGATTTTTGTGGCGCAAGCGCGTGAGAATCTCCACTTCGTTCCTGAACTGTTCTACTCGCCTGTAGTTGTGCTCATATAGGTGCTTCACTGCAACTTCTCTGCCATCTCTGAGTTTTCCTGGTTGATGAAGTTCAGAGCATTAAGATAATCTAAGTTTCAAGGTTTCAAAGAAAATGGCGGTGTGCGCGAATACTTAGACTAACATAGTATAAGCCTAGGCTTAATATTTTGGGCCATGAACTTAAATTCAAATAGATCCAAATAGGCCTATCCAATAACAAAATATATATAAAAAAAATTTACTATTTAAACTTTTGACTATGTTCATTATTTATTTTCATTCTTTGAATTATCTTTTATCATATCACAATTTTAACTTATAACTTTATAAATTTAAATTTTTTCTATAATAATTCAAACATGATAAAAATATAATTAAAAGGGTGGCTCAGTGCACGAGGCTCCCACCTGATAGAGTCTGGGGAGAAGAAGATGTACGCAACCTTACTCTCGCAAACGAAAAAAATATTTTCAAAAATCGAACCGTGACCTCCAAAATGTCTTTAGTTTGAAAGTAATACTCAGTTAACTATAAATTAATCTTTTTTCTATTTTTTAAATAAAAATTGTTATATACACTAAATTAAATATTTTTTCTAAAATTTGAACAAAATTCTTTTAATGATGGCCCAAGCTAAAATGAATTTAGGCTTTAAGTTGAACCAAACACTTAAAAACCATGGGCTTTGCCCCGACGGAGAGGAGGTATGTGTAAGAGTGGCTTACCATAATAAACAATCCCAAAGCCTCCATCGCCAAGTGTTCTGGTGTGGTGGAAGTTATTTGTTGCATCTTGAAGCTCCTTGTAAGAGAAAAGCGGGACCCCAAAATACATACTCCCACTTTCTGGGTCTGGATTTGACTTGGCATCAGAATAACTTTTTCTTTCGTCGAATTGGTCATCAGCAGCACCATATCTTCGTTTGTAGAGCCCTCCAATGAGCCACCCCATTATCAGAATGGCTGGAAGTCCAATACCTAAACCTGCAGCAGGGAAGCTCCAATATAACATTTGATAAAATTTAACTTCTGAAACATTATAAATGTAACAATTGCATATATTTGGAGCTTACAGCACAGTAGTTTAAGGGTACAATGGGGCAGTCCAACCAATTTACAAATTTTTGAAATCAGTTTCAAATATTTATCAGCCAGTTTCAGCTCCACGCTATGATGGGGTTTTCAGTCTTCTTTCTTTGTCAATTTTTATTTTAGGTCAGGTATGCTCAAATCATGTTGGATATGATTGGGATGTGTGTCCGAACCGAGTCTGTTGTGTGTCTAAAACGAGTATGACGTGTTCAAGTCAAAAGAATAAAATTTTTTATATGGACACATCTCCCAAGTTTGACATACCTCAAAATATTATAGGCTCTATGTGTTTACTAACATTAGCATTGTGAATGGTGATCATTACCTATAGCATGTATGGGTAATGTAGATCCACCCTTATATTAGGTTATATATATATCAATAAATTTGAAGGTTCACCACTGAAATGAATGATAATTATATGCACATTACCTAGTCCTAGTCCTAGTCCCAGTCTCAGCTTCAAAACCCTGCTCTTATCTGCATCAGGAGTTGAAAAAAAGGCATTATTTAAAGTAAACAACAAAAGTAATAAAGTATCAGCTTAATAACTAGTAGTCTAAAGCATAAGACTGTAACTTCCATTGTGGAGCTTAAGAAGCTCAGCTGTTGCCAATAACGGAAAGTCACTTAAATACAGCACTAACAGGAAAATAAAAGAAAAAAAGTCTTAGGCAGAACCATTCCTGCTATTGATAATGTTCTAAGAGTTAGAACAGGACATGTGGAACCCATCATGTGGGTCTTATTTAAGACCAATCCTGAACAAACAAGTAACTACGTCAGATTTTTTCAATTCTTACATGCTTACATACTATTGGTTTGATCTATCTATATTTGGTAAACTAGATCATGTACCTTTGTCACAGTAAAAGATTTTTGCGCTATAAGTCATAATGGCCTGAACTGTTATAGTAACACTAGCTACAATCATCAGACAATCTAACTTCAAGAATGATCACAGAAGTTACGAACGTAAAAGGTCATCAGTATCAGGCAAGTCATTAATGGGACACTGAAGAGTAGAACATGCCGATAATGAGCTATGGTTCGCATCACTACTGTTTGGAGATGGAAGGCCATTGCAGATATCAGAGTCACCAAAGGCAAGTTTAAAGAAATCTGCAGGGGTTCTGGCATGGAGGGTGCGATTGCATCAGAATAAGGTTCCATTGTTTGTTATCTTGAAAGAAGCCAAAGAAGAGAAGAAAATGAGAGGAAGAGTGTAACTATTGCTTAAGGCTTCCCAGCTTTTGTTTCGCAGACGTTCATGGAGATCCAAGTCTCTTATAAAAATGGTAGATTCAGTGGTAGAATGACTAAGGCTAAAAACTTCAAAGGGTCTTCCTTTGTTCTTTAGAATAGTTTTAGGTAACTTGGGATCATCACAGCCATTTATAGCTAATAAGCCACAATCCCTGCGTTCTGGGCAGGTGTAAGATAAACGGATTTTACCAAGATATCCAAAACCAAATGAGGTTGGACACTTTCCTTCATGCCCATTTTCATCTACAGCCACGAGACGTGGCACAAGATATGAAAGCAAGAGGAACGAAAAGACATAAACTGAAGCCATCCTGGAGGGAACAAAACCAAATGGACTCAGACAATAATCTGGTTCTCTAAAGAATGTCCATCATAATCTACATTTTCTTCACAATATGTCATCCTTTTGAACTGCTTGATACGCCAATTTACCAGGAAAATAACTAAGGAAGACTTGGTGCAATGGGTGTCAGAATCTAGGGCTCATCACTTGGCTAAATATTATAGCTATTAGTCAATGATTTTTTTTTTTTTGTTCATGAACTCTAATCATCAACGAGAGTTCACAATAAAATAATAATAATAATAAAACTTTAATATGATGGAATAATGTGTGGAAAACATTGATCTAGGGTCAACATACGCTGAGCCTAGACAAGAATGCCTAAAAGCTAAGGGTGTATCTCTATTTTCTTAACTCATCTAAAATCACACGTCAAGTGTCACGATTCTAACATAGAGTTGATGAACATGACCATACTCCGATCTACTAACAATGGGTTTGATAAACGATAAGGGGTGGAGAAACAGGGTAACCTTGCATATGGAAAAAGATAAGGGCATTCAGTGGAACGATTATTGGAAGTTAAAACCAATTTCAAGTTCAATTTCGCCTGTTGACTAGCAGCAGAAAGACTTGACTTCTTGACTCTTCAAAATCTCTCCCACTTTCTTCAAATCTACGCCTCTCGTTCTCTGAATTTTTTTTTTCTTTTATACGTGGCTTGTTAAACCATCTACAGCACAACAAAGGGATTGGAACTATTAGGAAAACTTTGGTCCATGATGATGAAGATAATACTAAAATGGTGACTATGACGTTCATAGATCCCTCAGTCTACAGGACTTCAGAATTGCATTGGAAGATTGAAGTTGAAAATGATGGAAAGAAGACAGCAAAAACACAGAGCAGTGAAGATCAAGATATTATCAACACTTGGAGGAGGTCAAGCTCCTTCTTTCAATGGTGGATAGAGTTCACCATGTGAGTACCTTGGGGTCGCTTTATAAATCAACAAGATGAAGAGAAAAAAGCGCCCATAAGGGCATGTACGATTTAATTGACTACGTCATAATTTTAAAGTTCATGACTTCAATTCTGGGCACCATGCTCATTATCCTCTGTCTCAACCATAATTCAGAAGTTAAGAAAGACAGACATTCATCAAGAGATATGGGATACGATACAATACCGACATCATGATTCGATAAAATATATTGTACTTAAATATAATTTATAAGTATCATATGCATCAGATGCATAGTGAAAACGACATGAGTATTTGTATTAGTGTCTCAAAGTTTGCAAGCCTCCTCTTGTCATGTTACTTGTGGCATGCTCGGGGGTAGGGATTAGTGTTACTTCAACTTCTGATAACTTCACAGATCTGTCTACCAATTTACACCATCTTATATAATCAAAAAATTGTGTCGTCCAATCTGATATTCCAAAGCCCAATTCACTTGCTGATGTCGTAAAGACTAAACCTATATTTGCATCTGCTTCATACACCAACTGTCCAAAACCATAATGGCAAGTCTATTTCAACCTTATCCTTCTGTTATCTCTTGAACTAATCTTGAGTGCTCGCTAAGAATAGAACTGAAGTTAGGGAAAGAATTGACCAAAAGAGAAATTGTATGAGAAGGGGAAAAGCAGTTAACATCTGACTTTCAATGTCATTTCTAAAGCAACTTTTCATTGAAAGTCAGGTCTTCTGCAGAAAGAGCAACGAACAGATAGAATTTAAAAGAGCATAAACAGAGGCCACGTCTTCTTTTGGGAGTAAAAACATAGGAAAAGGCAAAGAACTTGAGAACGTGTTATTTCTTAGACACTTCTCTGAAAAATTCTCATTCAAATCTTTATTCTTGTCAACAAAATCCAATACCATTCAACCTAAACTCCTTGTCCCTGTCTGAATCATATGCACATACAACTTTTTTTCTATTTTTTTACATGACACATTCACTATTGTTTTTAATTTTATTTTATTATTTATTTGGCATCGTCAAAGGAATAAATTATGCCGTCCCGGAATCATCTCTGCAACCTGCAGGCCTACTCTTTGCTATTGAACCATGAGTCCATGGCTGACTACTATGAATTTTCACTGCTTTCTAATATATCATTCTCTATTCTTAATTAATTATTTTTTTTATTTTTACATATAGAGAAGTCAATGGTCGACCTTTCTTCTTCCCCCCCCCCCTCCTTTTGTTTTATTGTTTTTTGAGCGAGGAAACCTTAATTTGAAAGAGTCTAAGAACTTATATTATAGCAACTACATTTAAAATGTAGCACGCATGCACCTCTCCTATTATGAAGTCAGTATCTCCCCTTTTAATGATATTGACGATTAACGCTCATATATATCATATAAGCACTACAATTTTTTTTACTTTTTTGTTAAGATGAAAACTTTACATTATTGTCGATAGTAGTTATGAGAAAACGAAGGCTTATTTAGAAAAGAATTGCAGGTCAAAAGATAACTTTACATTACTTTTTCTTTTTCTTTTTTTGGTAATATAATTATTCTCCCACTAATAATTTCACAAAATATCATAATGGGGCTGTGCATGCTATTAAATCATTTCAGCACAACATTGATTTGACATCTATTTTGTGACACAAATTTTGTAAGAGTACTATCAGTACTTTCCTATATTCTATATATACATGTTTCTTCCTCCTAAAACAGGAAAGTTCATGAAACATTGTCTATACTATGTTTCTTCTGGGGATTGCCACTGTTATGTAAAAAGCATCACTCATCCAATTACCTAAGAATTGGTTCAAATGGCCTTAGTTTATGCTAAGCTTGATCATCAAAAAGATTAACCACATAGGTCACAGTGTTGAGCAAAATGCCTAGTCTTAATTCACAGAGACATGCACTAAAACCCGGACAATGTTGTATATATAGATGAGTCAAAGAAAGAACTAACCAGGATCACATTTCCAAGCATGATCTCTATCAGGGCAATAGCACCTGAAACTATATACTTCTCGGTCGAAGTCGAACCCGCACTGCCCTCCAGTCTTCGTGCACAGGCTGCAATCCGATGCAGTCCAATTCAACACAAACCCTCTTCTCAATCCCTCTCTAATCCTTCCTTTCTCACCATACCCATCTTCCACGTTTGCTTTCACCACCCCACCGTTACAATTCTTCGACGCCAAGCTCAAGTCTTCACCCTCATCCCCATACATGGCCAAAACAGAGTCCGTTTCGTTTTCTGCAGAACATCCTATTCTGTAGTCTGTCAGCTGCGACGATGGTGCTAAGTTGCAGCCGAACACCAAGAACAGTTCCTTCTGGTTCGGAGCAAGACGGAACCTGCTCTCGTAAATGGTGAGGTTGTTGGTCCGACGGAGACAACCTGTGGTGTTCAGCCCAGCATCGGACACTCGAATTGACTGGTTATTGTAGAAAATCTGATGTACAATATATCGGTTTTCGAAGATATTAAGAACTGGGAAGCTATTATCGATACAAGAAAGGGCGAAACCAGGGAACCCACAAAAGGCTTCTTGTATTCCTTCAATATAAAAAGGGTAGCTTATGTTTTGGAGATTACCACAACTTCTGGGCTTACAAGCTTGGAACTTCGGATTCAGAGATGAACACAAGGTGATTCTGGTTAAAAGAGATAATAAAAAAAAGAAAGAGTTGAGCAAAGGAGAATAGGAGCAAGGAAGAGACATTTTGGGTTCATCTGGGATTTTTCCCAAACACAATGTGGACATGGGAAGAAAGGGAGAGGGAGAGGGAGAGGGAGAGGGATGGAGATGGAGAGGGAGATGGAGATGGAGATGGTGATGGGAAATAAGAGGAATATAATAATAGACAGAAAGGGTTCTAAACTTTGAATGAAGAAATGAATTTTGACTTGAAATTAAATAGTGGATGCCCTGACAGTAGTAGATGAGACCACTTGCGAAGCTGTACTTGTCGGCCTCCTTCCTTAGACTTTTGATCCAAAAGAAGTAAAATTTCCAAAACTAGGCGAGTTGAATAACTTGACCCGCTCCTATGACTCGCAGCTTTTTTTTTTTTGGTTCAAAAAAAGCGCCCAGGGGCTACATAAAAATACTACGGGGTATGGAATCCCCCTTTAAATCCTTGATAATGATATCACCCAGTCCTTCCGGAGGATTGGCCAGCACGTGTAATCCCAAAACCATCTTTTGTGCTTCTTTGGCGAGCCAGTGTGCTGCCATGTTTCCTTCTCTAAAAGTATGAGAAAAGCTCACCTTCCATTCTCTCGCCACCAGCTCCCTAATCTGTCTCGAGACATTTGTCCCCCCCTCTCTTCTATTCACCCACTCTTCACATAACTTTATGGCCTCCTTCGAATCGGATTCAATGACTATCTCCTTGCAGCCTGTGTTCTAGGCTACATGCAAAGCCGTTAGTATTCCCCATAATTCAGCACAGGTAATACTGCAAGGCTCTATTTTCCTATAGAAACCTATGATCCAATCTCCCCCCGCATTTCTGAGTATACCTCCGCAGCTGGCTGATCTGGAATGGAAGACAGACCCGTCAACATTAAATTTAACAACATGCTGTAATGGTGGGTTCCATGCTATCTCTTGGATCATTCTTGATCTGCCATCGAAGGCATCTGATACTCTATTCCACTCCATGCAAGCTTTTGTCTGAGCCAAACACTGGAGAAGAAGGTCCTTCGTGGTGTGGTTGTCCGGTTGAAAAATTCTTTCACATCTCCTCACCCAAGAACTCCATGCCATGAACCCAAAAAGGATCTTCCAGTCTAATCCATAACAAGTGTCATTGCCTAGATTGTTGGTCAAATTGTGACTTAACCAACTCCTTAGGTCCCATGAAAAAAACCTGGTCCAGTGCTTCCTGTGAACTACTCGCATCCATAGGATTCGGGGTCTCTCGCAATCTCTTATGCAGTGAAGGACAGACTCTTGTGAAACTTTACAAAGTTGACACAGTCCAGATTCCTCCAGGTGTCTCTCCCATCGTAGCTTGTTAGTTAGGACTCTCTCATTGCCAGCCAACCAAAGGAAGGTTCTAATCTTCTGAGGCCCGGGCCATCTCCATATCTTCTTCCAGACTGCATGCGTGTTTTGTTGCCAATCCATCCTGCTTCCATATGCTGAACTCACGGTAAGGTTCCCATTTGGGCAATGTTTCCAGTAAATTTGGTCTTCCTCCATTTCGTCATTGGGGGGTCGGAATTCGTTTATGCTATCCAATATACTTCCTGGCAGTTTTCCTCTCATCATTAGCCAATTCCATTGGCCATCTGTCGTGACCATCTCCTTTATACTCCAATTTATACTATCATCTTCAATTTGTCCAATCGCCATATCTAAGAGGGGCCCATGTCCTGGGAGCCAATTATCTTTCCAAAATTTTGCCCTTCTACCATTTCTCACCATCCAAGCAGTACCTTCACGGATGTCTTCCCATACTCTAACCACGCCTTTCCAGAGATTCGAAGAATTCACATTCTTATCCTTGAGTTCTGGAAAAGTGTCGTTGCTGCATCTGTACTTAGATCTTAGCGTTTGAACCCAAAGGGCTTCAGGTTTTTGGATTATCCCCCAAGCCACCTTCATTAAAAAAGCTTTGTTCATCTCCTCCAGCTTTCTCAACCCTAGGCCTCCCCTGTCTTTTGGCATACATATCCTCTCCCAATTTACTAGGTGAATTTTCTTTACCTCCTCTGTGTCTCCCCATATGAAGTTCCTGCTTAGCCTTTCTAACTCATTGCACAGTCCTTTTGGTAGCTGGGCTGTTTGCATTGAAAAGTAGGGGATGGTATTCAGTACACTACTGGCCAAAGTGATCCGACCTGCGAGAGAAAGAGTTTTGGCCTTCCACCCACTCAGCCTCTTCTTAACTCTATCAGCAATGTGCCTGAAAGTGCATTTCGTCACTCTCTTATGCAGCAGGGGCATCCCTAAGTAAACTCCCAGATCACACGTTACCTGAAAACCCAACACCTGACTATACTGTGAAGCTCGAGTGTGGTTTATATTAGTTGAGAATAGGCATCTCGTCTTCCCCTCGTTCACCAGTTGGCCCGAACTAGAACAAAAGGAGTCCAGCACAGATTTAATAAGCTTACATTGTTCGAGGTCAGCTTCGGCAAATAGTATGAGGTCATCAGCAAAGAAAAGGTGTGACAAATCCGGTCCATTCCTATTCAATCGGACAGGCTTCCATAGTTTCCTCCCCACTACCCAGTCAATGCATTGAGAAAGCCTCTCAATGCAGAGAACAAATAAATATGGTGATAGCGGGTCTCCCTGCCTGATGCCTCTAGACATCCCGAATCCTTCCGTCAGTTCTCCATTCCAAAGAATTTTCATGGATCCCGACGCAACACATGCCATGATGATATCCACAAAGTGTTCCTGAAGTCCTATGTCTTTGAGCGTCTCTTCCAGGAAACCCCAGTTGATTCGATCATATGCTTTCTCCAAATCTATCTTAATGGCCATTACACCTTTCTTTCCTCTTTTCCTTCTCATCGAATGTACCACTTCCTGCGCTATGATGATATTATCGGTGATGTGCCTTCCTGGTATGAAGCTACATTGACATGGACTAATCCATTGGCTCATGCAGGCTTTCAATCTATTAGCAATAATCTTTGTTAAGATTTTAAAGACAACATTACACAAAGATATTGGTCTAAACTCCTTTAGACTAACCGGGCTGTCCGTTTTTGGGATTAGTACCAGGAGGGACTGGCTGAAATTTTTAATCCTTTCGGGCTTAGAATATACCTCCTGAATCAGTTTGCAAATGGATGGCCCCACCACTTCCCACTGACTCTGTATGAATATGGCATGTAATCCATCCGGTCCAGGAGCTTTAAGTGCACCCATAGTGAATGTTGCTTCCTTGATCTCTTCTTCCGTGAATGGTCTCTGAATGTCCCTTAACTTCTCCTCCTCAATCTTTGGGAACTGTCCAGCTAGGGGAAGGGGTTGTACAGGACTTACATCTTTCTCATATAGCTTTTGAAAGAAATCTCTGGTCATTTCTTTAAGCTTTCCCTGATCCTCCACCCATTCTCCATATTCATCTTTCAACGTGACAATTCTATTTCTTTTTCTTCTGTTCAATGTGGATAAGTGAAAGAATTTAGTGTTTCTGTCACCTAACTTCATCCAATCGCACCTTGACTTCTGGTACCAATAGATTTCTTCTTTTATCAACATATCTTCATATTCCTTCCATAGGCGATCTTTAAGCTCATACAGGTAATTGTATTTTTGGTACTGGAGTTTCTTGTCAACTCCTTCCATTCTTCTAATTAACTCTTTTTTTTTCTTAAAAATGTTTCCAAATATGTTATGATTCCATAGTTCCGCCTGTTCTTTAAAATTTTCCGCAGCTTCCATCCAGTTACTCTCCTTCCTCCAAGCTTTATTAACAACCTCCTGAAATGAGTTATCCATTAACCACGCAGCTTGGAACCTGAAAGGTTTGGGTGCTCCCTTATGTTTCTCCCTTTCCCAGATTTGGATGAGCAGAGGCCTATGGTCTGATTTCAGGGCTGGTAAATGTAAAACAGTAGTTTCAGGGAACGACTCCTGCCACTCCACATTACTCAGCGCATGGTCTATCCTTTCTTCCACCTCTCCTCTCTCCCAAGTGAATTTGGGCCCATTGAAACCAAGATCTATTAGAGCATTCTCAAAGAGGAAGCTGTTAAAGTCTCTCATCGATGCCCAGTTAAAGTATTTACTTCCTTTTTTCTCATCCATACTCTTATAGGCATTGAAATCTCCCATCAGCATCCATGGTAAATTTACGTTCATGTTTATCCCTTTCAACATATTCCAGAGTTCCCTTCTGTTCATATAGTTCGGGTTTCCATAAACTGTAGTCACCTCACATCTCTTATTGACTTTCTTCAGGAGGACTTCAGAGTGGATGAATTGTTTACTCTCAGCCACCACCTTAATATCAACCTCACTCGAGTCCCATAGCAACCAAATTCCCCCAGCAAATCCTTGTGCTTCTACTCTATAGAAATCAGGCCAGCCCATTTTCTTGATCACCATCTCCGCATTCCTTCCACTTATTCTGGTTTCGAACAAGGCAATAAAACTTAGTTTATGCATTCTGGCAAGGTCTTTGATGAGGAGAGGAAAGTATCCTGATCCCGCCCCTCTACAATTCCATGCTAGGAAATTCATAAACACCACAAAAATACAGGACGAAACACACGCCTTACAATCCATTCTCCACTCCTTTTGGAGCTTCAATGTCTTCCTGCAACTTCCTTGCATTCTCTTTGTTCCCTGACCACTGTCTATCATTATCATTCTGTTGTGTAATCAAGTCAGGAGGTTTACCTTTATCATACCTCCTTTCCTGGATCACTTCTGGACCTGATTGGACTTCATCCCTCGCCGGATCTGTTCTCCTTGCAAGGGTCAAGCTTGCCGGGTTATATCTAATATCCTGCTTTCCTCCTATTTCGTTTGGGCTGTTTTCTGTCCTTCTTGTATGGCTCTGAGGCTCCAATCCTTTAAAAGGATTTGATACATCTAAGAGGGCCTCTCTGGCATAATTCCCTTTGCCTTTGACCATCGTGGTCCCTGATCCATTGGGCTTCCTCCCCAACCCTCTGAGTGCAGTCCCTATTTGTTTACGTACCCCTCTAGTAGGCTCCAATTGCTTCTTCATTTTGGCTCCTTGTGGGCCTAGGCCCAGATTCTCCTTCCCTATGCTCATTTTCCCCTTCCCTTTTTTACTACTTCTATCCATGCCTTCCTTACATTCCGCGAAGCTGCTACTGGCTTCCTTGTCTTTTCCCTCCCCTTGGGTTCCTGTCTCCTTTGTCCCCTCAGAAACCCTAACCATGCCTATCTCCTCTGCTATCGCCTCTTCCAGAATGCTGAAACTGGAGCTTCTAATACTGACACCTGGTATGGCAGGTACTGACTTCTTCCCTTTTTCGGCTTTACTGTGGACCTGTATTTTCTGTTCATAGTTCGTTTCCCGAGGTCTGTAATCTCGCTTCCTGTCAGCTCTCTTGACTAGCATCCAAGGTCCAAAATTTCCCTGATCGGCGTTATCTGAGTTCTCTATTCCGGCATGTGCTAGACGGTGTTGTGACCCTACTTCCTCCCGGACCTGGTTTGCCATTATGTTCCCCTTATTTTCTTCCATCTTGTTGCTCTGCTCTGTCTGAATAATCTCAGGGCATTGGTCTTTCCGGTGACCGTATTTCCCGCAGCCAAAGCAAACAAAATGTAGGCCTTCGTATTCCACATTGAAAGTTCTTTTTCTTAATCTAAATTTGGCCACAAGTTTCTTTCTCAAGTCTATTTCTACACATATCCGGGCAAATTTTCCTCTCTCAACCCCAAAACCCTCCCCATCATCTGAATTCATCTTCCTCAGCGTGTGATTGTCTATCTTCAGGGCTTTACCCACTCTATCTCCCAGTCTCCACAAAAAGTGGCTGTTGTAGTATTCGATGGGTAACCAGGGAATTCTGATCCAGACAGCCACCTTCTTAAAGCTGTCCTCCATGGGTCTGAAATCTGGTCTCCATCTCTGCACAACCAAATAGTGGTCAGCTATTAACCATGGCCCTTCGTGTAAAGCAAAATTGTAGTCTCCTGAGCTTGCAAAATTTGCCAAATAAAAATCATTCCCGATGTCTATGAGACTGAATGCTTCTGATGGACGCCATAATTTTTGAAGCCTATCCTTCAGATAACGATAGCCTATCTTTCTACCCATCAATTTAATAATGAGTGCCTTCCTCCATTTTTTACAGTAGCTCCTTCTTTCCTCTGTTGTAATTTCCACTTCCGGGTAAGCCTCTTCCCCCTGTAAATCATCCTCCTCCACAGATTCTTCCTCCATTTCGTCCTCTGTGAAATATTCCTCTGAGTCCGATTGGGGTCCTTCTGGGTCATTTGCAATGCCGTTGAAACCCAGGAGTTTATCTCTGTACGAGCCTCCTGCGTTGTTCTTCTCTGATGGGTTTTGGCTGTTCCGATTGGAATGCCCCTCTGTTGACTTCTCATTATCCACCCTTGAAATGGTTCTTGAGCTCGCCTTTACGACCAGCAGTTCTGTCTCTTCGTTGGTCCCTTTTGTGTTGGTGAAAGCTACAGCTTTAGCCTGGGTAGTCCTAGCCGTTTGTGTTCCCTTTCCTATTGGATCCCCTTCCAAAGTTTCCTCTTCTACCGAATCCGCTTTTATCTTTTTGTTGCTTCTTTGTAAGTTATCATCCTCCTCCTTCGATAGCTCTGATTCTTTTGGCTTATCCTCCATTGCGATGTCGACATTTCCACCATCCGTGATTACTGCAGCTGAAACCACCATCGCCTCCATCTCGAACAGTTTTGACTCGCAGCTTTTTGGCCTTTTCTTAAAATGCAAGGAATCTGGCCGTAAGTTGAAACAGTTATTTTGATATAAAAATTTTAAATATCTTTAACAAGTTAAATAATTTAATTTATAATATATTTAATTAATTTATAAATTTTTTTATTAAATTAAAAGTGTTTGGTAAATAAATTTATTTAAATAATTTATAACGTATTTTTATATGTTACTTTAAGTAGCGTATAACTTTTAACTGATAGTTTTTATAATTTTATTTTTTTTATCTTTATTATTTTATTCAAATTTCAACACTATTTTACTCACAAGATGTCACTGTTTTTACTATGTTCAAACAACATTCAAATTACATAACCTATGATGAACTTCCATATATTATTAATAGTAACATAAAAAATAAAAATTTAGAAACATCTACTAAGATAAAAGAGATTCGTAATAATATTACTAATTTATTATAGGACACTATATAATATGTTTATTTTGTATTTTTTAATATTACATAATAAAGTATAATTACTAACAAAAAATGATAAATTTTATATAAGTATATCTTTTTATGTCATTTTACATTTATCAACTAATTTAATAGATAATTTTACTAAACACTTGTAATTCAATAAATTAGTTTAACAGCTTTCAGTTTTCAGCTAACAATTTTCAGTTAAAAATTAACTTTTAAACTTTTAACTAACTTATCAGCTATTTTTACCGAACATAGTCTTTATTGTTCACTGGTTCAATTACCTCGTAATTGCGATTCAATTAGTGATAAAAAAATATAATATGTTTTAATTTTTATATTATAAATATAATATGTTAAATTTCAAATATATAAAATTAGTTCGTTTAAGATAAAAATAACCAATTTGTACATATTTATATATTTAAAATTATATTAATAATCTTATTATATATAAAATAAGTTGATTTTTTTACATGATATAATAATTAATTATTAATACTAGCCATTTCAATGTTACTTTTAATTAAAAAAATAAAATACATTTATTATTATCATTAATCTTAAGAAATTAATCAATATTACATTATTTTGAGTTAAAAAAATCTTATAAAATAGTTAAAACGGTGTCATTTTAATATAAAAAAAAAATTATTCAAATCGTTCTAATTCATTGCTTTTTGGTCTTTTATTTATTTATTGATTGACCAGTAGTTCTTTAATTAAATTTTTGCTGAACGAATTTTTAATTGAATTTTAATTCAATATATTAGTTTTCACTATTGGAAATTTTAGTCTTACGTGGAATTATAACTCCACGTTGGTTAGTTTTTAAGATTTTTTTTTAATAATTTACTATTTTTTTTCTTTTACAAAAAGCTTAAGTTAACTAAAAAGACATTGCTATATGATTAAAATAAACTTTTAAACTTAACGAATATTTACAACAACAAGTGACGACTTTTGACTTTCAAATTCTAGTTTGTCCAATTAACGCTTACCAAATTTTAGTGACTTGCTAATTATTTTTTGATATTTACTATAATGACCTTCTCATGTAAAAACTATGACTATATAAATATAATGTGAAAAAGAAAATGGTGGTATTTATTTTTTCTTTAAAAATAATATAGATATGTGTCAACATAGTGGCTTTGTTTTTATTTGAGTTAATTACTTTAACTTATATTGAAATTTGATTAAATTACATTTGACTTTCTATTTATTTTAAAAATTATACTCGGCTCTTATTTATTTTAAATGGCATTAAAATATAATAAAAAGACAATTTTATCCTCGTATTTAATTAGCTTCTGAATGTTTATTATTTTCTCTATAGTCATAGCATTGAAAAGATTCATCTAATTTGTTAAAAAATTTAGAAATCGATTATACTCAAAAATAAAATTTTATTATAATATTTTTTTGTTTAAGATTAAATTGAAAAATATCTATGTTATATTAACAAATATTTAAAAGTTAACACAATAAATTTTAAATTTATACAAAAAATAATAATAAAAATATAATATAACTGGTATTTGGTTGAAAATAAAATATTTTTAACATATGTGATTTATTTTAGTATACAATTAAATTTTTTTTTTTAAATTCTAATAGAGATATGCAAGACATTTGTTGAAAGATTTTTCACATACCCATTTTAGCATATTGACCATCAATGAGAATTTATTTATTAATTGTTGATGGTTTCTAATAAGATGAAAAACTTAAAAGAGATTTTTTTTAATTTTAAAAAATAATTTTATTAATAGTGAGTTAATAAAAAGATTATCTGTAATATAATTTTAAAATTTAATAAATAAACTGTTCTTTTTCATAAAAATCAAGGGTAATTTATTTTCAAATCTTAAAAAAGTTAATGTCATTTACAACTTTTTATTGAAAACTCAATTTAGATGGATGTGACCTCCCCCGCCCCCCAAAACAAAAAAAAAAAAAAAAAACAAAAATGGATATGACTTCAACACCTAGCTACATAGGAAAGAGCTCAAATAATCCACTTTTGTCAGCGCAGTTAATGATTTTGACCTTCTAATCATCTTATAAAGTTGATATTAATTACGTAAAGTGAAATGGAATCATTTGTAGTCAAAGATTTTCACGGTTACCGTTTGACCATTCTTAGAGACATTTGACTGTGACTAAACTTAAACCCCACCAACTCCCTGTAAATGATTAAGGTGAAACGAACCACTTCAAGCCCACCAATGAAACTTTTAGCTGACACACCCCATAATTTATCACCTTTCTTTTTTTCGTTTTTTAGTAAATTTTTATTTTATTATTTGAAAAATAGTTTTTTAAATTTGATTTATTAAAATTTTATTTTATTGTTTCAGTATTGTCGAGATTATTCCATTTTAAAAAATATATTTATGTTAGTTTTACTAAGATGTTTTATATATTTGTTTTGGCAGTTAAACAAAAAATTTACTTAAATATTTTATCTCCATTTAACTTAAGTAAATTTTTTGTTAGATCGTATAAATAAATTTATTAAACATTTATTAGTTAGCATGAAATTATTTTTTAACGATAGAATAGTCTTTGAAATCTAAAATAAAAAATAAATAAATTTTAAAGGATCAAATTAAAATATATATATATATATATATATATATATATATATATATATATATTAAATTTCAAATATCAAAATAATAATTCTTTTTTTTTTCATTTTTCATGTCCTCGTCTGAAAATCTCCATACCCAAATTCTCTAGCCAAGTCTAAAACGAAGGTTTCAAATCCTTTTAACCTTCTTGTGGATTATTTATTATTTATTATTATTTTATTTGTTTATAACTACTCAGGTTATCTTCCACTTAATTAAATAAAAAATTAATCCTCTTTGAATCTAGAGTCCAACAAGTAAAACTCTCCTTAAATATAATTAGATTTTAGTAATATCCTATTTGTTGATATTAAAAATAATTCTAATTATAAAATGATTTAATTCTAATTTAAGCCACAGAGCCAACCATATGAAAGCTATAGGAACATTCTAGATATATATATATATATATAAAAACAAGCAGCATGCATCATGATGCTGGACACCCGTGAAACTTCTGATCCTATAATTTAGAAAATATAATAATTTTGAGATGAGTTGGCTGCAGGAAGGAATACCACATTCTTTATGATTTTTTTTTAATAGTTCGAATTTTATTTTTGGTTTTTGATTTATATTAATTCATATCCTTATGAACTCGTGATATTTTTAATCAATAATATTATTCGTATAATTTTTTTTTGTAACTATTATAATTAAAATGTGATTGTATTTTTTTATATAACTAGAACGCTCAATCTTAATTTTAAAGGTTCTAAAATTTTTAAAGTCAAACTAAGTAAAGTCTATTTAAATATGAATTTTTAAAATTTTAATTCAACCTTAATTTGATGGCTCTAACTTTAAGGACCACCCCCTAAAGTTAATTTTACGGACTTAACTCTAATTTTGTGTTATTTTAAATTTTTAATTTTAATCTAAGGATAATGGAAAAATATATATAAATTACAATATTTAATTTCAATTAAGACGTAAACATTGTTACAAAAATTCAAAATTTATTTAAACTAAATTATAGTTATATAAAAAGGTACCTACCCATAATTATATAAAAGTATTTAAACTAAATTATAATTATATAAAAAGGTACCTACCCATCATTATATAAAAGTATTTAAACTAAATTATAGTTATATAAAAGGGTACCTACCCATCATTATATAAAAGTAATGTACCAAATTACCAATCTTGAATTATGATTTCAAATTCAAATAACGCCTGAAAACTTCAACAACATTTGAGTCAATTACTTATAAGTTTCTCCCATTAAACTATTCATCTCATATTATATCATTCTCTTTACAACTAAAATAATAATAAAATAAAAAAAGTGGGCTGGCCTTAGCTTTACTTTAGCTCTAATAAGCTTGTGGACTTCATAGGGTCTGGCTAAAATGTACTATTTAAATATGGCTTGGTAAAATTAAAGCTCAATCTTTTTTTTTTTTAGGGTTTAATAAGTTAGCCTATTTTGATGGCTTTAATTATAGTTAAGAATATCCTTACACTTTACCATACTTCCACCTTAAAAAATGTTTCAATGAAGTAATGATAAATTTAAATAAAATTAAAATACTTTTTTGTGTTTTAAAATTTTTTAATTATACAAATAATATTTTGGTCCTAATTAAATATTTAGATATGAATTATGTTTATTTTTATCACTGACCATGTCATCTTTGAATGTGTTGCATCCCTAGAATACCATTAAAGTAAATTAATAATTTATTATTTAAATTTATAGACCTATTCAATTTTTTAAAAAACAAATTTACAAGTGTACAAATTAGTTTTTAAAACTATCAATTTATTACATATTAATTTATGAAAATATGAAACTCATATACTTAAACAAATTTAAAATTAAAATTAAACATATCTATAAATTTTTTAAAAACTAAATTATTAATTTACTCACACAACTATTCCAACTTTTCATTAATTGTTAATCACATTCAATTTGATGATATATAAATTATTATTTTATTATAAATATTTCTTCTTCTTCTTCTTTTTTTAAGTATTATCTTCTGTTGATTTTAAAATTTGATCAAAGTAAAATATCAATAAAGTTATATATAGTCAAAATAGCCAAAAGAAATTGTGAAAAGGAAAAAAAATACGATTTGGTTTTTTTTTTTCTTTTAAATTCATTTCACTCTCGTTCTAACACCACCATTTTATAAAAAGGAATAATTCTAATATAACGAAATAATTACTACCTAAATTCTATTCCCAATTTAGCGATTCTTATATCTTACGAGAAAAATATAAAGTATGGGCCAGGCCCTCTACAAATTGTGGGCTTGACTCACTTGGGTATGGTTTACACTGGACTGAGCCCGTAAAAAACACAATCATCTTGTTTTTGTCCGAAAACACAAAATATTCTGGTTACTTATTCCCAATTACGCACCTTATTTTGTTTTGTTATCTTAAACTTTTCACGGGCGATAGTGTTACAAACAAAGAGCAATAATTTGGTCCATCAATTAAAATTTATAAAAATAAAAAATTACTACTTATATATGATTCAATTAAAAAAAATTTAATATAAATAAATAAACGACATTAAATTTTGATTCATTGTTAGTTATAAGAACTAAAAAATAGTTATATATATTTGATTCAATTACTTTTTTATTTAAATAAATAAATGACAATTTTTTAATTATTTAATTATATAAATTTTAAGTGATCTGATCTCACGAATATTCACGATTTCCATAATTTTCAAATCATAATTATTTAAAAGAAAGGAAAAGGAAAGAGACAAAAACCTAACTCAAAAGTCAAAACATACAAGTCACTGCTCTGGCAAAGGAGTGGGAGAGTTAGCTTTGAATGTTGATGGTTGCAAATTGATGAAAATTATTAAAGCAGGTGTCCCAAGTTAGAGATAGCAATTTTTTCTGTCCACGAAAATTTCGTAGACTATTCTAAAGGAAGAAGGTGAGAATTGAAAGATTTTTTTTTTTTCATGAAATTAAAGATCGAATAGATTTCTCCTTACCTAAAATATAGGCATGGAGGCCATGCGTCTCATTCGGCGAGGATCCACTATAATATTAAAATTATTAGAATATATTTAATTTATTGTATTACTTTAGTATGGATATATTTATATTATATGTTTATTTTTGTAATGTATTTGGATTTACGACTATATAGTTTTATTTTTTAAATTTTTTTACTTAATTGTTATAAAATTTTGAAATATAGATTGTGAATTCTCATATACTTCCATTAAAATTAAAAATATTGACTAATTATTCCACTTGTATTAAGAAATTATCCTCCAAGAATATGTACGTTTTGTATTTGCCAAAAAGCCAATTTCCATATGAATTTGGCTTTTGTTGGCTTGCTAGTCTTACCCAAAAAAAGAAAAAGAAAAAAAATCGCCAGTGGGTCTCTCCCAATTGCCTTCTCTTCAATTGTCCGCCACATTCTCTTAAAAAAAAAAAAAGAAAAAAAAAAAAGAAGAAAGAGAATCAAAGACCATATGGTTGGTATGCACCTTGACTTTTGTCCGCGAACTATCAATGAAAAAAAAAAGAATAAAAAAAAGCATATCATCATGTGCCAAATTGGTCGGTGCTTTGATATGATATCTTACATTTACTTCAATATAATATTTAAAACTTTTGTGTTTAATGTATTAATTAAAGAATTACAATTAATATTTTACAACAATTGATAAATTAAAATTTAAGGATATAAGAGTTTTGCATTTTTTTAAGTGATGTGAAATGTTTGTAAAATAGAGGTACTATATTTTTTTTAAATTTTTTAGATGAAAAAATATTCAGGATACGTTTGGATGGAAGGAAGAGGAGGAGAGGAGTTTTTTAAAATGCCCCTTCTTTGATTCACTTTGTTGGAGGGGAGGGGAGAAGAGGAGATTTAGGGCCCGTTTGGTTTGATAGAATGAATTTGAGTTAGAATAGAAAAAAGAAAGGAAGAGAGAATAGATAAAGGAATGGAAACTAAATTACTTTGTTTGGTTTAATAGAATAAAATGAAGAAATAGAAAAAAAAAAAAAAAGTAAGGGGAATGCCTAAATTAACCCCACAATTTATTTATTTTTTTAAATTAAAAAAAAAAGATAAAAACGTTATTTATGTTTGAAAAAAAAAACCTGGCCTCTCCCTTCTCTCTACTTCAGCGCGACGCCCTCCCCACAATTTATCTTGATGGCTTGCAATGTAGTGGATCTCATGCTACAATCAAGCAGGGAATGTGTGCTGAAGTAGAACATCATATCCCTCAGATATTTCTTAATAAGATAAAAGGAAACAGTAGAAACAATGGCACAAGAAAGCAGAGACCAATCCTTCCAACCACAGGTGCATCAATCAGAAAGCTCAAAGCTGCTTTCTAGTAAGTCCATTACTCCATTGGAAAGACATTGGTAGAATATGAGAAAAGATGGCAACAAGACACAGTCACAGACCTGATACAGCAGTTCGAGAACCCAATCCCACATCTCAGAACTATTGTACCTGATGCTAACCCACTATGTCCCCCACCTCATCTTTTTCACTACACACCACAATGCCAGTATGCTGCCTTAATGCAACTCTTGATACTATATTATAAGGTAAAATCAAATCATTTATGAAAACAAGCAAATTGAACATCGTCATTATATGGGTATTGTCTACCATTTCAGATAGTTATTCGCACTTCATGAAAAATATGTTGACAGCCCATTTTGCAGTTGCCGAATGTCACAACTTGAACCCATATTTTTTGTTACATGCATCTCTTGATGCAACTCTTGATGCCAGTATGCTGCCTTAATGCAACTCTTGATACTATATTATAAGGTAAAATCAAATCATTTATGAAAACAAGCAAATTGAACATCGTCATTATATGGGTATTGTCTACCATTTCAGATAGTTATTCGCACTTCATGAAAAATATGTTGACAGCCCATTTTTCAGTTGCCGAATGTCACAACTTGAACCCATATTTTTTGTTACATGCAAACGGGTGGGTTCACGAAGGAGAGCAACACGGGGAGCAACAATGCAAAGTAGATGAACACATTCAAGACCAGGATGAACAGTCTCAAGACTCAAAACCAGATCTGTAAAACGAAGAAGCAAAAATAAGGAAAAAGCTTACCTTTCTCCTCCGCCAGCAGACAAGCTTCGAGCTGCGAGCTCCGATGGAAGCTGCGATGGGAGCTAACCAGCAGATGGAAGCTGCGAGCTGCGAGCTACGAACCGAAGATAACGAGCTGGAAGGCCCGAGATGAAGAAGCAGAAGCAGAGGAGGAGGCAGATGGAGCACGAAGAAGAAGGACAAGCTAAGCAGAGGAGGACGCAGAGGAGCACGAAGATGGACAAGAGAAAAGGAAAAAGAAGGTGGGAAAAAATAAAAAATAACGCAAGGATATTTGGGTCTTTAGCTCGATGGAATGAAGCAATCCGGTGTATATGGGCAAGAATCAGGATTCCATTAAACAATGGAATCCTCTGTTCTATAGAAGGAGCTTTCCATTCAACCAAACGTTGGAATATTTGATTCTGACTCCCTTTCCCTTTCCTTTCCTTCAAACCAAACACGCCCTTAGGGAGGCAAAATCCCTCCTCTTCGAAAGTGAGGGATTTTGGAGAGGAGGGCAGCGCGTTTGACAATTTTTCAAATTTGATTTTTTTTTTAATTTTTTTAATAAAAAATAAAATAAAATAAAAATTTTAAAAATAATAAATCAAAAACTTTTCATAAAAAATTTTAATAAAAAAATTAATATAAAAAATTTATTTTTATTAAAAATAAAATAATAGGAGTATAATGGTCATATTATTTTATTTTTTCTCTCTTTTTTTTATAAACCAAAAAAAAAAAAATTATCATCCTTGTCCTCCCCTCCTCTTAAATTAAACCAAATAAAAAAAATTTTTTTTTCTCCCCTCTCCTCCCCTCCATTAAAATTTCTCTCCTCTCCTTCCTTCTTCTGAACCAAATATACCCTTAATGTAATTATGTGGTATTAGAAAAAAAACTGTACTATTTAAAATTATAACATCCAATTCAACCATGATATGAAAATATTATTACATGATAAAAAAGCCTTAACAATTCTAATATTTTGCAAAAACATGAGTTTGTTTGATTCTTTGTTTTCAAAAATTGTTTTTAAAAATTATGTTTAAAAGTTATTCTGTAGAATAAAAAAAAAATATGTTTGATAAACTGTTTTAAAAACGTGTTATTTTTTATTTTAAATAAAAATAATTTTTTATTTTTTCTATTTTTTTATTTTAAAAACAATTTATTTTCAAAATTTATTTTCGAAACAACAATAAAAAATAATTATCAAATGAATTTTTTTATTTTGAAAATAATTAAAAATAAAAAATACTTTTTAAAAACAAAAAACAAACAAACTCTATGATTTTAATGTTATTTTTAATTTTGTTGAATATAAATTTAAAATAATATAATAATAAAATTAGTTAACATGCTAATTGATCCTTCAAGTAAGATAATTTTAAAATAATTTTTGTAAAATAAGGTGTAGAATTAAATTAAATCAAATTTAACTGTCTATAATAGACAAAAAATAAGAGACAGAGAAGAGAAAGAGATTTTTTTTTATTATTAACAGGAGCCCAAAGGCTAATGAATAACACAATGGGGTATAAATTTTTCCTTTAAGTCCTAATGATATCACCCAGTTTTTTCGGAGGATTGACCGGCACGTGTAATTCTTGTTAGAAAAAATAATTAATTTACAAAAATTGTGTGTGTGTGTGTTTAAATTTTAAATAGTATATTAAATTATTATAAATTTTTTTAAATTTTTATAAATTAATTATCACATTATATATTAAATTAATATTTAAAAAATAAATAAATAAAAATATTTAAATAAATTATCACATTATATATTTAAATAAATATTTTTAAAAAAATTATAATTTATAAAAAAATTATAATTTTTTTAAAAAATATAATTTTATAAAAAGAAACTATTTATATAAAAATTTATTATAAATAAGTGATATGACAAAATAAAAAATTAATTTTAAAAAATATATTTATTTTTTTATTATTTTTTTAAAATATTATCAGTGACTGAGTGTTTAAAATTATTTATAAAAGTGATTTATTATATATTCTATAACTTAAAAATAATATATTTATATATATTTTTAGACACAATTTTATTTTTAAACTATTTTATTTTCTAACAATCAAGGGCCCAGTTAATGTGCTTCTCTGCGAACTAGTGTGCTGCCATATTGCAGAGAGAGGGAGAGAGATTTGAAATATAAAATTATGTGCATGTGATGTGAGGGGACATCTGAATTGATCATAGCTTAAAACCTTTTATTTAATGCATTATGTTATAAAACATATTCTATTTTTGGATAAAAAATTTTTAAAAAAATTTTATTATTTATTTTATAATTAAATATTATTCATTTTGTATTTTATTTTTCAATAAAGTGAAAAATGTGAAATTCAAATTATTCTTTCTAGTTAAGCTATTTGATAATTAATAATAATATTTAATAATTTTATTATAATACCGGGATATAAAGTAAAATGAAATTATACTCTTACCACTCCTTAATACATGAGATTTTGAATTTAAATTCCTTTTTTCGTATATATGCACATTTGTTCATCAAGGTTAAAAAAAATTCTTTTTTTTATAATAAAAACATTGATATTATTAGTTAAAATAAACACAAATACGCCTGCACAAAAATTATAACAATTTAACTTAACAAGCATATAACACTAAAAAAATAAAAGATAATACATCTCTTAACACAAATACTAGACCATAATAATAAAACTAAACTTATATTACAACTATAATATAAAACAATAGAATAGACAAAAAAGTTGAGGTTTTTTTTTTTTACCTAACAGACATTTGGGGTACCAGTCAACCGATTTAGTTGACTAAATCCACAGTTGAATCAGATAATATTATAATTATAATAAAAAAAATTAATAATATTTTATGGGTTTATGTATTATAAAATAAAATATTTGTAGGTATGTTAAAATTTATTTATACATATATTCATATTCACGTATATATATTTAATAGCTAAATTCGGCAGTGGATAAAACAGATAGACACGATCAAGAATTATAAAGATGTTTAAATATAAAAACGTTTTAAATTATGCAGTCATTCTTTTAAACAAGAACTAAACGTTTTGGCAAAAAATTATAAAATAATTTACAAGATCTGGAAAAGCTTAAGAATCCAGATATTTTGGGTAACGTTTTTAATTTCATCCTACTCTCCTTTAACATGTGATCAACAAATCATCCAACCCATATGAAATAATTAAATAATATATTTATAAATTTTTAAATAAATATTCCTTAATAAGTAACTCCTCTTTTAATAAAAATAGTTTTTTATATCACAATTTGTTCTTTCCTTTTTCTCTTTTGAATTTCAATATTCTATTGGTGACATTTTTTTTGGAGTGACTATGCAAAATAATCTTCAAAAAAATATATGGTTCCTGAAAATATTATTTTGAGTTAGTTTTTTAAAAAAAATGCAAAGTTAATGTAAATTGATTCTATCGTTGATTTTTGTTTTTGCATTTTTCATTTAAAAATTAATGTACAATTTTATAAAATTACTTATAAAATAATTTATATTTACATGACAATAAATTTAAAGAAAATATAATATTTTAAGAGTGTAAAATACAAATTTTTTTATTAAATTATTTTATGACAGGCAAACCATTTGTATTTTAAACTCTTAAATCATTACAGTTTTTATAAATTAACCATTTGTATTACAATAATATTAATATCATATCTTATATCAGTGTCCGTACTTTATAAACCGTAAATTTTGTTTTTATTTACTTTGCCAGGTTATTATCTCAATATGTTATATTTCTTCAACACGTACGGATGAAATGTAGGGCAAAGTGCATGTTACTTTGGTTATTAGAAATCAAAATATAATGTAACAATTTTTTTAACACATTTAACTTACGTTAAGATAGTCTAAATATTTAAAAAAAAAAATCTTAAATTTTCGTGCTTAATAGCCTTTAATGATCATTATTTAATGTTAAGTGATGACTCTTCATATTCTTAATTATAGAACATTTAAATAAGAGAATTTTGGTCTTTGAATCTGCTTTCTTAACATTTTTACGAACCTACACCATTTAGAGAGAGGAAGACTAGACATGGAAGGGCCAAAATCTTTAGAAAACTTGAAAAAAAAAAGTAATGACAGGAGATTTGTGTAATCTTTCTTTATTTCACATGTGATTGATTCTAATATATTGTTTTGAGTTTATAAACATGTATAGTTTTGATTATCTTACATTTGGTATCAAAATATAAAATGGCATCTACCTTGCTTTTCCATATATGGTGTTACACTTCATTAATTTTCTAGAAATTTATTGGTGTTTGTGTGATGCAAAATGAGATTATGAATCATTAGAATATTATTTTCTGATCATTTCAATATATTATGCATCATTTTTTTGGGTCAAAATCGAGAAAAAAGTCGAGTTTTATCACGAATCAAAATCGAGTCGCGAACTAATTTTTTTGACTCATTTGGAGGTTAAAGATGAATAGTATTTTGTAAAAAAACAAGAATTTTCCATGGCCTACAGATGCCCAATGTAGAACTCACGTGCTTCAAGATATAAGAGAACTTGCTTTGACTGTTGAGCCAGTAGTGTTCTTTGGTTGTATGTGCACTTCTTTTGTTATTTAAAGACTTATGTGAAAATGCATATGAAAAATTGAATTCGCATAGTCTTGGTTGAAACTAAACTAATACAACTTGCCGTTAGACCAGTGTTGTCTTTTTGGTAGTGCATGTGTTTGTTTTATATTTAAAGAATGGTTACAAAATTTATAATTTTCTGCACCCATGGGGACTTCAACCCATGACTGTCTAGTTGTATTTTTGCACTTTACCACTAGACCTTGAGTGCTTGATGGTGCCAAATTAATAGAGAAATATTCTTAAGAGTTCTGAATAGTCAAAATAATTTTTCTCAATATTTGATTACCATGATTTATAATTCTTTGAATTATTTTATGTGTATCTATATATGTTTTATGTTATTTTATATACATACAATTTGGATTAAATACTCATATGATACATGGAAAAATATTATGTTCATTTTTCATGCTATTAAGAATGAGTATATTTTGTGCATAATATTATAGTTTAATTATGTAGTTTTTGTTTTATTTATGAAATGTTTATTTATATGCTTTAATATATTATTAAGTTTTGATAATATTAGAATGTATATAATTTAGGATTATTATCATAAAATTTAATTTTGTACATAAATTTGTATATGTCTAGTGATTCTTATAATTTTAATTAATTAAGGATTAGCCACAGCATCTTTAATTAATTAAAATTGTATATTAAATTTTGTTCAGGATCACATAAGAAATTAGACATAGTATTGTAATTAATTATATTTAATATAATAAATTTTATTCTACAGAAAGTTTTATTATATTTATATAATTAATTAAGATAAAATGTCAAATTATTTTCATAATTTACCTACATGAGTTATGAATTGGTACATAATCTGATAGTTTTATTATAAAGATATTTGGATAGAAAATTCAATTATTTTCATAATGTATCCATAAGATATGAAATTAAGTACATAATTTGATAATTCTATCGTAAAGTACATATGAATCTACTTGGATTATAAATTTAGCCCACACGAAATTTTTATGTCACTAGATTTATATATATATATATATATATGTGTGTGTGTGTGTGTGTGTGTGTGTGTGTGTGTGTGTTTATATTAGTAATACATGAAATTTAGACTAATGAGCCTTAAAATTTTGACATAAGTTTTTGGATTTTATACAGTTTCTCTGATATCCACTGTGATATTTTTGAACTCAAAGGAGATAACTATAGGATATGAAAGGAGAGAGTACTCCTCAATTTAGGGTGAATGGATATAGACTATGCTATTAGGAAAGACGAATCACCTGCAATAACTGATGAGAGTACGCCGATCGAAATTGCACTATATGAGTGATGGGAGGGATCCAATCAACTCAGTGTGATGTTCATTAAGAAAAAAACCATTGTCGATATACATGGTTCTATCAATGAGCATGAGAAGGTCTAAGATTTGTTGAAAATAATTGACAAACAATTCATCACTTCTGAAAAGGTCTTAACAAGTACATTGATCATGAAATTCTCTTCTTTCAGACTCACTAGTGTAAGAGGTGTGCTCGAGCACATAATGCAAATGTGTGACATTTGAACTCAACTTAGAAAACTCGAGGTTGATATGTTGGAATCTTTCCTAATGCACTACATTCTGAACACCTTTCTACAGGAATACAGGCCTTTCAAGATTTCTTATAACACACATAAAAATAAATGGTCAATTAATGAATTAATAACCATATGTGTGCAAGAAGAAGAAAGGCTATTGATAAGGGTGGGTGAGAGTGCATTGCTGGCAACAGTTCATGGAAAGAACAAACATGATAAGCCTCAAGTTAATCAGAAGGGAAAAGGTAAAATACCACCTCAAACTGATATTAAAAAAAAAGCGAAGTGTTTTTTTTTTTGTAAAAAAAAAGAACACATGAAGAAAGGATGTACTAAATTCTAAAAATGACTTGAGAAAAAAGATAAATCAATATCGTTTGTCTGTTATGAATATAATAAGGCTAATGTTAATATTAACACTTGGTGGATTGACTCTAGATCAACAATCTATATTGTAAACTCCTTGCGAGATATGCAAAATCTAAGGAAACCAGTGGAAAGTAAGCAAAGTATATTATCAGGCAACAAGATAAACTCATATGTGGAAGAAATAGGAACTTATATTTTAACTTTAAGTAGTAGCTATGTTTTAAAGTTAGAAAGGACTTTTTATGTATCAAGTTTCTCACGAAACTTAATTTCTGTTTCCAGATTTGTACCTTTTGGATATTCTTTTAATTTTAAAGACATATCATTCAATTTATTATATAATTTAAATTGTGTCGAGAATGGTATTTTGTCTTATGGTCTTAATTTACAAAGTGATATTACTTATTGTTCAATACAAGTTCAAACTGATTTTAAATGATATAATATTAATGAAGAATCCTCTATGTTATGGCATTGGAGATTAAAACATATCACCATAGAGAGAATTAAGAGGTTAATAAAAAATATGGTACGTAGTACTCTAAATTTTACTGACTTTGAGATTTGTGTGAACTGCATTAAGGAAAAGCAGACCAACATATCTAAGTAAGGTGCTATTAGGAGTTCAAACATATTAGAGATCATTCATAATGATACATGCTATCTATACATGGATGTGTATGGTCAGAAATATTTCATCACTTTTATAGATGATTACTCACGACATATGTATATCTATTTGCTTCATAATAAAAATGAAGTATTGGATGCCTTCAAAGTCTTTAAGGTTAAATTTAAGAACCAATGTGGAAAGCAAATAAAGATAGTAAGATCAGATAAAGGAAGAAAGTATTATGGTTGATACACGGAGAATGAACAAACACATAGTCCCTTTGCTAAGTTTTTTTAAGAGCATGTGATTGTTACCCAATATACTATGCCTAGTTCTTCAAACCCAAATGGTATTGCAGAAAGAAAAAATTGAACATTATTAGACATGATGTGAAGCATGCTTAGCAACTTTAATCTTCCTAAATCCTTGTGGACTGAAGTACTAAAGACAATTGTGTATATATTAAACTGAGTTTTAACTAAAGCTGTCTAAAAGACGCCTTTTGAATTATGAAAAGATTGGAAATCGAGTTTGCGACATATGCGCGTTTGGGGATGTCCGTATGAGGTAAGGATATATAACCCACAAAAGAAGAAACTAAACTCGAGAACCATTAGTAAGTATTTCATTGGATATGCCGAAATATCCAAAAGTTACAGGTTTTATTGTACATCTCACACAACTAGGATAGTGGAATCAAAAAATGCTAAGTTTCTTGAGAATGACTTGATCAGTGGGAGTGATTAGTTCAAGAACTTAATTTTTACACATGATCATATATAGTCTCAACCTTCCACTTTAAGTGATCGATTGGTCATTGTTTAGTACTCGATGACCATTAGTGGGTATTTCATTGGATATGCCGAAAGGTCCAGAGATTACAAGTTTTATTATCTATCTCACACAACTAGGATAGTGGAATCAAGAAATGTTAAGTTTCTTGAGAATGACTTGATCAGTGAGAGTGATCAGTTCAAAAACTTAATTTCTGCACATGATCATATATAGTCTCAACCTTCCACTTCAAGTGACATATTGGTTATTATTCATAGCACCCCTCAAGTACAAACAGGTACTAAACAACCAGTCATTGAATTTTCGCAAGATGATCAATTTGATCAAAATATTCAAGATTCCCTACAATTCCTAAACAATTTGAACTACAAACTCTTCAAGGGGATGAAATTACAACATTAAAAAGATCTATTAGAGAAAAAAGATAAGTTATTCCTAGTAACTTTATAGTGTATCTATAAGAGTCTAATTATAATATATGAGCTGAAAATGATTCTGAAATATTTTCACAAACCATGAGTTGCAAAGAGTCAAATTTGTGCTATGATGCCATAACAGATTAGATGAATTCTATAAAGAGTAATGAAGTCTGAAAACTTTTAGAGTTGCCTAATGATGTGAAGGCCATTGATTGTAAATGGGTATTTAAAATTAAGAAGAATTCATTAGGAAACATTGAGAGATACAAGGCGAGACTCGTTGTTAAGGGATTTACTAAAAAAGAAATAATAGATTATACAGAGATTTTTTCTCCTATATCTAAGAAAAATTATCTTTATATTATTTTGGCATTAATTATTCATTTTGACCTTGAGTTGTAATAAATAAATGTGAAAACAATATTTCTTAATGGTGATCTAGAGGATGAGGTTTATATGAAACAACCTAAAGGTTTCTCCTCTAGTGATAGCAAGCACTTGATTTGCAAGATTAAAAAATTTATATACGGTTTAAAACAAGTCTTTTGTCAGTGATATTTTAAATTCCATAAGTAATATCTTCATTCGAATTTGTTAAAAATCTCATGTATTAATGTATATACTAAAAGGTCAGTGGGAGTAAAATATATTTTCTTGTTTTATACGTGGATGATATTTTACTTGTAACCAACGATAGAGATTTGTTGCATAAGGTGAACCAATTCCTCTCTAAAATTTTTGACATAAAAGATATGGTTGAGGTATCTTATGTCATTGGCATTAAGATCTATAGGGATAGACCTCAAGGCATTTTAGGTCTGTCACAAAAAACTTATATCAATAAAATTTTAGAGAAATTTTGAATGAAAGATTGTTCACCAAGTGTTACTCCCATTATGAAGGATGATAGATTCAATTTAAATCAATGCCCGAAGAATAATTTTGGAAGGAAATCTATAAAGGACATCTCATATGCTTTTGTCGTCGAAAGCCTTATGTATATTCAAGTTTGCACTAGACCTAACATTATATTTGCTGTGGTGATGTTCGAGTGATATCAAAGTAACTCAGGAATGGACCACTAGAGAGTTGCAAAGAAAGTCTTAGGGTACCTATAAGGAACCAAAGACTACATGTTTATGTATAGACAAACAGACAATCTGGATGTGATCAGCTATTTAAATTCAGACTTTAATGGTTGTGTTAATTCTTACAAGTTAACATCAGGATACATTTTCTTGCTGGCTAGTGGAGTTGTTTCTTGGAGAAGTGTTAAACAGACCTTGACTGATACTTCTACTATGGAAGCCAAGTTTGTCTTCTATTTTTAGACCACATCTCATGGTGTATGGCTTAAGAATTTTATTTCGGGGCTTAGAGTTATGGATTCAATTTCTAAGCCATTAAGAATTTTCTGCGATAATTCAATTTCTATCTTTATGGTTAAGAATAATAAAAGTGAAAGTTGAAGTAAACACATCGACATTAAGTACTTAGTCATTAGAGAACATATAAAAGAAAAGAAAGTAGTCATTGAGCACATTAGCATTGAATTGATAATCGTTGATCTTTTGACTAAGGGCATGCCACCACTAAAATTTAAGGATCATGTAAAGAAAATGAGACTTGGTTTTACTTTATAATTGTATACATATAGGTAATTAATGAAATTTTTATATATTGTGATACTTTTTTATATTAATGTGCACTTTAATATATTTGAGAAAAATATATTTTGTTTTTGGACCAAGAATAAACGTAGGGTTTATTCATTAAGTTTTTATTACCATATTAAGTATAACACTTGAGAAACTAAATGCATTATAATACATAGTTGATATTACTCATTTTTAAAGGACCTATCACTATGATTTATGCATTTATTTATTAAAAAAGTTGTCTGGCGACTCATTTAAGTTATTAAATTAAACGTATGGATCAAGTGAAAAAATGTAATAGTTTTTTTAACACATTTAACTTTTCATTAAACACATTTAACTCACATGAAGATGGTACAAACGTTTTTCCTTCAAAAGTCTCAAAATTTTCATGCTTAATGGCCTTCAACGGTCATTATTTGGTGTTATGTGGTGACCATTTATGTTCTTAATGGTAGCACATTTAAATGGGAGAGTTTTGATCCCTGAGTATGCTTCCTTAACATTCCTACGAACCTACACCATCTAGAGAGAGGGAGACTAGACTTAGAAGTGTCAAAATCTTTGAAAAACTTTAGAAGAAAAACAATGGCAAGAGGTTGGTGTAATCTTTCTTTATTTCGCATTTGACTGATTCTAACATATTTTAAGTTTATAAAAATGTATAAATCATTTTGATTATCTTACATATAGAATAATAGACTATATCTATGCATCTTAGCCAGGGTCCCCGCACGTCGAGAATACTTAATAGGTCAACATATTTTATTTAGTTATCTTAACCTTTTCACATGCGACAGTGTTACAAACGAAGAGCAATAATTTGGTCCATCAATTAAAATGTATAAAAAAATTGTTACTTATATATAATTCAGTTAATTTCTTTTTAATATAAATAATCAAACAACATTAAATTTTGATTCATTGTCAAGTAAGAAATAAAAAATAATTATATGTATTTGATTCAATTAAATTTTTTTATCTAAATAAATAAGTGATAATTTTTTAATTATTTATTTATATAACTTTTAAGTTAATAGTTACTCACGAATATTCACAGCTTCCATGGTTCTCAAATCATAGTTTTTGGCACATTAGAAAAGAAAAAAAAGGAAAGGGACAAAAGCCTAACTCGAAACATACAAAACATTTTTTGGTGAACATATACTCGTGGATCTATTGACCAAAGGCTTATTTATAGGAGTATTTCAAAATCATGTCATTCATATGGATCTTGTTAAAAATTTTGATGATATTTTAATCTAGTGAGAGTATGAGTTGTGTCTTTAAGAGATATTTTGATATAATTTTGACATCTTCGAATGATTAAAATCCATTTACGTATTCTACTATATTCAAATATTGAGACATAACTTGAGTGCTGTGGTTGAGCGGTGGGGGCTCATTCACCCTTAACCAAAGGTCAAAGATTCGATCTCTGCCTTTGAGTATGGAGAAGCTTTAAAATCCCAAACTAGCTGTCCCACCCTTCGAGGTGCCTACAAGCAGCGAGGGGATTAGTCACTGTGTTCGATAGTGGATACCCTGATTTTCAACAAAAAAAAATATTGAGACATTATTTATGATTGAATCTATCAAATGTTTTCCTATTAGATTCAATGATCTTGTGTTAATATTTCACTTCTAAATTTTATTAATGTTTAGTGTATTGGTTATTTAATATTTATTAAAAAAAATTTATTCTGTTATTTGTCCTAATAATTGATTGATGCCATCCAAATAGGATATTGTTGAATTTATTTATGTGGATTAGTATTAACTAATTAATTAGTCTCAATACAGAATTAATTAAGTAATCTATCAATTGTTTTTCTATTAGATTCAATAATTTTGTGTTAATATTTCACTTCTAAATTTTGTTGATATTTAGTATACTGGTTACTTAATATTTATTGAAATTTTTTTATTCTGTTATTTGTCCTAATAATTGATTGATGCTATCCAAATAGGAGATTGTTGAATTTAATTTATGTAGATTAATATTAATTAATTAATTAATTTAAATACAGAATTAATTAAGTAATCAGTCTTGACTCAATACTAAACCTATAATAGATTAGGACATAGTAAAATATAAATAATTTGTAATTGGTTAAATTAATTACAAACTCGTTGGGTAGAGGCTTACTGACTGAAGAGAGAGAATTAATTAATATTTTAATTATATAAAAATTCTAATTCTCCTTAATATAAATGGGCATACCACTTTTCTCTCCATTTATGGTGAAATATTTTCTCTCTCTTTTTGAATTGTATAAATTAAGGTATTGCAAATTGCTGATTCTCTCCACTATATTTTTTTCTATACATATAATTTTTTGATTTTATTTATAGTTGATCTTATTATTAGAACCATATTAATTACATTATTTTTGAGTGTTCTATTGACATATCATCATTACTAATAAATTTATTAAAATTATTTAAAGTTACATATTTTAATTATATTGATAATCTTTCACATAATATTTACTAACATTAAATACTTACTCACGAATATTCACAACTTTCATAGTTCTCAAATCATAATTTTTGGCACATTAAAAAAAAAGAAAAGAAAAGGAAAGGGACAAAAACCTAACTCAAAACATACAAGTCACTGCTCTGGCAAAGGAGTGGGAGAGTTAGCTTTGAATGTTGATGGTTGCAAATTGATGAAAATTATTAAAGCAGGTGTCCCAAGTTAGAGATAGCAATTGTTTCTGTCCACCAAAATTTCGTAGACTATTCTAAAGGAAGAAGGTGAGAATTGAAATATATATTTTTTGATGAAATTAAAGATCGAATAGATTTCTCCTTACCTAAAATATAGGTATGGAGACCATGCGTCTCATTTGGCGAGGATCCTCTATATTAAAATTATTAGAATATATTTAATTTATTATATTACTTTAGTATGAATATATTTATATTTATAATTTATATTATATGTTTATTTTTGTAATGTATTTGGATCTAAGACTATATAGTTTTATTTTTTAAATTTTTTTACTTAATTATTATAAAATTTTGAAATATAGATTGTGAATTCTCATATACTTCCATTAAAATTCAAAATATTGACTAATTATTCCACTTGTATTAAGAAATTATCCTCCAAGAATATGTACATTTTGTATTTGCCAAAAAGCCAATTTCCATATGAATTTGGCTTTTGTTGGCTTGCTAGTCTTACCCAAAAAAAGAAAAAGAAAAAAAATCGCCAGTGGGTCTCTCCCAATTGCCTTCTCTTCAATTGTCCGCCACATTCTCTTAAAAAAAAAAGAAAAAAAAGAAAAGAAAAGGGGAACAAAGACCATATGGTTGGTATGCACCTTGACTTTTGTCCGCGAACTATCAATGAAAAAAAAAGAATAAAAAAAAGCATATCATCATGTGCCAAATTGGTCGGTGCTTTGATATGATATCTTACATTTACTTCAATATAATATTTAAAACTTTTGTGTTTAATGTATTAATTAAAGAATTACAATTAATATTTTACATCAGTTGATAAATTAAAATTTAAGGATATAAGAGTTTTGCATTTTTTTAAGTGATGTGAAATGTTTGTAAAATAGAGGTACTATATTTTTTTAAAATTTTTGAGATAAAAAAATATTCAGGATACGTTTGGATGGAAGGAAGAGGAGGAGAGGAGTTTTTTAAAATGCCCCTTCTTTGATTCACTTTATTGGAGGGGAGGGGAGAAGAGGGGATTTGGGGAGGCAAAATCCCTCTCCTCCAAAAGTGGGGGGTTTTGGAGAGGAGGGCAGCGCGTTTGACAATTTTTCAAATTTGATTTCTTTTATTTTTTTTAATAAAAAATAAAATAAAATAAAAATTTTAAAAATAATAAATCAAAAACTTTTCATAAAAAATTTTAATAAAAAAATTTATTTTTATTAAAAATAAAATAATAAAGATATAATGGTCATATTATTTTATTTTTTCTCTCTTTTTTTTACAAACCAAAAAAAAAAAATTATCATCCTTGTCCTCCCCTCCTCTTAAATTAAACCAAATAAAGAAAATTTTTTTTTTCTATTTCCCTCCCCTCCATTAAAATTTCTCTCCTCTCCTTCCTTCTTCTTCTGAACCAAATATACCCTTAATGTAATTATGTGGTATTAGAAAAAAAACTGTAATATTTAAAATTATAACATCCAATTCAACCATGATATGAAAATATTATTACATGATAAAAAAGCCTTAACAATTCTAATATTTTGCAAAAATATGAGTTTGTTCGATTCTTTGTTTTCAAAAATTGTTTTTAAAAATTATGTTTAGAAATTGTTCTGTAGAACAAAAAAAAATGTTTGATAAACTGTTTTGAAAACGTGTTATTTTTTATTTTAAATAAAAATATTTTTTTATTTTTTTTATTTTTTTGTTTTAAAAACAATTTATTTTCGAAACAACAATAAAAAATAATTATTAAATGAATTTTTTTATTTTTAAAATAATTAAAAATAAAAAATAATTTTTTTTTAAAAAAAAAAAACAAACTCTATGATTTTAATGTTATTTTTAATTTTGTTGAATATAAATTTAAAATAATATAATAATAAAATTAGTTAACATGCTAATTGATCCTTCAAGTAAGATAATTTTAAAATAATTTTTGTAAAATAAGGTGTAGAATTAAATTAAATCAAATTTAACTATCTATAATAGACAAAAAATAAGAGACAGAGAAGAGAAAGAGATTTTTTTTTTTATTATTAACAGGAGCCCAAAGGCTAATGAATAACACAATGGGGTATAAATTTTTCCTTTAAGTCCTAATGATATCACCCAGTTTTTTCGGAGGATTGACCGGCACGTGTAATTCTTGTTAGAAAAAATAATTAATTTACAAAAATTGTGTGTGTGTGTGTGTTTAAATTTTAAATAGTATATTAAATTATTATAAAATTTTTTAAATTTTTATAAATTAATTATCACATTATATATTAAATAAATATTTGAAAAAGAAATAAATAAAAATATTTAAATAAATTATCACATTATATATTTAAATAAATATTTTTAAAAAAATTATAATTTATAAAAAAATTATAATTTTTTTTTAAAATATAATTTTATAAAAAGAACATATTTATATAAAAATTTATTATAAATAAGTGATATGACAAAATAAAAAATTAATTTTAAAAAATATATTTATTTTTTTATTATTTTTTTAAAATATTATCAGTGACTGAGTGTTTAAAATTATTTATAAAAGTGATTTATTATATATTCTATAACTTAAAAATAATATATTTATATATATTTTTAGACACAATTTTATTTTTAAACTATTTTATTTTCTAACAATCTAGGGCCCAGTTTATGTGCTTCTCTGCGACCTAGTGTGCTGCCATATTGCAGAGAGAGGGAGAGAGATTTGAAATATAAAATTATGTGCATGTGATGTGAGGGGACATCTGAATTGATCATAGCTTAAAACCTTTTATTTAATGCATTATGTTATAAAACATATTCTATTTTTGGATAAATTTTTTTTAAAAAAATTAAATTATTTATTTTATAATTAAATATTATTCATTTTGTATTTTATTTTTCAATAAAGTGAAAAATGTGAAATTCAAATTATTCTTTCTAGTTAAGCTATTTGATAATTAATAATAATATTTAATAATTTTATTATAATACCGGGATATAAAGTAAAATGAAATTATACTCTTACCACTCCTTAATACATGAGATTTTGAATTTAAATTCCTTTTTTCGTATATATGCACATTTGTTCATCAAGGTTAAAAAAAATTCTTTTTTTTATAATAAAAACATTGATATTATTAGTTAAAATAAACACAAATACGCCTGCACAAAAATTATAACAATTTAACTTAACAAGCATATAACACTAAAAAAATAAAAGATAATACATATCTTAACACAAATACTATACCATAATAATAAAATTAAACTTATATTACAACTATAATATAAAACAATAGAATAGACAAAAAAGTTGAGGGTTTTTTTTTTTTTTACCTAACAGACATTTGGGGCACCAGTCAACCGATTTAGTTGACTAAATCCACAGTTGAATCAGATAACATTATAATTATAATAAAAAATTATTAAAAAAAATTTAATAATATTTTATGGGTTTATTTATTATAAAATAAAATATTTGTATGTATGTTAAAATTTATTTATACATATATTCATATTCACGTATATATATTTAATAGCTAAATTCGGCAGTGGATAAAACAGATAGACACGATCAAGAATTATAAAGATGTTTAAATATAAAAACGTTTTAAATTATGCAGTAATTCTTTTAAACAAGAACTAAACATTTTGGCAAAAAATTATAAAATAATTTACAAGATCTGGAAAAGCTTAAGAATCCAGATATTTTGGGTAACGTTTTTAATTTCATCCTACTCTCCTTTAACATGTGATCAACAAATCATCCAACCCATATGAAATAATTAAATAATATATTTATAAAATTTTAAATAAATATTCCTTATTAAGTAACTCCTCTTTTAATAAAAATAGTTTTTTATATCACAATTTGTTCTTTCCTTTTTCTCTTTTGAATTTCAATTTTCTATTGGTGACATTTTTTTGGAGTGACTATGCAAAATAATCTTCAAAAAAATATATGGTTCCTGAAAATATTATTTTGAGTTAGTTAGTTTCAAAATAAAAAGTTAATGTAAATTGATTCTATCGTTGATTTTTTTTTTCATTTTTCATTTAAAAATTAATGTACAATGTTATAAAATTACTTATAAAATAATTTATATTTACATGACAATAAATTTAAAGAAAATATAATATTTTAAGAGTGTAAAATAAAATTTTTTTTATTAATTTATTTTATGACAGACAAACCATTTGTATTTTAAACTCTTAAATCATTACAGCTTTTATAAATTAACCATTTGTATTACAATAATATTAATATCGTATCTTATATCAGTGTCTGTACTTTATAAACCGTAAATTTTGTTTTTATTTACTTTGCCAGGTTATTATCTCAATATGTTATATTTCTTCAACACGTACAGATGAAATGTAGGGCAAAGTGCATGTTACTTTGGTTATTAGAAATCAAAATATACTGTAACAATTTTTTTAACACATTTAACTCACATTAAGATGATCTAAATGTTTTTCTTTTAAGAATCTTAAATTTTCGTGCTTAATAGTTTTATTATTTGGTGTTAAGTGGTGACCCTTCGTATTTTTAATGATAGAACATTTAAATAAGAGAATTTTGGTCTCTAAATCTGCTTTCTTAACATTTTTACGAACCTACACTATCTAAAGAGAGGAAGACTAGATATAGAAGTGCCAAAACCTTTTAAAAACTTGGGAAGAAAAATAATTGCAGCAGATTGATGTAATCCTTCTTTATTTTATATGTGATTGATTCTAACATATTGTTTGTGATGCAAAAAGAGATCATGAATCATTAAAATATTATTTTTTGATCATTTCAATATATTATGCATCATTTTTTGTGGTCAAAATCGAGAAAAAAAGTCGAGTTTTATCACGAGTCAAGATAGGATCGCGAACGAATTTTTTTGACTCATCTGGAGGTTAAAGATGAATAGTATTTTGTAAAAAAAACAAGAATTATCCATGGGCTACAGATGCCCAATGTAGAACTCACGTGCTTCAAGATATAAGAGAACTTGCTTTGACTGCTGAACCAGCAGTGTTCTTTGGTTGTATATGCAATTCTTTTGTTATTTAAAGACTTGTGTGAAAATGCATATGAAAAATTGAATTCACGGGAATTGAATCCGCACCACCTTGGTTGAAACTAATGCAACTTATCGTTAGACCAGTGTTGTCTTTTTGGTAGTGCATGTGCTTGTTTTATATTTAGAGAATGGTTACAAAATTTATAGTTTTCTGCACCCATGGGGACTTGAACCCATGACTATCTGGTAGTACTTTTGCACTCTACCACTAGACTTGAGTGCTTGATGGTGCCAAATTAATAGAGAAATATTCTTAAGAGTTCTGAATAGTCAAAATAATTTTTTCTCAATATTTGATTGCCATGATTTATAATTCTTTGAATTATTTTATGTGTATGTATATATGTTATTATATTATTTTATATACATGTAATTTGGATTAAATACTCAAATGATACATGGAAAAATATTATGTTTATTTTTCATGCTATTAAAAATGAGTATATTTTGTACATAATATTATAGTTTAATTATGCAATTTTTGTTTTATTTATGAAATGTTTATTTATATGCTTTAATATATCATTAAGTTTTGATAATATTAGAATATATATAATTTAGGATTATTATCATAAAATTTAATTTTGTACATAAATTTGTATATGTCTAGTGATCCTTATAATCTTAATTAATTAGGGATTAGCCACAATATCTTTAATTAATTAAAATTGTATATTAAATTTTGTTTAGAATCACATAAGGAATTAGTCATAGTATTGTAATTAATTATATTTAATATAATAAATTTTATTTTACATGAATTTTTATTATATTTATATAATTAATTAGGATAAATTTCAAATTATTTTCGTAATTTACCTACATGAGTTATGAATTGGTATATAATATGATAGTTTTATCATAAAAATATTTGGATAAAAAATTCAATTATTTTCATAATGTATCCATAAGATATGAAATTAAGTATATAATTTAATAATTCTATCGTAAAGTACATATGAATCTACTTGGATTATAAATTTAGCCCACACGAAATTTTTATGTCACTAGATTCATATATATACATGTTTATATTAGTAATACATGAAATTTAGACTAATGAGCCTCAAAATTTTGATATAAATTTTTGAATTTTATACAGTTTCTCTGATATCCGCTGTGATATTTTTGAACTTAAAGAAGATAACTATAAGATATGAAAAGAGAGAATACTCCTCAATTTAGGATGAATGGATATAGACTATGCTATTAGGAAAGACGAATCACCTGCAATAACTTATGAGAGTACGCCGATTGAAATCGCACTATATAAGTGATGGGAGGGATCCAATCAACTAAGTGTGATGTTCATTAAGAAAAAAATCACTGTCGGTATACATGATTCTATCAATAAGTATGAGAAGGTCTGAGATTTGTTGAAAATCATTGACGAACAATTCATCACTTCTGAAAAGGCATTAGCAAGTACATTGATCATGAAATTCTCTTCTTTCAGACTCATTAGTGTAAGAGGTGTGTACGAGCATATAATGCAAATGCGTGACATTTCAGCTCAACTTAAAAAACTCGAGATTGATATGTTGGAGTCTTTCCTAATGCACTACATTCTGAACACCTTTCTACATGAATACTGACATTTCAAGATTTCTTATAACACAGATAAAGATAAATGATCAATTAATGAATTAATAACCATGTGTGTGTAAAAAGAATAAAGGCTATTGATGAGGGTGGGTGAGAGTGCATTGCTGGCAACAGTTCATGGAAGGAACAAACATGATAAGCCTCAAGCTAATCAGAAGGGAAAAGGTAAAGTACCACCTCAAGCTTATATTAAAAAAAAAGCAAAATGTTTTTTTTTTGTAAAAAGAAGGGACACATGAAGAAAGGATATACCAAATTCTAAAAATGACTTGAGAGAAAAGATAAATCAATGTCGTTTGTCTGTTATGAATATAATAAAGTTCATGTTAATATTAACACTTGGTGGATTGACTATGGGTCAACAATCTATATTATAAACTCCTTGCAGGGCATACAAAATCTAAGAAAACTAGTAGAAAGTGAGCAAGACATATTATTAGGCAATAAGATGAGTTCACATGTGGAAGCAATAGGAACTTATATTTTAACTTTAAGTAGTAGCTATGTTTTAAAGTTAGAAAATACCTTTTATATACCAAGTTTCTCACGAAACTTAATTTCTGTTTTCAGACTTGTACCTTTTGGATATTATTTTAATTTCAAAGACATATCATTCAATTTATTATATAATTTAGATTATGTCGGGAATGATATTTTGTCTTATGGTCTTAATTTACAAAGTGATATTATTTATTGTTCAATACAAGTTCAAACTGATTTTAAATGGTATAATATTAACGAAGAATCCTCTATATTTTGGCACCGGAGATTAAGACATATCTCTATAGAGAAAATTAAAAGGTTAATAAAAAATAGGGAACTTAGTACTCTAAATTTTACTGACTTTGAGATTTGTGTAGACTACTTTTAAGAAAAAGCATATCAACATATCTAAGCAAGGTGCTATTAGGAGTTCGAACATATTAGAGATCTTTCATACTGATATATGCTATCTATACATGGATGTGTATGGTCAGAAATATTTCATCACTTTTATAGATGATTACTCACGATATATGTATATTTATTTGCTTCATAATAAAAATGAAGTATTGGATACCTTCAAAGTCTTTAAGGTTAAATTTGAGAACCAATGTGGAAAGCAAATAAAGATAGTGAGATCAAATAAAGGAAGAAAATATTATGGTTGATACACGGAGAATGAACAAACACCTAGTCCCTTTGCCAAGTTTTTTCAAGAATATATGATTGTTGCCCAATGTACTATGCCTAGTTCTCCAGACCCAAATGGTATTGCAGAAAGAAGAAATCGAATATTATTAGACATGGTGTGAAGCATGCTTAGCAACTCTAATCTTCCTAAATCCTTGTGAACTGAAGGACTAAAGAAAGTTGTGTATATATTAAACCGAGTTCTAACTAAGGCTGTTTAAAAGACTCCTTTGAATTATGGAAAGGTTGGAAATCGAGTTTACAACATATGCACGTTTGGGGATGTCCGTCTGAGGTAAGGATATATAACCCACAAAAGAAGAAACTGAACCCGAGAACCATTAGTAAATATTTCATTGGATATGTTGAAATATCCAAAAGTTACAGGTTTTATTATTCATCTCACACAACTAGGATAGTGGAATCAAAAAATGATAAGTTTCTTGAGAATGACTTGATCAGTGGGAGTTATTAGTTCAAGACCTTAATTTCTGTACGTGATCATATATAGTCTCAACCTTCCACTTTAAGTGACAGATTGGCTATTATTTAGTACTCGATGACTATTAGTGAGTATTTCATTGGATATGCCAAAAGGTCCAAAGATTACAAGTTTTATTATCTATCTCACACAACTAGGATAGTGGAATCAAGAAATGTTAAGTTTCTTGAGAATGACTTGATTAGTGGGAGTGATCAGTTCTTTCTGCACATGATCATATACATTCTCAACCTTCCACTTCAAGTGAAATATTTGTTATTATTCATAGCACCCCTCAAGTACAAATAAGTACTGAACAACCAGTCACTGAGTTTCCACAAGATGATCAATTAGATCAAAATATTCAAGATTCCCCTACAATTCCTGAACAATTTGAACTACAAACTCTTCAAGGGGATGAAATTACAACATTAAAAAGATCTATTAGAGAAAAAAGATTAGTTATTCCTAGTAATTTTATAGTGTATCTATAAGAGTCTAATTATAATATATAAGCTGAAAATGATTCTGAAATATTTTCACAAACCATGAGTTGCAAAAATTCAAATTTGTGGTATGATGCCATAACAGATGAGATGAATTTTATAAAGAGTAATGAAGTCTGAAAACTTGTAGGGTTGCCTAATGAGGTGAAGGCAATTAATTATAAATGGGTATTTAAAATCAAGAAGAATTCATTAGGCAACATTGAGAGATACAAGGCAAGACTCGTTGTTAAAGGATTTACTCAAAAAGAAGGAATAGACTATACAGAGATTTTTTCTCCTGTATCTAAGAAAGATTCTCTTCATATTATTTTAGCATTAATTACTCATTTTAACCTTGAGTTGTAACAAATAAATGTGAAAACAACATTTCTTAATGGTGATCTAGAGGAGGAGGTTTATATGAAACAATCTAAAAGTTTCTCCTCTAGTGATGGCGAGCACTTGGTTTGCAAACTTAAAAAATTCATATACGGTTTAAAACAAACCTTTTGTCAGTGATATTTTAAATTCCATAAGTAATATCTTCATTCGAATTTGTTAAAAATCTCATGTATTAATGTATATACTAAAAGGTCAGTGGGAGTAAAATATATTTTCTTGTTTTATACGTGGATGATATTTTACTTGTAACAAACGATAGGGATTTGTTGCATAAGGTGAAACATTTCCTCTCTAAAAATTTTGACATGAAGGATATGGGTGAGGCATTTTATGTCATTGGCATTAAGATCCATAGGGATAGATCTCAAGGCATTTTAGGTCTGTCACAGGAAACTTATATCAATAAAATTTTAGAGAAATTTTGGATGAAAGATTGTTCACCAAGTGTTGATCGCATTATAAAGGGTGATAGGTTCAATTTGAATCAATACCCAAAGAATAATCTTATGAGGGAATCTATGAAGAACATCCCATATGCTTTTGTCGTCGGAAGCCTTATGTATATTCAGGTTTACGCTAGACCTAACATTGCATTTGCTGTGGTGATGTTCGGGTGATATCAAAGTAACTCAGGAATGGACCACTAGAGAGCTGCAAAGAAAGTCTTGAAGTACCTATAAGGAACCAAAGACTATATGCTTATATATGGACATACAGACAATCTGAATGTGATCGGCTATTTAAATTCATACTTTGATAGCTGTGTTAATTCTTGCAAGTTAACATCAGGATACATTTTCATGCTGGCTGGTGGAGTTGTTTCTTGGAGAAGTGTTAAGTAGACCTTGACTGATACTTCTACTATAGAAGCTAAGTTCGTCTTCTATTTTTAGACCACTTCTCATGGTGTATGGCTTAAGAATTTTATTTCGGGGCTTAGAGTTATAGATTCAATTTATAGGTTATTGAGAATTTTCTGCGATAATTCAGTTACTATCTTTATGGTTAAGAATAATAAAAGTGAAAGTTGAAGTAAACTCATCGACATTAAGTACTTAGTCATTAGAGAACGTATAAAAGAAAAGAAAGTAGTCATTGAACACATTAGCATTGAATTAATGATCGTTGATTTTTTGACTAAGGCCATGACACCACTAAAATTTAAGGATCATGTAGAGAAAATGAGACTTGATTCTACTTTATAATTGTATACATATAGGTAATTAATGAAATTTTTATATATTGCAATACTTTTTCATATTAATGTGCACTTTAATTTATTTGAAAAAAAAATATTTTGTTTTTGGACCAAGAATAAACGTAGGGTTTATTCATTAAATTTTTGTTACCATATTAAGTATAACACTTGAGAAATTAAATGCATTATAATACATAGTTGATATTACGCATTTTTAGAGGACCTATCACTATGATCCATGTATTTATTTATTAAAAAATTTGTCTGGCGACTCATTTAAGTTATTAGATTAAACGTATGGATCAAGTGAGAGAATGTAATAGTTTTTTAACACATTTAACTCACATGAAGATGGTACAAACGTTTTCCCTTCAAAAGTCTCAAATTTTTCATGCTTAATAGCCTTTAATGATCATTATTTGGTGTTATGTGGTGACCCTTTATGTTCTTGATGGTAGAACATTTAAATGGGAGAATTTTGATCTCTGAGTATGCTTCCTTGACATTCCTACAAACCTACACCATCTAGAGAGAGGGAGACTAGACTTAGAAGTGTCAAAAATTTTGAAAAACTTTAGAAGAAAAACAATGACAGGAGGTTGGTGTAATCTTTCTTTATTCTACATTTGACTGATTCTAACATATTTTAAGTTTATAAACATGTATAGATCATTTTGATTATCTTACATATAGAATAATAGACTATATCTATGCATCTTAGCCAGGGTCCCTGCACGTCGAGAATACTTAATAGGTCAACATATTTTATTTAGTTATCTTAACCTTTTCACATGCGACAGTGTTACAAACAAAGAGCAATAATTTGGTCCGTCAATTAAAATTTATAAAAAAAAATTGTTAATAATATATAATTCAGTTAAATTTTTTTAATATAAATAAACAAACAACATTAAATTTGGATTCATTGTCAATTAAAAAATAAAATAAAATTATATGTATTTGATTCAATTAAATTTTTTTATTTAAATAAATAAGTGATAATTTTTTAATTATTTATTTATATAAATTTTAAGTTAATAGTTACTCACGAATATTCACAGCTTCCATGGTTCTCAAATCATAGTTTTTGGCACATTAGAAAAGAAAAAAGAAGGAAAAGGGACAAAAGCCTAACTTGAAACATACAAAACATTTTTTGGTGAACATATATTCGTGGATTTGTTGACCAAAGGCTTACCTATAGGAGTATTTCAAAATCATGTCATTCATACGAGTATTGTTAAAACTTTTGATAATACTTTAATCTAGTGAAAGTATGAGTTGTGTCTTTAAGAGATATTTTAATATAATTTTGACATTTTTAAATGATTAAAGTCTATTTATGTATTTCACTATATTTAAATATTGAGACATTATTTATAATTGAATCTATCAAATGTTTCCCTATAAGATTCAATGATCTTGTGTTAATGTTTCACTTCTAAATTTTATTAATGTTTAGTGTATTGGTTACTTAATATTTATTGAAATTTTTTTATTTTGTTATTTGTCCTACTAATTGATTGATGCTATCCAAATAAGATATTATTGAATTTATTTATATGGATTAGCATTAAATAATTAATTAGTCTAAATACAGAATTAATTAAGTAATCTATCAATTGTTTCCCTATTAGATTCAATAATCTTGTGTTAATATTTCACTTCTAAATTTTGTTGATGTTTAGTGTACTAGTTACTTAATATTTACTGAATTTTTTTTATTCTGTTATTTGTCCTAATAATTGATTGATGCTATCCAAGTAGAAGATTGTTGAATTTAATTTATGTGGATTAATATTAATTAATTAATTAGTCTAAATACAAAATTAATTAAGTAATCAGTCTTGACTCAATATTAAACCTATAATGGATTAAGACCTAGTAAAATATAAATAATTTATGATAGATTAAATTAATTACAAACTTGTTAGGTAGAGGTCTACTGACTGAAGAGAGAAAATTAATTAATATTTTAATTATATAAAAATTTTAATTCTCCCTAATATAAATAAGCATAACACTTTTCTCTCCATATATGGTGAAATATTTTCTCTTTCTTTTTTAATTGTGTGAATTAAGGTATTGCAAGTTGCCGATCATCTCCACTATATTTTTTCTATACATATAATTTTTTGATTTTATTTATAATTGATCTTATTATTAGAACCATATTAATTACATTATTTTTGAGTGTTCTATTGACATATCATCATTACTAATAAAATTATTAAAATTATTTAAAGTTATATATTTTAATTATATAGATAATCTTTCACATAATATTTACTAACATTAAATACTTACTCACGAATATTCACAACATCCATAGTTCTCCAATCATAATTTTTGGCACATTAAAAAAAAAAAAAAGGAAAGGGACAAAAACCTAACTCAAAGCATACAAGTCACTGCTCTGGCAAAGGAGTGTGAGAGTTAGCTTTGAATGTTGATGGTTGCAAATTGATGAAAATTATTAAAGCAGGTGTCCCAAGTTAGAGATAGCAATTTTTTCTGTCCACCAAAATTTCGTAGACTATTCTAAAGGAAGAAGGTGAGAATTGAAAGATTTTATTTTTCATGAAATTAAAGATCGAATAGATTTCTCCTTACCTAAAATACAGGCATGGAGGCCATGCGTCTCATTTGGCGAGGATCCTCTATATTAAAATTATTAGAATATATTTCATTTATTATATTACTTTAGTATGAATATATTTATATTATATGTTTATTTTTGTAATGTATTTGGATTTACGACTATATAGTTTTATTTTAAAATTTTTTTTTACTTAATTATTATAAAATTTTGAAATATAGACTATGAATTCTCATATACTTCCATTAAAATTAAAAATATTGACTAATTATTCCACTTGTATTAAGAAATTATCCTCCAAGAATATGTACGTTTTGTATTTGCCAAAAAGCCAATTTCCATATGAATTTGGCTTTTGTTGGCTTGCTAGTCTTACCCAAAAAAAGAAAAAGAAAAAAAATTGCCAGAGTGGGTCTCTCCCAATTGCCTTCTCTTCAATTGTCCGCCACATTCTCTTAAAAAAAGAAAAAAAGAAAAAAAAGAAAAAAAAGAAAAAAAAAAAAGGGAATCAAAGACCATATGGTTGGTATGCACCTTGACTTTTGTCCGCGGACTATCAATGAAAAAAAAAAAAAGAATAAAAAAAAGCATATCATCATGTGCCAAATTGGTCGGTGCTTTGATATGATATCTTACATTTACTTCAATATAATATTTAAAACTTTTGTGTTTAATGTATTAATTAAAGAATTACAATTAATATTTTACATCAATTGATTAAATTAAAATTTAAGGATATAAGAGTTTTGCATTTTTTTTAAAGGATGTGAAATGTCTGTAAAATAGAGGTACCATATTTTTTTTAAAATATTTTGGATGAAGAAATATTTAATGTAATTCTGTAGTATTAGAAAAGAAAAGTACTATTTAAAATTATAACATTCAATTCAACCTGAAAATATTAATACATGATAAAATATAAACATTAATATTATTTACCATTTTATACTATAAATGATTTCTTTAAATGCTCGGAAGCATTTTTTTTTTCTAAATTTTTTCCATATTGTTTGAATAAAAATGCATGAAGATATATGGATCACTTCATAATTGTCATACAAGGCTATTTTATTTTATATATATTATTGAATTGAATTATTTGTATTATTTAGTATTATTTTATTTTTAGAATAATTTTTAAAATTATAAAATTCAGTTGAACTATATTTTTTAGGATGCATTTTTTAATTAATGTAATTTAATTTTTAATTTTATTATAATACCCGTTTAACAAGTTAATATACCGATCAAATTTATTGAGAATCCAATTGAAGTTTTATTAATGTATTCGATAATTTTTTATTTAAATAATTTTAAATTGAGTAAAATTCTAATCGTAGCATTGTCTTTCTCCTTTCCCCAAGTCTAGTAAATTTTTCCATGATGTTCATTTGGCATTGTATTGAAAACATACAAATTTTTATTATTCTAATTACTACACTAACATTTTATCTTCAAATGTGGAATTAACTAGTGTTGATTCACAAATAAAAATTAAGTAAAATCAATTTGGAATACCAAAGAACAAGAAGATTGACAATTTTAATGTTTTGGACAAATATGGTTCTAATGTTATTTCTAATTTTGTTGGATATAAATTTAAAATAATATAATAATAAAAGTAGTTAACATGCTAATTGATCCTTGAGTAAGATAATTTTAACATATTTTTTTTGTAAAATAAGGTGTGGAATTAAATTAAATTTGGTTGTCTATAATAGACAAAAGATAAGGGGGGGGGGAGAGAGAGAGAGAGAGAGAGAGAGAGAGAGAGAGAGAGAGATTTGAAATAGAAAATTATGTGCATGTGATGTGAGGGGACATCTGAATTGATCATGGCTTAAAACCTTTTATTTAATGCATTGTGTCATAAAACATATTCTATTTTTGGGTGAAATTTTATTAAAAAATAAAATTATTTATTTTATTATTAACTATTATTCATTTTGTATTTTATTTTTCAATAAAGTGGAAAATAAACTCACAAGAATCTGATGAATGAAATAATATTATATTAAAGGTAAAATGAAATGATACTCCTACCACTCCTTAATACATGTGATTTTGAATTTAAATTCCTCTTTTTTTTCTATATATGCACATTTGTTCATCAAGGTTAAAAAAAATTATTTTTTTTATATATAAAAATATTGTTATTATTAATTAAAATTGACACAAATATGCCTATACAAAAGTTATAACAATTTAACTTAACAAGCATTATAACACTAAAAAAAATTAAAAAAAAATATATTTCTTAGAGTCTGTTTTGTAAAAATAATTTATAAATTAATTTAAAATTTATAAGTTATACATTATTTAAAGTAGCGTAACGTATAACTTATAAATTTTTAATTAGTTTAAATTATTTAAATAAATTTATTTATCAAATATCTTTAATTTAATCAAATAAATTTATAAATTAATCAAATACGTTATAAATTTATTTATTTATCTTATTAAACACATTTTTAATACAAATACTAGACCATAATAATAAAATTAAACTTATATTACAAATATAATATAAAGCAGTAGAAGTGAACAAAAATTGAGGTTTCTTCCTTTTCTTCTTCTTCGTTCTTATTTTTTAACCTTACCTAATAGACATTTGTGGCACCAGTCAATCGATTTAGTTGACTGAATCTACAGTTGAATTAGATAATATTATAATTATAATAAAAAATTATTAATTTTTTAATAATATTTATAGGTATATGTATTATAAAATTAAATTTTTTATGTATCTTAAATTTTATTTATACATATGTTCATACTCGCGTATGTATATTTAATAGCTATATTCATACTCACGTTTTTATATATAAACATGTTAAATTATGCAGTAATTCTTTTAAATAAGAATAAATCTCTTGGCAAAAAATAATAAAATAAAATAATTTACAAGATCTGGAAAAGGATCTGGAAAAGCTAAAGAATCCAGATATTTTCGGCAACGTTTTTAATTTCGTCATATTCTTCTTTAACATGTGATCAACAACTCATCCAACCCATATGAAATAATCAAATAATATATTTATAATTTTTAAAATAAATATTCCTTATTAAGTAACTTCTTTTTTAATTCAAAATATAGTCCTGAAGTAGATATGGTCCGATTAGTATGCAGTGGTTAGAAATTGGTTAATTAAGAAATAATATTTTAAGATAGCTTTTGTGTTTAAATTTCTGAGAATATTTTATAGAGAATTAAAACAAATGATTAATATAAAAATTATTTCTATATGTATCACGAATTTTTAACCACTAGAATAACTTAATTTGGAATAATTATGAGGGAGATATGGACAGATTAGTAGATAGAGGTCAGAACCTATTCGAGAAGAAATAACTGGTACTTGGAGGGAGTAATATCAACTTGAGTTCTTAATATTTCGCTAAACTGTTCAACATAATAATTTTAAATAATTATTTTATCTTGAAATTGACACCAAGATCACCTACGTCGGAATTAAATTGAGGGAGTTATACTCTAATTAGTAAGAGAAAGTTAGATAGGATGAAAACATGCATCAATAAAATTAATATTTAAAAAAGAAGAATAATCTTATAAATGAACATAATAAATGATTAGTATATGCCATAGCCATAGCCATTGTATGAACTTCTTACAATCTTAAGTGTGAAATTTTGACATGGAAATATTTTATAAAGTGATATTTGAAATGATTATATTCATAGCATGATTATCAATGATTTTTGGTAATAGTTATATTTTGATGAACATACTTGTTATTGAAAGCATATTTTTGGCTATTATTGTGAAAAGAAAAGAAATGAGCACGGTCACATGACAATTCGTGTGGTGCACCAGTAGGGGACGCCCTACCAACGGTTATGAATATGTTAATGAGAAAAGAAAGAGAAAGTGGGCTATTTCGGACGGAGCGAGAAAAGCCTGTACCGGAGAGTAAAAAATACTCACCCTGACCGGGGTTGCTTGATATGAGAATAAATTGATAGTCATCATATGATATTCTGAAAATAATTAATCCTGTCATACATGTCATTACTGTACGATTCTCATGCGTATAGATATAGTGCATTTATGTGACCAAAGATATTTACTGTAGTTTATACAGCTGAACATGACGTGATGAGCTATATTGATGATGATTTATTGTTGAATTTACTGTAATTTAATTCTTGCTATATTTTTATATCATGTTCAAAAAAATTAGTTATGCAGATTTTTTCTATAACTTTGACTTTTAGTGTAAGTTGGATCGAGTTACTTTATGTTGGGCAGATCTCATAATCAAATAATATGTTTGTAGTCAAATTGGTTTAGATCCTGATGAAGGTACAATCACCCGCACCTATATCTCCGGAATTGATCAACCAGAATAAATAAGATGTAGTTATTTATGTATTTGATTTTATTGTACGTACATTTTAATTAATGATGTGTATGTAAACTCTATATTATATAATAAAAAAATAAAAAAAGAAGGTTGTTACAGGAGACATGAATTGATCATAGCTTAAAACCTTTTATTTAATGCATTATGTCATAAAACATATTCTATTTTTGGATAATTTTTTTTAAATTAAATTATTTATTTTATAATTAAATATTATTCATTTTGTATTTTATTTTTCAATAAAGTGAAAAATGTGAAATTCAAATTATCCTTTCTAATTAAGCTATTTGATAATTAATAATAATATTTAATAATTTTATTATAATACCGGGATATAAAGTAAAATGAAATTATACTCTTACCACTCCTTAATACATGAGATTTTGAATTTAAATTCCTTTTTTTTTTCTATATATGCACATTTGTTCATCAAGGTTAAAAAAAATTCTTTTTTTAATAAAAATATTGATATTATTAGTTGAAATAAACACAAATACGCCTGCGCAAAAATTATAACAATTTAACTTAACAAGCATATAACACTAAAAAAATAAAAGATAATACATATCTTAACACAAATACTATACCATAATAATAAAATTAAACTTATATTACAACTATAATATAAAACAATAGAATAGAAAAAAAGGTTGAGGTTTTTTATTTTTTATTTTTTTTACCTAACAGACATTTGGGGTACCAGTCAACCGATTTAGTTGACTAAATCCACAGTTGAATCAGATAACATTATAATTATAATAAAAAATTATTAAAAAAAATTTAATAATATTTTATGGGTTTATGTATTATAAAATAAAATATTTGTATGTATGTTAAAATTTATTTATACATATATTCATATTCACGTACATATATTTAATAGCTAAATTCGGCAGTGGATAAAACAGGTAGACACGATCAAGAATTATAAAGATGTTTAAATATAAAAACGTTTTAAATTATGCAGTAATTCTTTTAAACAAGAACTAAAAGTTTTGGCAAAAAATTATAAAATAATTTACAAGATCTGGAAAAGCTTAAGAATCCAGATATTTTGGGTAACGTTTTTAATTTCATCGTACTCTCCTTTAACATGTGATCAACAAATCATCCAACCCATATGAAATAATTAAATAATATATTTATAAAATTTTTAAATAAATATTCCTTATCAAGTAACTCCTCTTTTAATAAAAATAGTTTTTTATATCACAATTTGTTCTTTCCTTTTTCTCTTTTGAATTTCAATTTTCTATTGGTGACATTTTTTTTGGAGTGACTATGCAAAATAATCTTCAAAAAAATATATGGTTCCTGAAAATATTATTTTGAGTTAGTTTTTTTTAAAAAAATACAAACTTAATGTAAATTGATTCTATCGTTGATTTTTTTTTTTGCATTTTTCATTTAAAAATTAATGTACAATGTTATAAAATTACTTATAAAATAATTTATATTTACATGACAATAAATTTAAAGAAAATATAATATTTTAAGAGTGTAAAATACAAAAATTTTCATTAATTTATTTTATGACAGGCAAAACCATTTGTATTTTAAACTCTTAAATCATTACAGTTTTTATAAATTAACCATTTGTATTACAATAATATTAATATCATATCTTATATCAGTGTCTGTACTTTATAAACCGTAAATTTTGTTTTTATTTACTTTGCCAGGTTATTATCTCAATATGTTATATTTCTTCAACACGTACAGATGAAATGTAGGGCAAAGTGCATGTTACTTTGGTTATTAGAAATCAAAATATACTGTAACAATTTTTTTAACACATTTAACTCACAGTAAGATGGTCTAAATATTTTTCTTTTAAGAATCTTAAATTTTCATACTTAATGTTCTTTAATGGTCATTATTTAATGTTAAGTGATAACATTTCATATTCTTAATGATAAAACATTTAAATAGGAGAATTTTAGTCTTTGAATCTGTTTTCTTGACATTTTTACGAACCTACACTATCTATAGAGAGGAAGACTAGACATGAAAATGCCAAAACCTTTAGAAAACTTGAGAAGAAAAATAATGACAGGACATTGGTGTAATCCTTCTTTATTTTACATGTGATTGATTATAATGCGTATTTTCGCAAGTGCACGAATCATTCAAATAATAAAGTGTACAAAAATACGGATATCGAATCCACAAGGAGTCACGTCCCTACTTTAGGGACGCGAATACCTTTAATATCCGATAAACTTTTTATTATGCATATGCAAATGATCTCACGATAACACATCCAAATATTATTCAACGTTCACAAGTTTACAAAACCAATAATTATACATGCCAAGTCTATATACATCAAGTTTACAGTAGAAACAAGGATCCTGCCTGTGACTTTCAGAGCAACACTTGAGTACAAATACATTACAATATAATACACTGAGAGCCTAGAAACAAGTTAGGCTCACCACTGAAGCACGACACCTAGTCGGTCAAGTAGCCGCGGGACTAAATTCTAGGTCTTTATCTGAAAAATATATCAACCACGTGTAGTGAGTTTTACAACTCAGTGAACATATAACACCTCCTATGACTTCTCATGTCAACATAAGGATGTACTCATATAGTAAAATTTATCATATCAAAATCTACCGTTTAGAAGTACATCCTTATGAAACCCGTATTTTCAAAATATTCTCAGTTCAAATCACATTTTAATAGCTGTAACCACATATGATACAAATAAATTTTAAATAAATTTTGGTATGCATTAAAAATCAAATCTTTTCAATAGATAAACATGGAATGTGAGTTCATCACCCAACTGCCTCCTCACATTACCACTGTCATCATCACAATAAGTAATCAGAGAATGTGAGTACATCACCCAACTACCTCCTCACAATCCCACTACTATCACCTTCATATTACCGTCTCAAGCCATATAACCGAAAAAATTCATCAATATATATATATATATATATACATTCATGTAGAAAAAACAACAGAGCTTTCAATCTCAGTACAAAATCGTTTATAACAAATTTTCCAATAAGAGGAATCATATAATCATGCCCATAACCGAGACAAACATAATACTGAAAAATCAATGTCACATGCATAACATATTTTCTTTGCCATGTCATGCGAAATACGTGTAAAAATCACATGTTCAATGTGTTTCAAAATTTATTGCAAAATCAAACTCTTCTTGAACTACATATCATATTCCAAATATTTCAAACATTTCCAAACCATTTCAAGAACATATGGAAGTATAAATAACATGTAATCATACTCATTTATCAATGTAAAGTTCAAGAAGAGTAAAAACAATCCATAGAAAGAATCATCTACTCACCACTTTGAAGTACAAAGTTGGACACCCTTAAAATCCTATTTTCTGATCCGAATTCAGTGAAATAAACCCAAAAATCGAGTTTGGAACGTTCGAAAACCTTGAAAATGACTTCGGATTTCTGAAATTTGGCCTCCGGGAGCTCGGTCAATGCAGGTCAACGCAAAGAGGTCTAGCTGCCACGCGTTACACGTGCCACCCGAGGAGCTGCGCGTGGGCTTCACTCGCTGAGGGAGATGCGGCGCGTGCGGGCGCGTGCGGTGGTGGATCTGGCTGAAATTTGAGATCCAAAGGTTTCGGTGCCTTCTGGATCGATCTACAGTGTTAGTTTTTGCGTTTGAAAACTAAAAGTAGGAGTTTCGGGGGTTACCTTTTTGGCCAATTTCTAGCTAATTCTCCCGAAACCAATCAAATGGATTTGAAGAACTCTTCGTCCTGAGTCCGTTGATGGTGGTGGTGTCGAAATCCGAGGTCCGTAGGCGAAGAAATCTTAGAGAGAAGTTAGAGGGTTTTCGGGGAGAATTTTCTGAAGAGAGATGGAGAAATCTGTCACTGACCACCTTTCGGATTGGTTGAGGCCCTTAAAATATCCCAGGGGAGCTTTCTGCAAAATTTTACTTTTTGAGGGAGGTCCTTGCAAAATTTTCTTATTTATATTTTAACCTCGAAACTTTTAAGAAATTGCATTTTTGCCCCGAAACATAAATTTCTAACATTTCTTTTATAATTCTTTAATCCATGTAAATAATAACTTATTTTCACCGGGTCCTAACTCCATTTTCGAAATCCTCTCTTTAATTCCAAATTTTTCTTAATTAAAATCTCCATTTTCCAAACTTATCTCTTTTATTCTAAATTTCTTTAGTTGAACTTTCTCGTTAAATTTACGGCTATTACACAAAGAATGGCGTTACTAAGTACCGAAATTGACTAATCTTAATTTTATTTGAAAAATAAATTGTTGAATTTGTTTAAGAGGCAAATTAACTTATAAATAAATGCAACAAACACAATTGAATGTTGTTTACAAATGATTAAAAATGCTAAGGCATTTGATTTCACTGAATCAATTCAATCTGATTTCAAGTCATGTTATATGAGAATCAAAGCTAAAAGTGATAGTTGAAAAATCCAAACTTATCTAATACTCTCTCTCGAGTTATATTAGAATTACTTATCTATGATAACCAACTATATTACTATGATGATTTAATCACAAACAAACATATTATGATTTATGAAATTTCTAGAATAACCACATACATCATGCATTAGGTCTCACACTCGCATTCAACATATGGTATTTATCACAAGAAGCATTCATTATACATCTCCTCTCGGTCTCAATATAATGCAACAAATCATCTAAATCTTGGCTAGAAATTTAGAAGCATTAAGCATGGAAATAAATACTCAACTTGAACATAATGAACTCATATAACCATAACAAAAGAAATCAAATTTTCTTGATTCAACTACGTCATAGCCTTAGCAAAAATGAATTAGTTCATAATGGAAAGAAGAACAACTATTATATCAACTGAATACATGAATACAAAATCGGAATAAACTGCAGAAAAAGAAAGTTAAGGAGAAGAGACTAAGAACTCTTGGAGATGAACACTTGGCAACAACAATGGTGATGATCCTTCAAGATTCTCCAAGCTTTCTCTCCTCCAAAAACGCCTCTCCTCAGTCTATTTCGTCGTCCCCTCTTTCTCTATCTTATGGTATTTATAGATCTAGGGTTTTGTGGACAATTTTGGAACAAAACGACCTAAAAAATGTGTTTTCAGACGAAACTCGCCGGCGGCGCAATTATTCTCGCTGCAGCGAGATTTTTGGAAAAAAGTAAAATGTTGGGTTTCAAGATCTCGCCAACGGCGAGATTTATTTAACTGGCGGCCAAATGGTCTCGCCAGCGGCGAAATAATCTCGTCGGCGGCCAGTTTTGAATCTGTCAAAACTCACGCTCTCAGAAAAATTATGCTGCAGCATTCTCGCCGCGGCGAGAATAGTCTCGCCGGTGGCAGGAATTCTAAATCTTGAAACTCCCTTTTCTTGATTTTCACTCAATCTCAGTCATTGAAATTTGTCCCAAACTTTTTCAAAATTTTGATTTTACCTGAAATTGCACTTTAAACACGAAATACCCGTGAAATGACATTTGTGGATTAAATAATCAAATAAACACAATTTTTACACAAATATTAATATTTAAATCATAACAAAAATGCAATAATTTGACTCTTATCAGATTATAACATATTGTTTTGAGTTTATAAACATATATAGTTTTGATTATCTTACATTTAGTATCAGAACATAAAATGACATTTGCCTTGCCTTTACATATATGGTGTTACACTTCATTAATTTTCTAGAAATTTATTGGTGTTTGTGATGCAAAATGAGATTATGAATCATTATAATATTATTTTCTGATCATTTCAATATATTATGCAGCAGTTTTTATGGTCAAAATCGGGAAAAAAAATCAATTTTTATCACGAATTAAAATCAAGTCGCGAACAAATTTTTTTTGACTCATCTGGAGGTTAAAGATGAATAGTATTTTGTAAAAAAACAAGAATTTTCCATGGGCTACAGATGCCCAATGTAAAACTCATGTGCTTCAAGATATAAGAGAACTTGCTTTGTCTACTGAACTAGTAGTGTTCTTTGGTTGTATATGCACTTCTTTTGTTATTTAAAGACTTGTGTGAAAATGCATATGAACAATTGAATTCACAAAAATTGAATCCGCACCGCCTTGGTTGAAAATAATGCAACTTGCTGTTAGACCAGTGTTGTCCGTTTGGTAGTGCATGTGCTTGTTTTATATTTAAAGAATGGTTACAAAATTTATAATTTTCTACACCCATGGGGACTTGAACCCATAACTATATGGTTGTATTTTTGCACTCTACCATTAGACCTTGAGTGCTTGATGGTGCCAAATTAATAGAGAAATATTCTTAAGAGTTTTGAATAGTCAAAATAATTTTTTTCTCAATATTTCATTGTCATGATTTATAATTTTTTGAATTATTTTATGTGTATATATATATGTTATTATGTTATTTTATATACATACAATTTGGATTAAATACTCATATGATATATGGAAAAATATTATATTTATTTTTCATACTATTAAGAATGAGTATATTTTGTGCATAATATTATAGTTTAATTATGTAATTTTTGTTTTATTTATGAAATGTTTATTTATATGCCTTAATATATCATTAAGTTTTGATAATATTAGAATGTATATAATTTAGGATTATTATCATAAAATTTAATTTTGTACATAAATTTGTATATGTCTAGTGATCCTTATAATCTTAATTAATTAGAGATTAGCTACAGTATTTTAAATTAATTAAAATTGTATATTAAATTTTATTTGGGATCACATAAGAAATTAGACATAATATTGTGATTAATTATATTTAATATAATAAATTTTATTCTACAGAAATTTTTATTATATTTATATAATTAATTAGGATAAAATATCAAATTATTTTCATAATTTACTTACATGAGTTATAAATTGGTACATAATCTGATAGTTTTATCATAAAGATATTTGGATAGAAAATTCAATTATTTTCATAATGTATCCATAAGATATGAAATTAAGTACATAATTTGATAATTCTATCGTAAAGTACATATGAATCTACTTGGATTATAAATTTAGCCCACACGAAATTTTTATGTCACTAGATTTATATATATACATGTTTATATTAGTAATACATGAAATTTAGACTAATAAGTCTCAAAATTTTGACATAAGTTTTTGAATTTTATACAGTTTCTCTTATATCCGCTATGATATTTTTGAACTTAAAGGAGATAACTATAAGATATGAAAGAAGAGAGTGCTCCTCAATTTAGGGTGAATGGATATAAACTATGCTATTAGGAAAGACGAATCACTTGCAAGAACTGATGATAGTACGCCAATTGAAATTGCACTATATGAGTGAGGTGAGGGATCCAATCAACTCAGTGTGATATTCATTAAGAAAAAAATCACTGTCGGTATACATGGTTTTATCAACGAGCATGAGAAGGTCTAAGATTTGTTGAAAATCATTGACAAACTTCTAAAAAAGTCTTAGCAAGTACATTGATTATGAAATCCTCTTCTTTCAGACTCACTAGTGTAAGAGGTGTGCGCGAGCACATAAAGCAAATACGTGACATTTTAGCTCAATTTAGAAAACTCAAGGTTGATATTTTGGAGTCTTTCCTAATGCATTGCATTCTGAACACCTTTCTACAGAAATACAGACCTTTCAAGATTTCTTATAATACACATAAAGATAAATTGTCAATTAATAAATTAATAACTATATTTGTGCAAGAAGAAGAAAGGATATTGATAAGGGTGGGTGAGAGTGCATTGCTGGCAACAGTTCATAGAAATAACAAACATGATAAGCCTCAAGCTAATCAGAAGGGAAAAGGTAAAATACCACCTCAAGCTGATATTAAAAAAAGTGAAGTGTTTTTTTTTTGTAAAAAGAAGGGACACATGAAGAAAGGATGTACCAAATTCTAAAAATGACTTGAGAAAAAAGATAAATCAATATCGTTTGTCTGTTATGAATATAATAAGGCTAATGTTAATATTAACACTTAATGGATTGACTCTAGATCAACAATCTATATTGTAAACTCCTTGCAGAGTATGCAAAGCATATTATCAGGCAATAAGATTAGCTCACATGTGGAAGCAATATGAACTTATATTTTAAATTTAAGTAGTAGCTATGTTTTAAAGTTAGAAAGGACCTTTTATGTACCAAGTTTCTCACGAAACTTGATTTCTGTTTCTAGACTTGTACCTTTTGGCTATTCTTTTAATTTTAAAGACATATCATTCAATTTATTATATAATTTAGATTGTGTCAGGAATGATATTTTGTCTTATGGTCTTAATTTACAAAGTGATATTACTTATTGTTCAATACAAGTTCAAACTGATTTTAAACGGTATAATATTAACAAAGAATCCTCTATCTTATGACACCAGAGATTAAAACATATATCCATAGAGAGAATTAAGAGGTTAACAAAAAATAGGGTACTTAGTACTCTAAATTTTATTGACTTTGATATTTGTGTGGACTACATTAAGGAAAAGTATATCAACATATCTAAACAAGGTGCTATTAGGAGTTCAAACATATTAGAGATTATTCATACTGATATATGCTATCTATACATGGATGTGTATGGTCAAAAATATTTCATCACTTTTATAGATGATTACTCACGATATATATATATACCAATGTGGAAAGCAAATAAAGATAATGAGATCAGATAAAAGAATAAAATATTATGGTGGATACATGGAGAATGAACAAACACCTAGTCCCTTTGCTAAGTTTTTTTAAGAGCATGTGATTGTTACTCAATATACTATGCCTAGTTCTTAAAACCCAAATGGTATTGCGGAAAGAAGAAACCGAACATTATTAGACATGATGTGAAGCATGCTTAGCAACTCTAATCTTTCTAAATCCTTGTGGATTAAAGGACTAAAGACAGTTGTGTATATATTAAACTGAGTTTTAACTAAGGCTGTCTAAAATATGCCTTTTGAATTATGGAAAGGTTGGAAATCGAGTTTGCGACATATGCACGTTTGAGGATGTCCGTCTGAGGTAAGGATATATAATCCACAAAAGAAAAAACTGAACTTGAGAACCATTAGTAAGTATTTAATTGGATATACCGAAATATCCAAAAGTTACAAGTTTTATTGTCCATCTCACACAATTAGGATAGTGGAATTAAGAAATGTTAAGTTTCTTGAGAATGACTTGATCAGTGGGAGTATTCAGTTCAATAACTTAATTTCTGCACATGATCATATATAGTCTCAACCTTCCACTTCAAGTGACATATTGTTTATTGTTTAGTACTCGATGACTATTAGTGGGTATTTCATTGGATATGCCGAAAAGTTCAAAGATTATAAGTTTTATTATCTATCTCACACAATTAAGATAGTGGAGTCAAGAAATGTTAAGTTTTTTGAGAATGACTTGATTAGTGGGAGTGATCAATTCAAAAACTTAGTTTCTGCACATGATCATATACAGTATCAACTTTCCACTTTAAGTGACATATTGGTTATTGTTCATAGTACCCCTCAAGTACAAAGAGGTACTGAACAACCAGTCATTAAGTTTCCACAAGATGATCAATTAGATTAAAATATTCAAGATTTTCCTATAATTCTTGAACAATTTGAACTACAAATTCTTCAAGGGGATGAAATTACAACATTAAAAAGATCTATTAGAGAAAAAAATAAGTTATTCCTAGTAACTTTATAGTGTATCTATAAGAGTCTAATTATAATATATGAGTAGAAAATGATTCTGAAATATTTTCACAAACCATGAGTTGCAAAGAGTCAAATTTGTGGTATGATGCCATAACAGATGAGATGAATTTTATAAAGAGTAATGATGTCTGAAAACTTGTAGAGTTGCCTAATGAGGTGAAGGCCATTGATTGTAAATGGGTATTTAAAATCAAGAAAAATTCATTAGGCAACATTAAGAGATACAAGACGAGACTCGTTGTTAAAGGATTTACTCAAAAAGAATGAATAGATTATACAGAGATTTTTTCTCCTATATCCAAGAAAGATTCTCTTTATATTATTTTAGCATTAATTGTTCATTTTGACATTGAGTTGTAACAAATAAATGTGAAAATAACATTTCTTAATGGTGATATAGAGGAGGAGGTTTATATGAAACAACCTAAAGGTTTCTTCTCTAGTGATGGCAAGTACTTGGTTTGCAAGCTTAAGAAATTCATATACAGTTTAAAACAAGTCTTTTGTCAGTGATATTTTAAATTCCATAAGTAATATCTTCATTCAAATTTGTTAAAAATCTCATGTATTAATGTATATACTAAAAGGTCAGTGGGAGTAAAATATTTTTTTTGTTTTATACGTGAATGATATTTTACTTGCAACCAACGATAGGGATTTGTTGCATAAGGTGAAACAATTCCTTTTTAAAAATTTTGACATGAAGGATATGGGCGAGGCATCTTATGCCATTGGCATTAAAATCCATAGGGATAGACCTCAAGGCATTTTAGGTCTGTCACAAAAAACTTATATCAATAAAGTTTTAGAGAAATTTTGGATGAAAGATTGTTCACCAAGTGTTGCTCCCATTATGAAGGGTGATAGATTCAATTTGAATAAATGCCCGAAGAATAATCTTGGAAGGAAATCTATGAAGAACATTTCATATGCTTTTGTCGTCGGAAACCTTATGTATGTTTAGGTTTGCACTAAACTTAACATTACATTTGCTGTGGTAATGTTCGGGTGATATAAAAGTAACCCAGAAATGGACCACTGGAGAGTTGCAAAGAAAGTCTTGAGGTACCTATAAGGAACCAAAGACTACATACTTATGTATAGACAAACAGACAATCTAGATGTGATCAGCTATTTAAATTCAGACTTTGATGGCTGTGTTGATTCTTGCAAGTTAACATCATGATATATTTTTATGTTGGCTGGTGGAGCTGTCTCTTGGAGAAGTGCTAAGCAGACCTTGACTGATATTTCTACTATGGAAGCCAAGTTTGCCTTCTATTTTTAGACTACATCTCATGGTGTATGGCTTAATATTTTTATTTCGGAGTTTAGAGTTATGGATTCAATTTCTAAGCCATTGATAATTTTCTGCGATAATTCAGTTATTATCTTTATGGTTAAGAATAATAAAAGTGAAAGTTGAAGTAAACACATCGACATTAAGTACTTAGCCATTAGAGAACATATAAAAGAAAAGAAAGTAGTCATTAAGCACATTAGTATTAAATTGATGATCGTTGATCTTTTGACTAAGGGCATGCCACCACTAAAATTTAAGGATCATGTAGAGAAAATGAGACTTGGTTCTACTTTATAATTGTATACATATAGGTAATTAATGAAATTTTTATATATTGTGCTACTTTTTCATATTAATGTGCACTTTAATTTATTTGAGAAAAATATATTTTGTTTTTGGAGTAAGAATAAACGTAGGGTTTATTCATTAAGTTTTTGTTACCATATTAAGTATAACACTTGAGAAACTAAATGCATTATAATACATAGTTGATATTACTCATTTTTAGAGGAACTATCACTATGATCCATGTATTTATTTATTAAAAAAATTGTCTGACGACTCATTTAAGTTATTAGATTAAATGAATGGATCAAGTGAGAGAATGTAATAGTTTTTTTAACACATTTAACTTTTCAATAAACACATTAAACTCACATGAAGATGGTACAAACGTTTTCCTTTCAAAAGTCTCAAATTTTTCATGCTTAATGGCCTTCAATGGTCATTATTTGGTATTATGTGGTGACCCTTTATGTTCTAAATGGTAGCACATTTAAATGGGAGAGTTTTGATTCCTGAGTATGCTTCCTTGACATTCCTACGAACCTACACCATCTAGAGAGAGGGAGACTAGACTTAGAAGTGTCAAAATCTTTGAAAAACTTTAGAAGAAAAACAATGGCAAGAGGTTGGTATAATCTTTTTTTATTCCGGATTTGATTGATTGTAACATATTTTAAGTTTATAAATATGTATAGATCATTTTGATTATCTTACATATAGAATAATAGACTATATCTATGCATCTTAGCCAAGGTCCCTGCACGTCGAGAATACTTAATAGGTCAGCATATTTTATTTAGTTATCTTAACCTTTTCACATGCGACAGTGTTACAAACGAAGAGCAATAATTTGGTCCATCAATTAAAATTTATAAAAAAAAATTGTTACTTATATATAATTTAGTTAAATTTTTTTAAATATAACTAAACAAACAACATTAAATTTTGATTCATTGTCAATTAAGAAATAAAAAATAATTATATGTATTTGATTCAATTAAATTTTTTATCTAAATAAGTAAGTGATAATTTTTTAATTATTTATTTATATAAATTTTAAGTTAATAGTTACTCATGAATATTCACAGCTTCTATGGTTCTCAGATCATAGTTTTTGGCACATTAGAAAAGAAATAAAAAGGAAAGGGACAAAAGCCTAACTCGAAACATACAAAACAGTTTTTGGTGAACATATGCTCGTGGATTTGTTGACCAAAGACTTATCTATAGGAGTATTTCAAAATCATGTCATTCATATGGGTCTTGTTAAAACTTTTGATGATACTTTAATCTAGTGAGAGTATAAGTTGTGTCTTTAAGAGATATTTTGATATAATTTTGACATCTTCGAATGATTAAAGTCCATTTACGTATTCCACTATATTCAAATATTGAGACATTATTTATGATTGAATCTATCAAATATTTTCCTATTAGATTCAATGATTTTGTGTTAATATTTCACTTCTAAATTTTATTAGTGTTTAGTGTATTGGTTACTTAATATTTATTAAAAAATTTGTATTCTGTTATTTGTTCTAATAATTGATTGATGCTATCCAAATAGGATATTGTTGAGTTTATTTATGTGGATTAACATTAAATAATTAATTAGTCTAAACACATAATTAATTAAGTAATCTATCAATTGTTTTCTTATTAGATTCAATAATCTTGTGTTAATATTTCATTTCTAAATTGTTGATATTTAGAGTGTGTTTGGCAAGTCCAATGAGTTAGCTTATAGCGTATTTGACTAACTTATAAACTTGTTTGACCAAATTAGAGGTGTTTGGTAAACGAGCTTATTTAGGTAGCTTATAGCGTTTTATCATACGCTACTTTGAGTAGCTTATAGCTATTAGCTTATAGCTTTTATAATTTTATTCCTTTTTTATCTTTGTTATTTTATTGAAATTCCAACACTATTATACTCATGACCCTTGATGCAATTTATTGATCTTCAAGTTTTGTGTGTGCACTTTTCTTCTACTAATCAAGCGATACTTCCCAAAAGTGGGTGAGTTTATATTCTTAAAATACTAATAAAAAATAATCATAGAGTAAAAGAGAAAAAAAAAAATTAAAACTAACAAATTATATTCTTGTATTTTTTGGGATTACATAATGAAATATAATTACTAACAAAAAATGATAATTTTTATATAAGTATGTACTTTTATGTCATTTTACACTTATTAGTTAATTCAATAGCTAATTTTAACAAACACTTCTAATTCAATAAATTAGCTTAACAACTTTTAGTTATCAGCTAACAGTTTTCAGTTAAAAATTAACTTTTTAGCTTTCAGCTAACTTATCAGCTATTTTTACCAAACATAACCTTAGTATACTGGTTACTTAATATTTATTGAAATTTTTTTATTCTGTTATTTGTCCTAATAATTGATTGATGCTATCCAAATAGAAGATTGTTAAATTTAATTTATGTGAATTAGTATTAATTAATTAATTATTTTAAATACAGAATTAATTAAGTAATCAATATTGACTCAATACTAAACCTATAACGGATTAGGACCTGATAAAATATAAATAATTTGTGATAGACCAAATTAATTATGTGAATTAGTATTAATTAATTAATTAATTATTTTAAATACAAAATTAATTAGTATTAATTAATTTAATTTATGTGAATTAGTATTAATTAATTAATTAATTTAAATACAGAATTAATTAAGTAATCAATATTGACTCAATACTAAACCTATAACGGATTAGGACCTGATAAAATATAAATAATTTGTGATAGACCAAATTAATTACAAACTCGTTGGGTAGAGGCCTACTGACTGAAGAGAGAGAATTAATTAATATTTTAATTATATAAAAATTATAATTCTCCCTAATATAAATAGGCATAACACTTTTCTCTCCATATATGGTGAAATATTTTCTCTCTCTTTATGAATTGTGTGAATTAAGATATTGCAAGTTGTCAATCCTCTCCACTATATTTTTTTCTATACATATATTTTTTTAATTTTATTTGTAGTTGATCTTATTATTAGAACCGTATTAATTACATTATTTTTGAGTGTTCTATTGACATATCATCGTTACTAATAAATTTATTAAAATTATTTAAAGTTATATATTTTAATTATATTGATAATCTTTCACATAATATTTACTAACATTAAATACTTACTCACGAATATTCACAACTTTCATAGTTCTCAAATCATAATTTTTGGCACATTAAAAAAAAAGAAAAAGAAAAGGAAAGGGACAAAAACCTAACTCAAAATATACAAGTCACTGCTCTGCCAAAGGAGTGGGAGAGTTAGCTTTGAATGTTGATGGTTGCAAATTGATGAAAATTATTAAAGCAGGTGTCCCAAGTTAGAGATAGCAATTTTTCTGTCCACGAAAATTTCATAGACTATTCTAAAGGAAGAAGGTGAGAATTGAAAGATTTTTTTTTTCATGAAATTAAAGATCGAATAGATTTCTCCTTACCTAAAATATAGGTATGGAGGCCATGCGTCTCATTTGGCGAGGATCCTCTATATTAAAATTATTAGAATATATTTAATTTATTATATTACTTTAGTATGAATATATTTATATTTATAATTTATATTATATGTTTATTTTTGTAATGTATTTGGATCTAAGACTATATAGTTTTATTTTTTAAATTTTTTTACTTAATTATTATACAATTTTGAAATATAGATTGTGAATTCTCATATACTTCCATTAAAATTAAAAATATTGACTAATTATTCCACTTGTATTAAGAAATTATCCTCCAAGAATATGTACGTTTTGTATTTGCCAAAAAGCCAATTTCCATATGAATTTGGCTTTTGTTGGCTTGCTAGTCTTTCCCAAAAAAAGAAAAAGAAAAAAAATCGCCAGAGTGGGCCTCTCCCAATTGCCTTCTCTTCAATTGTCCACCACATTCTCTTAAAAAAAAAAAAGAAAAAAAGAAAAAAAAAAAGGGGAACAAAGACCATATGGTTGGTATGCACCTTGACTTTTGTCCGCAAATTATCAATGAAAAAAAAAAAGAATAAAAAAAAGCATATCATCATGTGCCAAATTGGTCGGTGCTTTGATATGATATCTTACATTTACTTCAATATAATATTTAAAACTTTTGTGTTTAATGTATTAATTAAAGAATTACAATTAATATTTTACAACAATTGATTAAATTAAAATTTACGCATATAACAGTTTTGCATTTTTTTGAAGTGATGTGAAATGTCTGTAAAATAGAGGTACCATATTTTTTTAAAATATTTTGGATGAAGAAATATTTAATATAATTCTGTAGTATTAGAAAAAAAAACTGTCCTATTTAAAATTATAACATCCAATTCAACCATGATATGAAAATATTATTACATGACAAAATATAAACATTAATATTATTTACCATTTTATACTATAAATGATTTCTTTAAATGCTTTGAAGCATTTTTTTTTCTAAATTTTTTCCAGATTGTTTGAATAAAAATGCATGAAGATATATGGATCACTTCATAATTGTCATACAAGGCTATTTTATTTTATATATATTATTGAATTGAATTATTTTGTATTATTTAGTAATATTTTATGTTTAGAATAATTTTTTAAATTATAAAATTCAGTTGAACTATATTTTTTAGGATGCATTTTTTAATTAATGTAATTTAATTTTTAATTTTATTATAACACCCGTTTAACAAGTCAATATACCGATCAAATTTATTGAGAATCCAATTGAAGTTTTATTAATGTATTCGATAATTTTTTATTTAAATAATTTTAAATTGAGTAAAATTCTAATCCTAGCATTGTCTTTCTCCTTTCCCCAAGTCTAGTAAATTTTTCCATGATATTCATTTGGCATTGTATTAAAAACATACAAATTTTTATTATTCTAATTACTACACTAAAATTTTATCTTCAAATGTGGAATTAACTAGTGTTGATTCACAAATAAAAATTAAGTAAAATCAATTTGGAATACCAAAGAACAAGAAGATTAACAATTTTAATGTTTTGGACAAATATGGTTCTAATGTTATTTCTAACTTTGTTGGATATAAATTTAAAATAATATAATAATAAAAGTAGTTAACATGCTAATTGATCCTTGAGTAAGATAATTTTAACATAATTTTTTTGTAAAATAAGGTGTGGAATTAAATCAAATTTGGTTGTCTATAATAGACAAAGGATGAGAGAGAGAGAGATTTGAAATAGAAAATTATGTGCATGTGATGTGAGGGGACATCTGAATTGATCATGGCTTAAAACCTTTTATTTAATGCATTGTGTCATAAAACATATTCTATTTTTGGGTGAAATTTTATTAAAAAAATAAAATTATTTATTTTATTATTAACTATTATTCATTTTGTATTTTATTTTTCAATGAAGTGGAAAATAAACTCACAAGAATCTGATGAATGAAATAATATTATATTAAAGGTAAAATGAAATGATACTCCTACCACTCCTTAATACATGTGATTTTGAATTTAAATTCCTCTTTTTTTTCTATATATGCACATTTGTTCATCAAAGTTAAAAAAAATCTTTTTTTTATATATAAAAAATATTGTTATTATTAATTAAAATCGACACAAATATGCCTATACAAAAGTTATAACAATTTAACTTAACAAACATTATAACACTAAAAAAAATAATATATTTCTTAAAATCTGTTTAGCAAAAATAATTTATAAATTAATTTAAAATTTATAAATTATACGTTACTTAAAGTAGCATAACGTATAGTTTATAAATTTTTAATTAGTTTAAATTATTTAAATAAATTTGTTTACCAAACACTTTTAATTTAATCAAATAAATTTATAAATTAATCAAATACGTTATAAATTAATTTATTTATCTTATCAAACACATTTTTAATACAAATAGTAGACCATAATAATAAAATTAAACTTATATTACAAATATAATATAAAGCAGTAGAAGTGAAAAAAAGTTAAGGTTTCTTTTTTTTTCTTCTTCTTCGTTCTTATTTTTTAACCTTACCTAATAGACATTTGTGGCACCAGTCAATCGATCTAGTTGACTGAATCCAAAGTTGAATCAGATAATATTATAATTATAATAAAAAATTATTAATTTTTTTAATAATATTTATAGGTATATGTATTATAAAATTAAATTTTTTATGTATGTTAAATTTTATTTATACATATGTTCATACTCGCGTATGTATATTTAATAGCTATATTCATACTCACGTTTTTATATATAAACATGTTAAATTATGCAGTAATTCTTTTAAATAAGAATAAATCTCTTGGCAAAAAATAATAAAATAGTTTACAAGATCTGGAAAAGGATCTGGAAAAGCTAAAGAATCCAGATATTTTGGGCAACGTTTTTAATTTCGTCATATTCTTCTTTAACATGTGATCAACAACTCATCCAACCCATATGAAATAATTAAATAATATATTTATAATCTTTTAAATAAATATTCCTTATTAAGTAACTTCTTTTTTTAATTCAGAATATAGTCCGTATGAGGTAGATATAGTCCGATTAGTATGCAGTGGTCAAAAATTAGTTAATCATGGAATAATATTTTTAGGATAGCTTCTGTGTTTAAATTTCTGAGAATATTTTGTAGAGAATTAAAACAAATGATTAATATAAAAATTATTTCTATATGTGTCACGGATTTTTAGCTATTGAAATAATTTAATTTGGAATAATTATGAGGGAGATATGGACAGATTAGTAGGTAGAGGTCAAAATCTATCCAAGAAGAAATAACCGGTACTTGAAGGGAGTAATATCACCTTGAATTCTTAATATTTTGCTAAACTGTTCAACATAATAATTTTAAATAATTATTTTATCTTGCTAAACTATATTCAAATATTGAGACATAACCTGGGGGCTGTGGTTGAGCGGTGGGGGCTCATTCACCCTTAACCAAAGGTCAATGATTCGATCTCTGCCTTTGAGTATGGAGAAGCTTTAAAATCCCAGACTAGCTGTCCCACCCTTCGAGATGCCTACAAGCAGCGAGGGGATTAGTCACTGTGCTCGATAGTGGATATCCTGATTTTCAACCAAAAAAAATATTGAGACATTATTTATGATTGAATCTATCAAATGTTTTTCTATTAGATTCAATGATCTTGTGTTAATATTTCACTTCTAAATTTTATTAATATTTAGTATATTGGTTATTTAATATTTATTGAAATTTTTTTATTCTGTTATTTGTCCTAATAATTGATTGATGCTATCCAAATAGGATATTGTTGAATTTATTTATGTGGATTAGTATTAACTAATTAATTAGTCTAAATACAGAATTAATTAAGTAATCTATAAATTGTTTTCTTATTAGATTTAATAATCTTGTGTTAATATTTCACTTCTAAATTTTGTTGATACTTAGTATATTGGTTACTTAATATTTATTGAAATTTTTTTATTCTTTTATTTGTCCTAATAATTGATTGATGCTATCCAAGTAGGAGATTGTTGAATTTAATTTATGTGGAATAGTATTAATTAATTAATTAATTTAAATACATAATTAATTAAGTAATCAGTCTTAACTCAATACTAAACCTATAATGGATTAGGACATAGTAAAATATAAATAATTTGTAATTGGTTAAATTAATTACAAACTCGTTGGGTAGAGGCCTACTGACTGAAGAGAGAGAATTAATTAATATTTTAATTATATAGAAATTTTAATTCTCCTTAATATAAATGGGCATATGATACGTACGAAGTTTGAAGGGAAAAGAAAGGGGGCCTTGCTTCGAGGGGAGGGGACCTCCTAAAAACAAATTTCTGAAATATTCTCCTATTATTCATGCATTGCACGTATTACATATATAACGTGATTCTTAGCCAATCATATGGCTCCACACAGCAAAACGGTTACATAACCACTCTCTCACATGCTTATGACGTCACGAAATCATCCATCCATTTCGGCGTCCTTCTATCACGTGAAGATTTTGCCACTACCTTCGTCTTTGCTGACTCAGCTTCTGTGCATGGCATTTCTTCGCACGTAACATTTGCTTCCGCTGGCAAAAACACCTTGTCCTCAAGGTGTAAGTTAGGGTAGGCTTGCATGACATCATTGAGATCTTCCCATGAGGAGTCTTCTGGATACAGACCTTGCCATTGAATAAGGGCCTTTGCTGGGGTCATGTTGGTGTTGTTTTGGACGTCCACTATAGCAAGGGGCTGGATGAGTGGTTGGTTTGACACAGCTTCTGGTGGGAGTGAGAGTGGTTGTAAGCTTGCGTTTCCCAGGAAGGGTTTAAGTAGTGAAGCATGGAAGACTGGATGGATTTTTGACCCTGGAGGTAGTTTCAACTCAAAAGCAACTTCTCCAATGCAGCGGGTTATTTCGAAGGGTCCATAGTATTTCTTAGCAAGCTTCTGGGACTTGGATGTTGCAATGGAAGTTTGTCAGTAAGGCCGGAGCTTGACAAATACTAGATCACCCAATTTGAATGGGTGGGGCCTCCTCTTTTTATCAGCGTATAACTTCATGGTCTGTTGGGCCTTGATAAGCTTCTTGCGAAGTTGGGCTAATATTGCTTCCCGAGTGCTGAGTTCGGATTCTACGGCCTCTAAGTTACTACTACCAGCTGTGTATTGTGGAATGGAAGGTGGAGGTTTGCCATAGACTACTTGATATGGGGTAAGGTCTGTGGATGAGTGCGTGGTCGTGTTGTAACTCCATTCAGCCCAATGTAGATAGCAGCCCCACTGTGTGGGTTGTTCATGCACAATGGCCCTCAGGTATTGTTGGAGAAGGCGATTTAACACCTCAGTTTGTCCATCACTTTGTGGGTGATAGGCTGTGGACATCCAGAGCTTAGTGCCGCTGAGCTTAAAGAGGTCTTGCCAGAAATGGCTCATAAAGATGGGGTCTCGATCGGAGATAATGCTCTTAGGCAGCCCATGTAGTTTACACACCATCTGTGCGAAAAGGTCTGCTACTTTTGCTGCAGTGTGATGTGTGGGTAATAAACCGAAGTGAGCTGCTTTAGAGAATCGATCAACCACTACTAGAACTGCAGTCTGGCCATGGAAAGGTGGTAGGCCCACTATGAAATCCATAGAAATGTCAACCCACGTTTCTGTGGGGATAGGGATCGGTTGCAGAAGGCCATAGGGAAGCTTAGTGGTGGTTTTGATCTGTTGGCATGTAAGGCACGAATTGACAAATTGGGTGACATCTTGCTTCATCCCTTGCCAAAAGAAATTTTCACTGAGGCGCCCATAAGTTTTGTTGATGCCCGCATGTCCTCCGATGGGTGTGGTATGATATTCTTCAAGTTGGACCGTTTTAAGGGATGAATGAGGTCCAATAACCAGCTTCCCATGGCGATAGACTAGGCCTTGGATTAACTGCATATTAGGGTGGATGGCTGGACTTTCTTGTATCTCTTGGATTAGTTGGGCCATTGTAGGATCAACAGTATATTCTTCCCGTAGCTTGGTTAGGAATTCATAGTGAGGTACTGTTAATCTGAAGGTATGAGCATGAAGAAGTAGGACTCGAGAGAGGGCATCAGCAACCTGATTTTCAGTCCCAGGTTTATAATGGATTTCATAGTCAAAGCCCAAGAGTTTGACTAAGTAGTAGTGCTGCTCTGGTGTCTGAATCACCTGCGTCATCAATTCTTTAAGGCTCTTTTGATCCGTTTGGATGACAAACTTTCTGCCTAACTGATACGTTCGCCATTTTTTTACAGCTGAGGTGATGGAATGCAATTCACGGACATAGGTGGAAGCTGAAAGTAATTTAGGGCAGAGTTTCTTGCTGAAATAGCTAATGGGGTGCCCTTGTTGAAGTAAGACTGCACCCATTCCCTGACCGGAAGCATCTGTTTGAAGAATGAATGTCTGCTGAAAATCTGGAAGGGCCAGAACTAGAGCCGAAGACATAGCGAGCTTGAGTTCTTCGAATGCTTGTTGGGCTTGCTGGTTCCAGATGAAAGAGTCCTTCTTGAGCATATTGGTTAAGAGTGCAGCAATGGAGGCATACCCCTTGATGAATTTATGGTAGAAGCCTGTCAAACCCAAGAAACCACGTAGTTGTTTCAATGTATTCGGGGTTGGCCACGACATCATTGCCCTGATCTTCTCTGGGTCAGGCCCTACTCCCTCCCATGAAATAATGTGGCCTAGATAACCAATGGTTTGCTGGGCAAAAGAGCACTTGGATTTTTTTAAGTAAAATTGATGTTGAAGCAGATGAGAGAAGGTTGTGGCTAAATGCATGGTGTGCTCTTCTAAGGATTTGCTGTATATGAGTATGTCATCAAAGAAGACGATGATAAATTGCCGCAAGAAGGGTTGGAAGAGGGTATTCATCGTGGCTTGGAAAGTAGCTGGCGCATTGCAGAGGCCGAAGGGCATAACCCGAAATTCATAGTGACTCTGATGTGTGCGGAACGCAGTCTTATGGATGTGAGCAGGGTCCATTCGAATTTGATGATACTCGGAACGTAAGTCCAAATTGGAGAACCACCGAGCGCCATAGAGTTCATCCAGCAGTTCGTCAATGGAATGGATAGGAAAACGATCCTTGATTGTGAGTGTGTTCAATGCTTTGTAATCGACACAAAACCGCCAAGTGCAGTCCTTCTTTTTTATGAGCAGGACAGGGGAAGAGAAAGAACTAGAGCTTTGCTGGATAATACCAGAAGCCATCATTTCTTGGATCATCTTTTCCATTTCATGCTTCTGGAAGTGTGGATATCGGTATGGACATACATTGACTGGATTAGATCCTTCCAATAATGGGATGCAGTGATCCGTAGGTCGTGGAGGTGGCAGGGTGGAGGGTGTATTGAAAATGGTCTGAAATTCTTTGAGGATGGAGTCAATGGGTGGTGGAATATTTTCCTCATCCTTCGGCTCTATAGATGGTATGATCTGCAGATGAAAAAGGGCAGCAATAGATTCAGTATAAGTCATGCGTTTCAGCTGATGTAAACTCACCGCTTCCAGTTTGGGCTGTGATGTGCCAGATATTTGGACCAGTTTGCCTTCCTTTATAAATTTCATGATTAAGGACTCATAATCCGTGAGGATGGGCCCAAGAGTTTTGAGCCATTGAACACCCAACACGAGATCTGCTCCACTGATGGGTAACAAGAACAAGTCCACGTAAAACTGATGGCTGCCAATCATAAGTGGGACTTGCTTGCAAACGGAAGAACACTGCAATTCATCACCATTGCCCACCAGCACATGGAACCCTTGGGCTCGTTGGGGTTGCAAGCCCAGGAAACGAGCAATCCGTTCTTGAAGGAAATTATGAGTGCTCCCACTATCAATGAGAATGGATAATTCAAAGCTGGCAATTCGCCCATCTACTCGTAAAGTTTGAGGAACAGAATGACCCATTAAAGCATGAAAACTTATCTGGGCCTGCATTGCTTCTGCGTCTGGGCCAGGGTCGGGTGGAAGGTGAAGTTCTTCGAGCAACATCTCTTGCAAATCTGGTTCGGGCACTTCTGAGAAGTCAGGGTCAGCCACGAGCAACATGAACTGCCGTTTGCATTTGTGGCCCGGTTGGAACTTATCATCACAGTTGTAACAGAGGCCTTTGTCCCTTCGTGCTTGCATTTCAGCCGGGGTGAGACGTTTAATGGTGGGTCTATAGGTGGAAGAAGGGTTGGAAGATGCGGATGTGGTCTTTGCCGGTGTGAAAAATGTGGCTGTAGTATGTGACCGAAAGGGTGATCGTGAAGGAGAAGATTCAAGGGGTCTAAAGGGTGAGGGGGAGGGTTTGGGTCGAAGAGGAGAGTCCCTTAATTTATCTTCTTGGAGTTTGGCAAGGGCTATAGCTTGTGTGAGGGAAATAGGTTGCAGAGCTTGGACTTCTCGGCGAATTTCGGATTAAAGACCTGAGAAAAAATGGTAGGGGAAGACTTACGATTCAGTTAGCAAGGGACTCAAATTGAGCTTGATATTCTCGGACAGAGCCAGTCTGGCAAAGTTTAAATAATGCCCCCTTGGGATCATCATATTGGGATGGGGCAAATCGAACTTCTAACGCATGAAGGAGGCTGGGCTAGGAAACAATCTGACCGTTAGAATGCATCCATTGGAATCAGCTTAATGCCTCACCGTCCATGTAGAAGGATGTGATGCGAATACGTTGCTCATCCGGGGTGTTGTGAAATTCGAAGAACTGAGTAATTTTGAAGATCCATCCGAGAGGGTCTACGCCATCAAATCATGGAACATCGAGCTTGAGGGAAGTGGGTAAGGAGACGGGATTATGGGTGGTGGTGGAAGAGGATTCAAGGGGTGGTGTAGACGTAGTTGCTAGTTGAGCTTCTAGGGTAGAAATCTTAGTGGCCATGGCATGCATGTCGTGTTTAAAGGATAATTGGGTTTCCAAGAGTTTGGCGAGGGTGGCTTCCATGCGGTCGGCGGCCGTGGGTGGAGGTTGGGAAGAGCTCACCATGATGCTCAATGAAAGCACCAGATGATACGTACAGAGTTTGAAGGGAAAAGAAAGGGGGCCTCGCTTCGAGGGGAGGGGACCTCCTGAAAACAAATTTATGAAATATTCTTCTGTTATTCATGCATTGCACGTATTACATATATAACGTGATTCTTAGCCAATCATATGACTCCACACAGCAAAACTGTTACATAACCACTCTCTCACATGCTTATGACGTCACGAAATCATCCATCCATTTCGGAGTCCTTCTATCACGTGAAGATTTTGCCACTACCTTCGTCTTTGCTGACTCAGCTTCTGTGCATGGTATTTCTTCGCACGTAACAGCATAACACTTTTCTCTCCATCTATGGTGAAATATTTTCTCTCTCTTTTTGAATTGTATAAATTAAGGTATTGCAAGTTGCCGATTCTCTCCACTATATTTTTTTCTATACATATAATTTTTTGATTTTATTTATAGTTGTTCTTATTATTAGAACCATATTAATTACATTATTTTTGAGTGTTCTATTGACATATCATCATTACTAATAAATTTATTAAAATTATTTAAAGTTACATATTTTAATTATATTGATAATCTTTCACATAATATTTACTAACATTAAATACTTACTCACGAATATTCACAACTTTCATAGTTCTCAAATCATAATTTTTGGCACATTAAAAAAAAAAGAAAAGAAAAGGAAAGGGACAAAAACCTAACTCAAAACATACAAGTCACTGCTCTGGCATAGGAGTGGGAGAGTTAGCTTTGAATGTTGATGGTTGCAAATTGATGAAAATTATTAAAGCAGGTGTCCCAAGTTAGAGATAGCAATTTTTTCTGTCCACGAAAATTTCATAGACTATTCTAAAGGAAGAAGGTGAGAATTAAAAGATTTTTTTTTTCATGAAATTAAAGATCGAATAGATTTCTCCTTACCTAAAATATAGGTATGGAGACCATGCGTCTCATTTGGCGAGGATCCTCTATATTAAAATTATTAGAATATATTTAATTTATTATATTACTTTAGTATGAATATATTTATATTTATAATTTATATTATATGTTTATTTTTGTAATGTATTTGGATTTACGACTATATAGTTTTATTTTTTAAATTTTTTTACTTAATTATTATAAAATTTTGAAATATAGATTGTGAATTCTCATATACTTCCATTAAAATTAAAAATATTGACTAATTATTCCACTTGTATTAAGAAATTATCCTCCAAGAATATGTACGTTTTGTATTTGCCAAAAAGCCAATTTCCATATGAATTTGGCTTTTGTTGGCTTGCTAGTCTTACCCAAAAAAAGAAAAAGAAAAAAAATCGCCAGTGGGTCTCTCCCAATTGCCTTCTCTTCAATTGTCCGCCACATTCTCTTAAAAAAAAAAAAAAAAAAAGAAAAAAAAAAAAAAAGAAAAGGGGAACAAAGACCATATGGTTGGTATGCACCTTGACTTTTGTCCGCGAACTATCAATGAAAAAAAAAAAAAAAAGAATAAAAAAAAGCATATCATCATGTGCCAAAGTGGTCGGTGCTTCGATATGATATCTTACATTTACTTCAATATAATATTTAAAACTTTTTTGTTTAATGTATTAATTAAAGAATTACAATTAATATTTTACAACAATTGATTAAATTAAAATTTAAGGATATAAGAGTTTCGCATTTTTTTAAGTGATGTGAAATGTCTGTAAAATAGAGGTACCATATTTTTTTAAAATATTTTGGATGAAGAAATATTTAATATAATTCTGTAGTATAAGAAAAAAAACTGTACTATTTAAAATTATAACATCCAATTCAACCATGTTATGAAAATATTATTACATGATAAAATATAAGCATTAATATTATTTACCATTTTATACTATAAATGATTTCTTTAAATGCTTTGAAGCATTTTTTTCTAAATTTTTTCCACATTGTTTGAATAAAAATGCATGAAGATATATGGATCACTTCATAATTGTCATACAAGGCTATTTTATTTTATATATATTATTGAATTGAATTATTTTGTATTATTTAGTAATATTTTATGTTTATAATAATTTTTTAAATTATAAAATTCAGTTGAACTATATTTTTTTAGGATGCATTGTTTAATTAGTGTAATTTAATTTTTAATTTTATTATAACACCCGTTTAACAAGTCAATATACTGATCAAATTTATTAATAATTCATTTGAATTTTTATTAATGTATTCAATAATTTTTTATTTAAATAAATATTAAATTGAGTAAAATTCTAATCATAGCATTGTCTTTCTCCTTTCCCCAAGTCTAGTAAATTTTTCCATGATGTTCATTTGGCATTGTATTAAAAACATACAAATTTTTATTATTCTAATTACTACACTAAAATTTTATCTTCAAATGTGGAATTAACTAGTGTTGATTCACAAATAAAAATTAAGTAAAATCAATTTGGAATACCAAAGAACAAGAAGATTAACAATTTTAATGTTTTGGACAAATATGGTTCTAATGTTATTTCTAACTTTGTTGGATATAAATTTTAAATAATATAATAATAAAAGTAGTTAACATGCTAATTGATCCTTGAGTAAGATAATTTTAACATAATTTTTTGTAAAATAAGGTGTGGAATTAAATCAAATTTGGTTGTCTATAATAGACAAAGGATCAGAGAGAGAGAGAGAGATTTGAAATAGAAAATTATGTGCATGTGATGTGAGGGGACATCTGAATTGATCATGGCTTAAAACCTTTTATTTAATGCATTGTGTCGCAAAACATATTCTATTTTTGGATGCAATTTTATTAAAAAAAATAAAATTATTTATTTTATTATTAACTATTATTCATTTTGTATTTTATTTTTCAATGAAGTGAAAAAAAAACTCACAAGAATCTGATGAATGAAATAATATTATATTAAAGGTAAAATGAAATGATACTCCTACCACTCCTTAATACATGTGATTTTGAATTTAAATTCCTCTTTTTTTTAATATAGAGAAATATTATTATTATTAATTAAAATCGACACAAATATACCTGTAACAAAGTTATAACAATTTAACTTAACAAGTATATAATACTAAAAAAATAAAAAAATAATACATTTTTTAAAATCTGTTTGACAAAAATAATTTATAAATTAATTTAAAAATTATAAATTATGCGTTATTTAAAATAACATAACGTATAATTTATAAATTTTTAATTAGTTTAAATTATTTAAATAAATTTATTTATTAAATATTTTTAATTTAATCAAATAAATTTATAAATTAATTAAATACACTGTAACTCTTGTCAAACATATTTTAACCTTACCTAATACACATTTGAGGCACCAATCAACCGATTTAGTTGACTGAATCCACAGTTGAATCAGATAACATTATAATTATAATAAAAAATTATTAATTTTTTTAATAATATTTATAGGTATATGTATGATAAAATTAAATTTTTTTATGTATGTTAAAATTTATTTATACATATATTCATACTCACGTTTTTATATTTAAACATGTTAAATTATGCAGTAATTATTTTAAATAAGAACTAAACCTCTTGGCAAGAAATAAAAAAATAAAAAAAATAAAAAAATAATTTACAAGATCTGGAAAAGCTAAAGAATCCAGATTTTTTGGGCAACGTTTTTAATTTCGTCATATTCTTCTTTAACATGTGATCAACAACTCATCCAACCCATATGAAATAATTAAATAATATATTTATAAATTTTTAAATAAATATTCCTTATTAAGTAACTTCTTTTTTAATTAAAATATTTTTTTTATATCACAATTTTTTAACCTTCAAAAAAATATATGGTTCCTGAAAATATTATTTTGATTTAGTTAGTTTTTTAAAAAAAATACAAAGCTAATGTAAATTGATTCTATCTTTGATTTTTTTTCATTTTTCATTTAAAAATTAATGTAAAATTCTATAAAATTACTTAAAAAATAATTTATATTTACATGAAAATAAATTTAAAGAAAATATAATATTTTAAGAGTGTAATACAAAATTTTTAATTGATTTATTTTATGAAAGACAAAAAATTTGTATTTTAAACTCTTAAATCATTACATTTTTTTTATAAATTAGCCATCATTTTAAGATAAATTGTTTGTCAGATGTTTTAATAATATCTCACATTAGTTTTTATAGACAACAAATGTGAATGGATTAATGGCAAAACTAATTTGTAGCAATTTTATATTTTTTTAAAAATTAATTCTTTTAAAATAATACTTATAAAATATATTTTTTATAACATTTTGTATATTTATTTATTTTTGACTAAATTACAATATCTATCGCTCTCGCCTAAGCGAGTCAAACAAATTACGAAACAGGGCGACGTGACCCCGTAACCCTCAAGAACCGTATCCTCCTTGGGCGCGTTACTCACGCGCCGCGAAGCTGCGTTTCTCAGCGTCCCACGACCTTTAATTAATTTTTCAAAAAATAGGGCGGACTTTTATTTTATTTTATTTATTTTATATTCTTTTGAGAAAAGGAGGCGGCTGTGGAAAATAGAAATTCGAATTGGATAAGAAAGAGACAGCTTCTCCATTTCTACTCCTTCAATCTCACCAATACACGTGTCCATCTCTCTCTCATCTTCCACGTGTCGCTACTTCACTTCCTATCTTATTGACTAATCCGAACGCCTTACTTCCCACCAATCACAGCCCTCCTTTAGTCAATCTCGGATCTATTCCAATAAGATAATGCCTCGTAATCTCGCTATTTATTATCCCTAATATACCCTTATTGTAAACTAGTTATTACTGCCCTCTTCAACTGATGTTTGCCTATTTTGTTCGGGTTATAATTGTCTTTTAAACATGACCACCAAAGTTTTTTGCTTGAAATAAAATACTAATAATTAAAAAAATAAAAATTATAAAAAATTGTTTTCTTCCTCGTTCCCCATCCTTTTTATGCAGAACCTGGTTCTCGTATCTTTTTCTTCTCGTTTCCTTCATTGCTTCCCATTTCCTTTGCATTGATTGAATCTCTCTCTCTGTCTCTGTGTGCGCTTCTTGTTGCCCCTCTGTTTAACTTACCGTTTTGCCCTTCGTCCCCACCTACTGCACTATCGAACCAGATCCACTTTCTGCCTCCATTCCCCAAGTTGGGGGGTTTTATTTAATTTTGAAGTTGCATCACCTTTTTCCTCTGGTTCCGATTCGCAGAAACTTTTATTCCCTTCATCGACCCCCACTTCCTCCCCCCCTTGAACAGATCCTCTGATTCGTCATTGCTCCAATCGAATTGGTACCCAAAGATACAAACTTGTTCAATCTGAACAATACTTTATCCAGATATCGTTGACTATAGTTGGGGTTTACCGGGTAGCAGAAAAGATTCTTTTTTTCTTTTCTGCCCACTTACCGAATCTTGTTTTGGTGGTATTTTTTTGGTTTTTGATTGGGTATAGGAATGCTGGGTACTGGGATACAATTTGGGCGTGCCAGCGGAGAGGATCGGTTTTACAATCCGGTGAAGGCACGGCGGTCCATGAATAGCATGGAGAATGATAGATTACGTAGAGCTCATAGCGACGTGACGGCGAGTCGTTCATCGCCTTTCGTTAGAGAGAAATCGGTGGATTCAGTAAATAGGAAACCTGAGAATCGGGTAGGGTCTGAGGAGCCCAAGAAGCCCGTTGTCGTGCCGTCTTGTAAACCTGCGGTGAATCGATTGAGTAATCTTGAGCGGTTCTTGCAGGCGATCACGCCATCAGTGCCTGCTCAGTATCTATCTAAGGTTGGTTTGTTGAGTTGCTTATATTTACAATCAGTTGGATGTTCTGGTTATTTACGTTTTCTTTGTTTGTAATAATTTGTTTGGTTTGTGACTAATGAGAGTTGTTGGAACTGGGTAAGTAAAGAGAATTGCATTTCGTTTCTTTAGTTATTTGTTGTACTTCAGTTATGGGATTCCTTAAAACTCTTATGTACGTTTGTGTCTTTGTCTGTAACTGACGAATCAATGGGAAATGTAACGTTGACGGCTCTATTTAAGTTGGAAGAACTGAAGAAATGGGGAGAATGCTTTAATGAAAATTTCCAAAGGGAGCAAATATTTGGTCCTCTCTCTTTTGCTGTATTGTTTCTGGTTGTGGATATGAATATCTGTTTTCCATCCGTTTTAACTGCAAATTGATTGTCGCAGACAACCATGAGAGGCTTCAGGACATGCGACGTGGATTTTCTGCCCCACTTTGTTCTTGGTGATTTCTGGGAATCTTTCAGGGAGTGGAGTGCATATGGTGCAGGAGTGCCTCTAGTACTAAATGATAATGATAGTGTTGTTCAATACTATGTTCCTTATCTCTCTGGAATTCAAATTTATGCCGAGACTATGAAGCCCTCTTCTAAATCAAGGTATACTGTTTTCTTAAAAAGCAAACTTGTTTCCATGATTAATTTTAATAGATATAGAAACTTTAGGTGGAAATATTGGTTGTTTGGTTGGCATTTGTTGTTAAATATTTACAATGGATACTTTAATTTTGAGATGACAGTATTCATTGTCGTGTGTGTCAAAACATCCTTCCTCCTCGATTAGTATAATGCTCATTTTTCTAATTTTTTTTTTAAATTATGGGAATTTGGATCACACGTTGGTGATGCTTTACAGTTTGCATAGTATAGAAATCTACAGTTGGATGAATTTCACTTTTTAAAATTTATATATATTTCCTTTAAGCCTACAGATAGCTACTGTTTGGTTTTCTATATTCTTAATTTGGATACTTCCTTTTTCTCAGACCTTTTTAGATTATTTTTATTCAGTTTTCTCTTATGTATAGCAATAATATGGTTCTTTCACTCTTTGATAGGCAACTGGGCGAGGACACTGACAGTGATTTCAGGGACTCAAGTAGTGATGCTAGCAGTGATTGTGAACCTGCAAGAGGATTGAAATACTTGAGTGAACAGAGGAATCTTCATCATCTGTCAGATGATGTACCTCGTTGGATGGATAGATTATCTTTCAGAGATCACCATACTGCCCCTCAAGATGGCTTTTCTAGTGATGATGGAGAGTCTGTCAATTCTCAAGGCTACTTGATTTTTGAGTATTTTGAACGGGACCCCCCTTATAGTCGTGAACCTTTGGCTGATAAGGTGTGTTAGTATCTCAATTCTCACCCTTTTTGCTTTCTTCTTCAGTTTTACTGGAACAGTGTACTGGTGATCTCCTTTTAGTATTCCTTCTTTGTGTAGCCTTTTGATTAGGCTTTTTGTTGCACACTGGGACAGGTATTAGACCTTGCTTTTCGTTTCCCTGAGCTGATGACACTTAGAAGTTGTGATATACTATCTTCGAGTTGGATATCTGTAGCATGGTATTCTTTCTTAACTTTTGCTTTCTGACAATCAGCTTATGGATGCACAAGTGACTGACCTTTTCCACATTCTACTTGTAGGTATCCAATTTATAGGATACCAACTGGACCAACATTGAAAGATCTTGATGCTTGTTTTCTGACATACCATTCTCTTCATACACCCATGGGAGGTAGGGTGGATTTTAACTTCATTTCTGTTGTATGGGGTTTTTGCTCTGTAACAAAGTATGAGAAAGATAACATATGTCTAACTTTGAATGAGATTGTTGTGTTAGGCTGTTGGTATGAATTCATTAACTACTTTGTGATGTGTTATATATATGCTTATTATATTAGAATGTATGGTTAAATTAATACTAATATTATGTAAGAAAGTTTGTGATCTTTCTCTTGTTCTAAGAAATGCCATAATGCATCATCATCTTTTTCGTGGCACATTGCAGTACTTCTTGGCTTAGATATGTTATAAGAATTTGATATTATGTAATCTCTTCTTCCCTACTTATGGAATGGCGTATTTCTGATATCTTTCAAATTGTTACATGTTCTTTTTCCATATTTGGGTTATTTAACTTCCTTGGTTCAAAATACAGCTAATACCCAGGTACAACTAATAATTGTCGATCTTTCTTCCTCTGTTTGGCTGTTCAGATGTATGAATCATCATTATCTCTTTCAATGGTACCTTGCAAACTTCTTGGTTGAGATTAGTAAACTTTTAATCTAGTTATTACTGAAAAATCTGTTAATGTGATCCTCTGTTTCTCTTTTCCATCAAAAATTCATTACACGTTATTTTTGCATTGGTTGGATTGTTGGATTCCTCAATTATCCTCAACTTCTGTCACAAAGGCTTGTGTTTTATCTTGGTTAATGTTTCTATTTTTCTATTTGACTGTATGAAGCTAGTTCTGGGTGAAATAATGCTTTCTGGAGCTCAATTATAGTGAGATGATGAAAATGTCGTGTGTTTGATAACCATTTGTCCATTTTCTCTTTATGAGTTGCTATACTGAGACTAATACATGATTACTTTTAGGTTCGCAACGAGTGCAAGCTCCCATTGATATGGATGGTGGACCAAAATTGTCTTTACCTGTTTTTGGTCTTGCTTCATATAAGTTCAAAGGTTCTATGTGGACTCCTAATGGTGGAAATGAGCGCCAACTAGCTAGCTCTCTTTTGCAGGTTGCTGACAATTGGTTAAGACTGCTTCAGGTCAGTCACCCAGATTTCCTGTTTTTCAGCCGTCGATGATGTTAAGGTGACTGTAACAATTTTACCTCAGCCATTTAAGAAGTGGCTTGCCATTTGTCAGTAACAGCTTGGCCCATATTTCAAATGTCGAACTTGAAGAAACCAGGATTTTTACACCAAATTGTCATAAGAGAAAAAAAGAAAAGAAAAAAGGTCATAAGCTGCCCTTTGTAATCCCCCTGCTTTAGTTTCCCGATATAATAAGCAAAGAATCAGAAAAATAATGGGAATAAAAGCAGTGAAGCTCTGGACAATCATCTCTATTAAGGCTCCTTAGTGATGTGTTAATGGTGGATGTACAGAGTTATAGAAGCTTCAGAAGTGCTGGCTGATACCTGTTATAGGATGGTTTTTGTTAGCTAACATCATTATGAAGTCCCACCTTGGTTGTTTCTTTGTTTTTATTCCAACTTTTTTCTTTTTTATGTTGGTAAAATGTTAAAGAGAACAGGCTGTATTTTTTTCTGTCCTGATGATCACTGTATAGGGCCTAGCTTTAATTTAAGGGGGACTTTTGATAATAGACATGGTGTATTACTCATGTTTGAATTGGCCCAACTATGTATTTGAATACTAGTAGTTCAGTTTCTTAGCTGCATTACCTGTAGAATTTGATTATGTTTAATTGGGGTTTGCCCATTAAATTTTTATTAGGAGGATGAAACTGAGTTATGATTCACAAGTCATTCATTTATTTTTATTTTGTTGGACAAGTAAAATATTATATTCACAAAATAAAATAGATATCGGACACTAAAAACAAAAATCAAAAGACAAAAGTAGAATAAATAAGTTTTGTAACTTTTGTAGATAAAAAAAATTTAAATATTATGATTAAAAAATAAAGAGGTATTATATTTTTTAAATTTCAATATATTAAGTATTATATTTTAATATTTAAATACACAATTAATATAATATATATATATATATATCTTGAAAAAATAATATATTTTTTAAATGTTAATTTTTTTTTATTTTTTTTATTTAATTGTTAATCCGTTGTTGTTGATTTTATTTTTTTATATTTAAATTTAATGCTATAAAATTAGATAAAAAATATTTATAATTTTGAAATTTTAAAATTTTTTTTTATAAAAAGAGAGAAATTTTTTTTAAAAGAAATAAAAAACTCTAAGAAGAAACATATTTTTAAAAAAAACTAACGAAAGAAAGAAGAAAAAAGAGTAGGGCGGTGCCATGGCAGCCCCCTCCTAAACTACAGTAGCTTGGGTGAAGAAGAGAGAAAAGGGGGGGGTGCGGGGCAACAGAAACTTTAAAGGGGGGCGATGCATATGATTCTTTAACTTTTACATAAAACTTACTAATTTTTCTACCATGAAAAAGTTAATTTTTTTTTACTCTCAAATATATTAATATAAATTACTGAGGGTATAATTCACTGAGAGACCATTCAGATTCAACTCTCAAATACTTCAATTTACAAAAATATGTACTATGATGAAAAATATTAGAGATAACACATTTTAAATTATTAATCTATCAAATTATAATTTAAATATTATAAAAATACAATTTATACAATTAAAAAAATAAAAATATATTTTAAGAGAGGCAATATGTCTCTCAATTTTTTACGAATTCAGATATCTTTAATTTTTTTGTTGTTGTAGATTTAATTATCTATTAAAAAAAAGTTATTCAAAAGGATGTGCAACAAGTGCACCAGCGGACCCAGTGAACTATGTATACGTCAATAGAAATTCATTAATTTAGATATTTTAGATCTATTAGTATACTTATTTTGGTGAATTTTTATAAAGTGTATTTAAAAATTTCTCAGTTTTCAGTTGGAATAAATTTCATTTTCAAAAGTTAAGTGAACTGAGGTACTTTTCGAAGTTATTCTTTGATTGGTTTTGATGGAGTTATTCACATAAACAAGTTGGAGGAAACCATGGATTTTTTGGTCCCCTAACTGATCCTGTTATCTTTTTAAGTCATGGGTATTACACTTGACCTCCCATTTGATTTCATCCTCTCTCAACTTATAATGTCTAACTGTCTAAAATTCAAATTACAAAGTCATGATTACAACTTGGACCTCTAACTAAATTTCCACCATTCTGAAGCTTCTGAACTTTGAGCAAAAGTGAAAGATTCCTTCATCCGAGAGAGAGAGAGAGAGAGAGAGAGAGAGAGAAGAAGAAGATGCATTTTACTTTGAACAAAAATAAAGTTTATTCTTGGACTATTAGCTCATGTAACTTTCTATCAAAATTCTCAGAACATATCTCACCCATTAATTGGTAAAAGGACATCAATTCAGATAATTGTTCTATCGACATGTTGTCCATCATCGTCTTAGCAACCTTTTCCCTTTCCTGATTCATTTTCATCTTCTGTCTGTACACTGAGCCATTTCTAACAGTTGCGCCCACCTGCATCAGTCTATTCTCTTGCTGCAAACTCAGTGCTCTATTGGCCTGCAAGCATGCAATATAATCATCTGAGATATAGTATATTTCTTCTCCTTTTGTATCATGAAAAACTATTGTAAGAAAACAAAGTTGAATTGGGTAATTTCTGAAGAAATCATGCAGGTGCGTATTGATGAACTAATGAAGTCTGTTTGACTCTTTCTATCATAATCAATATGATGATTATACTGTTTTTCAGTAAAGACAGTATATTGGGTTATCCACTTTACCTGAACCTACCTGTAGTTTTGATTAAAGTTCACATTACTGAATGGAAGGGGTTACCTCTTTTAGTAAAAAGAGATGATATTTCTCTTTTACCAATTTGTGTTTGATTTTTCTAAGGAGTACTTTAAAAATAAAATTCTAAACATATGACGCTGATGTACATGGTAATACCAAAAAAAGGAAAACAAATCCACATTACTGGTTCTGAAAGTTTCACTCTACTCACCTGTGAAAACCACATCTAATTAGAGCGGATTTACCTAAACAACATATGGGTTATTGTACAATTAAAGATTTTGGCTTACCCGCAGAAAGTTTGCTCCTGCTTCAAGTTGAGAATGTTGGTTTGTATTCACTTCAAAGCCAGACTTGTAAACATTTCTAGCAACCGATAAGCTTTTCAGGATGATTCTTCTCTTCAGCTCCAGTTCCTCACTAAGCTTTGGGGCCCTAGGCACATATGCTGAGCTGCTTACCTTTTTTTCATGGGCGGTTACAGCCTTCACAAATTCCTATATCATAACCAGAAATAGAACAATCATATTTTCTTTCTTTCTTGAAGCAATTGAACATTCATCAGGAAATAATCAATAACCTAAAAGGCACAGATACTAACACGGATACCACAACAAATATATGATATTTAAGTGCAAGTTCAAAAACGATATGGCTCCCTTCTTTAAATATCGGTGCACTACCTGATAAGCCATTGGGCATCCTGGGTAATCAAAATCGTCACCGTTTGGTTGTCTCATTCTCTCTGGGTGAAACTGAAGACCCATAATGAACTTGCCGTCGTCAGGATTATATACACGAGGGTCATAAAACCCTTCAACCAACCCATCTGGAGAAAATGCCATTGGAACAAACCTTTGTGCCAGTCTCTTGACACCCTGATGGTGATAACTATTCACCATGATTTCCATTCTCTCATCTTTCATTGAGTCATTAAACCAAACATGTAAGGGTGTATTCTCCCTTAACCTTATCAAATGGCGATGCCCATCATAATTTTCATAGTTTATATGAACAACTCTTTGAAACCCGTTAGAGCCCGCATTGAAGAGCTCCTTCTCCACATCTTGATAAAGGGTACCCCCACACGAAACATTAAGGATCTGAGAACCCCTGCAGATTCCCAAATAAGGTATGTTTCTTTCAAGGCAAAGCTTGACTAGCTTCAGTTCAATGGAATCTTTCTCTTTATCAATGGAAGCATCACTTGCGTGAAGCTTTTTGATGTGCTCAAGTTCTTCAGATGAAATCCCAGATAGCTCTGCATCGTAATGGGAGGGATCAATATCCTCGCCTTCGCAGAGAAGAACTCCATGGAAGGGCTCAAAGCTTTGAAGGAGAGTGTGAATTCCAGTGACTCTTGGGACGATGATTGGGACTGCTCCATACCTTACAATGAGATCTAGATGATACTCTCCTGTTCATTCATTATATTCCTGCTTAGATTTTAGTCAACAGAAAATTCCGAATATATTATGAAGTAAAAAAATTGTGGGCAAGTATTTGGAACAAAATTTATACAAAATAAAAAAATAAAATATTATCATATGTCTTTTTAGATAAATTCTTTTTAATTAAACCAAATGTGTATTACAAAATCCTGGTAAGTTCGCTTTCAAATCACCTTGTAAAACTTGACGTGATAATTAAAAAAAAAAAGTTTAACTATATTTTTAAATTTTTTTATTTTAAAAAATAATTTAATTTAATTTTTTATTTTAAAATATATCATTTTAATTTTTCACACTTCTAAGTTATTGTCATTAAGTTTTTTTTTAAAAAAATTTGTCTATGTATAAATATTTTTTATGATATCATCATTAAAAAAATTTACATAAATTATTTTTAATATCGACAAAAATTAAAATATCTAATAATTAGATAACATATATTAATTTTTTAATAATCACATCATAAAAAATTTCACATCAATTACCTGTCACACCAAAAGCTTATTATTAACATGAAAAATGTATTAGAGTTAAAATTGTATTAAGAATTCATTTAAAATTTATTTTTTAAAATAATTTTAAGGACCTACTTTTTCATATAAGTTTAATACATTTAAAAATTTACTCCCATAATACTCCTAAAGAAAACCCTAAATTGAATTAACTTATCTACATATCTATTTTTTGGAAAAAGTAAAAGAAAAAACTACAAAACAAAAATTGCTTGACTATTAAAATATATTAGTGTTGTTGTTAATTAATTTTTTTATTAATTATAAGATAAATTTAAATATTTTCATTCAATTATTAGTATATATTGCTTCCAATTAAGCTTCTTTTTTTAGCAAATATATCGTATGGGAGAAGTAAGGAATCCAATTTACATGCTTTAAGGCTTTTAGCATGTATGATCATTGAAGTGCTATTTTAAACTCAACATCTTTCTCTTCTATTATAAAAATTTATATATAGAAATAAAATATTTTATTGTTATTAATAGTTTACCACACGTCTCTCTTTTTTATTATGAAAATGTACACAAACTATTTTTAATAATAAAAAAATGATTATGTATATTTTTATAATAAATAGAATGACAATGTAATAATAATATTAATCAATGATATATATAAAATAAAATTCAAAATATGTAACAGAACAAAATCAGAATATAATTTGTTTAATAATCTATATAAAGAATAACTCAAACT